>JBAJFG010000358.1:0-600000 GCA_037903475.1 Ancylostoma caninum | reverse complement strand
CGAAACGTTCGATCCAATGATGTGTCTTTACTGGTAAATTTATACAAAACCTATGTCCGTCCTATTCTTGAGTATGGATCTCAAGTTTGGAGCCCTTCCACCCTCAAACAGCAGAGACGTTTAGAAAGAGTACAGCAGTGTTTTACAAGATTGCTTATGTTTCGATGTTTTACCACCCCCCACCGTTTTACTTTGATTCCCAACTATACTGAACGACTCAGCATGTTCCAAATTGACAGTCTTTTGTATAGGCGTGTACTTAGTGACCTAGTCCTATGCTTCAAGGTTTTGCGAATGAATTGTAAACTAAGGCCCAGTAAATACTGGGTTTTCAGACCTTGTAGTGGTCGGACAGGTGGGTTTCTGCTAGACTACAAAAAAGTGAATAGGAGATTTAATTCCAGGTTATTTAACACATTATTCTTGCGAGGGGCAAGGTGGCTTCAACGTTTACCCCGTGACATTCTGAGCTCCCCTTCTACTTCGGCATTTCGGATGAAACTAAGAAAAATTAATTTATTACAAACTCTTGGCTTCACTGATTTATGACACTTTTCAGCTCCTCGTCTCAACCATTGATTTGCACACCGTTGCCTAGATCGTCATTCGAGTTAGACAATTGCTTCACTGA
Organism: Ancylostoma caninum; assembly: GCA_037903475.1. Classification (NCBI taxonomy): domain Eukaryota; kingdom Metazoa; phylum Nematoda; class Chromadorea; order Rhabditida; family Ancylostomatidae; genus Ancylostoma; species Ancylostoma caninum. Next base: position 599,369 of record JBAJFG010000358.1, on the reverse strand, counting down.
ATGTCAGGATCTATTCAACATTTTCTCCATTTTCCTTTTCATTTCATGCTCGTGTTGTGTTTCTTTTCTCCTTTTCTTTCAAAGCTCTCAATAGCGCTAGTAAACCTTGAGGACAGTCCAGTTCCTTGCTATTTTAATCATTAAATCACTACTCGTTCCTGGGATTGTAGGCCCAGTTTATCACAATCCTATGTACAGCGCATCTCTTTCATTCTTAACTTGCATAATACGGTAAAATCAGGTATGCTGGTGCGAATTCTGCCCACTCCATAGCCTAGCCCTTTTGAAGTGAGTTCGGCGCCAGATTGTTAGGGGTAGGGAATACCTAACATCCGAAAATCTGGTGCCGGATTTCCCATGCATGCCTTAGCTGTGGGAAGTGGCGGTCTCCCTAACGCCATTCACTTGCTTTCTTTTCTACAAATCTTGCTGGGCTCATTTGGTAGGGCTATCGCACCACATGAGTTGCCGTTAGATAGCTGTTTCTAATCCTTGTGAGCTGATGCGTGCCTACACTGGAATGGGTTCATTTTTTTTAAAACTATTATCAAATTTAGAAGTTTGCCTGAAGGTTTACTGTGCGGTAATACTTCTTCTGTTTTAGACGTTCATTGAAATGGTGTTTGAATGTTGAAGTTCCTGTCTTTGTTTATTCTTTTTTTCTCTCTTTTTTATACTTCCTGTGGTATCCTCCTTTTTTTAGATTGGAGGATTTTTCTTTCGTGTTCTTCGGCTTTGTTTGGTTCTTCCTTCTGCTGTACTTGTATGGCGCACGCTAGCGTGCATTCAAATAAATAAATAAATAAATATTTTATAATTTTTTGTTAAAAATTTCAAAACAGCGGAAACTTATGTAACACTCTAATACTTCTATGAGCTGTCTTCCATACGTGGGTGCTGCATGCACACTTCATAATAGTGCTAGATAGTGAGGGTCATCTCCCATTAATCACACAAGAAGATGCACGTCAAGCACTAACTACTGAATTCTAAACACTAAACATGTACTGCATCTTCCGTGCAGAAAAGGTATATTTCCAGTTTGGACGACAGGTTAGTGCACTACCTGTTATCTTTTGATCAACAAGTTTGGAAACGGTTGTTTTCGCGCAATGCCTTTGTGAGTTACTGCCCTAAGCACCTTTGTGCGACGCGCCTTGCAATAACCCGAGTGTCGTTCCCAGAAGGCAAAAACACGCCATAAAATTTTCGCTGCCAAGGTGTGACCGCCTATTTCGCCTTTGCACCTGGCTTCATGAGGTTTTACACTTTCTCTTTGGAAGAAGCTTTTCCATGAATATCCAGTTCATTGTGCATTCCATCGATATTTTCTCAACCTCCATGTTTAAAACAAAAATCAAGGCTGAAAAAGGAGAAGTGCATTGGTTTCCCTGCGCAAAAACATGTCGGTGATTTGTTAAGTAAACCAATGCTGGGCCTCTAGTGGCCTTCAATTGTCATTATAACGATACTTTCATGCTTAGCCCTAACCATCTACTATGTCCACCATTTCATTGGCAACTTGAGAGCGATGATAACAAGGGTTTTTTTTTAACTAATTTGGTCTCGAAACCATATTTACACTCTCGTTTTACTTTTGTTCCCCTGAAAACTTCCGATTTTAATTTGGTCAACGTATTTATCACAGCGGAATTGGTCCATATTTTGAATACAGTATCATGCGCTAATAAATTACCAGTACTGCGTTTCAGAATAAAACGAAGTGCAGACAACTGCTGAACCCGTAGAAATGAACCTCTGCTCTGTCTGTTAACCCGTCCTAGTTGTCGTATCGCCATTGTTAGCAAAAAGAATTGTAGAAGATTCTTATATTCAACGCAGCAGTTGCATTATAGTAAAATGGGACTTGTGTGCTTATTTTACACTTTTCGCTTCAATTATTCCCTGATTTTATTTCGTACGCTATCATATTATCCTTTTTGTTGTCTGTTTGTTCATGGGTCTGCGTCCTTGTCAACATTTTTAATGAATACCGTTCTTCCATGTATCAAATCAATTAAAGCAGAGAAGAAAGAAAAAAAAAACAATCATATATTGTCATAAAATCATCATAACTAATTATTTCATCTTCTAATGCTGAATTAAATCCTAATGTACTAGGCCAGGAATCGGCTCCGAATGCTGGTAACATGGAAAATATTGTACAGGCCATTTAAAAAAAGATTTCCGGTCACATTTACGTCCTGTGTGTTGTTGCGTCCAGGCTTAGGCAATGCAGAGATGACAGCTTTTATGAGTCCTGACCACAGAATGAAAATTTAGCCCAAATTGCACGCGTAGAATATGAATATTACGAAATCGACTCAAGAACAGGCGAGCGTGTTGTTCGTTGTTTAGTTCGTAGTCCAGAAAAACAACATGAAAACGCCAAGAAACTTCTCCTCTTTTCCCTTCCTGCTTTTTGTGTTTCGTTAGAAAAACTGGAATGGGAGAGTTCGGGTGTCTCAAAAAGATCACTGATGCTAATAAAATAGTAAATTCAAAGAAAGTACACTGCGGAATCACTGACGACGTGGAGGTGTCCACAAGAACCTCTTTGGATGATCCTCTAATGTTTTGGGAAGCTACGACCAAACTTATTTTGCTCTGTTTCGCTCTGAAATACTGTCCTGTTCGAATCACGCATCCTGCCTTTACTTTCCTTATTTTTAGTCTTTTTAACCATACCCTGCGCTCGTGCACAGTTTCTGTAAGTCATAGCGCCTTCCATTTCAGAGTGAATAAGTTTTTCCGAAACATTGCATTTTTGCACTGGGTGCATCACTGAGATTACCCATTTCGAACGTGTCAGCGTACACAAATTCACCTTTTACCTGGCGACCATAGGCATATTTACTCATGTATGACATTGTCTATGCCCAGGGTTACTCATACGTATGAGTTACCCATACTTGTAGCTTTCAGCAATACAATCAGGCATTTGAGAAACACTGCTGTTTTGTCTCACCTAAATGTGCTTTCAGTTCGGCGAACACCACTGCTGGGAAGTAAGTATCTTAGGAAAGAATTTATGCCGAACTTCGTAGTCGAAACAATTTCAAAAAAAAAAGTTAAAACTAGCAAAAATCACCACAACACTGGCTAGGGCTGCACTGATCACTAAGGCAATCCAGGGTAAACGGCTTGTCTCCCCTCCTCCCTCTCAGCCCAAGTTTAGCCGTAATTAAACACGCAAACACTTCCACCCTGAGTAGTCTCATTCATGCATCCAGCCCTGTAGATACGGCGCCCTATTTGCCCGTATTCACTTGGTGCGAATTAGTAATTTGAGATTTGATAGCAATACAGATATCGTTTTCAGGAGAGCATCAGCACTTGTACGAGGTCTAGCCTTTGTAGTGGCGGTGGATCTATTTTCTCCTTGGCATGAATATCCCTGTAAATATCTCAATATTTATAATAATATTCCTTGCGGACATTGTTTTCGGTGGCTTCCACCGCTGTAAACGTAAGTTTTGCACCAATAATCATGTTTCCTCCATATCTCAAATTCCCCAGATTTGTCATATATGTGGGAAGTTTCCATAAAAAACGGTTACAATGTATTGCAGCCGATCCGTATTTCCACCTCTGTCGACGTTTCTTGGATCCGAGGCTTATTCCTCGATATTTCTTTTTCCCAGAGGTGAAGTTTTATTCCTTGACAAGGAGCTAGCTGTTCTTTCCTAACACATACACGGAACTTTGCAACATCTAATGTCGTATATTTAAGGACATACCTAGATCTGGAGCCTCTACGATGGTAGAGTACTACAAGAAGAAGATGGAGAGGATTCAGAGAAAGATGAATCAGGTAAGGTAGTGAGTGGCGTCGAGATACACTAGTTAACCAATAAAAAAAGTCAAAAGCTCGAATGGAGTTCACTATCGCCCTTTGTTCAGAAAACTCCTCCTGGATCTATTTCTCCGCCGAAGTATTCCGAAGCAACCATCCCAAAATCTAACGAAGAAACATCTGCTTCATATCAGGGACGAGTTGTAGGAATTTCATCACCTAAAAAGAAGAACAGAACACTGGAAGCGAAGAAGGTTGTCGGCTCTCAATATGTGCCGCCCTCCGTTGGATTACAGTTATTTGAATTTGTACAATAAAAGATTCTGTAGTTATATAACATATACATACCTCCCGTTCATTCCAATTATATTTGGCCACCATTTTCCTTGCCCAGCCATAGTCCAGCTGCGTAGGTGTTATAAATTCTTGTACAATTTGGTCACTAAATCTGACATTGCTAAATTTCCCGAAGACAACTCTAGAGCAGTGTATAAACGTAACGAACTAGTAGGAAGTATCCGTCTAGATGAAGTAACGCTCTAGAGTAAGGCAAAACATTCAATTTCCACATTAATCCGGTTTCAGGCGTGATCTAGACCGGAAGTGGGGTCTCGTTGACGCCCCTCATTAGTATGTAGTTCCCAAGGAGATTTTCAAAGAAGATTGCTAGAATACATGGGCTCACAAACCAAGTAAATAAGGCCTGCGTCGAGATGACGATGCTCAATACAGCCAATACACGACATTTTTATCTCCATGCTTCGCGTCTATGGTCGCTCACACGGTTGTCGTTAGAGCAAGGAAGTGCATTATTTATTTAGTTTATGAATCGAAAATGTGTGACACTTCTGATGCCGTATTTTCTCATAAAAATAGGTCTACATATTTCAAAAGGTATGTATGACACAATGTTCTGCCTACTGCTGATGAGGTCCATCCGTTCTCAGCACTTACTGCGCATATATGTATACATATGTGTTGTTTATGAATAGATGATACATATGTTCAGTACTATCCTGTCTCTGAGCTTCATATTTCATTTGTTTCGCATATATGTTGGGGATTCTTTGTTTATATATTTACTGGTTAGCTTTCGGTATTAACGTTTTTTCGCGTCGTTGTTAGTTTATGACGAGAGGGCACTTTGTTTGTAACATGTAAGTTTGAGAAAGGCGTTAATGCCGAAAGCTAACCAGTGAACATATAAAGAACAGGACACATATACGGAACAGATCGTATGTTTGTGAACAGATCATCGCCTCACCGGTGAGTTCATTCCATCTATTCGCCAGCACGGGACTACTAATACATTTACAACATTCACGACCTTTCGACATGCTGTGCCACGTGGCACACGGACGGTCCATTAAGTACGCGTCTGTGCTCATCCCGTTGTGCACGCGGTCCCACGTTGCGTTCAACCAGTTCAGCACATTGTCGTGAAGGTGTCAAGGCGGAAAAATTATCCATAATTAGTGGAAAGAAATCTGTAGGTCTACTTTACCTATTTATCAAAAATCAACCCGAAAGATATGTATAGAAAACTCCAGACGTACGCAGGCAAGGGTCAGGACCGCGGTGCGGCTCTCCTGTGCAGACACTCGGGCTCCCTGCATGCTGAGCGCCTACCCAAGAAAGCCGCGCCGCGGTCCCGACCCTTGTCTGCGTACGTTTGGAGTTCCTATAGGTGTTTTCGATTCTGCTCCTAACTGCATATTGTAAGGAGGAAAATGTTGAAAAGAATCCCCCAGTACGCCGAAGTTGTGCTATCAAAGAGTGTATAGGCCAGCTTCGAAAATCTCGTAGTCATGTTAAAGGCAGCATTCACGGAAATTTCCGCGTTGGAGATTTCGCGGTATATCGGGGTTTTTAGGGACGACGAACTCATCGACAATCATGAAGTAGCGTGAAACACGCGGAAAACAGGAAATGATGACGCTATTTTATGCGCGTCCACAGCGTGGACGAGTGTCCCGTGATGAGTCCCGCCACGAAACCCTGCAAATGATGCGCATTCCACACAAACCCCTCCGCTGAACCACATGCGCGCACGCAGTGGATGACGTTAGCTGAAGCGACGGAACCCTTTTGTCCAGAGCGACATATGTGTCCACGGCAATATCTTCGCAGGTAGGCCTCTATTCGCTGTGTTCAACTTACTCCTGTAATTGTCCAGCTGCCGGCTACACGGTATGCGATTCCCTTCGGAGGTGAGTTTCCGTGAGTGCTGCCTATAAGGGCAGCAACCACGAAAAAATTGTTTTCCAAGGTTTAGTTGTAATCTGAAATTTTCAACCATAATGACCCATGCATGCACGTGCATTTCCACGCCCATGTTGCCCATTTTTACCGCAGAAATTCGTGTGATGTTGATATTTTTGTGCGCGATGACGACAGCTCAACCGGTTTTTACATCGTCTTTGAGCGCATGATCATCTTCTTATGTCATGCGTATAGTATGTGTTTGGCAAAGGCCTCCAAGTGCCAAACAAGAGGATGACCCTATGGCGAGAGGTATTTAAGTCGGGAATTGTGTGGAGCGACAACAAAGATCAAGTCCACTTTCTACTCACTCACTTCGGGAAATGCCCTTCAAAATATAGCTACTTGCTCTTGATAGGTCACCATGTGATGATAATGCAAAATGTGGTCTCGTTCAAATATTGATTTGGAAAAATTTACAGTTTAGCTGGTTTCCTTTCCTACAGCATTAGCGATAAAAAACCTTGCAAAATTGAAATTCCACCTCCTTTCTATTCTCACTCTCTCTAAGGATAACTTCTCAGATTTCTCATTTTTTGAAACACTTCTTGGCCAGGATCGTTTTTCCATTGTCTCAATATATGTAACATTGTATGTATTGTATTTGAACACAAATTTCAAGGGATGTTCATGGGGAAGCAAAATAAGAAACAAACGCATAGATTTAGAAATTGTGATGGAAAAAAGGTATAAAATTGTCTATCCCTTCATCTGAATGGCGCAGAAAAATTTTGAGAGCGTGCCAGAAGTTATTTCTGTTTTTTTTTTAAACTACAGATATACTGTGCTTTCATTCACCACTATATGAATTCACTTCCATACTTGATCAGGGCAACACATCTCCATTATCAGCTTGAATCCAACCACGACCACATGTGTTTGACGCTTTAACCTTTGAGGTCATTTATTCAGAAAAGATTCCGTGCGAAAATCTCGTCCCAATCACCTTTTTGGAGATATTTAGTTAGGCCCTGGAGTCGATGGGAATGTGAGGCATTTGCCACGTATTTCTCTGTTGATTCCAATGATCGTGTCACTAACAACGGACGAGAGGTGTGCGGCAGATGTCTCGAATTTCTTTAGATGGCCCGCTCTAATTCTCCACTATACAAACGGCTCACAAGTGAGACATCAAGCATTTCTACAGAGATTCTCATGTACAGGGTGCTGCTTATGTTCTCGGACAAGAAATTTTGGTTTCATATTTCTGCCTCATCAAGGGACCGCGAGGCCCACTGAGCCTAAAATTCCCGTCTCCCATCCCAGGCACTCCCTGCACCTAACGTCTCTACGAGTTTCGAGACAGGAGTGCCAGGCTGCGAAGACAGAACCACTTTTGACCATGGGCAGAAAGCTGTTCCACACTTCTTGGGGAAGAAGGTATAGCCGCCAAACGTATCGATCAAAAATCCTACAAAATTTCTATATCCTCGGGAACTCTCGCTGATCGATTTCTCGGGTAAAATCGCTTTGAAATACATCACGGCCTTTTCACGAAATTCGGCAAGATGTTTGTAGGCTTGTAATGACTCTAAAACTGTTCAGTTTGGGCATCAGCCGTGATATAATTGCAAGTCTCCCAATTTACGTTATCTTAATAAAAATCGCTTTGGTTGGATCGTTTTCGCATGAGATATAAAGAAAAGTACTTGTTCGGGAACATAGGCCGCACACTGTATATAGCATTATGAGCCACTCACTAATGATTCCATTGATGTGAAAGTCCCAAAAACTATTGTGAGGTGAGAGATTGTCTTCAAAAGCATATATGTACTGATTTTGGCTCTGTTTCCACGAAAAGTATGAACAGAGGTGAAGAAATAAAAAAAATGAGCAAAAAAATTGTTCAGAGAAAAGGTCAACGATTACCTTTGATTTACTAGTACTAAAGTTGTGAACTACACCACATCATCCTCTCTATTTGCCACCTCCTATTGTTGACCCTATTCCACCTTCGTTTTTGATTCATTTATTTACTTCCAGAAGATTCGAATTCCCCTAGCTACACAGTTGCAGATGTTGCGATTACTCTTGTTGCTCATTTTACCAGTTTTTGGCTCTGCAGGTATTTACTACGGCTATGGTGAGTGGTTCTTCTCTCTATGTACATCTGACAACTAATTGTTGTCTAGTAGCATTTTGTTCTAGACTACATTCCACCAGCATATCCACCTCCATACTACTCAATATCATCATACCCGGTAAGTTGAACACCTATTCATAGCCACACATTTCCGGACCCTCAAATTCGTCGAATGTGGATGGCAGAGTCAGAGTCGAACTCTAGGATCGAGAATCTGGAGTTTTGCATGATTATGCAAAACTACTCAAATATTCTTGGGAATTGGTTTAAAAAAAATCAAAGCAGGTGAATGAGAGACAGGGAAAAGGGAGACATTGTAAGGTAAGGAGAAGAAACAAAGAATTTTATCAGAGTAGCCAGGGGAGGTCAAACTTCCCGTTCGCGAAATTCTCTTTTTTTTTCATCTGTTAGAGCTGTGTTAGTCCGTGAACATGCAAAGACATCTGAGCGAAGCAAGCTCAGTCTCGTTATTTAATTTTTTTGCGGACCATTTTCTTGAAATCCTGGAAGCCTTCAGAGATCTTGATCTTTCATCTGCTACTGAAATATTTTTATAAAACCATTTCCTTCATCCGAAAAACATAAGACACTACCCTGGTCGTAACCGTAGAAGAAGCAGCTTCCATAGTGGTCGAATTTTTGAGTTGTAAGAAATGACGCATCGTCAAATTCTTGAGAATCCGTAGAAAAAACCAGTTTGCGCACATGTTTTCTTCTCGTTCCCCCATCCTGTCCAAGAACTCTCTGCATATGAGGTGGTAGCAAACCTAATAAAACTACAAGCAAACGTTGACCTAATGATACCAACAAAGTTTCAGTTCTATTTAGCCGCGACAAACAAATTGCGAGCTAACTGCCAAACATGTTGGTTGGGTAATGTGGCTTTTGCATTGCCAGTGGTGTCGAAGTCTCAACCATGAACTTACATATGGATGTCCCACAGCGATCTTACTATGTAGTATATGAACTCGCTGTTGGCCTGGGAACTCGAGTTTACTCGCGGTTTCGTAGTGATATTCAACCACCATCCTTATCATTTCATTTTGTTTTTTATTTTTTTCTTTTAGATTTATCCTTTATATTTATTTTTTTTCGAACGCTAAAAACCATCAGAATGCAAGGATTACAATGTGATTTTAGAGCTTAGAAAATGGAAGTCTTGTGCTTTGAGATGACCATAAGCTTGTCTACCTAGCTTCTAAGTCGGTGGAGTTACGAACCACAAAAACTTCACTAATAATTTGCTGTCATTATTTTTGAGACATCCTAATATCAGTTTGTCGGGAAACGATTGAGACACTCAGGATTTTTTTCAGTCTTCAAACTCTTTCTCTTCTATTAGAACACTTCAGGATATGCTGTACTGAATATGTGACCTATCACCTGGGGCCACCTATCAGTTATAGTTCTAGCACTGTGGGGTCACCATTCGTGTTACACCAGGTCGAAGAATTTATCAGTCAATGATCTCAATGGTGCTTCATAGGAGGCTGTACAAATTGCTCGAATTGGTTGCTCCTATATTTTCGTGCCTATATAACAAATGAGGCGGCGCCATGTCCTTACATGCCCACTGCACAGATGCTCGAGAGCAGAGTATCATAAACTCACATAACACGGAGGTAAGTCATGCAAGAGGGATGCAAGAAAGAATTTTTGGTGGAGTGTTTCAAGCATTTTCCGACAACCTAATACATGCATTCTCATGTCAATGAATTGATGAATGTGTACACCTATCACCTGGAGGCACCTATCAGCGCTAGTTCCAGCACTGCGAGGTCACTATTCATGTTACACTAAATTATTAGCAGGAGGGTCAAGCGCCAATTATGAGTTAGTGACTGTAGTAATGTAGTAATATTGCCGAAATTGCGATTAAACTGTGACATAATGATCACAATTTCGGCAGCAATTTTACTAGCATACTACTACTACCACCAATCTTTGATAAAGTGCAATGAGACCTCTAGATGATTGATTTCAGTGTTAATGATGAATATGTGCAACAGATAGTATGTAGTCAAGGTCAACTGCAAGGAAGTCAAATCGGCTGGCATATTAGCTGACTATTTCTTCTCTGCACTTTATGACAAACAACCCTATTGTATACGGATTATGTTCTTCGCTGTTACATAGGCCAAATATAGAACAGAGCCAGAAAGAAAAACTTGAAAAAACGAAATTTTTGTGGCTGTAGCTGGGTAAATAATAGCAGCAGGAGTTAGCCCAGCTGTTTAAGAAAAGCACTGGTCCGCTCCATGCAAAAACGGACGAGTTCTCCGACAGCAATGGTGTAGCGATGGATACTCGAGTGCGAGTGAAGCGACAGGTGGGACGAGTGGGCAGAGCGTTTCATTGTTTGTGACACTGCGGTTTCAAGTAATTTTGTGCAGTTTTCTTCTATTTTTCGAATTTTGGAGAAAAAACGGCATCCTAGCCATACATACTGCATTACGCAGTGCCAAGAACAATGAAATTTTTTAAATGGTCAACGCTGTGGTACTAACGAGTATGTTGTGTCGACACTGACCAAATAGCCATAACATCTTATACAGTGGTTATCTCATTGCTGTGGAATAACTGGCCTTCCTCTTTATTTTCTTGAAGGTGCGTCTTGGCAGCACTGCTGAATGAGCTGCTGAAATCTGTTGTGAGAAACGTGTACCATCCTTCCATTAATAGCAGCGGCTACACTAGCCGAGGCCGGCTCGCACGCAGCGCGCTACATTCAGCGTATCACTGTGGCTGACTATGTATCCACACATTTCACTGATATCATTATTCCCTCGTGCTCCCTGTTCTAACCTTTCCAAACATATGGTGAGGCGCGTTCGGAAGAGTCCACTCCACTGGAGCGTTGCACATAATAAATATTGTTCATTAAAAATTCACAAATTTCGAGCTTACTCTAACATTTTGGTGATAACATGAATGTCTCTGTCTTCGAGCTGCTCTAACACAAACATTTGCCTTATCTTTTAAAAGTGCTTTTACAAATATTTATATTGTCGCGTAGTACGACTATTTCCAGTACTATTACGGCGGCTACCCAGGATACTATAATCCGGTCGGGACAGGATCTGCATGGGCTGCCGGCGGTGGACTCATTGGAAACACGTTATCGTTCCTCGTGGGATAGTATGCACAAGAGGGTTACAGATGTATGTATATAATAAATATTTCCCGCGTGTATATCTGAACATTTTGCAATACATCAGACATGAGCGGAGTCTCGAGTCTCTGTTTAGATGTCCTATTGATTCTAATACCATGTTGCTGAAACATTTGCGCCGTGTACAAGTACAGAGTATATCTGTATTGGAATAGCTATCATTTTCCCTTTAATCTCGTTTCGCCGTTGACAAAAGCTCGCCTTTTCCTCTCCCAGAGACTTTCACCAAGGATACGATTTTACCAGAAAATTTACCACTGAACCGAAGTTGTTTGTGCAGAACAATTCATCGATTGTCTTCATCTTTATATTTGGAATCAGAGGTCGTCTATGTGGCCGCTTCTTATGGCTTATCCTTGGTCAATCGAGCTACCACATTTTTTCTCATCAACAGTGCTTACCTTGGCAGATGAGAAGTCCAAAAACAGCAACGGAGTCAAAAATTAGGTGAGCCACCATTTTTGTAACAGTGCGGCGGCATAAGTGAAGCCAAGTCAATCAGATCTATGGCATAATTACTCTACCACAGTAGAAAAATGGACAGACATCGTATGAAAGCACATTCTTCAACGAGCTCTTCGGAGATAAATCGGTACAAAGTAAGGAAACAAAAAGCGTTGGTTTCGGAGCTTCTCACTTCCGAGCAGGTCTACAATGCTCAGAATCATAGGATACATGAAGGAAGTTGTGAGGATTCTGAAACACCTCGTACGGCAGTCAGGCTGAGCCGTCATCCGAAATTCATCGGGATTTTCGCCTACATGGCTGGTAACCTTAGCTTCGACTGCGGAAATCAGAACTCCCTCCTCAGAACGCAACCCTCAGAGTTTGGTGGATTTACAATGCGACCACTCACTCGATCCCGTAAGCAGTATTGTATTTCGGAGAAAAAAGAACACACAGCCACGAAGCTCTGCAGTCCGCCTTTGTTAATCGTCTTGGGATCAAGTCCCTCTCTCGTTACCACATCCCACCCACCCACCATTAGCCGTCTGCTTGAACAGCGGCTTTGGATTGAAGGTGGAGAGTGATTGCCTTAATGCATTCGATCTTGAGTTTTGCATGTACTTTGCAGGTAGGATTTGCATAGTTCCGATCCTCTCTATGTATCGTTCCCTAATTTGCATAGTTCCGGTCCTCTCTATGTATCGTTTCCTAAGAGTTTGTTTCAAAGTTTCCAAACCCTACTCTTAGTGTCAAAAATCGCACAGATTTTTGAAGCCTTCCTAACTACTTCGTAACAATTGATGTACCGGTCAGTGGTGTTGCTTTATAAGTGGATTGATCTTTTTGTGCCTCCATCTCTGACAAGCAAACCCTGAGATTAAATCAGAATGTGTCGTTTTCTGGAATGTCTTTATTTACATTATGACTCACTGGCGAGAACTAAAACTGGTGAGGTGTAAGCAGTGAACGTCTAGCGGTATTGTTACTGCGAGAGGATGACCGATTTTCTCAAACAAATATTAACCAGGATTTTGATGGATTTGTTACTCAACACGGGTTTCTTCAAGCCCATTGCTAATAACACCACTAAACAGTATCAGATGGCTGGCAGTACAAACTCTTGGTTAACAACTGAACTAATCAAAAGCCGACCTTCGAACTGGCTTGTGGTGGGTTACTCGGCCACACAGACAAGTCTCTTTGATTTCTTGGTTGGCGGAGGGCCGCCTTTCTTCTCAGCGGCTCTTTCTCCCTTCTCGAAGATTGCCGAAACTCGCCGGCTCACCCATCTTTTACACCCGCCGTGGCTAGTCGAGGAGCCTCCCGCCAATCTGTAAGTTTTGGATCTTGATCGTGATCCCTGGACGACAAAGGCTTCAGCAAAACTAACGGTGCCCACTGCGAAGTTGACTCGCGGCCGAATTTCTGCTTCTTTTAATCGTGTGGACCATTGATTTTCTGAAGGGATGGCAATGGCAACTGAGGAACGTACCAGCTTGTAGATGTTTTTTTTCTTGTGGGCACTGACTTCTTTACCATCGGCTGCCCCTTGCGCGATCCTTTCTGTTGATGCATCGGCTTGCTTGAGATGTACGTCTTCAGTTGCCGAAGTTCCAGCATTGGTGGTCCTAAAGTGAGATGTGATAGCCGTGAAGTTCCAACAATGGTATTCTTAAAGCAGTAGCGGTATTAGGGCTCCTTTTCAGTGGGATAATTGTGTTTGACGAAGGGTCTTCACTCTGCTGTTATATTGTTTATTGATGCACTCGGGGTGCGCAAGCCAAATAGAGGCGTCTAGTAACAAACAGAACATTAGAGTTGAATTACAAACAAAACAATAAAGAAACAGGAAGGAAGAACGTAGGAGGTCACTTTCGATGTCAACTAATAACCTGGGAGCGACTATATCAAAATTTTGTAGTACATGACAGGTTCTTACATTGTTTACCGAAAGATGATGTGAACGAATACTGAGCGTTGATTCTCGATCGGGAAATTTCTTTAGTTATCCAAGCTCGTCAATGATGCAAAAGGTACTATCTGTGCGCTGAATCAAATGAATCAAGGGCTACTGGTCGTTGCTCCGAAAGAACGAGTGCTGAGACTGAACAGCAGTTAAATCTGAATCCTCACCTTTACAATCATAGGTTATAGATGAACGTGCAAGTAAAACAGCATCTAACATAAGTATTAGTTCAACACTATCCTGAGAAACTGATATGACAGACAAGTAGTAGAACAGCTAAACTCTCCACTAGCTGAGCTCAGGATAAGAAGGGCAGTGGGCCGCCAACACTGCAAGCCCAATAGCGCACGAGAGGGCTCCGGTGACCAGCGTGGTGCACCGCCTACTTAAACCACAAGCTGATGCGCACTTGATGCGCTAGAATGTCGGGGAGAAATTCTAGTGATGCAAATGAAAAAGAGAACAAATAAAAGTATTTAACAGTAGCACGTTTCACGATAGGTAAGGATTAGGAAACGACTGTAAGTCTCAACAAATTTTTTTAGCTAAGTGGAGAAAACGACTAGCCCCGGGACGGGAGAAACTGATCAGCGCCATGACCAGACTTGAGCAGAAAGGCTGGTAAGGAAAAATAAGGAAGCACCTTGCTGAGACTACGTGACTTCAAAGAGGATATGGGTTAAGGGATGAGAAGCTCACAGTACTAAGATATACATATACATACAGACGAAGACCCATAGAATCACTGTTCTTAACACAGACAACATCTTGTAAAGCAACACTTGCGTTAAGAGACATCCTCTACGCCTAAAGTTTGAAGCAGATCCACTCTTGCAAGGGCTCGTTTAAATTTAGCCGAGTTTTCACATAACTGCAAGGACGGAGGTAGTTTCTCAAGCCATTTCGCTGTTCTGGAAAAGAAGTGGTTCGCACCTAAATTGATATGACATTTAGTGAGTTTGCGGTGTGTGAAGAAAAGATTTCCACGTCTACCGTCCACCGGCCGAAACACCCAATACTAGCAAGATTAAGCAAACGTGTAGATCTAGGTGAAAACTTCAGTTTTTTGAAACTACAGTGTAGCGGGAATTGATCTCCGGAGCCTTGACTACCTTCTGCCTATAGACAACGTATATTTTCCTACCGGAACCTTCCTTAGCGTTTAGGTCGCGTGCCTCAGCTCTGAGTGCTCTGTCCGCTTCCCTTTCCTCGGCAGTCATTGATCTTCTCAGGAAGATTCCGTTGTACGCAGGATTGTCCCGTAGTTTGTAGGAGTTTCTAAGAGCCTCAAAGTAAAAATTACGAGAAGGAAAGACTACTTTTATAAGCCGGGGCCTTCCTTCGGATGGCTTCCCCATTCTGAAAATTTCTACCGGGCGCGCTTCGATATCTAGAACATTCAAAATACTTTCGACCTGTTTCTCAGTCTGCTTCTGACGTTCAATAGCAGGTAGTCCTTTATCGCCCTCCTTGACTCCATAAATGACGATGGATCGCTTCCTTTTGTCGTCGAGCTCGCTTGAAAAAGATGAAAGTTTAGAGATCAGGTCGTTCAGCAACGGGATGCATTCCGGGGCTTTCTTCACTAAAATGCCTTGAATTTTTGAAAAAATAGCGGAGCATTGATCATTCAGAGAGTCACTATTGGTAGGGAAAAAGTTGAGAGTTGACTCCTCGTTCGAAACCTGAGAAGAAAGTTGAGAATGTCGAGTCCTGACCATTCCGGATAATCGATCAAACCGACCGCACGTGATGGGCGATAGCAGGGATGATGTACATAAACGAGGATTTCCTTCCACTGTCACAGTAAATGTTGTCAAGTGTAGACGACAAATCAGGAAATAACGGATAATTTAATTATCTACTCGCATTCTTACTAGGACTCTGTCAATATTGATGCGCCCATATTTGTGCCTTCTAACCCTTCCCTTTCTATGAGTTTTCTAATACTTAAGGCTTCGCTTTCTGGGGCTGATGAGACTGCTGTTAAGAGCGCTGTTACTAAGAAGATGTCTCACCTTTTTTTGGTACTGCAAGCGATAATGAAAGCAGCAATCCAGAGAAAAACATAGTTAACGTACTTGTTTAGAGAATGACTACCAGGGGACTGCAAGAGACGAGGGAATTGCTTTTGTTGCTGACAACCGAGATTTGGCTGTTTTATGCGCGTGTCAGTTGCAAAAATGCACGAGTGCTCCTACCCTGGACAATAGGTGCCATATTCGCCGTCAAGTTATGAAAAAGGGAACAATAAATTTCGCCGAGTTGAAAGTGTTTTCAGGCAGCCCGTTTTGTAGTGGTTATGAATATGCCTTCAATAAAAAAAAACTAAAAATGCGTGGTGTTATAGTATTTTCACATTTTTTTCAGGGTTAGTGACAAAGTTAACAAAGTCACGGCTCACATGCAACGAATGCCACGTGTGTGATCAAAGTTTGTTTCACTAATGTTTTAACATTGTCTGACATAGGTCAAGTATTCCATCTTACTGGATAGAGGAAATCATGGAAGCATCATGGGCTCCGGCTATGATCAAAGTTTGTTCCACCAATGCTGTGAATCTGTAATAACGAGGAGACATCCTGGGTATGAGAACTTTCTCCTGACTCTGTCATATTACTCATGATTGCGACCGCATACCTAGCTCACCGCCAATTTGGAAAGATCAGATGGTGGAAATATGAAACTCGCATCTTAAGCCTGGGATGAGCTGGCATGGTCCGTATCTATACAGTTTATCCAGTTGTATAAAAGCGATCTGAATATGTCGGTGCGGTTTGCGCATATTTCCTAATGAAATATCATCCAAGGACATGTGCATCCACTCGTTTTACTGCTGCAGGATATTAATCCGTTTGATAAACGATTAATATATGTATGTCCAGTACCAGCTGCATCATCAAATCGTATTATCTCTGCACCGCTTTTATGCCAAGGAATGAACACACAGATGGATAAACTTGTAAAGATTAACAGAGCCGTGAAACCAGTGGACATGTGCATATACCCGCAGTGCGTTTCCCGTACGGCTAAAAATATTGGATATGGGTTCAATACTATGCTAGGGACGAGAAGAGATGAATTGTGCTCGTCCTGACGCTGCTCCTCTACAAAATGCTTCTGAAGGGAGTCAGTGCTTTTAAACCTAACCTTTTAATAGTTGGTAAATAAGTTTTTTTTTCTCTTGAATCACTGTATGCTATCGAGGAAAGGTAATCTTCACTCTCGATTCATTTTCGCAACTCTTCGTCTGCTATGTGTTCCGCAATTAGGCACCTGCGCGAAATGCCAAACTTGTCAAAAAGCACGGAATTTTTGTGGGAAAGCACTCGTGGTAATTTCAGGGTGAAAGAACACACCAAGCCAGCAAATTTCCTTCCGGATTGTGTTTCTAGTAAACCCTCAGTTACTTAGTAGAGAATTTCGAAGCTTCCTTAATTTTTTTAATCTAGGAAAATGGAATTATGCACATTTTACATCTGACTGCAATCAGAAAACACTAGAACATTGGTGGAATAGATTTCGACTTTGCACGTGGCATTTGTCATACTGTGGGTCACGGTCTTCGTCAACTTTGTCACTGGACTAGAAGCAAAAAAAGTACAAAAATTCAATAACGCCACGTTTTTACATTTTTTAATTTGAGTCCTATCCATTATCATTACAGGGCGAGCGGCCTAAAAACCCCTTTCACTCAGTGAATTCCATTGTTCCCATTTTAATTCGGTGAGATTGTCACTCATTGTTGACGTCAGGAATATCCGCGCCTTTTTGCAAGAGACATGTGCATAAAATGGCCGCCAAGTTGGTCGTCAGCATCAGGAGCAATGCTCTCGTCTCTTGCGGTGAGTGTCATTGTGACTTCTCTTTTGGGAATTTTGGAACTAAGTAAATTTTTCAGTGGATTGCTGCCTGCTTCATCGCTTGCAGCGCAACGACAGGTACGGCATCTTTCCAGTGATAGCACTCTTCACGACAGTCTCATCAGCGGGAGAAACCAAGGCAGTGAATGATGGGGAACTTATGAAAAGGGGAACATAGGGAACTATTTAACGTATGTGGAGCGTCAATGCGTTTTCTGCGAACACGGGAAGTACGCGGCCCGGCCGCGCCACACGCGCTTGCGTCGATATTGTAATGGGAAAGGAGGGTTTTCTTGATAGAACTACATTATATTTGTTGTTAATTGTCAAGAAAACCGCCTGATTTGTTGTCGCGGCGAGAATTCTAGCGGGAGCAGAGCGGCCGTGCCGCGTGCTTCTTGAGGCCGGGGGAAACGCACCCTCATCGACGCCTTCTATACATGTAACATTCACAAAGCCCATTTAAGGGAAATGATTAGATCTATTCTCACTTGTTAAGGTGAGAAGAGGCAACATTTTCCATGACAATCGTTCATGAAGTAGGCACTTTTCTTTGCTCCCGCAGAATACACGCATGAAATCCAAAAAATAGCAAAAGGATAGTTTTTCCTGTCTTTTCCAGTCGCACTTTTCCCTACAGAGTCGAGAACTATTGAGATAGCGAAAAAAACGTAAAAACTTGCATCCAATGAATAGTTAAACGATAAAGATGACGAGCTTATTTTGATGACTACCGAATTCTCCAGAGAAAGGTTGAAATCGTAGGTAGATGAGAGCAGGCTCGGGCTTGCAAGGGAAGAAATCAGTAGAAAATTTTGGTGGAGTATTGCTTATACAGAGAAAAACTAACGAAGAAAAGCATCTGCATTGTGGAGTGGAGTATTTCACTGGAGAAAACTTCATTTTTATCCACATCTCCACATAAACACACGAGTAAATACATTTACAGAAATAATGGCTCCTCACTTATGTACGCTGAAAACAGCGCAACCGTTGTTTGTCACGACAACATAAATGCTCGGAAGCGGCACTTACACTATTTTTTGCTTTAAGCATATCAGTGCTGGAATTTCAAGCAGACGGATGAAATAAGAGAGATATATCTCAAGCGAGTCAACGTTCTAAGGCAGCTGATTTCACAAGGAGCGGCCGACTGCAAGGCTAGAGCAAAATGCCCACAAGGAAAGAACATCTACAGGCTGGTAAGTTATTCACCAGCCATTACAATCCTTTCAAAAATTAACTTGGCCTAGTCATCAAAATGGGAGCAAAATTTAGTCGCGAGTAAGTTTCGTCATCAGTATTTCTACTGAAGATGCAACAGCGATTAGAACCTCGCGAACTAGTTCCCTTATTTATAAAGACTTCTAGGTTCCGAGAGAGGAAGGTTCTGAGTTCAAGCCCACAAAGTATGGGCGACTTTCTTGACCAAACTGTTGCATTCCATCTTATCCTTACCACTACCTGCCGTCATTGACTGAGGCAAATCGCTCTAACATAGTACACGCATTCCCATCATAAGAGCCCGTTCACTTTAGGAGCAACCATTGGAGTAGGGAAGCCCTACCAAATAACAGCATTTTGTAAGCTTCTGGCCGCACAATTTCAAATGTGACATTGTGATTCCAGTACTGGGATTGCCTGCTGGAGATGGAAGCGCAAAAAGCCGTCGATCAGTGCACTGTGACAGTAAAGCAGCCAAATGATGCAACAATTATTATAAAAGAGTAAGAGATTCTCAAAATCCTTCCACGTTTTTGGTCCTGTAAAGATAATTCAAAAAACTTCAAGCAAACCCTTTAGAATCACTCACTACATGTAAGACTCAATGTGAACTTCGTTAAGACAAACTCTCACCTCCTGCAATCCTACGCCGCTGTTCAAGCAGACGGTAAATGAATGGTGGAATGTTGTAGAGACGCATGGACTCGATGCTAACGCATTGAACAAAGATGGACTGGAGAGCTTTGCGGCGGTGTGTTTTCCCCTCAGGAAAATGTATTCCTCAAACACTCAATTCTTACTGATTCAGCTTGCACATGGAACAGCTACCAGGATTGGTTGCGCCCAGAGGAACTGCAATGGAAAACTCTACCTGGCGTGTGCGGTTTTCAAAAAGTACGTGAATTCCGTTGGCAACTTTTACCTCCGTATCGGAAAACACTGGTTTCCTTAGGGAGTGTGTCGCTTTGCAGCGAGCACTCAGGCTGACACTACTTGTGCAGTTTTGCGGCTGTATGTTTTCACAGCGATTAGAGAAAAAAATGAGATTGGAGGAAAAAAATACTTACGCACATAAAATTGCTTGTAAACCTCGTTAAGTTGCTTTCTTGTACATACTTTGTCAAATTGCACAAAGAACTAGGGAGTTGCCCGTTGGTGAGGTCTCAGCTTTTCTTCCTTTGCCGGAATAACGGACAGGTAGGTGTGTCCCTTACCAGGGAGTCTCCAGCTGTGTGCAGGCTGAAATTCGTCTAAATTCTGTTCGCATCCCAGGGATGGGCTATGCTGGAAGACTTTCTTTATCCTAATCCCTCTCATTTTCCTCTAGCTATTTCTTTTTTTTTAGATCTTTTTCTGAACTCGTCTTTCTCAGTCACAACATTGCTTAATTTTAATTTCACAGTTCGTTCTTTCCAGTTCCATTAACTGTTATGGCGCACACAAAATGCAATAATAAACAAAATAAACAAATCACACTAAACTACGATTGCATTGTTTTGAATAGACGATAAGGTCACTGCATACGATCCGATCGTGCTGTGCGTGGCGATAAAATATTGTACTATTTAAAACAGTCGTATCTATCCTATATTCACATCAACAGTCACACCCTATAATTCTAGGGCTCCTGAGAAGAATCAACCAATCTACGAGCTAGGCACAGGCTGTGCGAAGCCCGCCGACTGCACGGCTTTTGCTGGTACGAGGTGCAACGCAGCAACTAGCTTGTGCGTGGCCGGATACATCGACCCAACTGCGACGACGACAACTGCTCCCACAACAACGACCGCGGAAGCAACAACAACAACAGCAGCAGGAACAACAACCACAACAGCAGCAGGAACAACAACAACAACGGGATCTGGAGCTGGGACAACTACCACTGCGTCGGGATCAACAACGTCAACAGCGCCTCCAGGTTTGTTAGCGCAACTTGTTTACATTATCACAAAACAATGTAGTCCAAAGGGACAGGGAACTTGCATAATCTTGCTGTGCAGTTTTGCAACCAGCGAAATGCTCCAACAAGAGAGGGAAAAGTAGATCATTGCACAACAAGTAGAAAATCTTGTAAGGAACCTCATTGCAGTTGTAATGTAACAGCTTCTAGCGCCAAAGCAGTTCTACCCTTCTCCAATGTAGAGTCTGCATAGAGCTGCACTGTTTACGAATTGCTTGCGAACTATTTATCACCCAAAATCTAATCGGTCTCCACTGTTAGGATCGAGTTCTCATGAAACCTATGGACCTAAACTATGCTCTTCCAAATCACGCTGAATCCTGTATTCTTAGGAGCTATGTTCTTTCCCGAAACAATGTCCTGTACCTTTATTAGGTCTAACAGCTATGTGTCCAAACAACAGTCACATAACGACCGACGAGATCAGGAACATCTTCCTTGACCTACACAATGAACACAGGTAAGATTCTGCTATTCTGCCACTGTATCCAGAGATTGAGAAGTTGACTAAATTTCTAGATCCGATCTAGCGCGAGGTTTGGTTCAAAACGGGAATACTCAGACGATGTTACGCCCAGCATCGAAAATGTTAAGGATGGTAGGTTGAAGATGTTGCGGTTGACATTAGAAATTTCTCTAAATCTTTCCTTTTCTCGCTATTGTTTCCTAACATCTGACTATTTCTTCCAGAAATACAACTGCGGGGCCGAAGCATCAGCGTTTGCATGGGCGCAAAAATGTCTCGACCAAGATTCCAACACAACAGGTGTCTCCGAGAATCGCTACACGTTCCCCAACAGAAACCTCGAAATGACCGTAGTAGCGAGAAGGGTACGCAGCTTCTGCTATTCCTCTACTCAATTCAAATATTTGAATGAAGGTGGCATAGTTTTAGGCTTCAAACAGATGGTGGGAAGAGATCACAACCAAAGGTATGTCTCAGGCTGATTTGAACAGGTACTACAAAAGTCTTGGAGTGTCGCATTATGCAAGAGTGAGTGAAGTCCTTTAGGTGGAAGCACTTATAATCTTTCCACCTCGTAAACATTATTGTGCAAACTTGTGCAATTCATTCCTGGTTTAGATGGCGTGGGACACGACTGAATACTTCGGATGTGCAGCCTACAAATGTCCGAACTTCATCAACGCTGTCTGCCATTACTATGGGCGAGTGCTTCTGTAATTGAATATGTATGCAGGCTCATGCTCCGGATTTTCAGAGGCGGTGAAGAGGGAGGACAGATCTACAAGATGGGTCCGAATTGCAATCGCTGTGCCACTCTCGGCCGTAGGTGCGAAGCGGGACTTTGCGTTCTCTGAGACAATTACACAGTGGAATTTTCACTGGCTTTCTTTCGTTTTTTCTTCATTTGGGAATAAATGCGCATCGTCAACTTCGCGTTGTTTGCCTGAGTATTACTAGCATGATCTTTTAGTGTTAAACATAAAGGGCAGAGCAAAAGAGAATCGTTCTCCTTAAAATGCTAGTGCTTCACTGACCAATCCCTTGCCAACGGAGCAGTTTTTGCCTCTGTAGCCTGCTTTGATGTGATTGAACTCGTTTATTGAGGCATATTGGAACAAATCGACTCCTCCGAGATAAAAACCACAAATATAACTATGTCGTACTGCCGAAGCTAACTACGGATGCATAGCCTCCCACGTGCGTGCGAAGGTAATGAAGAAGTGCAGAGGTACCTCGGACTGTGAGCGATATCACTCTACCAATCTCCAGCCGCGATGGAGATGAGCCGCCACTCAGGAGTGGAAGAATGCGGAGAAGCGCCTCAATCGCAATGTGAAAATGGCCCCAAGGTGGGAAGCAGGTCAACCAACGTATCCAGAATTGTGGGAGCTGGGCCGACCGATTGGCACCGGCCGATATGGGAAGAACACTCATGGCTGACAGATCTACCTCAGTTTATCTGTATATATGTATGCAGGTTTCGAGGAGTGTGTGTTTCAAGCATATCGACTATTGACAACTCCAAAAATTGAAGCGTACATTGTAGCTCTTCAGTAAGCGTTCTCAAAAAGAAAGAAAACATTCGAGTCTGTTTCTTTGACATGAAGACTCAGGAATGGAGAGCGCTAAGTTTTCTGGTAGAACCGTTCTTCTTTCTGAAAGTTCCGGAAGGGGGAAGGAGGGGGGGGGGAGGAGAAGCGGGAGTGTGTCGATGGCGAAACGCGATTAATTAAAGGGAGAATGTTTGGGTGGCTCGTCCAGCACACATATACTCTGTACTCTGTACACGGAGCAAATATTTCAAAAAAATTTAAGCCAGTAAGATATCTAAACCACTGAAAGTCGAGACTCCGCTCATTCTTGCCTGCTCTACTGCAGATTGCTCTGCTGCATATCCTCTTAACAAAGCACCGTAAGGGCGGCAGTGACGGAAAAATGGATACAGTCTCCAAGGATGAAAAAAAAGGCTTAGACAGGGTTTCGCTGCGGGACCGCTCCCTGACGGTCTTGAGCCCTCCGGGCGAGACACTGTTTGCAAGGATCTGACATTGCATAGCAGCAGTGTACGGAGCAGAATAGTCCACGTACTGGCGCTTGGTGACGTGTTGAATTGCGTTTAACCACGGAATCGGTGGATGACGGGAGAGGTCCCACAGCTGTCGGTGGTTTTTTAGGTGGGGATATGCGGTCGGTTCTCATCCCATTGAGGTCTCACAGGGATTAGCGAGTTTCGGACTCTTTGTTTCTAAGAAGGACATTACAAACAGATATACAAGATGAACGAATGAAGAGCGCGTCATCTTTAACTGTTGTTCCATTTCCTGAAACCACTTTTGACCGTACTTTCTGGATACTTCCCAACTTTCTTCCTTTATTCTCGAGATCTACCAGGAGTGCGAGTGCACTGGTGACGGACAAGTGTGCCGGGACTCCATAGTTCAGAAAAAAACACTAAAACGCCAGGATAGGTGCACACCGATAGAGGAAGGATCCGCCGCGGTTCAATCGTGGGGAAAACGTCAGGATACGGGTCCACGGATGGAGAATGGGTGAGCTCTGGCCCAATAGTGGGGAACCGCCAGTGTACGGGTCCATGGATGGAGAATAGGCCTGCCACGGTGCAGTCGTGGGGAAAACGTCATGATACGGGTCCATGGTTGGAAAAAGGGTCTGCCGTGGCCAATAGGAGCAAAAAAGCCAGGATACGCCTCCACGGATGGAGAATGGGTCTGCCGTGGCTCGTAGTGAGGAAACGTCAGGATACGGGTCCATCGATGGAGAATGGGTACGACGTGACCTAGTAGTGAGGAAACGTCAGGATACGGGTCCATCGATGGAGAATGGGTACGACGTGACCTAGTAGTGTGAAAACGCCATATAGGGGCCCATGAGTAGAAAAGGGTCTACCGTGGCTAATAGGAGAGAACGCGCCAAGATACGGTTCCGCGGATGGAAAAGGGCCTGCGGTGGCCAGTGGGAGGGAAAACATCAGGATACGGGTCCACGGATGGAAAATGGGTCTGCCGTGGCTCGTAGTGAGGAAACGTCAGGATACGGGTCCACGGATGGAGAATCCGTATCCTGAAGTTAATTTCAACTTAAATTTCTCTTGTCTGCGAAGTTCGTTAAAATTCGGTCTTTCCTTTCTGTTCGGTAGGGTCTGAGCCATTAACGATTTCTATTTTTCGATTTCTTGTAATTTGCTTAAGGAACGTGCTTATCGCTACCATTAAATTAATGTTGCACGTTGTCAGTACCCATTATGGCCTTATTCACCTGAACTAGTAATTTGGGAATTACAGGCCTTACTCTTCTTCAGCAACATTTTTACAGCAATACAGAAACAGCTGCTCAAATTTGTGGCAAGAGAGGTGCGCCATCTCTTCAGTGATACCGGCGACTCCATGGCTCAGACCCTACCGAACATTGGTCGTTGCCGGCTCGCACGCACAGCTCCGAATTAGGCGTAGCACTCTGACTGTCTGTCTATCCACACATTTCACTGATATCATCATTTCCTTTCATGTATGATCCTCGCGCTCCCTGTTCTAACCTGTCCAAACTGGTGGTGACATGGGCGCGAACGGTTCATTCTACTGAAGACACGAGTATCTGCAAATGGTATGCAAGCACAATAAAGAATTAGAATGACTCGCAAAAACCTACTAATTCTGAGCTTACATTAACATTTTGATCTCTGTCTTCGAAATGCTCTGTCAC
This sequence comes from Ancylostoma caninum, assembly GCA_037903475.1. Lineage (NCBI taxonomy): Eukaryota > Metazoa > Nematoda > Chromadorea > Rhabditida > Ancylostomatidae > Ancylostoma > Ancylostoma caninum. Next base: position 574,410 of record JBAJFG010000358.1, on the reverse strand, counting down.
AAAACTTTGCTGCAATAACTAAAATGTGGTGAAAATCTGCTTAGCCATGAAGGTCCTTTATTTTCAGTACTATCATGGCAGCTACTCAGGACACTTCAATCCGATCGGGACTGGACCTGCATGGCTGCCGGCGATAAACTCATTGGAAACACGTTATCGCTCTTCGTTAGATAGCATGTACAAGAGTGTTGCAGATAAACTATCTATACAATAAATATTTCCCGCTTCTACATACATATATGCAGAGCAATCTGCGGTACATTAGGCAAGCTCTGTCAAATAACAGCATTTTATAAGCTTCTGGCTGCACAATTTCAAATGTGACATTGTGATTCCAGTACTGAGGTTGCCTGCCGGAATTGGGAGCACAAAAATCCGTTGATCAGTGAAGTGTGACGGTAATGCAGCCAAGTGATGTAACAATTATCATAAAAGAGTGAGAAATGCTTCAAATCCTTTCAAGTTTTTGGCCCTGGGAAGAGAATTCAGAAAACTTCAAGAAAACCCTTTAGAATCACTCACTACAGGTAAGACTCAATGTGAACTTCGTTAAGACAAACTCTCACCTCCTGTAATCCAACGCCGCTATTCAAGCAGACGATAAATGAATGGTGGAATGTTGTAGAGACGCAGGGACTTGATGCTAACGCATTGAACAAAGATGAACTGGAGAGCTTTGCTGCGGTGTGTTTTCCCTTTGGGAAAGTGTATTAGTCAAATACTCAATCCTTACTGCTTCAGCTTGTACATGGGACAACTACCAGGATTGGTTCCGCTCAGAAGAACTGCAATGGACAACTCTACGTATCACGGCAGCAACCCAGGACACTTCAATCCGGTCGGGACTGGATCTGCATAAACTGCCGGCGACGAACTCATTTGAAACAAGTCATCGTTCATCGTTAGATAGTATGCACAAGAGTGTTACAGATAAACTATGTATACAATAAATATTTCCATTCTCTACATATGTATATGCAGCAGAGCAATCTGCAGTAGAGCAGGCAAGAATGAGCGGAGTCTCGACTTTTAGTGGTCTAGATATCTTACTGACTTCAATTTTTTTGAAATATTTGCTCCGTGCACAGAGTACAGAGTATATGTGTGCTGGACGAGCAACCCAAACATTCTCCCTTTAATTAATCCCGTTTCGCCATCGACACACTCCCGCTTCTTCTCCCCCCCCCCCTCCTTCCCCCTTCCGGAACTTTCAGAAAGAAGAACGGTTCTACCAGAAAACTTATAAGCTGAGGTAGATCTGTCAGCTATGAGTGTTCTTCCCATATCGGCCGGTGCCAATCGGTCGGCCCAGCTCCCACAATTCTGGATACGTTGGTTGACCTGCTTCCCACCTTGGGGCCATTTTCACATTGCGATTGAGGCGCTTCTCCGCATTCTTCCACTCCTGAGTGGCGGCTCATCTCCATCGCGGCTGGAGATTGGTAGAGTGATATCGCTCACAGTCCGAGGTACCTCTGCACTTCTTCATTACCTTCGCACGCACGTGGGAGGCTATGCATCCGTAGTTAGCTTCGGCAGTGCGACATAGTTATATTTGTGGTTTTTATCTCGGAAGAGTCGATTTGTTGCAATATGCCTCAATAAACGAGTTCAATCACATCAAAGCAGGCTACAAAGGCAAAAACTGCTCCGTTGGCAAGGGATTGGTCAGTGAAGCACTAGCATTTTAAGGAGAACGATTCTCTTTTGCTCTGCCCTTTATGTTTAACACTAAAAGATCATGCTAGTAATACTCAGGCAAACAACGCGAAGTTGACGATGCGCATTTATTCCCAAATGAAGAAAAAACGAAAGAAAGCCAGTGAAAATTCCACTGTGTAATTGTCTCAGAGAACGCAAAGTCCCGCTTCGCACCTACGGCCGAGAGTGGCACAGCGATTGCAATTCGGACCCATCTTGTAGATCTGTCCTCCCTCTTCACCGCCTCTGAAAATCCGGAGCATGAGCCTGCATACATATTCAATTACAGAAGCACTCGCCCATAGTAATGGCAGACAGCGTTGATGAAGTTCGGACATTTGTAGGCTGCACATCCGAAGTATTCAGTCGTGTCCCACGCCATCTAAACCAGGAATGAATTGCACAAGTTTGCACAATAATGTTTACGAGGTGGAAAGATTATAAGTGCTTCCACCTAAAGGACTTCACTCACTCTTGCATAATGCGACACTCCAAGACTTTTGTAGTACCTGTTCAAATCAGCCTGAGACATACCTTTGGTTGTGATCTCTTCCCACCATCTGTTTGAAGCCTAAAACTATGCCACCTTCATTCAAATATTTGAATTGAGTAGAGGAATAGCAGAAGCTGCGTACCCTTCTCGCTACTACGGTCATTTCGAGGTTTCTGTTGGGGAACGTGTAGCGATTCTCGGAGACACCTGTTGTGTTGGAATCTTGGTCGAGACATTTTTGCGCCCATGCAAACGCTGATGCTTCGGCCCCGCAGTTGTATTTCTGGAAGAAATAGTCAGATGTTAGGAAACAATAGCGAGAAAAGGAAAGATTTAGAGAAATTTCTAATGTCAACCGCAACATCTTCAACCTACCATCCTTAACATTTTCGATGCTGGGCGTAACATCGTCTGAGTATTCCCGTTTTGAACCAAACCTCGCGCTAGATCGGATCTAGAAATTTAGTCAACTTCTCAATCTCTGGATACAGTGGCAGAATAGCAGAATCTTACCTGTGTTCATTGTGTAGGTCAAGGAAGATGTTCCTGATCTCGTCGGTCGTTATGTGACTGTTGTTTGGACACATAGCTGTTAGACCTAATAAAGGTACAGGACATTGTTTCGGGAAAGAACATAGCTCCTAAGAATACAGGATTCAGCGTGATTTGGAAGAGCATAGTTTAGGTCCATAGGTTTCATGAGAACTCGATCCTAACAGTGGAGACCGATTAGATTTTGGGTGATAAATAGTTCGCAAGCAATTCGTAAACAGTGCAGCTCTATGCAGACTCTACACTGGAGAAGGGTAGAACTGCTTTGGCGCTAGAAGCTGTTACATTACAACTGCAATGAGGTTCCTTACAAGATTTTCTACTTGTTGTGCAATGATCTACTTTTCCCTCTCTTGTTGGAGCATTTCGCTGGTTGCAAAACTGCACAGCAAGATTATGCAAGTTCCCTGTCCCTTTGGACTACATTGTTTTGTGATAATGTAAACAAGTTGCGCTAACATACCTGGAGGCGCTGTTGACGTTGTTGATCCCGACGCAGTGGTAGTTGTCCCAGCTCCAGATCCCGTTGTTGTTGTTGTTCCTGCTGCTGTTGTGGTTGTTGTTCCTGCTGCTGTTGTTGTTGTTGCTTCCGCGGTCGTTGTTGTGGGAGCAGTTGTCGTCGTCGCAGTTGGGTCGATGTATCCGGCCACGCACAAGCTAGTTGCTGCGTTGCACCTCGTACCAGCAAAAGCCGTGCAGTCGGCGGGCTTCGCACAGCCTGTGCCTAGCTCGTAGATTGGTTGATTCTTCTCAGGAGCCCTAGAATTATAGGGTGTGACTGTTGATGTGAATATAGGATAGATACGACTGTTTTAAATAGTACAATATTTTATCGCCACGCACAGCACGATCGGATCGTATGCAGTGACCTTATCGTCTATTCAAAACAATGCAATCGTAGTTTAGTGTGATTTGTTTATTTTGTTTATTATTGCATTTTGTGTGCGCCATAACAGTTAATGGAACTGGAAAGAACGAACTGTGAAATTAAAATTAAGCAATGTTGTGACTGAGAAAGACGAGTTCAGAAAAAGATCTAAAAAAAAAGAAATAGCTAGAGGAAAATGAGAGGGATTAGGATAAAGAAAGTCTTCCAGCATAGCCCATCCCTGGGATGCGAACAGAATTTAGACGAATTTCAGCCTGCACACAGCTGGAGACTCCCTGGTAAGGGACACACCTACCTGTCCGTTATTCCGGCAAAGGAAGAAAAGCTGAGACCTCACCAACGGGCAACTCCCTAGTTCTTTGTGCAATTTGACAAAGTATGTACAAGAAAGCAACTTAACGAGGTTTACAAGCAATTTTATGTGCGTAAGTATTTTTTTCCTCCAATCTCATTTTTTTCTCTAATCGCTGTGAAAACATACAGCCGCAAAACTGCACAAGTAGTGTCAGCCTGAGTGCTCGCTGCAAAGCGACACACTCCCTAAGGAAACCAGTGTTTTCCGATACGGAGGTAAAAGTTGCCAACGGAATTCACGTACTTTTTGAAAACCGCACACGCCAGGTAGAGTTTTCCATTGCAGTTCCTCTGGGCGCAACCAATCCTGGTAGCTGTTCCATGTGCAAGCTGAATCAGTAAGAATTGAGTGTTTGAGGAATACATTTTCCTGAGGGGAAAACACACCGCCGCAAAGCTCTCCAGTCCATCTTTGTTCAATGCGTTAGCATCGAGTCCATGCGTCTCTACAACATTCCACCATTCATTTACCGTCTGCTTGAACAGCGGCGTAGGATTGCAGGAGGTGAGAGTTTGTCTTAACGAAGTTCACATTGAGTCTTACATGTAGTGAGTGATTCTAAAGGGTTTGCTTGAAGTTTTTTGAATTATCTTTACAGGACCAAAAACGTGGAAGGATTTTGAGAATCTCTTACTCTTTTATAATAATTGTTGCATCATTTGGCTGCTTTACTGTCACAGTGCACTGATCGACGGCTTTTTGCGCTTCCATCTCCAGCAGGCAATCCCAGTACTGGAATCACAATGTCACATTTGAAATTGTGCGGCCAGAAGCTTACAAAATGCTGTTATTTGGTAGGGCTTCCCTACTCCAATGGTTGCTCCTAAAGTGAACGGGCTCTTATGATGGGAATGCGTGTACTATGTTAGAGCGATTTGCCTCAGTCAATGACGGCAGGTAGTGGTAAGGATAAGATGGAATGCAACAGTTTGGTCAAGAAAGTCGCCCATACTTTGTGGGCTTGAACTCAGAACCTTCCTCTCTCGGAACCTAGAAGTCTTTATAAATAAGGGAACTAGTTCGCGAGGTTCTAATCGCTGTTGCATCTTCAGTAGAAATACTGATGACGAAACTTACTCGCGACTAAATTTTGCTCCCATTTTGATGACTAGGCCAAGTTAATTTTTGAAAGGATTGTAATGGCTGGTGAATAACTTACCAGCCTGTAGATGTTCTTTCCTTGTGGGCATTTTGCTCTAGCCTTGCAGTCGGCCGCTCCTTGTGAAATCAGCTGCCTTAGAACGTTGACTCGCTTGAGATATATCTCTCTTATTTCATCCGTCTGCTTGAAATTCCAGCACTGATATGCTTAAAGCAAAAAATAGTGTAAGTGCCGCTTCCGAGCATTTATGTTGTCGTGACAAACAACGGTTGCGCTGTTTTCAGCGTACATAAGTGAGGAGCCATTATTTCTGTAAATGTATTTACTCGTGTGTTTATGTGGAGATGTGGATAAAAATGAAGTTTTCTCCAGTGAAATACTCCATTCCACAATGCAGATGCTTTTCTTCGTTAGTTTTTCTCTGTATAAGCAATACTCCACCAAAATTTTCTATTGACTAGCGCCCCTTCGGGACGCTAGAAAGTGGGGTGGAGCAGCCACTTGAGGTATGTGCAAAAGCTTCACACGTGCGAAATGCTCAGAAAATTAGCAAATAAGCAGAACTAATCATTAACTGAGCTCAAATACAAAATCATTCTTATGAATTGCGTATATTCTACGGAGCTGGGCGCCTCGTCAGGCTTCGAATCTTCTCGCGATCTTAGAGTTCCTTGCAAATTTCCAATCACGCACCTACATGTAAAAGTGATACTACCTACTTTTTGTCACATTCCTTACATGCCTATGGACCCGTTATGAGCGGCCACTTTCAACTCTGCGCAGGAGTATCTTTCACATGGCTTTAGGACTTGTGAACAACACAGTGTAACTAATGCCGTGCGAATAATCACCTGAAAGGATTCAAGCTTCACGTTGCTGAGATAGCCCAACTGATGAACTTCTTCTTCAATGTACAGGGAGGAAGAAGAGGTGGTCGACTGAGACACAAATGAGTGCGTAGCGTGCCCCTACTCCACCCGTAGATGTGCATCTTGTGTTTTCCAAACGATTGGGCCACGGCGGACCCATTCTCCATCCGTGGACCCGTATGCTGGCGTTTTTCCCACTAATGAGAATCATGCGGACCCACTCTCTATCCGCGCACCCGTATCCAGGCACTTTCCCCACTTCTGGACCAGGGAAGACCCATTCTCCATTCATGGATCTGTATCCTGGCGTTCCTCACACTATTGGGCCAGCCCTATCCCAGCGCTTTCCCCAATATTGGCCCCCCTGCGGACCCATTCTCCATCGATGGACCCGTGTCCTGGCGTTTTCCCCACTATTGAGCCATAGCGGACCCTTCCTCTGGACACCTATCCTGATGTTTTTCTGAACTAAGTGCCCCGGCAGATCAGTACGTCGTTAGTGCACCCGCCCTCTTTGTAAATCTTGAAAAAAAATGGAAGAAAGTTAGGAAATATTTAGAAAGTCTGATCAATTGCACAAATGGTTCCAGAAGATGTCACAACAACTTATAATGACGTGTTTTTCGTCCGTTCATCCTATGTATTTGATTGTACTACCCTCCTTAAGAACAGACGGATCTTCAACCTGTATAATTCTCATGGGACCTCAATAATGAGAGATGCGCAAGGAGCACATCCTACATAAAGAAACCGAGTGAATCGTATCGCTACGGCCTCTACTCATCCTTCGAAGTGATTCACGTCCAGCGTTCCAAGATTGAGTGCAGTTACCGACAATGTTCCATCAGAGGGGCTACTCTGCTCCGTACATTGCGGCAATGCATCGTCTAATCCTTGCAAGCACTGTCTCGCCCGGAGGGCTCGAGACCGTTAGCGCTGGTCCCACCGCGAAATCCCGAATGCGTCCGACTTCCACCACGTCTATGCACCTATGACGAAACATCGGCCGAATGCCCCGTCAGCTGCGCATCCTAGCGAGCCACAGTCTATAATCGAGCCTCATGGCAAAATCATGCGATCACGTGCTATTCCCCTACGCCTGCGCTCTTGAAAATTTTGTTGCACTACCATGATTTATATAAGAGGATTTCTTCCCTTGCAAGCCCGAGCCTGCTCTCATCTACCTACGATTTCAACCTTTCTCTGGCGAATTCGGTAGTCATCAAAATAAGCTCGTCATCTTTATCGTTTAACTATTCATTGGATGCAAGTTTTTACGTTTTTTTCGCTATCTCAATAGTTCTCGACTCTGTAGGGAAAAGTGCGACTGGAAAAGACAGGAAAAACTATCCTTTTGCTATTTTTTGGATTTCATGCGTGTATTCTGCGGGAGCAAAGAAAAGTGCCTACTTCATGAACGATTGTCATGGAAAATGTTGCCTCTTCTCACCTTAACAAGTGAGAATAGATCTAATCATTTCCCTTAAATGGGCTTTGTGAATGTTACATGTATAGAAGGCGTCGATGAGGGTGCGTTTCCCCCGGCCTCAAGAAGCACGCGGCACGGCCGCTCTGCTCCCGCTAGAATTCTCGCCGCGACAACGAATCAGGCGGTTTTCTTGACAATTAACAACAAATATGATGTAGTTCTATCAAGAAAACCCTCCTTTCCCATTACAATATCGACGCAAGCGCGTGTGGCGCGGCCGGGCCGCGTACTTCCCGTGTTCGCAGAAAACGCATTGACGCTCCACATACGTTAAATAGTTCCCTATGTTCCCCTTTTCATAAGTTCCCCATCATTCACTGCCTTGGTTTCTCCCGCTGATGAGACTGTCGTGAAGAGTGCTATCACTGGAAAGATGCCGTACCTGTCGTTGCGCTGCAAGCGATGAAGCAGGCAGCAATCCACTGAAAAATTTACTTAGTTCCAAAATTCCCAAAAGAGAAGTCACAATGACACTCACCGCAAGAGACGAGAGCATTGCTCCTGATGCTGACGACCAACTTGGCGGCCATTTTATGCACATGTCTCTTGCAAAAAGGCGCGGATATTCCTGACGTCAACAATGAGTGACAATCTCACCGAATTAAAATGGGAACAATGGAATTCACTGAGTGAAAGGGGTTTTTAGGCCGCTCGCCCTGTAATGATAATGGATAGGACTCAAATTAAAAAATGTAAAAACGTGGCGTTATTGAATTTTTGTACTTTTTTTGCTTCTAGTCCAGTGACAAAGTTGACGAAGACCGTGACCCACAGTATGACAAATGCCACGTGCAAAGTCGAAATCTATTCCACCAATGTTCTAGTGTTTTCTGATTGCAGTCAGATGTAAAATGTGCATAATTCCATTTTCCTAGATTAAAAAAATTAAGGAAGCTTCGAAATTCTCTACTAAGTAACTGAGGGTTTACTAGAAACACAATCCGGAAGGAAATTTGCTGGCTTGGTGTGTTCTTTCACCCTGAAATTACCACGAGTGCTTTCCCACAAAAATTCCGTGCTTTTTGACAAGTTTGGCATTTCGCGCAGGTGCCTAATTGCGGAACACATAGCAGACAAAGAGTTGCGAAAATGAATCGAGAGTGAAGATTACCTTTCCTCGATAGCATACAGTGATTCAAGAGAAAAAAAAACTTATTTACCAACTATTAAAAGGTTAGGTTTAAAAGCACTGACTCCCTTCAGAAGCATTTTGTAGAGGAGCAGCGTCAGGACGAGCACAATTCATCTCTTCTCGTCCCTAGCATAGTATTGAACCCATATCCAATATTTTTAGCCGTACGGGAAACGCACTGCGGGTATATGCACATGTCCACTGGTTTCACGGCTCTGTTAATCTTTACAAGTTTATCCATCTGTGTGTTCATTCCTTGGCATAAAAGCGGTGCAGAGATAATACGATTTGATGATGCAGCTGGTACTGGACATACATATATTAATCGTTTATCAAACGGATTAATATCCTGCAGCAGTAAAACGAGTGGATGCACATGTCCTTGGATGATATTTCATTAGGAAATATGCGCAAACCGCACCGACATATTCAGATCGCTTTTATACAACTGGATAAACTGTACTAGATACGGACCATGCCAGCTCATCCCAGGCTTAAGATGCGAGTTTCATATTTCCACCATCTGATCTTTCCAAATTGGCGGTGAGCTAGGTATGCGGTCGCAATCATGAGTAATATGACAGAGTCAGGAGAAAGTTCTCATACCCAGGATGTCTCCTCGTTATTACAGATTCACAGCATTGGTGGAACAAACTTTGATCATAGCCGGAGCCCATGATGCTTCCATGATTTCCTCTATCCAGTAAGATGGAATACTTGACCTATGTCAGACAATGTTAAAACATTAGTGAAACAAACTTTGATCACACACGTGGCATTCGTTGCATGTGAGCCGTGACTTTGTTAACTTTGTCACTAACCCTGAAAAAAATGTGAAAATACTATAACACCACGCATTTTTAGTTTTTTTTTATTGAAGGCATATTCATAACCACTACAAAACGGGCTGCCTGAAAACACTTTCAACTCGGCGAAATTTATTGTTCCCTTTTTCATAACTTGACGGCGAATATGGCACCTATTGTCCAGGGTAGGAGCACTCGTGCATTTTTGCAACTGACACGCGCATAAAACAGCCAAATCTCGGTTGTCAGCAACAAAAGCAATTCCCTCGTCTCTTGCAGTCCCCTGGTAGTCATTCTCTAAACAAGTACGTTAACTATGTTTTTCTCTGGATTGCTGCTTTCATTATCGCTTGCAGTACCAAAAAAAGGTGAGACATCTTCTTAGTAACAGCGCTCTTAACAGCAGTCTCATCAGCCCCAGAAAGCGAAGCCTTAAGTATTAGAAAACTCATAGAAAGGGAAGGGTTAGAAGGCACAAATATGGGCGCATCAATATTGACAGAGTCCTAGTAAGAATGCGAGTAGATAATTAAATTATCCGTTATTTCCTGATTTGTCGTCTACACTTGACAACATTTACTGAGACAATGGAACGAAGTCCTCGTTTATATACATCATATAACAGCGGAGTGAAGACCCTTCCTCAGACACAATTATCCCACTGAAAAGGAGCCCTAATACCCTACTGCTTCAAGAATACTATTGTTGGAACTTCACGGCTATCACATCTTACTTTAGGACCATCAATGCTGGAACTTTGGTAGCTGGAGACGTACATCTCAAGCAAGCCGATGCATCAACAGAAAAGATCGCGCAAGGGGCAGCCGGTCGTAAAGGAGGCAGTGTCCACAAGAAAAAAAAACATCTACAAGCTGGTACGTTCCTCAGTTGCCATTGACACTCCTTAAGAAAATCAATGGTCCAAGCGATTAAAAGAAGCAAAAATTCGGAAGCGAGTCAACTTCGCAATGCGCACCGTTAGTTTTGCTGAAGCCTTCGTCGTCCAGGGATCACGATCAAGATCCAAGACTTACAGATTGGCGGGAGGCTCCTCAACTAGCCACGGCGGGTGTAAAAGATGGGTGAGCCGGCGATTTTCGGCAATCTTCGAGAAGGGAGAAAGAGCCGCTGAGAAGAAAGGTGGCCCTCCGCCAACCAAGAAATCAAAGAGACTTGTCTGTCTAAGCTAGGTATGTGGTCGCAATCATGAGTAATATGACAGAGTCAGGAGAAAGTTCTCATACCCAGGATGTCTCCTCGTTATAACAGATTCACAGCATTGGTGGAACAAACTTTGATCATAGCCGGAGCCCATGATGCTTCCATGATTTCCTCTATCCAGTAAGATGGAATACTTGACCTATGTCAGACAATGTTAGAACATTAGTGAAACAAACTTTGATCATACACGTGGCATTCGTTGCACTGTGAGCCGTGACTTTGTTAACTTTGTCACTAGCCCTAAAAAATGTAAAAATACTATAACACCACGCATTTTTAGTTTTTTTTTTATTGAAGTCATATTCATAACCACTACAAAACGAGCTGCCTAAAAACACTTTCAACTCGGCGAAATTTATTGTTCCCTTTTTCATAACTTGACGGCGAATATGGCACCTATTGTGCAGGGTAGGAACACTCGTGCGTTTTTGCAACTGACACCCGCATTAAACAGCCAAATCTCGGTTGTCAGCAACAAGAGCAATTCCCTCTTCTCCTGCAGTGAATGTGCTTGGAGCTCCCTTTGCAGTCATCCTCTATGCAAGTATTAGGTGTTAACATAAGTCCTTGCGCTATTCTTCAAATGGACTTTTCTCCACCTAGTTGTTATTTTTAAGATACAAGCCATATGAATTTCGAAAGCGATCATCCTTCTATACAAGAATGTTGCTGAATGGGTTTCCGATTACGACGGTTTACTTAGTTTTGAGCTTGCGGAGTTGAGCAGTGAGTCAATGAGAAACAGCGCAACCGACAACTAATTAGCTATCAGAACATTCAAACTGGGCTCGAAAGACCATCAAAACTGCCAAAACGACCTGTCAAGTAAGAGAAAGATGCTTTGCTTAAAATGACCAATCATAAGGAATGTTTTGAGCTCAAACAATACATATTTGGTTTCGGTGACACCATCCACTTTGACCGAACAGAATTCTTCCACGAAGACGTGGGACTTGCTCTAGAGGAATCGTGTGGTCTAGTTCGACATCATACTTCTCAAAGGTTCCATAAAAATGAGGAAATTCTGCCGAAAGAATCTAATTGCAAGGGTCTAGTCATCTTACTCCATGATAACGTCATACCCTAACCCTGTCAGAATCGCCAAACTGGCCCTGCAACAGTTCAATTGATGCCGTTTTTCCGTCTATATATTCTACAGAGATTACGCGTTTGAACAGTGGCGGATGCTTTCCTGAGCCTAACGAATACAAATAAAAAATGGTGTTTTCCTCAAATTGGCGTTTCTCTTCTTGAGTCTAAAAATCAAGGTAATTCAGGTTTCTGAGAAACCACATGGTGACAGTACTAGAGAAAGAAATGCGCTTTCAGGGAGTTTAGAACATGTCGCGGAAAAATGACAGTAGGGTGGAAAAATTGCCACTGAAAAAAGCGCAAGGACTTATGTTAACACCTAAGACGTTAAGTATGTTTTTTTCAGTGGATTGCTGCTTTCATTATCGCTTGTAGTACAACAAAAGGTGAGACATCTTCTTAGTAACAGCGCTGTTAACAGCAGTCTCATCAGCCCCAGAAAGCGAAGCCTTAAGTATTAGAAAACTCATAGAAAGGGAAGGGTTAGAAGGCACAAATATGGGCGCATCAATATTGACAGAGTCCTAGTAAGAATGCGAGTAGATAATTAAATTATCCGTTATTTCCTGATTTGTCGTCTACACTTGACAACATTTACTGAGACAATGGAACGAAGTCCTCGTTTATATACATCATATAACAGCGGAGTGAAGACCCTTCCTCAGACACAATTATCCCACTGAAAAGGAGCCCTAATACCCTACTGCTTCAAGAATACTATTGTTGGAACTTCACGGCTATCACATCTTACTTTAGGACCATCAATGCTGGAACTTTGGTAGCTGGAGACGTACATCTCAAGCAAGCCGATGCATCAACAGAAAAGATCGCGCAAGGGGCAGCCGGTCGTAAAGGAGGCAGTGTCCACAAGAAAAAAAAACATCTACAAGCTGGTACGTTCCTCAGTTGCCATTGACACTCCTTAAGAAAATCAATGGTCCAAGCGATTAAAAGAAGCAAAAATTCGGAAGCGAGTCAACTTCGCAATGCGCACCGTTAGTTTTGCTGAAGCCTTCGTCGTCCAGGGATCACGATCAAGATCCAAGATTTACAGATTGGCGGGAGGCTCCTCAACTAGCCACGGCGGGTGTAAAAGATGGGTGAGCCGGCGATTTTCGGCAATCTTCGAGAAGGGAGAAAGAGCCGCTGAGAAGAAAGGCGGCCCTCCGCCAACCAAGAAATCAAAGAGACTTGTCTGTCTAAGCTAGGTATGTGGTCGCAATCATGAGTAATATGACAGAGTCAGGAGAAAGTTCTCATACCCAGGATGTCTCCTCGTTATAACAGATTCACAGCATTGGTGGAACAAACTTTGATCATAGCCGGAGCCCATGATGCTTCCATGATTTCCTCTATCCAGTAAGATGGAATACTTGACCTATGTCAGACAATGTTAGAACATTAGTGAAACAAACTTTGATCATACACGTGGCATTCGTTGCACTGTGAGCCGTGACTTTGTTAACTTTGTCACTAGCCCTAAAAAATGTAAAAATACTATAACACCACGCATTTTTAGTTTTTTTTTTATTGAAGTCATATTCATAACCACTACAAAACGAGCTGCCTAAAAACACTTTCAACTCGGCGAAATTTATTGTTCCCTTTTTCATAACTTGACGGCGAATATGGCACCTATTGTGCAGGGTAGGAACACTCGTGCGTTTTTGCAACTGACACCCGCATTAAACAGCCAAATCTCGGTTGTCAGCAACAAGAGCAATTCCCTCTTCTCCTGCAGTGAATGTGCTTGGAGCTCCCTTTGCAGTCATCCTCTATGCAAGTATTAGGTGTTAACATAAGTCCTTGCGCTATTCTTCAAATGGACTTTTCTCCACCTAGTTGTTATTTTTAAGATACAAGCCATATGAATTTCGAAAGCGATCATCCTTCTATACAAGAATGTTGCTGAATGGGTTTCCGATTACGACGGTTTACTTAGTTTTGAGCTTGCGGAGTTGAGCAGTGAGTCAATGAGAAACAGCGCAACCGACAACTAATTAGCTATCAGAACATTCAAACTGGGCTCGAAAGACCATCAAAACTGCCAAAACGACCTGTCAAGTAAGAGAAAGATGCTTTGCTTAAAATGACCAATCATAAGGAATGTTTTGAGCTCAAACAATACATATTTGGTTTCGGTGACACCATCCACTTTGACCGAACAGAATTCTTCCACGAAGACGTGGGACTTGCTCTAGAGGAATCGTGTGGTCTAGTTCGACATCATACTTCTCAAAGGTTCCATAAAAATGAGGAAATTCTGCCGAAAGAATCTAATTGCAAGGGTCTAGTCATCTTACTCCATGATAACGTCATACCCTAACCCTGTCAGAATCGCCAAACTGGCCCTGCAACAGTTCAATTGATGCCGTTTTTCCGTCTATATATTCTACAGAGATTACGCGTTTGAACAGTGGCGGATGCTTTCCTGAGCCTAACGAATACAAATAAAAAATGGTGTTTTCCTCAAATTGGCGTTTCTCTTCTTGAGTCTAAAAATCAAGGTAATTCAGGTTTCTGAGAAACCACATGGTGACAGTACTAGAGAAAGAAATGCGCTTTCAGGGAGTTTAGAACATGTCGCGGAAAAATGACAGTAGGGTGGAAAAATTGCCACTGAAAAAAGCGCAAGGACTTATGTTAACACCTAAGACGTTAAGTATGTTTTTTTCAGTGGATTGCTGCTTTCATTATCGCTTGTAGTACAACAAAAGGTGAGACATCTTCTTAGTAACAGCGCTGTTAACAGCAGTCTCATCAGCCCCAGAAAGCGAAGCCTTAAGTATTAGAAAACTCATAGAAAGGGAAGGGTTAGAAGGCACAAATATGGGCGCATCAATATTGACAGAGTCCTAGTAAGAATGCGAGTAGATAATTAAATTATCCGTTATTTCCTGATTTGTCGTCTACACTTGACAACATTTACTGAGACAATGGAACGAAGTCCTCGTTTATATACATCATATAACAGCGGAGTGAAGACCCTTCCTCAGACACAATTATCCCACTGAAAAGGAGCCCTAATACCCTACTGCTTCAAGAATACTATTGTTGGAACTTCACGGCTATCACATCTTACTTTAGGACCATCAATGCTGGAACTTTGGTAGCTGGAGACGTACATCTCAAGCAAGCCGATGCATCAACAGAAAAGATCGCGCAAGGGGCAGCCGGTCGTAAAGGAGGCAGTGTCCACAAGAAAAAAAAACATCTACAAGCTGGTACGTTCCTCAGTTGCCATTGACACTCCTTAAGAAAATCAATGGTCCAAGCGATTAAAAGAAGCAAAAATTCGGAAGCGAGTCAACTTCGCAATGCGCACCGTTAGTTTTGCTGAAGCCTTCGTCGTCCAGGGATCACGATCAAGATCCAAGATTTACAGATTGGCGGGAGGCTCCTCAACTAGCCACGGCGGGTGTAAAAGATGGGTGAGCCGGCGATTTTCGGCAATCTTCGAGAAGGGAGAAAGAGCCGCTGAGAAGAAAGGCGGCCCTCCGCCAACCAAGAAATCAAAGAGACTTGTCTGTCTAAGCTAGGTATGTGGTCGCAATCATGAGTAATATGACAGAGTCAGGAGAAAGTTCTCATACCCAGGATGTCTCCTCGTTATAACAGATTCACAGCATTGGTGGAACAAACTTTGATCATAGCCGGAGCCCATGATGCTTCCATGATTTCCTCTATCCAGTAAGATGGAATACTTGACCTATGTCAGACAATGTTAGAACATTAGTGAAACAAACTTTGATCATACACGTGGCATTCGTTGCACTGTGAGCCGTGACTTTGTTAACTTTGTCACTAGCCCTAAAAAATGTAAAAATACTATAACACCACGCATTTTTAGTTTTTTTTTTATTGAAGTCATATTCATAACCACTACAAAACGAGCTGCCTAAAAACACTTTCAACTCGGCGAAATTTATTGTTCCCTTTTTCATAACTTGACGGCGAATATGGCACCTATTGTGCAGGGTAGGAACACTCGTGCGTTTTTGCAACTGACACCCGCATTAAACAGCCAAATCTCGGTTGTCAGCAACAAGAGCAATTCCCTCTTCTCCTGCAGTGAATGTGCTTGGAGCTCCCTTTGCAGTCATCCTCTATGCAAGTATTAGGTGTTAACATAAGTCCTTGCGCTATTCTTCAAATGGACTTTTCTCCACCTAGTTGTTATTTTTAAGATACAAGCCATATGAATTTCGAAAGCGATCATCCTTCTATACAAGAATGTTGCTGAATGGGTTTCCGATTACGACGGTTTACTTAGTTTTGAGCTTGCGGAGTTGAGCAGTGAGTCAATGAGAAACAGCGCAACCGACAACTAATTAGCTATCAGAACATTCAAACTGGGCTCGAAAGACCATCAAAACTGCCAAAACGACCTGTCAAGTAAGAGAAAGATGCTTTGCTTAAAATGACCAATCATAAGGAATGTTTTGAGCTCAAACAATACATATTTGGTTTCGGTGACACCATCCACTTTGACCGAACAGAATTCTTCCACGAAGACGTGGGACTTGCTCTAGAGGAATCGTGTGGTCTAGTTCGACATCATACTTCTCAAAGGTTCCATAAAAATGAGGAAATTCTGCCGAAAGAATCTAATTGCAAGGGTCTAGTCATCTTACTCCATGATAACGTCATACCCTAACCCTGTCAGAATCGCCAAACTGGCCCTGCAACAGTTCAATTGATGCCGTTTTTCCGTCTATATATTCTACAGAGATTACGCGTTTGAACAGTGGCGGATGCTTTCCTGAGCCTAACGAATACAAATAAAAAATGGTGTTTTCCTCAAATTGGCGTTTCTCTTCTTGAGTCTAAAAATCAAGGTAATTCAGGTTTCTGAGAAACCACATGGTGACAGTACTAGAGAAAGAAATGCGCTTTCAGGGAGTTTAGAACATGTCGCGGAAAAATGACAGTAGGGTGGAAAAATTGCCACTGAAAAAAGCGCAAGGACTTATGTTAACACCTAAGACGTTAAGTATGTTTTTTTCAGTGGATTGCTGCTTTCATTATCGCTTGTAGTACAACAAAAGGTGAGACATCTTCTTAGTAACAGCGCTGTTAATAGCAGTCTCATCAGCACCAGAAACCAAAGCCTCAAATATTAGGAAACTCATAAAAAGAAAAGGGTTAGAGCGGACAAATGTGGGCGCATCAACATTGACAGAGTCCAAGTAAGGAAGCAAATAAATAATTAAATCATCCGTTATTTCCTGATTTGTCGTCTACACTTTAAATCATTTACTGAGACAATGGAA
This sequence comes from Ancylostoma caninum, assembly GCA_037903475.1. Lineage (NCBI taxonomy): Eukaryota > Metazoa > Nematoda > Chromadorea > Rhabditida > Ancylostomatidae > Ancylostoma > Ancylostoma caninum. Next base: position 557,436 of record JBAJFG010000358.1, on the reverse strand, counting down.
GGAAATCTTTGTTTATAGAAATCATATAACAGGAGAGTCAAGACCCTTTGTCAGACACAGTTATCCCTCTGAAAAGGAGCCCTAATACAGCTATTCCTTTAAGAATACAATTGTTGGAGCTATCACATCTCACTTTAGGGCTAATCGGCAAATGAAGACGTACATTCCAAGCAAGCCTATGCATCAACAGAAAAGATCACGCAAGGGGCAGTCGATCGTAAAGAAGGAAGTGTCCACAAGAAAAAAACATCCACAAGACGAAACGCTCCTCAGTTGCCATTGCCATCCCTTCAGAACATCAATGGTCCAAGCGATTAAAAGAAGCAAAAATTCGGCCGCGAGTCAACTTCGCAATGCGCACCGTTAGTTTTGCTGAAGCCTTTGTCGTCCAGGGATCACGATCAAGATCCAAGAGTTACAGATTGGCGGGAGGCTCCTCGACTAGCCACGACGGGTATAAAAGATGTGTGAGCCGGCGAGTTTCGGCAAGCTTCGAGAAGGGAGAATTAGCCGCTAAGAAGAGAGGCGGCCCTCCGCCAAGCATAATAAGAAATCAAGGCGGCTTGTCTGTGTGGCCGAGTAACCCACCACAAGCCAGCTCGAAGGTCGGCTTTTGTTTAGTTCAGTTGTTAACCAAGAGTTTGTACCGCCAGCCATCTGATATTGTTGAGTGGTGTTATTAGCAATAAGCTTGAAGAAACCCGTGTTGAGTAACAAATCCATCAAAATCCTGGTTAATATTTGTTTGAGAAAATCAGTCACCCTCTCGCAGTAACAATACTCCTGAACGTACATAGCTCACACCTCACCTGTCTTAGTTCTCGCCAACGAGTTATGTAAATAAAGACAACGTTACATTCTGATTTTATTTTTGGGTTTGCATGATAGAGATGGAAGCACAAAAAGCCGCAGACCAATGCACTGATAAAGCAGCACCACCAACTGATGCATCAATTGTTATAAAGTAGTTAGGAAAGGCATCAAAAATCTATGCGATTTTTGACATACTAAGCGGTCCATAGAGAAGACCGGGACTCTGCAAATCTTACCTTCAAAAAGGTGCAAAACTGAAAACCGAATTCGTTAAAGCAATCACTCTCTACCTGCAATTTAAAGCCGCTGTCCATGCAGACGGCTAATGGTGGGTGGGATGTGCTAACGACAGAGAGACTTGATCCCAACACGATGCGGACTGGAGAGCTTTGCGATTGTGTGTGTGTTTTTTTTTCTTTGGAATACTGCATTTCTCAAACACTCAGTTCCTTATGTCTCAGCTTGCGAGTGGAAAAGCCACCGGTTACTCCAAAAAAAAAAACTGTGAAGGGGAGTTGTACTTGGTCCGTGTTGTTTTCAAAAAGTAGGCGTCGAGAACTCAGGCTGATATTCCTGCCATTTTTGCTCTTCTACGGGACTACAATTATTTCGTTGTCAGAAATCCTTATGTTACTTCATAGGTTCTGACGTGCTGTCGAGGCCGAAGTACTGTACTATTCAAGAAAAAAATCGTAACTGCACCATTGTGATATCAACGATTGCATTACAGGGCTGGGTTCCTACTGTAGACTTGGGTAAGTGGATGCTTACCCAAACTCATCCAAAAATATTCCCAAACGCGTCTGCGCTTTTCATGGCGCGCAGCGGTCCATGAACTTCAGATCCGCGCCGCACCCGCACGCTTCCGCACCGCGCGGACCCTCCTGACCATATATTGCACTGGGCCGGTCCTCAGCGGGCCTGACGAGTATCGCAGCGCTCGTCCTGCCTCCGCCAAAGCGGAGACACGACTAAGCTCTGATGCTCAACCACCGGTTCATATACATCTCTCAGGGGGCGGGTCGCAACGTGGCAAGGAGCAGATAGAACGCAGGACATGAGGGGCGGAACGCAGGTTGAACAACACCATAATTGATCGAATAGCAACTAGCCCCCTCAACGTAGCCGAATTACGCGGTGTGCTCCTCGCAGTAGTCAGAATGCAGCAGTTCCTCCTCACGCAGCAATGGCTGCCTTCCATTTCCTGGGAGTGTGGCTTTGCAGGTTCTGCTGCGTTTGTCTTATGTAGTTGTTAGAGTATTTATCTCAATTCCTGTTGCGGTCCCCCTGTAAGTTTGTACTATACTGTACTAGCGTTCAGTCTGCTGCTGGGCCACGAACCCATTTACTCCTCCCTTGAAGAACTGTCCCAAATTGCAAAATTGTTCGACCGCAGCATGCAATTCTCCTGTTACTTTGCACATCCTTGCCTGGGTGTATACTATACATGTGACCGAATCGAATATATTCGATGGAATTTTCTAATAATTCATTCATTCGATTTTTCAAAGAGTAAGCATATTCGAACTATTCGTTCATTCGAGTTGCTAATAATTAGAGTTATTCGAATAATTCGTTCATTCGGGTGCCTAGAGAAAGCTAATATTCGAACAATTCGTTCATTCGACTGTCTGAGAAGTGGCAAATTCGAAATATTCGTTTATTGCGTTTGAGAACACTTGATACTCGGATAATAATGGTGAGATGGCTATTATAGAGAGCAATAGGCATCCACTAACAAGGTCATGCCTCAAAGGCTCATTACGATCCCCGAGAAATCCCGCAAATCGCCTGGTGAGGTCCTAATATGTCCTGAGGCCAGTCTTTGTAGGTGTGAGTGATAAGGTTTGATAATGACGGCCAGGAACGAAAGCTTTGAAAGCTATTAGTGAAATGGTATTGGACCGAATATTCGATTCGAATTATTCATTCATTCGGTGATTTCGAAAAGCAGTTATTCGAATGATTCATTCATTCGGGTTGCCAAGAAAGTCCTGCATTCGAATGATTCGTTTATTCGAACATTATGAAAAGCCCCTTATTCCAATTATTCAAATGTTCGAATATTTCAAAAAGTTCCATATTCGAATTATTCAAAAATTCGAATATTTCAAAAATCGTCGAATCCTCCAATGTATGGTGTATACCTTCACTTGTGACTGCACACGTTTTCTTCGCGTAACAAAGGGCTGGTAGCACGGTCGAGTTGAAGAGATCCACACGTCGTTCTGGTCCTTGATATTCTCGAGTACACTTCTAAATCGAATTAGAAGCTGTCTAGCCTGCTCGTCGTCTCCTCGCAATCTCGGGCTTGCTGTCGTTCTCCATGTTTAGCAGGCGACATAGACATATTCGCTGACGTCCTCGAGAGGAATACATTGAGAATTACCGGCTGCTAACTAGAAAATGCGCATAGCATGGCCTTGGTTTTAGACCTACTTTTCTTCTTTCCTCATCCAGCAGTCGAAGCATTTCACACTCATCGTCCGGTGACTTCGTGATCGGCACTATGTCATTTGCGAAGCGTAGACCGTGCGGTTTAGTTGCCTTCCTTCGATGAAGACTCTAATGGTGCTCCACCCGCAACGAATGACCCACTGCAAATACGCTGAGAATAAATTAGAATAAGTTTTTACCGTAGCCGACACGGTAACTTCTGTAACCATTAATCTTTGCTGAGGAATGATAGGGAACAAAAAGTACCAACACGCTAACTATAATGATGGTGATGTTTATGTTTGAGAGAATCGTTCAACCCCTCTTCTGCTGAGAAACACCAGAAGGATGCTAAACAGGTTAATAATCTGTGCGAATCATACCTACATTCACGATCTGGTGGACGAGTAGTCCGCCCATTCTGTTTCATACGCAGCCTCCTTGCTCATAGCTAGTAGTCAATTATGGTCTCCTAGGCCGGTTGTAAATTCCTCATGTCGCGACAACCAAGATGCGAACGTGTTGGCACTTTGTTCGCGACATCTGCATACACGTCGCCAGAATCTCACGACATCGATGCGCGTCTCTCGAATCAATGTCTCTCTGCTGAACCTTTCAGCACAGGGAACATGTGCGTATGGCACAGCAGTTAGCGTGTTTACCGACAAAAAGACAGCACTGCAGTGGTGGCCGGGCTCGATCCCGTTACATTTCAATCTTTTTGCAAAACCATAGCAAGACAATTATCTAGTTTCTGAGAAATTTGGATGTAGAATAAGCTTTGCTTGTACCACGTTATTGGAAAGAAAATTGTCACAGAAGTGAAACGAAACCTGTAAGGCTGCAGGCAGAGTTAGCTGCTGCATTTGCATTGCTTTCTTGCGTTTGAGCGATTCGATGGATATTGACCCATCATCGTGAAGATTTTGACCGCACACACATGCGTTTGAAACGTCACAATCGCGCGGCATCGTATTCCCGCAGGCAGCGTCCCTAGAAAGATCACATAGCGGCTGCCGAAGTCAGGAACATCTTTCTCAATCTGCACAATGAACATATGTAAGACTCTGCCGCACAATCCAGATAATGGGAAAATCAGCAAGTTTTCTTGAACTAGCCTAGCGCGAGGTTTGGTTCGCAACTACAAGTCGCAGACGTTTGCTCGTCCAGCATCGAAGCTAATGAAGCTGGTGAGTTTGGGGATGTTACGGTTGATATTGATACTTGCTCTTGATTTCCTTTTCTCTGCTTTCAACAGTTTTTAACTCTGATCATTTCCTCCAGAAGTATGACTGTGAAGCTGAAAAGTCGGCCTTTGTGTGGGCGCAGCAGTGTCACGATCGAGATTCCAACACACCACCAGGTGTTTCCGAGAACCGCTACATGTTTCCTAACACAAACCTCGACATAATCGTGATTACGGGAAGGGTAGTCAGCTTTAACTATCTTTCTATTCAGAATCATAGTACAAGTGAGGGTGAAAAAGTTTGGGCCTCAAACAGAGGGCGAGAGGCGATCACAACTGAAAGAATGTCCCATTGTGACTTGAACACGAACTACAAATATCTTGGAGGGTCGCATTATGCAAGAGTGACTATCTCTTCCTAGGCGGATGAGCGTGAATTCTTTTCACCTCCGAAACCGTAGTTGCCAAAAATCCAATTCGCTCACTCTGCTCATTTGATGGCTTGGAACTCGACTAGGACCTTCGACTATGCCATCTGCCAATGCCCAAACTTCATCAACGCTGTCTGCCATTACAATGGGTGAGCGCTTCGTTGGATAAGTTTAAAACCAGGCTTACAGTTCGGATTTTCAGAAATGGCGTTGAGGGAGAATAAATCTACAAGATGTGCAACCGCTGTGACACTATCAGCGCATCGCGATGCGAAGAGAGGCTTTGATTTCGCCTAAGACGATCACACAGTAAAGCTTTCGCTGTGTTATTCCTTAATTGGGAAATAAATTGGCATCATCGACTTGAGTACTTTGTCTTAGTGTTTCCGACTCTTTATGTTGAATGTCATTTGAAAATTTTCATAAAGAACAGAACAGAAAAGAATATTTGGTGTAAAAATGATAGTGCTTCAATAACTAATTCACTGCCACTGAAATAGTTTTTGTTATTGAAGCTCGCCTTGCCATATTAGATTTTGTTTACTGAGACAAAATGAAACAAACCGACTACTTTGAGGCAGAACGTACAACAATCATGTTGCACCACTAACGGTAGTACATGCAATACATGCGTGATAGGTATTGCGTGATTGAGTCTGATACATATGTGTCAATCAATAAATTGATTCATTGTCAGTAATTATCCCTATATTAAGAGGATTCATTTATATTAAAAGAATGGAAGGGCAAATGTGCGGACAAACCTTGTCTCCATGTTTCGATGCAGTTGCGTTCCTGGCTGCAGTGATTAAGGCAGACTACGATGCAGTTTTTTCTCAGCTATTCAGATCTCGTATTTTGACAGTTCCTTCATAATGGGACACGCATACGGGCAAGCATGATCGATCGGTGCTGAAAATTTGAGATTCGACCGAGGTTGCGACGTGGGGGGGGGGGGCGATGGCGGTGTTTGAAACCTCAGATTTCCATGAGACCTCCAGACATGGACGGGAATCGTGATTTTTATCAATGTCACAAATGTGATTTTTGATGGGCGTTGCGGCCATGAAGGAGGGGGAGGGTGGTTGACATCTCGGATTTTCACTGGCCCTTCAAAACTTTGGACGAGGACCTCGATATGTTGGTGGCGCGTACTCCGGCCACAGATGTCTACTAGTCGAATTCTAATGGACACTAGAGTTTGAGCGAGATCGAGAGTTGATCGCACCTGTTACGATCATGCCATGTTGAGAGCACACTATACTTGCAAGGGAATCGAACAATTATTCATTCATTCGAATAAATCATTCCAAAAATTCGGAATCTCATTTCTCGAATCTACTTTCTTCGAATATATTCAAAGTTCAAACATTCGCAGAAGTCAATTTTCGAATATACTCAATTATTCAAATATCCGCAGTCTCCATTATTCGAATGCGTCACCCGAAAATTGGATATTCTAATCACACGAAGTGGTTCATAGGCGTTCCCTTGTTTGCTGACTTATTTTGAACCGGATGAAGGCGCTCTATATGAGTATACATGGTGGTCCCACGTCGATTTCTTTAGAAGCTAACAGCACGCAACGCCTTTTAGTCAATCACTACTCTTATCCTGAAGCGCTTTCTCTCATCATGAGATTTCTCAAAAATAGTCGATTCACTCAACTTTCATGCTCAGGAAAAAAAGCTAAGTTGAGAAAAAGCACCATTTTTTTCTCCACAATCAATAGGGACCAGAAGGCATCCGATGGTGGGCGAACGCGTAGGCTACTAGAATATATAGCTGTTCGTGTACACCTATTTCCATTTTAAGGTTGGGCTGTTAATGTGCTTGTAAAGATAATGGTTGCTGTGGAAAAACTTCAAATGCCCATTTTTCGTTGTTAGTGGAACGAGTGGCTTTTTGTGAATTCCAAATTTTTGTGACAGCAATTAGATGACTCTTCTGCTGACCACTATCAGGACTCTGTATTGGAAGGTCTGGTGGTACTTCCATGATATTCGTAGTTTATACAGATTCTCCAGAGAGACCACTCAACTCTGGAAGGGATCTAATATGCAGAAAAAAATTTTTTTGGCTTTAACTTACTCTAACCCAGGTGAAAACTTTCTAGTCTAGCCCGAGTAATTTCAAGAAGAATCCGCTTAATTATCTTAAGACTTCATTAGAAAAGCTTTCCTAATTTTCTGGAATTCTGGAGAAAAACTCCAGAAATCATTGGATAATTGCAAGAATCCTCCGGCAAATTTCACGAATTCTTTTGAAAATTTCCGGAATTTTAAGAAAATTCCGAATTTCTCCAGAATTTTTGGAAATGATTAAGAAATCTCCGGAGAGTTCCAGAGGACTATTTCCTCCTGTAGCACCCCTGAGATTTCTTCTATGAATCGTCGATTCCCTCATGCGAAAATTCCCTAAATATCGCCGGAATCCATGGTGTCCACTATACTTGCATTTCGAATATTCGACTAACATTCAATATATTTGAAAACTGACTTTTTCGAATACTCGAATTTTGAATAATTATTCGAATAATTTATTCGAATGGAGGCCCTAGATTGGAACTTTAATAGATTTAAAACTCTGGCAAACTAGAACACATTCTACGGCCCTGTTCAAATTTGTCAGCGTAAAAGCCTGCAAAAAACCTTCGAGCAATCCTAACGAACTAGTTTAAAGGCAGCGTTTACGGGAAATTGTTAGAGATTTCGCGGTGTATCCAGGGATGATGAACTAATCGGCAGTGACAAAGTAGCCCAAAATAAATGGGAAACACAGGAAATGATGGCAATATTTCCTGCGCGTCCGGAGCGCGGATCCGGCACGAAACAGATGAATGTTAAGCATTCTACTTCACCAAATGCGTTAAACCACACGCGCACACACGGGCAACAGCGTTAGCTGGCGCGAAGAAACTCTTTTGTCCAATTCGGCAGATGTGTCCACGGCATATCTTCGTAGGTAGGCGGTTATTCACTACGTTCAACTCAAAATGCTATTGTGATTGTGCAGCGGCCGGCTACACGGTGAGCAACTCCATTCAGGAGTGAGAATTTCCGTGACTGTTGCGTTTAAGAAACAAAATTTCAAGTGATTTCAACTAATCCATGCAAACTTAATCAGAAATTGAATAAAATGCTGAGAAATAGAAAAAAATCAGTTCAGCGTATTGAGTATGTTTTTTTTTGTTCAACTGCATTGTTCTTCGTCTACAGCGAGCGCCAATGATGGTGCATTTTCGTGGTGTCAGGAAGCACAAGGCGCGACCGCGAAAAACGCTCGCGCAGGGGTCCTCGCCGCAACAACAGACTACAGAATTTTCTTGATATGTACATATTGAACATCAAATGTGATTTTAAAAATATCAACAAAACCCTGAGCTGCCACTGCAGTGGCGATTCCAGCACGGGCGACATGCTCGCTGTGTCCGCGGGAACCCAGCTTATTGTATTTGTCACCTTTCGGCTATGAGTCATACGCGATTCAAATCAACAATATGCTTAAGTCTTAAGACTGTGATATGGAGAATTGCGTCTATGAAAAACAGCACTATTGACGCCTGACTCTCCTACCATTCAGTCGAAGCTCGAAAGACCACAAAACCCCTCAGATAAGTTCTGCTAAGTAATGCTATGCTGTGTTTGAAATTCTTCTCAATGTACATTCACATTCGTGCACTGACCGAGTGTGGCCGGTGTATTCCTCTCTCCGGCAGTATCTATTGGCGTCCCGTATTTTGGACTTACCACCTGCCTATTGTTTATATATATATATATATATATGTATATATATATATATCAGTGGCGGACGCAGGGGGGACGGGGGGGGCGCGCGCCCCCCCGAGAATGGGTCGCCAAATTTTCGAAATTACTTTACAATACAAATAAAAATCTTGTGTTAGTTTATTTTTAATTGTTTATTTTTATTATTATTTTTAATATATTTTTTATTTATTGTTTATTATTATAATTAATATTATTATTAATTTTATTTTCCGTCTGGGTCCCCAAAACGGCGGAGACCCCACTTTTCTTCCCACGCCCCCCCTCCCGCCCACTTTCTGCGTCCGCCACTGATATATATATATACCAGTCTGGCCGTCCGGCTAACGCCGGACTTCCAGACTTTTACTGATGCTCGCTTCGCTCGCATAATCCCCATACGATGCAGAAAAAAAGGTAGACAGATTTAGTAGATCCTGTATCCCCCGACTTTTGGAAAGCTCTCGATCGCGTGAGCGGTAGCCCTCCTCCACTGGGAGAAGTAATTTCTTTTGATTGGCCCTAGTGGCCGTCGTTAATTGGACGTAGCCGATTCAGTGGAAATGCTCTTTTGAAATAATCTATCTTTAGCTGGTTGTTGTGGTAACTCAAGTGATAAGGGTCTGCCCATGTATAAAAATATAGTGAAGGGTGTGGTCGATTCAGATGCAAATGGACTGGAATGAGGAGGGGAATACGGAGTGGAATAACGTGCACCTAGGTCACATAGATAGAAGGAATAGCCGGAACGGGTGCCAGGGTACCATTCATGAAGAAATTTACCGAGGCCGTGACGAAGTTCCTTTTCTCGACGCGAATGCCCCTATCACAACGCTGGACCGTCATGCGTTTCCCCACTTCTGGGCGCCGGCGCACCCTTATGATGGTGGTGGACCCGCCTCCCCCACTTCTGGGCGCCGGCGCACCCTTATCACAGTGATGGACCCGTCTCCCCCACTTCTGGGCGCCGGCGCACCTTTATCACAGTGGTGGACCCGCCTCCCCCACTTCTGGGCGTTGGCGCACCCTTTTCACAGCGGTGGACCCGTCTTTCCTACTTCTGGGCGCCGGCGCACCTTTTTGACAGCGGTGGACCCGTCTCCCCCACTTCTGGGCGCCGGCGCACCCTTATCACAGTGGTGGACCCGTCTCCCCCACTTCTGGGTGCCGGCGCACCTTTATCGCAGTGGTGGACCCGTCTCCCCCACTTCTGGGCGCCGGCGCACCCTTATCATAATGGTGGACCCGCCTCCCCCACTTCTGGGCGCCGGCGCACCCTTTTCACAGCGGTGGACCCGTCTCCCCCACTTCTGGGCGCCGGCGCACCCTTATCACAGTGGTGGACCCGTCTCCCCCACTTCTGGGCGCCGGCGCACCCTTTTCACAGCGGTGGACCCGTCTCCCCCACTTCTGGGCGCCGGCGCACCCTTATCACAGTGGTGGACCCGTCTCCCCCACTTCTGGGCGCCGGCGCACCCTTATCACAGTGGTGGACCCGTCTCCCCTACTTCTGGGCGCCGGCGCACCTTTTTGACAGCGGTGGACCCGTCTCCCCCACTTCTGGGCGCCGGCGCACCCTTATCACAGTGGTGGACCCGTCTCCCCCACTTCTGGGCGCCGGCGCACCCTTATCACAGTGGTGGACCCGTCTCCCCCACTTCTGGGTGCCGGCGCACCTTTATCGCAGTGGTGGACCCGTCTCCCCCACTTCTGGGCGCCGGCGCACCCTTATCATAATGGTGGACCCGCCTCCCCCACTTCTGGGCGCCGGCGCACCCTTTTCACAGCGGTGGACCCGTCTCCCCCACTTCTGGGCGCCGGCGCACCCTTATCACAGTGGTGGACCCGTCTCCCCCACTTCTGGGCGCCGGCGCACCCTTATCACAGTGGTGGACCCGTCTCCCCCACTTTTGGACGCCGGTGCACCCTTATCAGGGTGGTGGACCCATCTCCTCCACTTCTGGACGCCGGTGCAGCCCTTCTGTATTGACTCCATTGACGGACTCGTTGCACATTGTCCAACCTTCTCCTCGATCTTATCCCTACCCCACTCAACCATACCACACCCATTCCTAGGCTTTTATATGATCTCACAATCACGATCACTGACCAATTGTAGAATTTCGTAACGGTCTGACACACATACATACTTACATACAGACAGACATGAAAACAGACTAAGCTCGTTATTATAAGTCATGATATATATATATATATATGTAGTTATATTTCTGCGGAATCCTTCGTGGTAGGAGGATTGGAACTTATTTATTGTTCACTGCCACCAGTCAAGGCGACTTGTTTCAATCTCGTTCTTCTAGTTGGTTCTGACTTCTACTTCTGTGGGTCTCGCGTGCGACCCGCGATTTATTGTTGAACTCTGGCGATTTATTGTTGAACCCTGCTCAGGTCTATTGCTACCAGCGTTGTCGTGAAAGCAGTCATGAAGCACGCTTCTCGTTTATGTATTAAGGTTCAACCAGCTCCTCCTGACGGACCGCTCTCGGAGCTTCAAGGATCCATAAATGAAGTGAATGCATCCTCACAAGTTCCGAAATGTGTGAAGAATGCTTTGAATCATTTACTGGAAGAAATATCTAAGCTCCGTAACGAGAACGATAATCTCAGAAAGGAGAATTCCGATCTACGTGAAAAACTTCGTATTGCTGAGAGCAAACTCTCAGAACAACGCTCCGATTCCGTAGAAAAGAATTCTCTTTCTGAGCATTCCAGCACATCCGATTTCCATGAGTCGGAGAGACTACGCTCGATTGTGATTAGTGGTGTTCCTGAACTGGAGTCTGCGTTTATCCGTGACAAACTCCAGTACGATTTTGACAGTGTCCTCAACATTCTAGCTCATCTGAACGTTGAATGTTTTCCTGTCGCAGTGTACCGCCTAGGTAAACAAGCGCATCGACAATACTTATTGAAATTGTTCTTCCTTCTCAAAAATTCCAACGTTTGGCAGTTAAGCGTGCATCTCTACTGAGATTCTTTCCGGAGAAGGGAATATCCCTTAGGGAATCCTTTACAGATGCGGAGAGGAAGAGACGTAGAGATGAACGAACCCACAGATCTCTTCCCCCTCCTCAAACACCACCTACTACTGGTTTCCAGGAAAACTGAATGATGTTCCTCGGACTGATTGTATATCCAACAACTCATCATACTTGACGTGTTTCTATGCTAACCTAAGATCACCACCTAAAAATTCATTGCATATTGATCTTGTGTACAGTGGTAAATTTGATATGTACTTCTTCACGGAGACGTGGCTGAAATCGCATCTTTCTATGTCTACTATGTTTGGTAGTTGGTTGAATAGCTATGCGGTTTTGCGTTGTGATCGCAGCGAGAGAGCAGGTGGTGGTGTTGCAGTCTTGCTCAGAGAGGAAATATGCCATTCGCTAATACTTTCTGAATCAATCAAAGATGGATATGAAATCATTGCTGCCGACGTTTCGTCAGAGGACCTCTCATTCAGGATTATATTGTTTTATAGAACGCCTACACGCTCTTCCTTACTCACTGATCAGTTGGGCAACACTATCAGTGATCTCTCAATTACCCACAGTTATTCTTGGCGATTTCAATATGCCAGACATAGACTGGGACATAGATAATCGCTCAAACTCACTGTCATTCAGAGACATTATTAGATGTCATGGATTCACCCAGTATATGAAGGACACTACTAGAGCCTCAATTAGAGTACTAGATTTACTTTTCGCAAACTCTATAGAATTGATTGAGAATCTTTCGCTTCGTGCTCCCGTTGGCACGAGCGATCACATGAGCATCACGTTCAGTATATTGGGGGGTGGAATTGACCTTCATCCTATTTGTCGTAGATCATTCACTAAGTGCGACTATGGAGCAATCAACACCTATCTTGCCAGTGTGAACTGGATTAACTCTTTTGAGTCGGTTCTTTCCGTCAACGATAAATATAATATGTTCATCGACATATTACTTCATGCTGTGGATTTTTTTTGTGCCTTGGGTCTATGTATACCCTCACAAAATTAACCTTCCACCTTACCTAAGGAAAATGCTTGAACATAAGGAATGTTTGTACGCTTATGCCAAAGCAACAGGAGATTGGCGTGAGTACAAAAATTTTTCGACTTCTTTCCCGGAGCGTCTCAAAAAATATAATCGTAATGTGGAAAAAAGATAATAAACTCTGGGAAACAAGGCTTTTTCTCCTACCTAAGAAGCAAACTTTCTAATAAATCGACTGTAGAAACGTTACAAAGAGACGGCATCATTGCTATCACTGCCCAAGAGAAAGCCAATCTACTCGCCACTGAATTTTTCAACGCCTACGCTGATGATGATGGAAATAGACCTTGCTTTAGTCGCCCTATCAAAAGTTCTATGAAGAACTTTCCTAGCTTTGACACTGTTTCTGTATAAGAACTTCTCAGCAATATTCCCAGCTCATATACTGTGACTCCTGAAAATCTCCCGCCAATATTTATTGAACAAATTTCGGCGAGTATAGCCTTCCCAATATCATACATTTTCAACCAATCCATTATGTATTCTGAAGTTCCTATGTTGTGGAAGATTGCACTTATCACGCCAATTCTCAAAAAACACCCTTCCTCTGATGTTTCAAAGTACCGTCCAGTAAGTATAACGTCGATCTTTTGTAGAGTGTTTGAAAAAATCCTGAAAAAAAAAACATATCATGACACATCTTTTAGACAATGACCTAATTCCTTCTAGCCAACATGGTTTTATTCCGGGAAGGTCAGTCGAAACAAATCTACTTGATTGTCTCAATGACTGGTCAGATATTTTAGATAGAAGATCATGTTGTGATATTATTTACTTTGACTTTGCGAAAGCGTTTGACCGGGTCAGTCATGGAAAGCTATTACACATGATAAACAACTTGGGGTTCCATCCAAATGTTTGTGCCTGGCTCTCAGTTTCTTTGTGGCAGAACGTTTCAAGTTAAAGTCGACTCATCTCTGTCTAGTGTACTGGAAGCTCGTAGTAGAGTACCTCAAGGTGGGGTTCTGTCTCCTATTCTATTCCTCCTCTACACATCCGAAATTGCAGAACTCTTGCAAAGTAAAGGAGTCCGATGCATGCAATATGCAGATGATGTTAAGATCTACCGTGAGATTAGTGAATCCGAAGATATGGTTAAAGTACAAGATGCCATCAACTGCTTGGTTGATTGGTCCAAAAAGTGGCAATTACCACTTTCGCTGGGTAAAACTCATCACCTCAGAATTGGTAACTAACATTTTACTGGCTACTGTGCTATAGACTCTCTCGAAGTAACAAGAACCACTTCTGTTAAAGATCTAGGGTTTCGCTACGATAAAAAGCTTGATTTTACCTCACATTACGCAATGATTTGTAGTAAGGCGCACATACGTACGTTTCAAATATTCAAGGCTCTTTCCACAACTGATCAGAATTTACTTTGACGAGCTTATAAAATGTACGTTCGTCCTCTAGTAGAGTGTGGATCTACTGTATTCAGTCCATGCAAGAAAAAGGATATTGCAAAAATTGAAAAGGTACAAAATAGCTTTACTAGAAAGGTACTCATTAGGAAAGGAATTTTTTCTTACTCAAGCATTCCCCATGCAACAGTAAGAAATCGTTACCTTGGTATTCCCTCTCTTGAATCTAGACGAAAACTCTTTGATGTATGCATGGTCTATAAAATACTACACGCATGGGACTTTGAAAAAGCTAAAATATTCTTTTCTTTAGTGACATCCATAACCAGGGGTAGCGAATTTAAAATCTTTTATAGACGACCGCGAAGCTCTATAAGGGCCAAGAGTTTCACAGTCCGAGCGGGAACGGCATATGTCTCTTTGAGCAAAAAGGCACCTACCATAAATTCTCTTGCTGCTTTCAAAAGATTTGCCATCCCTAAGATAACTACCTTCTAACAGAGTAATGGTGCAGTTTCAGTTTTAACTTGCTATGATTGCATTGATAGGAATGTTAATACTGATTTTTACTCATGTAATGATAACCATTTTTTAACGTCTGTCTTAAACAGCGTAATAAATGTATGTATGTATGTGTGTATGTATGTATGTATGTATGTATGTATGTATGTATGTATGTATGTATGTATGTATGTATGTATGTATGTATGTATGTATGTATGTATGTATGTATGTATGTATGTATGTATGTATGTATGTATGTATGTATGTATGTATGTATGTATGTATGTATGTATGTATGTATGTATGTATGTATGTATGTATGTATGTATGTATGTATGTATGTATGTATGTATGTATGTATGTATGTATGTATGTATGTATGTATGTATGTATGTATGTATGTATGTATGTATGTATGTATGTATGTATGTATGTATGTATGTATGTATGTATGTATGTATGTATGTATGTATGTATGTATGTATGTATGTATGTATGTATGTATGTATGTATGTATGTATGTATGTATGTATGTATGTATGTATGTATGTATGTATGTATGTATGTATGTATGTATGTATGTATGTATGTATGTATGTATGTATGTATGTATGTATGTATGTATGTATGTATGTATGTATGTATGTATGTATGTATGTATGTATGTATGTATGTATGTATGTATGTATGTATGTATGTATGTATGTATGTATGTATGTATGTATGTATGTATGTATGTATGTATGTATGTATGTATGTATGTATGTATGTATGTATGTATGTATGTATGTATGTATGTATGTATGTATGTATGTATGTATGTATGTATGTATGTATGTATGTATGTATGTATGTATGTATGTATGTATGTATGTATGTATGTATGTATGTATGTATGTATGTATGTATGTATGTATGTATGTATGTATGTATGTATGTATGTATGTATGTATGTATGTATGTATGTATGTATGTATGTATGTATGTATGTATGTATGTATGTATGTATGTATGTATGTATGTATGTATGTATGTATGTATGTATGTATGTATGTATGTATGTATGTATGTATGTATGTATGTATGTATGTATGTATGTATGTATGTATGTATGTATGTATGTATGTATGTATGTATGTATGTATGTATGTATGTATGTATGTATGTATGTATGTATGTATGTATGTATGTATGTATGTATGTATGTATGTATGTATGTATGTATGTATGTATGTATGTATGTATGTATGTATGTATGTATGTATGTATGTATGTATGTATGTATGTATGTATGTATGTATGTATGTATGTATGTATGTATGTATGTATGTATGTATGTATGTATGTATGTATGTATGTATGTATGTATGTATGTATGTATGTATGTATGTATGTATGTATGTATGTATGTATGTATGTATGTATGTATGTATGTATGTATGTATGTATGTATGTATGTATGTATGTATGTATGTATGTATGTATGTATGTATGTATGTATGTATGTATGTATGTATGTATGTATGTATGTATGTATGTATGTATGTATGTATGTATGTATGTATGTATGTATGTATGTATGTATGTATGTATGTATGTATGTATGTATGTATGTATGTATGTATGTATGTATGTATGTATGTATGTATGTATGTATGTATGTATGTATGTATGTATGTATGTATGTATGTATGTATGTATGTATGTATGTATGTATGTATGTATGTATGTATGTATGTATGTATGTATGTATGTATGTATGTATGTATGTATGTATGTATGTATGTATGTATGTATGTATGTATGTATGTATGTATGTATGTATGTATGTATGTATGTATGTATGTATGTATGTATGTATGTATGTATGTATGTATGTATGTATGTATGTATGTATGTATGTATGTATGTATGTATGTATGTATGTATGTATGTATGTATGTATGTATGTATGTATGTATGTATGTATGTATGTATGTATGTATGTATGTATGTATGTATGTATGTATGTATGTATGTATGTATGTATGTATGTATGTATGTATGTATGTATGTATGTATGTATGTATGTATGTATGTATGTATGTATGTATGTATGTATGTATGTATGTATGTATGTATGTATGTATGTATGTATGTATGTATGTATGTATGTATGTATGTATGTATGTATGTATGTATGTATGTATGTATGTATGTATGTATGTATGTATGTATGTATGTATGTATGTATGTATGTATGTATGTATGTATGTATGTATGTATGTATGTATGTATGTATGTATGTATGTATGTATGTATGTATGTATGTATGTATGTATGTATGTATGTAATGCATGTATGTATGTATGTATGTATGTATGTATGTATGTATGTATGTATGTATGTACTATATGGATGGAGTAATTCACCTGAAAAATCCACTGGAAATTCCAATCGCATTGGTTTAAAAATCCTGGCAACGATTGAGCACGTCTGGCCCTACCTTGCCAACATCGTCAAAGTTGCACTGCAAGAGCTTGGTAGATGATGTTCCTCGACTTTTATATTCTACCAAGCGTGGACGTTCGCTCAGCATTGGATATCTTCTAGCTCCTACTGAATGTAAAGAGGAAAGGACAAATAAACAAAGTGCAGTAGTATAAATCACCTATAAAACTTGAACCCACCTATCGGCGGGTGCGAAGACTTCATGGTGTAATACCAGTCATGGAAGGCTAGTTTTGAAAATGAAAGCTACTCTTTCCCACATATCATTATTCTGTTGAGTGATAATTCCACAACAGATAAGAGACATGACTAAGAACAATCTAAGGACCTCTTTTGCGAGAGTAAATTGTACCAGATGCGGGCATTTAAGGAGCGTTCGCATATTTGAAGAGGGATAGGCTCAGTTTCAGCTCTGCATTTCATACGCGGATTAGACGCAAGCATTTGCCTAGCGATCACGCGCGGCAGCCATGCTGTATCTTCATTCAGGGTTTACATACCAAGTAGACCGGTGTTCATTGAAGATCCTCAGCAAATGGATGCGTGCATCTGGCGGAAGTTTGACAGATTTATGTTCGGCGGCTACTTGTGCTAATTCAGGTGATAAGGGTTTGTTGGTTAATTCAAACGGGAAGGAGAGTGATCCATCCAAAAGCAATGGAATGGAGAGGGAAAATTAAGAAAAATAGCGTAGGATTACATAGATCATGTATACAGGGAGGAAAACAGAAATGGATAACGGCGCAACCCTCACATAGGAGTGGACCCGTCCCGGTATTATTGCACTTTTGCTTATTTACTCCACCACACCACACCCGTTCCTCAGCTTTTATATGATCTCATAATCACCATCATTGACCAATTCTAGGATTTCGCGACACATCGAGATTCACTCACACATTGAGACACACACACACTTGCGGATGGCGCAATGGTAAGATGCCCGCTGTTCGCTCGCACAGCTGATGGTTCGATCACGCCCACAGCCAACCGTGCCATGCAACCCTTCGGGAGCAGTAAAGGGGTCTGGGAGGACGAAGCCCTGTCTTCGTTAATCGGATGGACCTCGTATAATGCACGCACCTATGTGGTAGTTGGTGGTCACTGTCGTCATGCAACGACGCGACTCCCGTCTCATGTTGCTTATATTTTTCCCATTGAAAATCATGCGAAATCATGGATCGAAATCGTTTCGACCTACAGCTATAAGTTAAATTATGTTCATGATGTTGGGGTTCAATCTCTACGGACGTTTCCGGTACTCACAGTCTTGCTCTTTGGTGTGTTCTTCAATTGTTTGATCAAGTTTTTACAGTAGCGTCCTTTCGACAGCGCCAGTCTAATAATTCGTGCCTGCAAGCAGAGACCAGTGTTTTCAATTCGATTGTCTACAAAAAGGTGTCTGTTATGATCCCACTGCCAGTGGTTTGTTTGCCCCTAAGCAGACCTATTTGCTCCAGATTTTTTAAAGAAATTCTGAAGCTGCGAAAAATTCTGAAATCTCTAGAGAAGTTTGGAGAATCGCTTACGAAAATCTCCAGATTTTCTCCAAACTCCCAAAAAGTCCTCGCTCCAGCAGAATTCTGGTACTTTTCTGAAGAATTCTACTTGAAATTTCTGAACTCGCTGTTTCCTCCAGAAATTTCAAGAATTCTTCTGAAAACTTCAAGACCCCTGACTTCTTGAGATAATCTCTCGGATTCTTCTTGAAAGTTTGCACCTGAGTAGGAATGTAATCCGGAATTGCGGACGTTTTCTTCGTAATGTCCTCGCCTTTCTTTCATCTTTTTTTTCCATCTTCATTTATCTATCTTTACTTCTTCAACTCATCACGCCCTTTTCTGGCTGCCCACCGTGGTTGTATTTGCAAATGAATAAAAAGAATAAAACCAAATAAATAAACGTTACAGAGCATAATCAGCCGAGATATCGGAGTGCAGCTTTGATGACGATGAGAAAGTGGGACCAGACTTTATCAACGGATAGGATTTCTAAACCCATGCGATCAGCTGAGTTGCTCTTTTCAAATAATACGTTCGGGAAGTGCGACTCTATATAGAAATTGCGTTTCCTCTCAAGCAATTTCCACGCCTTCACGGAATCAATAAATTTTTTCATTGAATAAATTCAGCTAACCGTGTTAGTTGGCGTCTTCGCGACAAAATGTGTGTTTTTTTGAAGCCATTGAAGTTATAAGACCGCTGATGAGCGATTGTTCCAAACACAACTTGTCTTCCTTACAAAACATAGGCGATTTGGGGAGTTTTGGTAGTTTTTCGAGCTTTAACTAGATGCTAGGAGTGGCAGTTGTCGATAGTACTGTTCCTCAGAGACGCAATACTCCGTCTCGTAATCTTGAAACTTAAGCAAATTGTTAGTTTGAAAATAATCGCTTATAATGGCTCATTTCAATCGTTTATTAGTCATAGCCAAAAGACGACAAATACAATGAGTATCGGTAGCCTTGCGTTTTTCGCGGACACGAAGCGAGCAAAGCATGGCCGCTTGTTCGCGCTGGAATAATCCCAGTAGTGACAAATCAGAGTTTTCTTAGCAGTTTCTTCATCACATTTGATGCTAAATATGTAACGAGAAAACTTAATAACTATCAAGAAAAACCCACAGTATGTTTTCGTGGCGAGGGTCACGGCGCGAGCCTCGCGGTGGTGTCGCTTGCTTCCCAGTGCCGAACCGCCTCCTGCGTTCACTGTAGGCGTAGGAAACTGTAACTGAAAGAAAAGTGCACCAAATGGTCTGTTCTTGCTTCATTGATGCTCTGATTTCTTCTAATTTCTAACTACTGATTCACCTTTTGATCTGGTTTGCGTGGATTAGTTGAAGTCACTTGGAATTTTGTTCCTTAAATTAATTCGTGTGGATTACTCGAACGTTTTTTGTCGGTTTTTACAATAAATTTGAAGGTGGCCTTAAAATGTCCTTTAGGACTTTCGTTCAAATGATTTATTTGAACAACTGTTCGGAATTCGAATGCTTGAAAAAATCGATTATCAGATATATTAAAAAATTCGAACATTCGAAATCTCCATTCTTCGGATATATTCGAAAATTCAAGTGTTCGAAATTCCATCAAAAATGTGCAAGTATAGAGCACACCATCCCGTCAGATCTGACAAGTTCGGCAACATTGGGCCTGGTTTGGCCCGGTGCATCTATCGAATTTTTCCGGCGATCATCGATTCTTCTGTTGACTTGATTCAATTTGATATTGCGTCTTATTTACAACGCTATGGATTCACAATTCAGATAGAATACAAGTTATGGTTGAGCAGTTACCATTAAGATGAAAAAATCTTGCGTCAGTTGCTTACTTCCCCATTTTTGTTCTTGGTTTCCTGCAGAGCAATTACATGGAATTTGATTCGTCCTGTAGCTTCGAGAGCAGCGTGAAGATCGGCTTCTCTAGAGAATGTTCCAGCCTTATAAGTGCAGAGCATGAAATAGCGAGTCGTGTCGCTTCATCTTGGTCCACAATCAAAGACTTTCTGCGCAACTCAAGATTTAATCCCCCTCCCCCCTTCACCGGTTGCCGTGCCGTCCAACGACATATGTGCAGGGTTCTGAGGCGGAAAGTGTGCAGGACAACAAGTAGCAGTTTTCCCTATACTAAGCAACCCTGCTGCGGCGCAGCTTTGACCACAGCTATTAGCGTGTCAAGACATACTGGCAAGACGGTGGAGACTCCTGACAGAGGTCTTCTCTCAGTTAGGTCACGAGTTGCCTAGAAAAGTCTAGTTCCTTCTCAGCTCAGGAGATCCTAAAGGAGGATGTAGCAACGCTGTACATTGTGGTTCGCCGCCCAGGCTCACCCTCTCGCCCATGTATGGTCGTGAACCCTCGCGAGAGTATCTGAAGCATTAAACTAAATTCAAGTATTTAAATTCAGAATTGATCTTCCATTGAAGTCTTTTTAAAATTCCGGCCGTTCGGGCTGACCAAAGGCCGGCATAGACTCCACTTCTTCCCAAGCTCCTCCCACTTCCTTCGTCCGCTACTGTGTGGTATGACATATCACGTTACCCAAATTAGACCGCATTGGACAAACTGGAAGCATGTCCCTAATTCTTCCCAGAGGGCTGCGCAGCAGATAAAGAAAATGGATCTGGGATCAACACCATGGACTGCATTTGACAGTTCACATCTAATCACGAATGGCCGGACCGCCCAAGTATCATTTCCTAGTGAGCTTGAGCAAAAGCCTTGCCAAAACTTGCGCACCAACCCATGCATCTCACTCATGTATCTCACCTATGTATCTCATCTCACCAACCCTGTGGATGCCTTCTCTTCTTTATGTTTTGGCAAAAGTTCGCAGAACAATAACACAACTGCCGCATGCATCTCTTCTACCCCGTATTTTTTCACCAGAAGTCGCTTCGTCACATTGAAATTCAGAGGTCAATTCAGGGCTCCTGAAGTAAGCGTAGATATGATGATTCAGCAGTAAACGAATTACTTTTTGGAAGCGACCGCTTCACACTTCTTTTCTTGGAAACATCTTCAACACAGATGTCTGGGCTCTGCTCGAGCAAGTACACTTCATGATATTCATTCGATCCATTGGGCGAAGTAGCCACATCTCACTGCAAGGTATAATAATCCTCTTATATAAAACATGGTAGTGCAACAAAATTTTCTAGGCGCAGGCGGTGGGGGACCAGCACGTGATCGCATGCTTTCATCATGGGGCACAGTTATAGACAGTGCTCGCGAGGAAGCAAAGCTGACGGGGCATTCGGCCGATGTTTCGTCATAGGTGCATAGACGTAGTAGAAGTCCGGGGCACTCAAGATTTCGTGGAAGCGATGGAGGCCATAGCGATGGGATTCACTCGGTTTCCTCATTTGGGATATGCTCTTTACACACCTCTCATTGAGGTCCCATGGGGGTTATGCAGCCTGAGGATCCGGCTTTCTTGAGAAGGGTAGTACAATCAAATACACAAAAAGAACGAACGGAAACGCGCCATGACAAGCTGTTATGACATGTTCCGAGACCAGTTGTACAATTGATCAAACTTTCTGAACATTTCCTAACTTTCTTGCATTACTCTCGAGGTTTACAAAGAGTGCGGATGCATTGATGACAGATGTGCCAGAGCCCGTAGGGTAGAAAAACATCAGGATAGATGTCCACCGATCGAGAAAGGGTCCGCCTTGGCCCAGTAGTGGGGAAAACGCCAGGATACGGGTCCATCGATGGAGATTGGGTCTGCGGAGGCCCATTAGTGGGGAAATGCCAGGGAACGAGTCCACGGATGGGGATTGGGTCTGTCCTGGCCCAATAGTGGTGAAAGCGCCAGCATGCGGGTACAAGGATGGGGAATGGATCCGCAGGGGCCTATTAGTAGGGTGAGGCCCGGGGTGCTGGTTCACCGATGGATCGGGTCTGCACTGGCCCAATAGTGAGAAGAACGCCAGGATACAATCCACCACTGGAGAATAGGTCCGCCGCGGCCCAATAGTGGGGAAAATGCACGTCTGTGGGTAGAGTAGGGGCTAATTCGTTTCTAGTCGACCACCTCTTCTTCCTCCCTTTATGTTGAAGCGGGAGCTCATCAGATGGACTATCTTGTTTTTACTAACGTGAAGCTTGAATCATTCCAGGATTATTCGCGTGGCATTGGTTACACTGTAGGGTTCACAAGTACTAAAGCTAGGAAGATACTCCTCCGCAGAGTTGGAAGTGGCTGCTCATAACGGGTCCCTAGTAAGAAATGTGACAAAACAGAGAAGGTAGTACCATTGCTTCACAAATTAGCTTCACATTTAGGTGCGTGATTAAGAGTTTGCAAGCAAGGCTAAGATCGCAAGAAGACTCCAGGCTTATTTGCTAATTTCCTAAGCATTTCGCATGTGTGAAGCTTTTGCACATACCTCAAGTGGCTGCCCCACCCTACTTTCTAGCGTCAGGGAGGGGCATTAGTCATCCGCAAAGAAGTAACATCATCTCTTCGGACCTTCTGAGTGATATTTGATAATAAATATGGATAAGAGCCTTCTTTACAATAAGTCGCAAGCATGCCATCCATCCCTCCGGGACGCTTCACTTCTGACTTTCAGACAAAGAATACTTCAAATCTTATTCAATGAAGAAAATCATCGTCAGAATGCCACCAAATTCTCCTGTGAGTGAGTGCACGCCTGCTAGAAGCACTATTCTGTGAAGAATTTGACGATTCAGACTTTTCTTTAGGTAAAATTTGTAACGCAGAGCGTTGTAGAAATTAATGGAATGGAAATATTTTCTTCCGATGGTATACAATGGTGTAGGAGAGAATCGAAAATATTCACTAAATGGCTAACATTTAAGCAATGAATGCAGTAATACCATCCAAGCTTTCGTATTTTTTTAGCAAGAAATGTAAATCACACCAACATGTGTGCCCGCGTTTGAGCGTCGGAGCGCGTTTATCTGACTGGATAAATGGCATCGGATGCGGACTTTTGTAGCGGATTCCAAACTTGGGATGATAGTTAATATTGATATGGTATGGATATATATATATATATATATATGGTTAATATTATACATATTTTCCTCGTCTCATCTTTCTAAATTGGCAACGTGTTATATAAGCGGCGGCCACAGCATGTCATATGATAGAGAATGTAGACATTTTCATCCTCAAGATATCTTTACATTATGGATTCGGAGCATGGTGGGACAAACTTTCATCATAGCTGGGTTCCATGAGGCTTGATTCGCTTGATTCAATAAAATTTCAAAGCGAAAGCATGCACTCTGGCGGAAAATTCTTCAGTTGTTCTATCGTGCGTCCAGTTATTCGCTAGAGAATCTAGCGGCTTCCATGATTGCCTTTTTTTCTATTGAAATTTAATTTTCGTACATATTTTAATAATAATAACATTTGGCCGATGTAGGAAAGCATTAGAACATTGGTGAAGCAAACTTTGATCGCACACGTGGCATTCACTATACTGTGAGCAATGACAGTGTTAACTTTGTCACTAGGTCCGGAACAAAAAAAACATGTAAAATACGATACTACTACGATTTTTTATTTTTTATCTGAGTCCTACTCGTAGCCATCACAAAGCGAGCTGTCTAAAAACTCATTGAACTTATGGGTTTTATTGTTCCCATTCCCACAACTTAACAGTGAGATCGTCATCCATTGTTCAGTTCCGGAATATTCGTGCATTTTCACAACTGATATCCGCATAAAATGGCTTCCAAAGCTCGTCGACAGCATCAAGAGCAATGCTCTCGTCTCTTGTGGTGAGTTTCTTCGTGGCTCCTCTGATAGCCACCCTCCAATCTAGTGTATTTTTCAGTGGATCGCTGCTTTCATTGCCGCTGGCAGCGCAACAACAGGTATTGTTTTCTGTTTAAAGACAGGAAATTCATTCCATTTGAAAAAGTAAGAGGACTATCGAATATATATCTAATATCCATAACGCCTCAGAATGAAGCTCTATCTAAGTCGGGAACACCATAACCATTTCCTGTTTACAGACATATATAATTGACTATTGAAAAACAGTTCGTACAGTACCACTTTCTGCTTTAAGACTATCAATGCTGGAACTTCAAGTCAACAGATGAAATAAGAGAGTTATATCTCAAGCAAGCCAACGCCTTGAGAGAGCAGATAGCGCAGGGAACAGCCGACTGCAAAGATTCAAAGAAATGTCCACAAGGGAAGAACATCTACAAGCTGGTATGTTCCTCATCTGTCATCACAATCCTTTCAAAAATAATTGGTCAGGAGCAAAGAACCAAATTCGACAACGGGTCACTACGAAGCATTATCATTTCTACTGAAGATGTCTCAGCCAATGAGTTGTTACTGCTGACAGCGTCCTCAATATCATCAAAACAAACTGAATCCTGTAAATGAAAACATTTGAGAGAAGATAGTTCTTAATTTCAGTTTTGGGATTGCATGCTGGAGATGGAAGCACAAAAAGCCGTTGACAAATGCACTGACACCGCTTCGCCACTGCCTGATGCAACAATTATTATAAAAAAGTGAGAGAAATTCAGAAATTGATGTAATTTTCTGGCTCAGAGAGCAGCGTTCAGAAAAAGTCAAGCAGAACCTCAGGGAAACAATCCACAGACGGCAAATATGCAAATCCTACCTGCAATGTTCATGCAGAATTAAATTGCGAGACTAGAGATCGAATTCATTAAGGCAGTCACTCACCACTTGCAATCCAAAGCCGCTATTCAAGGAGACGGTGAAAGGTTGGTGGGATGTCGTAAAGACGGTGGGACTTGATGACATCCCGATCAACAAAGCTGGACTGGAAACCTTCACGGCGGTTTGTTCTCCTCCGAAGTAGTGCATTTCTTGAACATTCAAATCCTTACGTTTCAGCTTGCAAATGGAAGAGCCACCAGGATTGGTTGCGCACAAAAGAACTGCAATGGAGACCTCTACCTGGCATGTGTGACCTTCCAAAAGTAGGTGTGCTTTGGTGGCAAATTTTACTGCTGAAGATGAATACTCCAACTTGTATTCCATTTGCGTTGAGCAGTCACATTTTGGTGCTGCCTTTTGTCTGGGTGTTCCTACAGTGACAGGAGCGAAGAAATAGGGCTTGCTTGTGAACCACGTTTAGTGGTTTTGTTGCACAGTTCTTTCCAATTTACGCTGAACTTTGATAGCTTCAAACAAAATGCTATGGTAACAGCTCAAGATCTGACGTGTTGTTGGAGACTAGACATCATTTCATTAGAAAAAGTCATGACTGCACTATAGCGATGTCAACACACGTGTACTTCTAGGGCTCCTGAGACGAACCAGCCGATCTACGAGGTAGGCACTGGCTGTGCAACGAATGCCGACTGTACGACATTCGCTGGTTCGAAGTGCAAGGCAGCCAGGAAAGTGTGTGAGGCCGGATACATCAACACGACGGCGACAACGACATCTGCTCCCACAACCACGGCCACAGGGCCTACAAGCACCCCCACAGGACCCACTACAACCGCAACGGGACCAGCGGCGACAACTACAACTGTCTCGGGAACAACAACATCGACAGCGCCTCCAGGCATGTTCAGGCAATTTATTTACATTATCACAAGACAATGTAGAGCACAGCGACAAAAAGCTTACCTTACAATTTCGCAAGTGTTCTACAGTGGAAGGGGAAGTGAGCTTGTTGCAAAAGTGAAGATAGAGCGTATACGGAATCACGTTGCAATTGTAGGCGAACTTTCAACGTCTCCTATCGTAGAGATTGTGTAAAGCTACTGCAGGGCTGTACCGGGATTCCGAACCATTTTTGCCAAAAAAATTTGATTAGGGTTCACACTAGAAGGAGCGATCTTGTGAAAATTGTGAGCCTCTCCTACCTGTTCTGAGGATGGGCACTCTTCTGGCTTTCTCCACCATGCTTTTTTTATACAAGATGATTTTCCCTTTACTTAGGTCAGACACAAATATGTCCAAACAATGCTCACATAACAACTGATGAAATTAGAAACATCTTCCTCAATCTCCACAATCAACACAGGTGAGACTCTGCCACTCTGCCTCACAATCCAAATATTGGGAAAAAACACTGAATTCCTAGATCTAATCTAGCGCGAGGTTTGGTTCGCAACGGCAATACTCAGGCTTTTGCTCGCCAAGCATCGAAGATGATAAAGCTGGTGAGTTGAGGGACGCTGCTGTTGACACTAAGAATTGCTCTAAATTTTCCTTTCTTCTGCTCTAGACTTATTGGTACTTGATTTCAGACATACAGCTGCACAGCTGAAACGTCGGCCTTCGCGTGGGCGCGGCAGTGTCAGGACAGAGATTCCAACACAGGAGGTGTCTCCGAAAACCGCTACACGTTCCCCAACAAAAATCTCGACATGACCGTAGTTGCGAGAAGGGTACACAGCTTCTGCTATTCCTCTACTCAATTCAAATATTCGAATGAAGGTAGAACAGTTTAGGCCTCAAACAGATGGTTTGAGGAGATCACAACCAAAGGCATGTCTCAGGCTGATCTGAATAGATACTACGCACGTCTGGGAGTGTCGCATTATGCAAGGGTGAGCAAATTATTCTAAATGGATTCTTTCTACCTCGAGATAATCCTACCCATGCTTGTGAGATTAATCGTGTACCTTATTCCTCCAGATGGCCTGGGACTCGACTAGGAGCTTTGGTTGTGCCATCTACAAATGTCCGAATTTCATCAATGCTGTCTGCCACTACAATGGGTGAGTGCTTCTGTAGTTGAATGTACATATATGTAGGATCACTTTTCGGATTTTCAGAGGAGGCGCTGAGGGAGGCCAAATCTACAAGATGGGTCCCGCGTGCAACCGCTGCTCCACTATCGGCGCCACGCGATGCGAGCAGGGACTTTGCGTTTTCTAAGGCGATCACACAGTGAAAATTTCACTGGTTTTTTCTTTATTTGGGAATAAATGCGCATGATCGACTTGAGTAGTTCACCACAGTATTTCCAATTGTTTGGTGATTTCCTTAGACACAATGAAATTCGTTTATTGAAACAATTGAAACAAACCAACTACTCTGAGGTAAAATGCACAATATAACCATGTTGTCATTGTCAGCAGTTGTGCCTATTATGGTACACAATTCCGTCGATATCTTGCATATTGCCGCCGTCTACGATGTGTGTGGAAGAAAGTGCGCAGAGTTCACGGCTTCTGGAGAGAACATAGTTAGTCAGATTCAGTAATGAAGCGTAAACGAGTTACTTACACGTCGAACGCAACCGCTTCACACTGTTTCCCGTGCAGACATCTCCAACACAGGCGGCAGATGTCTGTGCACTGCTCAAGGGAGTACGCCTTCGTGATCCTCGTTTGATCCATTGGTCGAAGTGGACGCACCTCACTGCAAGGTGTTATAGTCGCTCGAAGGGAAATAACGCTCAACGCTATCTTTTCGGAACGAAGTTTGACGACGAATTTAGATAGAAGCCTTCCTTAGGAAAGGATCTGACTGTATCACAATCGAGTCACCCAACTTTAATTTCTACCCTCCAAGCCAGAATACGTTAGTGGTACTGTGTCACCTGAGAATCTTTTTGGGACTATGGTGTGTTTCACCAAGGAACGTAAATGTGAAGATATTAGAGAGAGGGGGAGAGAAAGAGAAAGAAAGAAAGAAAGAAAGAAAGAAAGAAGGCGAGAAATAGTGCCGTATTCGGAGAGGTAGGCGAAAAATGCATATCAAAGGCACAAATACTTCACTATCGTCGTTTTTCAAACAGACAATATCATTTTAAAAGATTCTCTACGAGCTCCTGATCACAATGGTATACTGGTTCCTTGCAAAGTTACCAAGAAAACCCGTTGGTGTGGTTCCTTGCAAATATGCCAAAAACCCTTTAATCAGTCCCAATTCATGAGGAGCTTGTGGGTGAGCCCGTGATGAGGCCAAAGCGGGCGGGGGGGGGGGGGGGGGTTCCAATGACGCACTCGGAACGCTAACTTGCTAAAGAATTCTTACTCCTCGCGAGAGTGAGAATTATCTAGTCTTTTCAGTGACAAGAAGTGCGCTCCATGTGTGATGAGCAAGGGAGTGGATGGTTCGGAAACCGCGTAGTCTCGCCCCCCATGACCCCGCCTTCTCCACCAGCTCCCCAAAAGTCTGTGCTCAAAACCTGGTTTCTCGGCAGTTTTACTCGGTATCGCGGATAGCTTCATTATTACGAGCTCCTGAAGATTCTTTTCATGTGAAGATCTCAAGGATGATCTTGAGGTGGGACGGTGCCTCAAAGGGCTCGCAAACTTCGGTGAGACACATCCGGCTCACAAAGTGAACACATCTGGGGGTATGCTAGTTGTGTCTACCTTCTGTTACGGATGACTCCATTAATGCTTCTGGATGACACATCGGGAAGTTAAAGAGGGCGTAGCTTCGTCGAACGCTAGTGAACACATCGGGAACCATAATACTCGATTCATGGTAGACACATAGAAGAGTTCGGAGTGCTGGTAGAGCCATCCGTGAACGTTAGTGAACACAACCAGTATACCCTGGGATGTGTTCACTTCCTCTCTCATGTTGACTACCGGATGTATCCATTTCTATTTCTTAGGGTGTTGCATATGCGGGCGTATAAGTTGCCGCGAAGGAGCCTTCGCCTAGGATCATTAGGTGAGAGTTCTATAGGAGCCACAAAGCTTTCTAATGTAACGCTTAGACAAATAAATAAATAGTACTGCCTTGGTCCGCTAAATCGAAGAAGATAGTTGGAGAAACGAGAAACAGGAAAAACGCAGGAAAGAGCGCAGCACTCGGAGAGACTGACGACAAAAACGGTCAGCATGAACGAATACTATGCATCGTTCCGAGACCGTGTCTTTGCGCTCGCACAAGATTGAATCCAAAACTCTATATTCGGACTTGGACATGAATCACGTTGCGACGCAAGATTCTCCGTTCTCAATTCCAAGATTCCGTTTTTCCTTCAATCAGATTGTTTCTATTTCATTCCTTATTCCACGTCCCCAAACCAATCCCCAAAACACCTTAGTTTCGGTCTTCCTCACAAAATGGAAAATAAGCTGCAAATAGTATGATTCTGGAGAGAAATCTCTCGCAAGCTTGTTAGGAGCAACCTACGTGAAACACTCCTTGACCCGAGCGTCGCGCAATCGCCTGCCGTAACCCGATGCCGATGGAACTTTCACCACAGAATCAACATTGTACGAGTCGATCACCTAAACGAAATTTCTGCCACTATGACGTCGCAAATGACTTCCCTGCAAGCCTAACCTTGGCGTCGAAGCTAGTCGTAGGTGCTTCCGTCGTCGTAGTGGTTGTAGTTGTGGTGGACGTCGTAATTACATCCTCTCGGGCAGAGTCGATAGATACCGTTTCGGAAGGTGTCTCATAGCCAGATAGTTCAACAGTGCTTATTGGCTGAAGGAGATCCTTGTGTTATTAATAAGTGTTTTGTACAGGATAGATTTGGTACACAGTACCAGAAAAGGACGGTGCGACCAAACTCTATGATTGGTCAACCCATTCAGACGCACCGCCCTTGCCTGGTACAATGCTCTCCATTCACGGATACACTAACCGTTTTTCTCAGAAGCTGAGGGGTTTTGCCATTGCCAGCATTCTGTGTAAGCGTAGTAATGGAAGAAGACAACTCCGTGTGTTGAACCGTTGTGGGTGGCTACAAAAGGCGCAGATGTCAAATATTCGAGCTACTCTAATCGGAGGAACGGAATAGAACAGTACAGTGTGTTGGATTTCAGCTTTGTCGTGGTTTTCTGGCAAAAAAAAAATATGATTTTCTAACGATGATTTCAATTCTTCTGCCAACCAGGTTGTTAGGTGGTAAACTTTATTAGCCTGACGTTTCGAGCAGGAGGTTTCAGTCAAAAAAGTGCTGGAAGTCTTCTGGATTGCTGCTTGGAACCCAAGAATGAATAACAGGAATGAGTGCAATATCTATTACCAATGATTTTCTACCGTACTTATCGTTATGCGAGCTGTACACTGTAGATAATATGAGATGCGGACCGCCAAGTGAGTCTTGCTTTTCCGCAGCGACAGTCTTCTGCGGTTCTCCGAAAGAACGACGCTGACAGGGTTGGTTTATCCCTTGCCCTGGTCTTTTGGAGTAGCAAGCTTGGGGTAGTGTTACGAAACTGACAGGGTGAGTGGAGACGTTTGGCGGTTTCAGCCACAGATGAGAACTGCGAGCCTCTTTTAGGCCTCTGAAGACGACGATCTGCTCGAAATGTCAGGCCAATAAAGTTCACCACCTAACAACCTGGTTGGTAGAGGAATCGAAATCAGCATTAGAACACAATGCCAAGGTTTTAGAGAAGAAGGCATTTGGAAATTATAGAATTCTGTTATAAATATATAAGCATAAGCAAGGGACCCATAACCTTATTGGTAGCTGGAACCCAACGAAAGTGGGCGGTGCCACTATCGTGCAATTGGTGCATTTGACGGAAATGGGCGGTGCCACTATCGTGCAATTGATGCTTTAAAACACATTTCTCGCCTCCATTGATCACCTATCCACCGATCCGACCGACATCGAAACCTATCAACTGCGTGGGGACAGTGGACGAGTCGCTACTTCACCTTGAAACTAGTCTGACTAAATGCACCAATCGTAGATGAGCGACACCGTCCCATTTCTTCTCACAACTCAACACATTTAAGAAATATTTAGCAATACTAACCTCTGTTACAGGACTTGTTTCTTGCGTTGTCATCTTAGGAACTGTTTCTCCCATTGTCTGAAATTATTGTTTAGTCGAAAAATCAATAACCGATCGAGGATTTGCACAGTCTGTGCACAAACACATCACCGTTCCGTGATGGGTTTCGTGTTACTGACTATGAGCTACCGCCAGAACTGATGACGTCAGAACTGATTGGGCCTAACAGTTCCTGTTTATTTACCTAAGTAGGGCGCACGGGCGTGCAAGGTTTTCGTGATTGGCCTCCGAATCTAATACTACGAATGAGCCAATCACGGAAAGCTGGTTTGCATCACTCTGTTTCCGTCATCGTGTGCAACACTCATCACAGTATGAATGAGGGTGTGATCACTGAGATTGTAGCGAAAATTGCTGCGATAACTACAGTGGACATGGCAGTGGCTCATCCGTGGCCTCGAGAAGCACGCCGCGCAACCGCGCCGCGCACATCGTGAGCGATGTTTTCTGCTGCTGTTATGCTATATCTCCCAGCTTTTCTACCCGATTTGAGTATTTTTAACTAGAGCGGGAAGAAAACGATTAGAAACAGCATTCCGGCAGCAGATGACACCGATCCAGGTGTCATCTGCTGCCGGAATGCTGTTTTTTTCTTCCCGCTCTGGTCAAACACCAAAATCCGCTACCGTTTTTCCCAAGTATTCATCCCCACCAGATCACAAATTCGAAATTGACGCACTGGACATCAAAAATGCACATGGAGTAGAGGCGCCAAATGACCCTCATTTTTGAGACATAATGAGCTGATCCTTTATATAAATAGAGCTGTTTATTCTAGTTTAATAGTCCAATTTTTCAGGTTATTTAACTGTGATCAGTTTTAGTTCAATGGTAATTTATTCAATTTCTTGAAGTTTACAGCTGTTGTGCATTTCCATCAGTGTGATGGCACACAAAACTCTAGATTTAACACCTAGACAGCGGAGTACTATAGCACTGTTGTACACACCTGTAACTTCTTGATGGTAGAGGTGCTCTCGCTGAGGCATGTGTTCTCGATGTAGATCGCTTGGTCATCTTCGATGAATAGGTCAGGTATATCACTACGTGATTGTGAGGCGATAATGCACTCCTAAAATTTCACAGTGATTCCATTCCAGTTCTACCGGCAATTTCAATCACGATTGCACCTCTCCGCGGCCTGGAGCGCTGCACCACCTACGCGGTGCGGCTGGACGCTGTGCTTATCGAGTGTTGCTTCGGCCGCGTCGCATAGATGACACGGCGGTTCAGGATGCGGAGAGGTGCAATCATGATTGAAGTTCTAGGTACTGTAGAAACTCCACTTGAAGCAGCGTAGTAAAAATGGGTTAACTCGGTGAATATTGACCGCACGCGACTATATTTCAATGGACGAGTGGTGAGAGCCCAGATGGGGAAATATGGGCGTGGTTTTCTGCGACATGCACTGCCGTGATTGGTTCGTTATGCCAGCGATCGCAAGAATACAGTGCGAGCTGGAGGGCGGCGACTACGCTAGAGATAGGGCAGGTACGGCACGCTGTAGCACTTAGAAAACTTACATAGCGCAGGTGCACTACTGAAATCATGGATAAGCCCATAACCATGGGCATGATCACCGGCTGAGTATAGACAATGTCACGCATTGGTAAAAATGTTAAGGTAGATTTGGGTACGGTGACCTTCGACATGGGTAGTCTCAATGACGTATGGTCCGGCTCAGTACGAGGTCTCGGAAACGAATTCGTAAATTTTTGAAAATTGTTTCGTAAGATAAATAAAATCTACATCGGTCTATTCCTGATAGCTTACATAGTTTGCTACTAATTCAGGTATTTAATTAATTCTTTAATAAATTTTCAAGGCAGCAGCCTATTAAATGGCAATCTTCATACAGTTCAGTGATACACTAGGCTACTTCCACCCAAGGCCCACCTTTTCTTTCTCGTAGTATATCGCGCTTTTGCAAATAATGTCACTGGCTTCTTTACTCTTTTGACAACGTCTCCTGCATTGATCGAGTGACGTCACGTCCTGGATCAGCTGATCAACGATGCCGATCAATACCTATAAAATTCGTCTGCAAGCAGCTATACTTCCGCTGTACTATCCGTCTCCTACCTTGCCCTTGATGACCTCGTAGCACTTGTCTTCGAATACGGATTCGCGTTTCACTGGCATACTGGGTTTGTCTGAAACTCATCAGAATTCCGACATTACTCTACGTCTATGTACACTCTGCTTCTTTGACTGTGGCCACATACAGTAACACGTTCGGTGATAGTAATCCACTGCGTCGAGAACGGAGAAGAATTGCGAGTCTCTTGTCTTCATGTCCTCGGAGTTCAGGTAACATCGTTTCTTCGCCGGATGGTACATCAGCGACCTGATAAGGGTTGAATTAAAAGGGACAGCTGTCACAAAGCAATGTTGGCCCGCCCACCTGCAACTTTGCTTCTTTGCCTCTAAACACGCGTGCTGACACTGCAGCACGGAGACTTTGTCGAGTGTTACCACCACGGTACCAATAAGTGTGTGATTGCGAATTCGAGTAAAACAGCCTTCGGGCATTGCCCAAGATAGGTAGGGAAGTAGAACGAGGATAAGTAACATCTGCTAAGAAAATACGGTAACCAGTACAGTAAGAACACTGCTACGACGAGACTTGACGTTAACAGAGTAAAGGAAATATAGCTGGCTACCAGTGCGGAACGCAGCAGGAGTGGCAAGCCCGGTGGGGGGGGCCACTCAGGGGAAAAAGATGGAAAAATAGCGATACTTAAAATATTAATTTTAATGGTAAATAATAGAAAATATCCAAAAAATAGTAATAATTGTCAGAATAACCTCGCACAAGATTTTTATTCGCTCCGTAAAGTCATTTCGAAAATTCGGCAACTCATTCTCGGCGGTGGGGAAACGCTCCCCCTCCCCCTGATTCCCCCACCGCTGAGAATACCAGTGACAGTTTTAAAAACCACAACAAGGTTGACAGCGAGTAAGCAAGTAGGAAACAAGCTCCTCTTTGAATACAGTTTAAAATGCAGGTATTTCCAAACACTCATCACCTGATTACTATGCATTGTCGTCGTAGACTTAGACCACTACGTGCAAAATGATAGTTCTATGCTACGACGCGCCAATTTACACCATCCAACACCATTACACCATTCACACTCTACACCATTTACGTGCCTTTTACCATTACATCATTTGCACGCCAATTTACTCCACCAGCTAGTAGAGGGAAGCAAAGAGTACGATAATCCAGTTTCGTGTCCATTTGAGTAAATCGTATGCGGAAGCCATATGGTTGCACATTGTCGGGTTTTCTAAAATTTTTATTTGTTTTTATTAATATATCTGCTTGAGTCATATGTTACAAAATTATTTCTGATACAAGAGTAAAAAGGTCAACTGCTAGTTGAACGGATTCGAGTTTTCCTCTGCAGGCACTGTCAGTTACGGAAACACACTCATCAAGTGGAATTAAGGGAACGTTGCTTCACAAATGACGACTCCGTAACAACCCCTTAAACATCGTAATTCGAAAGCTATTGCTCCACATTCCTGCCCTTGTTGGGTGTTGCGGATATGTTGTTCAAACAATACAGTAACAAAGCTGTGAATATAAGCGCTATTGAAAGGAAAAAACTGGAGAATTCCCGGCTTTAAGGGTTTTCCCAGAAGGTGGACGTCGAACACAGAAAGGCAAAGCCAAAAAAAGCTTCAATAGACGAAATTTTGTTCATGGGAAAAATCAAGTATCTGTAAATGTTGGTGTTGAAAGTTTGCTTTTCTGGAAACCGGAGGGCCAGCTTTCAAAAACAGACTACGTCCAACCGTACTTTGGTATCGCAAGAAGGCCATTCAAGGAGGATTTTCACATGGATAACGAAAGAAAATGTTTAAAAATGTGCGAGTAACACAGAAGGTACATACACAAATCTCACGCGAAGACCTCAAGCCAACGTATAAGCTAAAGGCAGACAAAGAAATTGGGTACAGAGTAGTGTAAACGTGATCATTGTATGGAATATGGCCCGTAAACAAGAAAAAACACCACTTCAGTTGTAGCGCATGTAGATAGGATTGAATTTTTTTCCATGAATTCATAGATCTTAAACTTTTGAGGAGAAAGATGCCGACAAGTGAGAGGAAATTTCACCTTCTTAATAATACTGGACATTATTTGCAGCCGTGATGTGCGAAACAAGCTCCGATGTGGAGCCAAATCTGGATCAGACACACTCCGAATAGGATGTGTATAGCTGCGCACAACACTTCAATAAGGGATGTTTGCACTGAAGAAGCCGGTATTAGCACTGGGATCTAGCCATTTACGCGAAATTCCACTCATATTTCTAGTTCCTCCTTTCGTTATTCAATTTTTGTCTTCAATAATGGAGTGGTGCTCCATCAACTGTTCGCCTACTTTTTCAGAAAATGAGATTATGAGGCTTTCATCACACGCGTGCTAGGCATCTGAATGGGTGGTCTACATGATTCCATACATTCAAGATCGAGAAGATCGAAGTCGCGACGGCGAGCGGAATTCGTAACGCTCCTACTGAACCCATTCGCACAGGACAATTATGTACTGAACCGTCACTCATTTTTTCCATATTTTGGGTATAGTGAGCGCGGATGATAATTCTTCCTTAGCAATCACCTGTACCAAGCAGGAATTTAGGTATTTCCATGGAGACTAATGTTTTCAATCGAACAACTCGTACTTCTTTACTTGGCCTGAAAATACTCGTGAAAAAAAAATAGATGTTACTTGGCTCCCCCTACTGTGAACTTTCTGCCCGCGGTGAATCCGCACATTCCCGCGACAAGTCCGCAATAACGCTGAATCGAACATCAGTGAGAACCACCTCATCTGTCGACACGTATGGCCAAATGGGCAAGGCACTGGACTTGGAAGCATCAGCTTTGGAAAGAGGTTAGGTTCTAATCCAGTGATGTGCAAACGCCAGCGAAGTGAAACTGTGGCGCAGACTCACTGCTACCTCTTTTCGTCGGACACCCGGCAGCGTAGCCTTTGGGTCCCGTCGGAAAAGGGCGTATGATCCCTCTGGATATGCAGGTGTTACGGTGCTTTTGTTGACAGCCACACACACTCACGAAGGAAGGAATGACTATTGAGCATTTGGATCACTCATGACTATTGAGCATTCTCACCAAAAACTACGAATAAACACTAGCAAGCATTTTGAATGAAAATTTGTTTAGGTTTGAAGAATGGAAATTTTGTGATTAAACTTTGTGTTGAGATATGTACCCCCGGAAAATTTTGCGGGATTTTTTAAAGGAAAATTTTGTGGGATTTTTTTTTCTGTTAATGAAGAAGGTTAGTCGTTGGGCTAGTCAAAAAATCTGCGTCCACTTCATCAAATGATGTCATTTTCGAGCAGTAACGGTTAAACCACTTTTACATACACTATGCGTGATTTCGAACCCGTAATTTTAACAGCTTTGGAACATCAAAGACGTCCTGCTTTCATTCATTGAAATATTCGATGTTACTCATCTTCACTGGTAGCAGAAGTGCTGCAAACGCTCAATAGTCACTCCTTCCTTGTAAGTGCACGTGGCTGTCAGCAGAAGCTGCGTAGCACCCGCATATCCATGGGGCATCGTTAACTACGCCCATATTTCGACGAGACCCGAAGGCCCTCCCTCCTAACATCCCGACATAGACTCATTTTTTAACCAAAACATTAAATGTAACGCATGCGCAGAGTTTGCTCACGCTGGCAGCAATAAAATAACTAAAACTGCTCAAGAGTGATTTGAGTCAGTAGATGACCAATATATAGTTTAAGAGTCACATTGCACTGCTTATACTGGTCCCTTAAAAACGCACGCGCCGGATCCACACATGCCCGCAGTGGCGAACCGACTTCCCACCTCTGGCGTACCGCAGATCCACCGCGAACAAAAAGTTCAGAGTAACAGATAATGATCCTTTTTCAGTCATACTTATTATGAAAAGGTGAAGAGAAAGAATCAATAAACTGAGATAAACACAAACTTTCAACGAAATTGAAAGGACACGTGCACACGCTGGTACTAGCGATTGCACTAATTAGTTGACTACGGTAGTAGCGGCTCGTCGTGATTGGTCGGCACCACTGCCCTTCACCTAACTGCGATAAGTACGCTTTCTTCGGGAGAAATCTTGTTGAATTCACCGAGTGTTATCCAGGTGATGTTCATCAAATATCTCTGATAAATGTGCGTTAGAAACACAGCACGAACAGGGTAAAGCGTCGACTAGAAAGTCTAGCCAGCACCTTCTCACAGTTGCTGTCATTTTCCCCATAGTTGCCGCCACCCTTCGCCAGCTGCTGCTAAAATGAGGAAAGCTTGAGCAGAAATTGAGGGGAAGATGGCAGCAATAAGAAGGAGATGCTGTAGGCTTTCTAATCGACGTATTACACTGTTTCAGCTGCAATCCCGCTGCACATTCATGACAGATGTTTTCGCAGGGATAAACAACATGCCTATGCGCCAGCGAAGTGGTGGGAGTGGGGAAAAGGGTCATGAGTGGGAGGAAGATGTGGGTTTTCCGTCAAAAAAGGACAACGCTCGAGCCGATAAAATCTTAAAAATAAACTGAAATAATAGAACAAGGAATTACCAGTGGAACCGTAGAATTTTTCGAATCGATTTTGTGAGGTCATTCCTAGAACATTTTTCGACCTGTTGCCGGAGGGCAACACTACTCGAGAAGGTTCTGGGTGGTCGAATGAGAACTCAAAGCAGTAGGGACTTTATAATGAGATTTTTTAAATCATCTTCACCCTATTAACGGTGCCGTAGGAAACCTATATATATATATATATATATATATATATATATATATATATATATATATATATATATATATATATATATATATATGTGTACACGTTTGAAAAATGATCAAATTATAGGCCTGCTGCATAAAATTGCAAAGCGGTGGAACAATGGAGTAGCACATCGCAAAATTGCCGTATGGTGATTTGTGGAAAACAAGAAGGTAAAGATACCGAATTTTCCACAAAAAAAACGGTTGAATGTTCATTGTTAGGATGAGGCCTTGCTGGAAAAACACTAGAATAGTGAGCTTACGGCGGGCAGAACAAGCAATAACTACTCGATTACTTTATCGAAACTTAGAAAGACATCAAGAAGGAAATACAACGCTGCCGCAGCGAAGCGGCCAACGTTTTCCACTCCTAACTAATATAGTGTCCTCAGAGTTGAATCCGGTCTCTGTACGACCTTGTGCTCCACTTAACGCCGCAATCCACATGCATACACACACTGCGGCAGCGACCTATACCAAGGTTTTTCGCGCTTTCAAGTAGGAAGAACTCCTTCACACCGCGACAAAAACGAAAACAAAAAACGCCATTGATGCCCAGAAAAAGCGGCGCGGAACCAGTTGCGACACCATCGACCACAATGTACCCTGTGGTTTTTCATCATGTTAGGTGTTTTTGCAGAGTTGCTGAAGAAGACCACTCCATGGAAAGCGATAGGTCCACCAGATAGCCTTCACGGGAAGACGAAAGAAGGGAATGGAGAGCCTGTAAGAAATGCTTGAACCTTCAGGAGTTCCTTACTTTCGTGTTTAGAGGGTTCTTTACAAACAGCTGATTTTCCCACTACAGCTTATAGCTCAGATGCTAGCCTCATTTCTCTAAACCAATTGTCAAAGGAACAAGGAGACGAACGACCAACATAAAAACACCTCTCAGAACCTCCCTGAGCCTACGAGCTGTTATTCATTGCATCTTCTCAAAACCAGGGTTTCACCCTTTTTTATCTTTGAGACACAGGAAACTACAGTGATCGAGGTCCACTCCCATACTCCTCTTTGGACGGGTGGTAACACAAAACAGGAGAATTGGGCGAGAATGGCGGTGGTATCAGCGAAATGTGTGAATGCGCAGACAAACAGTATCGCTACATGGCAGCGCGTGCTCGTCGACCACTGGACTGCTCAGTAGATTTTGCACCTCCTCCCGACTGTTTGTGCAGGTCTGCTTCCTTTCTTGCCACTCCCTACAAATCATATACAATTTCGCGCTTCCTCTCTCTCTGGCTTCTCTATATGTAACTAATTTTCCAAAAAAAAAAAATGGATTGAAGTAAGGTGTATGTTCTGTGCAATTCCATTGCCTCGTACAAATATTTGCACTTTCTTATGCGAGTGTAATCTACTTATAGTTTTGCAGAAAGAAAAAAGAAACACTGACCGAATTCAATCTTCATTACGTAAAATCTACTCTAATATCAACAACGTCACAAACATACTTACAATACGCCGTTGTTCAAAAACAATTCTCACTCTAGTTACTCTATCCAACAAACCACTGAAGCATAATTCTATGGACAATCGACTGCTTCCAGCTGTCCTAGGGGCTAACCGTAGCGCCGTCTATGCATGGGCATGGAGCCGATACGTCTCAACATATGGATTTTCCTGGAAATAGAAAAAAATTGCTTGAAATTCGAGGGAATTAAAGTACTCTGATACTTTGACGCTACTGGGAATAGAACGGGATTCTTAAGCAGGCCTTTCCCACAAAGCCGAAAGAGCTATCACTAGTCATACGAATGAATACTTTGCTGTCCTATTATTGAGGACAACGCTTATTTTATGCACAAGCAGTTTTTTATTACATTTCATGGAAGCGAAAACAAAACTACTATAGCTTACCATGTCCTTCAGCGCCGCCTTTTTCGCTTGTGCCATCGTTGAGGAATGACGTGAAATAACATTAGTGATGTAGAAGTCTGCTAGGATTTTTTGAGCTGGGGTCAAATCGGCGTCAACGGGTCCGGACTGAAACAACATCTCAAAAACGCTTGTGATGAATAGAATCGACACTTGAAAATAAGGTGTGGTTAAAACCACAAGAATTCGTATAAAAGAACTTTGAGAACAAGAACAAGAAAACAGCCTACAGAAGCCTTGGCGAGTTGTAGTCCTTGTTTAAGGTATCCAGCTGGCTCGATGTCACCGAATCGGACAAGATGTGGAGCAATCTATAAGCCGGTCGTTGAGTACTGATACATTAAGCTATGCAGAACATTTAAGAGAAAGTTTGCGGAATGAACAAAAATAAACAAAAAGACTAGACTTTCACGAAAAAAAAAGAAAAGAAAGATTGGAAGGAAGTTAGGCAGAAAAGACTGCAGGAACGATAACTACCTCTGATATTCGATGGCGCAGTTGTTTCAGATCATCGTATGGCAGTGGTTTTCCAGCAACTTCAGAAATAGCTCTGATGATTTTCCAGTCAACACGAGCATCACCGGGTGGTGAGACCGCTGGCAATGTTCTAGAACAAAGTAAGTCGCCATGCATTAGCACCAAACATTGAGAACAACCTGAGCAACATGTAAATTTCACAAAGTTGAGCTTCGTTCACGAACCTCTGTGCTCGTCCCTCAGTATTCACAAACGTGCCTTCCTTTTCAGTATAGGCAGCTCCTGGCAGAATCACGTCAGCCATTTCAGCACCAGCATCTCCGTGGTGACCTGCAGTTCTTTTTTCTCCTTTCGGACTTGCAATTTCACTGCAGAAAGCTGACCTTGGTATACAACAAAAGCAGACGGGTCTAGATTTTGCCTCGTGACCTTCCCTTCGTCTGCACCGAGCATGTAAAGGAATTTCACTGGCTTCTTACGAATTGCTGCTGTGCCAGCCTTAATTAATAGGCTGACGATGTGAGAACACTTTCCAAATCAAACCCTATTCTGACGAAACAGTGATAACGCTCTCACCTGATATCCGACGTCCAATGCTCCAACTTGGCCAGCCCATCGGTGAAGGACGTTCAGTACTTTCCTCGACTTATCACAAGAGCTACCCGAACGCAGTTTATCTGCCTAGAACAATAACATTTCAACGCCAAGTTCAGTCTTAGCAATAAAATTTGAGGCGCTCGTATACTCACCAACTGTTGAACTTTAGCCAATACAGCAGCTCCTTTTTCTCCTTCTAGCACCGCCGATCCAACAATAATCATTGGGTTCTTTGCAGATAAGAGCCGCTGAAAATAGTCTAACTTGCTATTAAAAAGAAGTTAAAGAAAGGGATCCCATAAGTCAGGAGCCTTATGCATAGATGGAAACAATAATTCTTTAATATTCTTGAAGTAACGCAAGAAAACATTTCTCTACAGTTGTTCAAGTTAGACCAGTAGAGAAACAGCTAGTTACAAATCGCTGTTTGATATAGCCAACATGAGAACCCCTTCCGAAATGGTTGTAGTAAAGTTTTTGTTAATTAGAAAAAGGACAACGAGAGGTTCACATTCTCACTCTTCATCGGAACTGCATAGATTTTCGAGCAAACAAGTTTGTTGCAGCACAGCTTCAAATCCAACCCATTCCAAAATGAACCTCGGAGTGAATGAGTTTTTCACCAATGAAGGGCAAAACCGGAATGTCAGGAAGTACTAGGTTGTGCGAAAAGTTTCCGTAATGGATCCAAGAAGCTGACTTCGTTTTTTTGAAAACATTTCTAGACTACACGCTTACCATAAAACGAAAATGTTACTGAGAGTATTCAGTAATTAAATTCAATAAGTAAGAAGTATTATTTGAAGTATATAAACTAAAACAGGTTCCTGACAGAGGTATATCATGACGTGATTCGGACTAATAAAGCAGCAATTTTCAAGCATCTTTAAGTGTGCAAAGAAGAAGAAGTAGATACACCAGATGACGCACATAAAAAGCCTACTGCAAATATATACATGGCGTTCTACATTTTTGCTGTGGGATTTTTTAAAATGCCAGCATCAATTCTGGAAACTTCCCGAACAATCTAATACCTCACTACCACTGTGAACTAAACGCTGCGTTGCAAACATTAGCACTACCTTCACTCTACAGTTTCCCGATAGCTCTCCCATCATGAACATGGGTAGAGGTGGGAATGAAATTGCTGTTTAAGGAGTAAAAGTCCCAAACAACTTGGGATAACACCATCGCTACGTACCTTGGCGAACTGTGATTTTCCAGCGATGACGTCATCGAGTGCTTTGGCGTTGTCACCAAGATGTTCGTAATCGTATGTGAGGTCAGAATTTCCTCCAATTACACCCACTTCAATATCCGTGTATAGGTAACTGAAATTTTTGCTTCCAGATGTGCTCCTGATTCCAGGTTTGTGAAAAAGACACCCCAAAAATACTGAGCACTCACGTTTTCCTGATCCTGGCATTGAGTACAGGTGCTTCATAGCGAGGATTGGTTCCGACCAGTAGAAGAGCATCGCAATTCTCTATACCCCTTATCGCATCATTCATGACGTAGTTAGACCTGTTAAATACCGAGATTCACTGTATCTAACATATGGTCTTTCTCAGAAATCCTTGCCTCACGCTGCAGCGCCCATCTGCTGAGCCGCGCCTCATCACCTATGCATTATTACAGGTGGTGCGACGGGGCTGAGCTGACGGGCGGTTCAGCATGAGGCATGGATTCTTGAAAGACTGTATTTACCACGAGAAATTATGGTTTAATTATCTGATAAAGAAGTGACACTATGGAGTTACCAGAAGTAATCGGTGTGGAATCAAACCTGAGATCTGAAGTAGCTGGGAACTCCTCCTCTGTGCAAACGTTTTCAGAGTTAAAGCGATTGAACAGATCCTTCAGTGCAACCATAGATTCTTAAAAATAAGAATAAAATAGGTATTCATGGATTCCTGCCGCAATGCGATATCCAACTACATAACTGCTTGATGAATAACTGTTGAATTCCACTTACCAACGTCATTCAAACCCCCAACAATGGCTGCCTTTTGTTCAGCTGGTGTCTCGCGGAACTTCTGAGCGACGGTAAACAACGTCTCCTCCCAAGAGGCTTGCCTAATACAAAACAACATGAATTTAGAGCCAAGTTGGAAGAAAACGCCGAGCGCAAAACAGAAGTGGCTACCTCAAAACACCGTCTTGATCCTTGATCATGGGGCATAGAAGGCGTTGGGTCTTCAATCCATCAATAGCAAAACGAGTTTTGTCACTAATCCATTCTTCGTTCACTTCCTGAAACATCCAATCCAAGCAAATACAAAACATACATGAATCTGCCAAGCATATTTTGGGTATTTCATAGAAAGTGTTTCCTCTGGAATAGAATGCAGATAACGCTAACTAGCAGTGGCGGACGCACGTGGGGGGAAGAGTTGCCCCCCCCCCCCCCCACCTCCCAAGAATGAGTCGCCAAATTTTTGATACTTTACAATACAAATAAAAGCTTTGTACTAGTTTATTTTTGATTGTTTGTTTTTATTAATATCTTTTCGAATAACATTCTACTAATTATTCATCATTACAAATAATATTCTTATCAACTTTATGTTCCATATAGGTCCCCAAAGCGGCGGAGACCCCACCTTTTTCCCACGCCTCTCCCCCCTGCTCCCGCCCAATTTCTGCATCCGCAACTGCTAACTAGAAAGCCGAATGAGTACGCAAATTCACTCATAATGTGGATTCAATGGCTACAGTCTCTCACAAACATCCTTGCCTCACGCTGCATCGCCCAACTGCTGCGCCGCGCTGCATCATCAATGCATTATCATACGTGGAGCGGCGTGACTAAGCTGACGCGGTGGGAGGTGCAGCACGAGGCAAGTATTTTTGAGAGAGACTACACTTCAGGTTGGAAGCAGTAAATTGCAAGAAAAAAGAGGACAAACAATCCACTAACATCATTGATCTTTGGAATAACACGAAGCAGTTCGCCTGTCCTGTGGGAAAGAACGATATTTGAGCCAACTGCATCCATCACGTCTACACTTTCGGTTTTTCGTGTCTCCCAAGGACGAGCGGTGAAGCTGAACAATGAAAGTTAATTCAAAATAAAAAAAAAGAACAATGAAAGTACTCAGCATGTTCAATAAGAAAGATAATCTAATTGTCGTAACGAGCTACTATGCATGCTTCCATGATCCTTTACTCTCACGCAGGGCTGGCCTGGTACTCCACTCAGGTGTTATTTGTTAGACCGCGAAATGGGCAAATTCTGCCATTCACAATGTCGACACACGTTTTGAGAAGTGCAGTGAACAAACCTGTATGGCTTGCTTGTAAGAGCACCGACGGGACAGAGATCGATAATGTTACCGGACAGCTCAGACGCAAAGAATTTCTCCACATAGGTCCCGATCTGAAAAGAAAAAGATGAAGCAGCATTGAATTCTCTTCACAATGTCTCCAGTACCTGAAGATCCACTCCGCGTCCAGTTGTTCCGAAATCGGGGAAGGCAGCTA
The DNA here is from genome assembly GCA_037903475.1 of Ancylostoma caninum. Taxonomy (NCBI): domain Eukaryota; kingdom Metazoa; phylum Nematoda; class Chromadorea; order Rhabditida; family Ancylostomatidae; genus Ancylostoma; species Ancylostoma caninum. The sequence goes on along the minus strand of JBAJFG010000358.1, from coordinate 512,908 downwards.
CCTATAATAAAACATGAGTTTTCAAGAGGGAATAGAAGCAGATAAATAGGCTATGGAAAGAAATAGACTACAGAAGTACTAAATATGAGGAAGCCTTACCTCACTCGCAAATCGCACGCATCTTGTGCACTGAATGCAACGAGTCATCACTGTCTTAACCAGAGGTCCGATATTTTTGTCTTCAACAGCTCTGAAAAATAAACCATCTTCAACAACGAACAGAGATCGAAACAACAGCACAATAGTCAAGTAATAACGGCTATTGCAAAATACGTCTAGGTTTTAGCAAAGAAAGTTAATGATGATGAAAAAAGGAAGATAGAAACTGGTTTCTTAACCTTTTCCCATCATAATCACACTGTAAACGACCTCGGTCACTGCCAAATGCCATGGATTGGTCTTGAAGATCGCATTCACCTCCCTAAACAGAAAAAAGAGACATACCGTAGTTTACATAGCGTACATAGCATCAGTGGAATTTCCATGGGGATATCTCGTGGCTTCAAAGGAATGGTAGGAAAAAATAGAAAATAGAGTTTGATAAGGCACGTTTTAAAGACAGGTCATTCTGATTTTCCCGGATAATTCCATCATATCACTAAGTCCTCAACGGAAGAAAAATCATGTAATCAAAATAAATACGCTACCTGATCACAAATCGGGCAATCCAGCGGATGATTGTTTAACAGAAATTCCATCACGCCCTCACGAGCCTTGCGAACAAAGTCGGAATTTGTCTTAACCTTCATTCCCTTCATCACTGGCATCGCACAAGAAGCTACGGGCTAAATGAAAAAGTGCTATTGAAGCACCGAAAGAGGACGTGAAGGGTTCTATCACTCAACCTTAACGCTCTTTTCCACCTCTACGAGACACATTCTGCAATTTCCAGCAATCGACAGCCGGTCGTGATAGCAAAATCGTGGAATATCCACACCAACGAGAGCACATGCCTGAACACGCGCAAAGTACTAGTGTTGATAATTTTTCGATATCAGAATGCTAAGCAGACAATTAACCAGAAAAAGGTAACACTTGTTACCAACAACATGTCGAGCGACAACTGAACTGTTTTTAAAAGCTTCCGATGAAAAAACGTGGCTTCAGGCTCACAATGGAAAACACAAACGTTTTTGTCCTCTATATTACGGCATGGAATTTCAAGCATATTTCAGAGAAAAAAAGGATGTTCTCCTACTTGTCAATGGGACCTCGGCAAACACAATGAGCAACATGAACTAATTCGAAAAAAAACTAATAATTGCTAGCAGGTAAATTTCAGTGGTTCGTAAGACTAGAGCTTTGTTCGCAATGCATGCAACAACAAAAAAAAATACACACCTGTAAAATGGTTAGTCCTGGATCCACGAGTACCTTCTTGTCGTCAATGAATACTTCGATCTTTTGCGGAGCAGCGCCGGTGGATTGCGCTCGTCGGCAGGCTATGGTGCCGTAGCGCGCAGCGCGCGCCACCGAACCGACTCGGTGCATACCCTGTAAACGCTGTTCGATGTAGTGAAGAAAACTAGAACACAAACTACGTAGTCAACCAAACTCTAACGATAAACCATGGAAGAAAACCTACAAACAAGAAACAACGCAAATATAGAATATTTATCGTTCTGAATAAGCATTTCACCCAATATTACGCTCCAGTACGAGTAGAACTATAAATTATCTGGTTTAAATATCACAGATTTCACATACGATGTGTACAACAGGTGCAGCACGAGAATGAATGAAAACAAGGAAACATAGTCTTCGCCACGTCGGCTGTCCATGATCCGCAGCGTTGCCGTCATTATGAACGCCTTCCGTGCAGCGTTGGCCCTTCTTCATTTCCCGTGGATAGAAATGACCCTTTGGTGATGGGTATTTCACTAGATACTCTGACGAATCCACCGAATGTCCCATCTTCAGCCGTATCTTTCTATCCCCGGGCGCTTGTAAAATTAAAGGAGCCGCCTGCAGCTGTAGAACGATTTAATGGCAGCCGCTGACAATATAGAAGGGTAAGGACTGTACATGGAAAATATGTTACACCCAAGAAGCACTTAATAACAGAACTAGGCATGTTCGGGACCAGCACCGACACAATTCAGTAAATAGCAGCTATAGGATAAGCATCTGGACGACATGTTCGCATCTGGACGACATGTTCAAAGTAAGGAAGCTCGAAAAATTCAAGAAGCCTAGTAAGCTATAGATACACAGGCAAACTTCCCTCGAGCATTAATAAACGATTCAGGGTGTCTCAAAGAAAGTTGTAGTGCCACCCTCCGAATGTAAGAAATTGGAAAAAAGCCTCAGAACATTCAAAAGGGAAGCACCTCAATTGTTTTGTATAACACCGATCCAGAAGTTTACCCTATAAAGACAGAATTCAAGGAAAAGTCACAGCAAATTCTTTGACATAAACAAAGAGACTCAAGGCAAAAAAAAAAGAAAATAGGAGAAACGGAAAAGTATGAACCTCTCGTCTTCTCTGATGGGATCATATTCAAAAAATCATGCACATATAAACTTTACATAAGGAAAACAACCACCTCTGCCCCACATATTTAAGTTCTTTGTCAAATTGCGACCTTTTCACTCACAACTACTGAAAAAAAAAACATCAAATAGAGAAATAATGAAAATAATTTTTCAGCGAAAACCCATCAGATGGAATCCGCTACACCTCCTTCGACAGCCACACGAATATTCGGATTATTCATCGGATCTAACAGCGGATCGTTCTCCGCTCCTATACCAGCCCTAGTCAGCACAACAATCACAGTTACTAGTACAAGAATGAAGAAAAGCGCGATAACCAGAACACGTTTGTATCCGGTGAAGTGATCGGGTGCAGAATTGCCATATTTTGCTCTGAAAGTCTCAGATAACATTGACTTATGTCCTGAATTCTGTGCTTAATCACTTCCTTACGAGTTGGGAAGTGAAAAGCGCAATAACGCCAGTTGAAGATGTCTAAAAACCTACTTCCAAATGCCTCGCAACCACTCCCTTGCTGGTCTTCTTTTGTACTTATTATGCTCACTATCTGCATCCCGATCGTTATTCCTTGACAGCAGTGGCTGCATGTCAGATTCTGGAGCACCTGCGTGTTTCTTGCGTGCTAAAAATGATGCAGAAGAAGATTTAATCGATACTAGTGCTGAACAAAAACGAACATACACGTAAACGTCACTTGCTCTCTCTTTCCGGAATATGCAACATCATCCATCTCTAGAGCTACTTCAGGAGTAGCCGTTCCAGACCTGAACCTCACCACTAAAACTCTTCCTTTCAAGAGCGAATAAGTAACGGAAAAATACCGATTCGCATGTCCCTGCACAGGGAAGTGTCCACCATTAGCCATGCTCGTGAATTGCGATGGCTTTTGCAGCGAGCTGGAGGCTGGCAGATGTGTCTGTTGAGGAGGCAGAGGAGGTGGATCCAGTTCAGGTAACTGCACAGAATAAAATTTAGTTCAAAAATGTGCCACAGAAGGGCTTGAACTCACTAGTGGCAAACCCAATCCGGCTCGTGCCCAGTTTGCCTGCTGAAGCTTAGCTCGCAGCTCATCGATCATCGGAGAAGTTTGGTTCATTGCAGGAAAGAGAGCTTCTCTGAAAAACACCTAACTAACCATTTAAGTTAACTAGACTTCTACATTCAGCAAAAATTAATTCAAAAAGACCTGAACAACTGGATGGAAACATTGCCCTGCAATTTAGTTATCTCTAAAGAAGTAACTCCTTTCACGCTAAAAAGGCTTTACTACGAAACTTTATGGGATGGGTAGGAAATTTAGATACGTGACTATTACAAACACCCTCGATCATTCAGCAAACAGATACAATTTATCGATTTCTAAGGATGCCCCGATGCTGGCGTTTTGGTTGAATTCCCAGGAAGATTAACGCTCATAGAAAAGAGATGCCCACCAGTATTATTATAATCACTAGAAAACTGTTTGCTAAGAAAAATTATCTGGTGAAGTCCAGAAAAGTGGGATTCCCATAAAAGCGAAAATTTGATGGGAACACCTTCCTGTAAAGCCCATTTTTCACACGTTTGTTCAGCAGGAATGAATTTGCATCTACATCAGTCTACATCGTTCACTCGTCCGACAACAAATCAATACGAAACTTGAGGAACACTGAAGAAAATTGACTACTTCACAACATGCAAAGACGTATGATAGCAGAAAACCGGTTATGAAATGTACATTCGTCCTTGTATACAACCCACTCCATTTTAAGATTCCAATTTCAAGGAGCTTACCTGCAGTATGGACAACAGTATCCAGCAGGTGCAGTAGTCGCTGGAAAACGTCGAGCCCATTCGTCCAGACACCGCCAGTGTAGAAGGTCTGCGATGCAATATTTGGAGTTGATGCATAGTAAAAACTATAAACAACGTATGCTCGACACTTACGCAGACATTGCAGACGAATGGTTTCCGCTTCAGCGAGGGGTTTCTCACAAAGCGAGCAATTTGTGTCGTAGTCACAATCCGTGAGCCATTGTAAGTAGCTTTGAACAACACACTGAAGATTATAAACTGGGCTCAACACCACAAATTATTAAGAATGGATCGAAAAGTATGCTAAACAAACACAAGAAATAATGTGAATAGGATACAAGGCGCGAGTACGGCTAAATAAATGGTTAAAATGAGTTTGAACGACCATGAGTCAAACCACCCAGATACTTAATATACGTTAAAAGTTTCAAGGCAGTACTGCACTTACGTGATTGGCGCAAGTGGAAGACATTAGAACAGCTGGAATGAACTCGTATTTGCACATCAGAAAAAGTATGGTAAAGGCTTAAATACGCCTCCATTGCTGCACTTGAAGTAGCACCTCTAGCACCCCAATTTTGTAGATTTTTTGCATGTTTCGCTACTCCACCGTTAGATACGAGTTCCGGGTCCCTCAAAACCTCAAAACACGAAAATTAGAGCGAGTGTTGAGTCTTGATTCTCCGTCGAATCTACAGAGCACATACGAATAGTGACAACGATATAAGACATCTACCGCAAACAAACAAAAAAAAAACTGAACGATGTATCCGCAGTGCGAAAAAGAACTCTCCTTTTTGAGAAGTTCATCAGCAGTAGTATGGACAGAAAAAAGATGATTCTCAGTGTTAGGCTGGATCTAATAATCGGACTACCCATCAAGCAGTTTTAAAGGATCCTTGTTCTTGAAAATTAATTGCTCTCCCATATTTTTCCTCACAGTATATGTTTTTGCGTGTGTTCAAGCGCACAGAATTGCATGGATGAATATAAAGGAGCCTGATGCTCTATGTTAAAAATGAAGAAAAAAGAACAGTAAAATCATTTAGGCGGTATTTATGATTGATGCGCGTCAAATTTGTCGTGTCAGCCAGAAATTTCACGGAGTATTCGCGATGTCTCGATGCGGTGAAGATCAAAAGCAGTTTTGTCAAAATCGAAACGCAGCGCATCACCCATAAATAACGCTTTAAGCTAAGAACAAAAGAAAACTTTTATATCAATAGAACTCATAAGAAACTAAAGAAAACGTACCCCATGGTGATTTTCCACCAAGCAGTGTTCGCAGACATTGACGCGATGCTCGAAGCAGAACAGATTGGTCACTTTTTTCCTTGGACATTTGCACAACCCCATCTCTATCCCGCTCTAGGAAGAAAATCATGAAATTAGAACCATAACCGAATAGAATTTGAGCCAATGATGAGCTGATTTCATTGCTGGTGAGCCCTAGAACTGAAAAAAAGTGCTGAAATACGGAGATTTTTAAAGAGTACCACCACAGGACACGAACAGCAGTACCACAGACGTGTCGAACTTCCCAGCAGCACATCGCTGACTTCTGCCGTCGCGCTGCCTCATCTTCAGGGAAATCGCTGCGGGACGCACTTATGCAAATGACGTCGACTCAGACACTCGCAGCGTGCGACCCGCGTTTCATTTGCGTGCGAGCCCGCGACCGTTCGGGATTCCGCACGCGAATTGCACGCGGCTCGCAGAGTTTAGGCACGCGGGTCGCACGTAATTGGCGCAATCTGCTGAAAACCCGCCGCTAGGTGGTATGGATACTGTTGCTTCGTTGTGTTTTTATTACCCAACTGAAGACAAAACATTATGAGGCAACTTGTTTTATTGGAAATTAATGGATGAAATAGCATGGGTCTCCTTCCTGAGCCCTCTAAAAATACAAAACAATGTTTAATCTAACGTCGATGATAATCATAGCGGAAACACAACATAAGTACAACAAATAACAACTAAAACTATCATAAGTATAAGTATCACGCACACTCTAAGATCACAACATAACTGCTAGAGATCTGCAAACTGCAGCACATATAAGATACCAAGAAAACAACAATACGGAACAGAGTGAAATAATACCAAAGCAAAACTTCGCACAAGAGCAAAAACAGCCACTCAGTGAAACGTTGAGGAAGTTGAAGATTGATCATGTTCATTGTAGATCGAGGTACTTGAAGATCGACAACAATACATCCACTTTTTTCTGAAAATAAAAACTATAAATTCGACTCAATAGAAAAGTAGTTGAGTTGAACCATTATTCAATATCTTTTGAAAGTAAGTTGTGCAAATAGTTCATGGATTCGACTGTTCTTTTAGTGAATGAATTTTAAACATTCAATAATAGAGGTATCGAAATGCAGTAATTATATTCGGACTATCCATTCATTCGACTTTATTGCCTTTGAATTTTAATACTTAGCACTGGATTCAAATAGAAACCGATGTGATGACCTTTTGCGGCAGCATCATTTTCCATGGTCATCCCTAGTGTCTTGTAAATTACCTAAGGTGCCCCGACGTATCCTCAGGAAAAGTGCTTGCGGGCATCAAGAATGGCTGCTAATCTAGGCAAACTGCATAAACAGAATCAATGTGAAAGGACCCATGCAATATGTGTGTGAAATATGCACGTCGAGTGGTTAAGGTTCTTGTCCCTCGGATTACTCGAAGGTCCGAGTTTTTTTTTTCTGAATGTACCAATGAATGAAAAATACCTTGTAATGTAATCACGTCCTCCCTTCCTCCTCATCATCTTCATGGGAAGGTGCACTGCGACTGAAACAAATATGAATGTCAATGAAAAAAAGCATGAAGTTGCAGTTCTGTAGAATAACGATAACTGGTTTGATTTTACTCGAACTTACATTGTCAATTGCAGTGGTATCGATGCCTTTTGTTCTTTGGTTGTCAAACTACAGCCGTCACTTTAGCACAAACCTGCACATATACTGCAAAAGGTTTTTTTTTCACTAATAAATAAGCGAACAAGAAAACAACGAAAGCACAGAAACAAAAGACCAAAAGCGAGAAAGTAGAAATGGCAATGAAAATCGAAGATGAGGGCAAAACTACCTATAGTGAATGGAAAAAAATATCCAAAACGATGTGAAACAACGAGTGAAACCGGCCAATACATTAAAAAAAAACAAGAACAAAAATCCTGCAATGGTCCGATTCGAACGCAGCGTCCTTTTTCGTTGTGCATTACTTCGTCTGTTGGTTGTTCCACGCACTGTTACACAACTTTTAAGGTACGCGGGTCGCACGGAAAAAATATCAAGGTACGCGGCTCGCACTGCGCTTAGCCACGCCCACAAATCAAGGCACGCGGCTCGCACGCTCGGCGGTTAAGGAACGCGGGCCGCACGCTGCAATTGTCTGAGGATGCAAATCGCCACGGCTTGACGTGTTGCCATTTCTTATCGTCGTTGTTGTTGACTTTTTATAATTCTTCTGCTTTCCGGATCACAGTCGCTTTGAACTGGGCTTTTCGATTCGCCTTGTTTCCAAATCAGCCTAGAATCGGCCCTAGAAATCAACGTTGATGATCAGCTGTTTCAGGATGGGTGCTCAGGGAAGTAAGGTTAACTTTCGGCAAGCTGTAATTGATCTCACATCAAAACCAGGCAAGCAGGTCAGTGATAGTTCATGTTAACAAACCTTCGTCCCCTTTTTATTTCAACTCAGATTCTTAGTTATTTTTACCATTCTTTCTAAGTACTCTTGCGTTTCCGTTTCTATTTTCACAGAAAATGATTTGAACTGCGTTAGTTCCTTTTTATATTGGACTAGTTCTCGTTCACATACCTTCTGTTCAAGTCAGATAGCAAGCGTCGCAGTAGTAGATGGTTTTTCGCGTTTAATATTGTCCGTTTCAAAAACGAGGATAGTTGAGTATTGTGCATGTGATCTGCATTTTTCGCATGCCTCTCCAAGTTCGGCACTACTTCTCGCGTTCTCTCTTTGGGGGTGACAATCGGTGGTATGCTGTAGATTGCCCACACGAGTGAGCTTAGTACGTGAAGTTGTGTACGTTTTCCACTTAGCACATGGATGCTCGTTTTTCTACTGGAAGTGAATAGCGATTCGGAGTTCTATAGCCGTAGGAGTCAGATCTGCGTAGTGGCACTGAATAGTTTCAAAGCCATTAAATCTATCACCTGGCATTTAAGTAAGAAAGGGTTGAGATTCATAAAATTTCTCGAGATCAAACCTCACTATTATTCATGTTCAAAACGTGCCGATTAAGCTATTAATAGTGTGAGAAGTAATGTAGAAAGCCGAAACGATAATCTGTGGTGATCTGCTATCGATTTGAATTTGCCCATTAACTTAGTATTACTTCATTGTTCTAAGTCTCTCTTTCTTTTTTTTCTTTTTTTTTTGAGGAAAGAAGCTTTTTCAGATGATATAGATGTGACACAAAGTGCATAAAATGGCCGGTTAATCTTTGAAATAGCGGAATTATTAAAGTATGGCATCTCCAGCTTGGCTCTGCTATTAGACGAGCGTTTAAGCTCAGTTCCATGACGCATTTAATAATAACATAATTGCTACTGATTATGAGGTTTGTCTCCATATTCGTGACGCAGATGTCTTTCAGCTTTCTATGTGAGAAATCGATGGGAACTTTGCATGCCTTCCCATAAATCTTCAAAACAAAACCTCTACAGCTCATAAATCTTCCAGAAATACCAGTGGCACTGCCATTTTGTCGTTTGTTCCTAGAGATTTTCACGTTTTGGAGACATGTGGGGATGGCGTCGCCAGAAAATCAAACATTAAGAGAGAGCCTTCGCAAAAAAAGACATCTAAAAAGTTTTTTAGTGTCGCTTTTCCTATTTGTCTGCTGTAATACTCCACTTATTGTATTTTTGCAAGATACTAATCGTCATCGCAATTATTCTGCTAATTTTCGCCGCACTGGTATTATATTGGTAATGTTGGTTTACGCATGTCCTTTTGAGGATGATGAGTCTTTCTGGGAGCAGTTGTGGTCACCAGACAGTGTGCACAGCGTCAATGATGTATTTGCCATGATCCCAGCTGATGACGTTAGAAAACTCCGGTATATTCCTCCTTTCGTTCAGCTATACTCTTCTCTTTTTTTTAAAATGCCTTGTAGATGTATATCTCCAGATGTACCCTCTATTCAGGGAGGATTCGCCCAAGAACCTTGCCACTTTGTGTTACAAAACTTTGGAAAAGCTGCAGTATGCGAGGGACAATCCAAGCACATTATGTGAGAGGAAGGTATTGATTTTGATTTGGTTGTTCTTTTGTTGATTTCTAAGCTTCTTGTTCATCTTTACAGCTCCTTGAAATGTAATTGGGTCGCCACAGTTAATGTGATAGATTCATCTCTTTACCATTTAGATGCTTCTCTGCGTATAATTTCTTTCTCTACAGGTAATAAACTGTATCCGCCTTCTCACTAGGCTCATGCCCTACATGTTTGAGGATGCAGAATGGAGGGGTTATTTCTGGTCGTCAGTACCTACCGTAAGTGATTTTTCTTATTTCTGTGAATAAACTTCTTGGTTAGGTATGAATGATAGGTTTGTTATTTCATACTTCTCTTTTGATCTATCTGAGCGTATTTCAGGGAGATGGACAGCTTCCGATGGCCAGTGTGCTCTTGGGCATCTTGTCGGATCTGCTGTTCTGCCCTGGATTCACCGTTTCTTCTAAGGTAAGACCCTCTGCAGATGTCCAGGCTTATATTCTTCTATAGTTAATCCAGAACTTACAACTTTTCTATCGATACTTTCCCTAGGAAAAGGTTGACGATCTGGCTAACCTCGAAACCTGTGAGCTGATCTGGGAAGCTGGGGTTGGATTTGCGAGTAAACCAGTCTCTAGCGCACAGTTTGACCAGAATCGCACAGAAATCCTCAAACTGCTGCTAACCTGTTTCTCAGAAGTGATTTATGCACCCATTACCGGTACGTTTTTTTTTTCGTTATCAATTGTTCAGATGAAAGATCATTTTGAAAAGCCGACTCCCTTGCTTTAGATGAAAGTCGACTCCGCTGGGTTGCTCGCTTCACATCGACAGAGAATCGACATGTACTTCCGCTCTTTACCTCACTGCTTAACGTTGTCTGCGCCTACAACCCTGTAGGAATGGGCCTCCCCTACAATTACCTGCTATTTAATGACTCGCGAGAGCCGCTTGTTGAGGCTGCACTTCAGGTTGGGCTGTAATAACCGTTTTTCTTGAAGACATTGGGGTTCTGAGCAGATATAACCATTGTCATCGTGGCACTATGATTCAGTCAAATCGACTTGAGGCTTTTCTTGGACTTTCATACCTTACTAGCTGCTTAAGGTCCTCATTGTATGCCTGGACAAAGATAGCCAACCGCAGGCTGATGATACTGGCTACTCCGATAACTATTTCATCAACTACCTTGGCAGAATTCACCGTGAAGAGGACTTCGACTTCATGCTCAAGGTATGCGACCGTTCTAGTTGTTTTTCCTTTGCACTGGTAGCCAGAGTACTTACCTCGTTGTGCTCCACCATGCCTTTTCAATTTTAGGGAATAACGAGATTACTAAGTAATCCTTTGCAATCAACGTATCTTCCCAACTCTGCAAAGAAAATCAATTTTCACCAGGAACTGTTGGTGTTGTTGTGGAAGTGTTGTGAATACAACCAGGTTTGTTGGATCATCAGCGCAAACCGTTGAATATATTCGTTTAACTGTGTGTTTTCATTTGGTGTCAGTACAACTGAGCTGTATGGAGTGAGTTTTCTTTTATTGCAGAAGTTCATGTTTTACGTGTTGAAGACGTCAGATGTTCTCGAGATTCTTGTTCCAATCCTCTACCATATCACAGAATCTAGGAATGATCCTAGTAGGTGTTCCCATGTCATTTTTCTCCGTTGACATAGCGTTTTGCAGGCACTTTTCTAGCACTTTTAAAATGTTCCGTTCATACATAACAACGTTAAGTTAGGGTGAATAGGGGGGGGGGGAGCAGAGAAGTTCTATCATGATGAAAAGAGTGATGATGGGTTGTCAGACGGAGTCCTATACAGGCACCGGTTTCGAAGAGGAAGGGTCGGCATTTCGATGAAAAATAATGTGTGTCTATGGCTTTCGGAAGGAATTCGATCGTACGGGTCGTATGCCACCGACTTTCTATCATTAGCACGGCTGACCATCAGCCCTATCCTCTCATTTTTACAGACTAAAAGTTTCTTCCACAGTTCTGAAATTTCCATTGTGAGAGTGAATGGATTCCTCTTCCTTATGGGTTAGCATTCGATGTGCATTAACAGGCGATTCACAAAGAAACTTATCGGCTCTTTTCGTGTTCAACGAACTTATTATGGATTCCGAAGTGTAAAGTTAGAAAGCGATACCCAGGAGTCTGGGTAATCCTGTACCGATTTTAGGTTAGTGTGTTGAAAGTTTTCTGAATGAAAATTTTGTTGCAGCGCGTGTTGGGCTCATTCACATGGGCGTGTTCTTGGTGCTATTGCTCAGTGGAGAGCGGAATTTTGGTGTACGTCTTAATAAACCGTACATTGCTAAAGCGGCCATTGACATACAGTCTTTTACAGGAACTCATGCAGACCTATTAATTATAGTAAGTTGCCCTATGCCCCTATTGTGGTAAAATTCTTCCTATTGGTCTTGTTTTAGGTGTTCCACAAGCTAATAACTACAGGAAATCATCGGCTTCAGTCGTTGTTTGATTGTCTACTTACTATTATTGTAAATGGTAAGCGGTCCTTGGGTATTCAAGGTATAACAACAATGCCTATGTACTTACAGTATCTCCTTACCTAAAGTCATTGTCAATGGTGGCTGCCAATAAGCTACTTCACCTGGTCGAAGCATTTTCAACTCCGTGGTTTTTGTTCTCCTCACCGACAAATCATCATCTCGTATTTTTCCTACTAGAGGTGTTCAACAACATTGTGCAGTATCAGTTTGATGGTGAGGTTGAATTCAGGGTACCCTTTAGAGTTGTAATATTTTACATGCTCCAGGTAACTCAAATTTGATCTACACTATTATTCGCAAACGACAAGTATTCTATCAGCTGGCTAATCTTCCTACAGATTCAGCCTCGATCTCGAAGTCACTTTCTGGGAGAAAAGGAAAAGGTCCGTTGGGTTAATTCGCCGGTTAGTTGCAGTTTCGATGCAGTGGGAGACATGTGCGCGGTAGCTAACATCCCATTTAACTTTTCAGAAGGGTTGCGGAGCGGTAAAGGAGCGCTCTGAAATGGTTTAGATCTTAGCAGAAGAAGTAGAACTTCATTAGCACGTCAATGAACATCAATAGATTCTTGAGAAACCGTAAAGAGGAGGGAGAGAGGGAGAGCTGCTGAAGCTGATAAAGAATCGTTTTTCTAGCTAGGGAAGAAATGGTAGACCAATTGAAGAGTCCAACAGCTCCAGTTGCACCGGAAATTCCTACAGGTTAGTGAATTTTTGGAATTTCTGTTATTCCAGATTAGATATGCATCCTTCTGTTTCATTGTTCAAGGATCAACTGCTGGTCTTGCTGCTACACCACAGGTGACAAGTATGCCCGGAAGCTCTGGTGAGACAGATGGGAAAGTAACGCCTGGAGAAGGTATGCTGACGTTCACAAACGGGTAATAATGCTGAAAATATGTGTTGTCCGTCACAGACTGGGCGCCTACTCCTGAGTGGGCGGAGCAGTGGAAGTCCAAACTCCCTCTACAAACCATTATGCGTCTGCTGCAAGTCCTTGTGCCACAGGTCGAGAAGATTTGCATTGACAAGTAAGATTAAACTTTTCTTGCGAAGATTTTCCCAGCTTCAATTTTGCTGATTGTGATACTCATGAAATTTTAGAGGGCTCACAGATGAGAGCGAGATTCTGAAGTTCCTGCAGCATGGGACACTAGTAGGGCTTCTCCCGGTACCACATCCTATCTTGATCCGAAAATATCAAGCAAATGCAGGAACTAATCATTGGTTCAGGACGTACATGTGGGGAGTGATTTATTTGCGGTGAGTGGATGCATTCCTTTAACTTTTTGAAAAGGAACTAGGTTTGGTTATGTTCATACTTTTTTTCGTGACACTTTTCTTGTTAGTTCGGAGGTTCAAGTCTGAGATCGTCTAATTCAATTTTCCTGTCGCTAATTTGTCTTTCTTAAAGGAATACGGAACCACCGATCTGGTACGACACTGAGGTCAAGTTATTCGAAATCCAGTAAGATATTCGTTGCATGACAACTTTTCAACCGATGGATCAAAACCGTTCTATGTAGCGTCGATTTGTATTTAGCCAGCAGTCGTGATTTTTGTTCTCATTTGATAGTCGAAGAGTTGTGATACGTATATATTTATTTAAATACTTCTTCTAACAATTGTAAATTTTCCGTGAAAGGTATCGAGTGAGACCTATACAATGACCTTTAACTATTCCATATCAAACACTTTATACGTGCTATTTTAGTGCTGAAGACAGTCTCTAGTTTCTCCACTTCATTTCCATTGATTCTCGTAAATCCTTTCCTTTCATGGGTGCTTTGGTGTTGTTCCAGATGATGTGAATATGTGGGTTCCTCAGCCATTTCGAATATTATAACACCATCAAGAATCCTTCGTTGCTCTGTTCTTTGCCTGTTGTGTGCGAACAGTTTGCTTCCTAATAAAAGACACTATTCGTTCTATGTATGAAAGGATGTGTAATTATTTTGAGGACTTGTTTCGATGGCTGCAGAGCAAAAAAATGTTTTGATGCCAGTGGAAGATCCTAGATAATGGCAGTTTCCATTCGCAATTTGTTGTTGTATTGCTCGTGTTAAGTATTTATATTTTCAGTTTCGTTTTTGTCGGAATTCATAGTTACATTTGGTTCAGGAAGTCTTGACTACTTGTGCACTGTTAGTGGAAAGTGCAGAGCGGCTTCAGACAAGTCAGCCACATCCCAACATGTTAGTCGTCACGATTTTAACAGCATGATATGCTAAATTACCTGGAATTGATGTGAGAGTACGCGGAGTGTATGCGTTCGAGTAACACGATAGCTACTGTCTTGTGAATCGAATTTAGTTGTGGGCAAGCTCCTTTCGTAAGAAATGCAAAGCTACAAGAGACGAACAGATTTGGTGCTCCACGGCTACACACAGCTGCTGCGGGCGGACGCATGGCGCGCCAGCTGATTTGATTTTTCATTTTTTTTGGCTTGGACGGATTTTCAACTCCGGAACTGGTTGCGGCTTTTCACTCGGACTCTAGTAAGTGAGCTTCTGTTTGGTTCGTACATTTTCACGTGTTAATTATTGCTAGTTCTGCTATTTCTCAACTTCTTTAAAAGTATGACTACGTCTCGTTTTGAGCAGGATCCACTATTTTAAAGAAGAACGCTGCAAAATTCAATGCCGACATCTATATTGTGACTATTGTCCTAGTATTCTTCTTACTATTCTATTTTATTCCGCTGAAATTACCAAATTAATCGCATTTATTTACATGCATCCTGCTTAAGATTTGCTTTATTCATCTTTTGTCCTGTTCTCTTTATTAGAGGATGCTGTTGAAGCTCATTACCTTACTGTGGCTTGTTAGTAGATATTGAAAGACTGAACCAAGTCATGAGTTTTGCAATAGGTGGACTTACCCTGCGGTTTTTAAGACGGTTAGTAGAGAACGCTTCGCATCTTATTACCTTGGAAGTTGTTCCTGGAAGATTTCGAGGCTGCGAGAGCTGAGCCTACACTTCTATTCAAGTTTGTTCTTTTCATCTCCACGGTCTTATAATTATTTTTTT
Organism: Ancylostoma caninum; assembly: GCA_037903475.1. Lineage (NCBI taxonomy): Eukaryota > Metazoa > Nematoda > Chromadorea > Rhabditida > Ancylostomatidae > Ancylostoma > Ancylostoma caninum. The sequence continues at coordinate 497,820 of JBAJFG010000358.1, read as the reverse complement.
TGTCTGCAGTGTTGGTTCAGCTTTGGTGATGATGCTGATTCCTCAGTAATCTCTCATCATTGAAGCTTAAAAGCATTTCAGTACGATATCCTTCGGTTTTCGCTTTTTCCAGTTTCCTCTAAATGTGTGCCTTATTATGGACTTCGCTCTCCTGCACTCTTTCATAGCATTACGCAGATCTTTGAACAAATTTCTGCAACAGTTCCGTTGGATTTAAAAGTAAGAAAGACTGTCGAGCTCAGATTTACCTTGATTCTGACGGAAATCTCAATGAATTCAAGCCTCTCGAAAGATAGTGCTCAAAATTTATGCCATATTTAGGTGAGGGTTGTTCTTCTCGTATAGAGCAAAATCCTTCACGTTATTCCACTCAATCTCTCTTTCATGTCCCTTTCTTCGTGATTCCACTCAAACTTCTCATCCTTATCACAGTCTACATCCTTATTTGTATCACTTATCTACATACAAAAACGAGCATGTAGGTGTCAGTGCATTGTGCACTGTGTACAACTCAACTGCAGATTAGTCATCTCCACTTTGCTTTTGCCTTTCAAGAAAACAGCCTAAATTGGACTTATTTCCGGTCAGAATGTCTTTTTTCTTGTTGTTTTTCAAAATGTTAATCGCAGCATACCTTTAGTTCACCGCACATATTTGCGCAAGAGTAATGGGCCATATGTTGAACAAAAAGGGAGCGAATATTGACGCTGAAACGGATATTATAGCTTGGTAGTGTGGTGGCTTAATTTGAAGCTGACTAGCTATTTCGTTTCACAGAGCTAATGACAAGCAGATGGTCATTAATACTTACTTGCTGGTGACTATTCTGCTTCATGCGCATATCATGATAGGCTTGCTTTGAAATCTTGTCATTCACACAACGAACAGACACATCGACAACTCGCTTGTTTATTTTCTTCGGAATTTTATCGATGCCATTTCTTGCTAAGAGATTCCAGAACGACGAACACAGGCCGAACACGTTTCAAAAGCAGCTAACCGCGAGGTGAAAGCTTATTTTGTCGCCCCACGAGCTGCGTTGGCCCCGGGGAGGTTGTGTTTCGGGTGCGATGAACTGGTTTGCATGTCTCAAACCTAGGATCGCAGCTCAATCTGGGCGCAGGGCTGTGTTCGTACTGTAGACTTGGGTAAGTGGATGCTTACCCAAGCTCATCCAAAAATAGTTCAGAACGCGCACGCGCTTTCCGCGGCAGCGCTTGAGGGACGCTGCGGACTTTCAGATCCGCGCCGCACCCGCACGCGTCCGCACAGCACGGATCTCGTCTGACCCATTATTGCATGTCTATTTTCTTCGGGTTTTTATCGATGGTTTTACTGGGCCACGGTTTTATCCGGGCCTCAGCCGGCTTGACGAGTATCGCTGGGCTTGCCTTGTCTCCGCCGAAATGGATGGAGACACGACTAAACTTTGATGCTCAACCAGCGGCTTATATACACCTCTCAGGGGGCGTGTCGACACGTGGCAAGGAGCAGGCAGAACGCAGGTTGAACGGCACCGCAGTTCATCGGGCAAAAACGCAGCCAAAACACGGGGTTTGCTGCTCTTAGCAGTCGAAATGCAGCAGTTCTTCCTCTTGCAGCAATGTCTGTCTTCCATTTCTTTGGGGTGTGGCTTGCTAGGTTGAGCAGTGTTTGCCTTATCCAGTTATCTGAGTTATCAGCAATTTTTCTCCACTTCTCTTAAACGAGAAAATTTTGTTCTGTTTACCCAAGTGAAAATCCGTAGAAATATTTTAAAGCAAATCAGGCCGCTACCGAAGCTTTTACTCCATCTTCTATCCTCATCTATTGCTTTTCATACATAGAAAAGCAGGGCTGAAAAAAGTGGAACCTCTATTATAGCACTACCCTTGAAGCCAAACATGATATCTTTACCAGTCAATGTGAGGAATTTCGTCATAAACTTGCTGACATGTTAAATTTGAACTCTCCCACTACCTTTTGGAATATTACTTACCACTTCCACTCTTCTTGCTTACTTCTTTTGGATGGTTTCCGTTTGACGCATCGCATTTCTTTCTGCGATGACGTTCTACGTCGAAACTAGTTAGTTACTTGTCAATCTGCTCATCTTCCTGCAATTTCTGAGACAATTCAGTTCTTAGCGATATGAAGGCGAGATAGCTAACAGAAACCGGCTTCCGATGATGCTACCAGTGGTAAGATCTCTGTTGCGGGATGGCTAGCCGTCGCCGTCCCGTAACCCGTTTCGTCATCGCGCGCCAACGAACCCGCTCGGAGGGCACGGCGGGTTCGCATTGTCGCAAGACGTATTGCCATACGCGGCAGCTGGGTCAGCTTAACGTCATGATGTCATCCATCATGTCGATGGATCAAGATCTGCTATATTGAACGACTTCACCGACCGTCCTACACGCCTACCAAACGACTCGTTCATTCCTTCGTGAACTGCCTGCTGGGGGTTCAGTGAGTGCTGAGGCCAGAAGAAGTTTTATGGAGGAAGAAAGAAGCGCTAGCGAGCCGGACGAAGGTTGCCCCGTTCGTCAGGAACCGGTAAGGTTGATTTAAGCTGGCTGCGCAACTGAACTCTCAACTCTCTCTTTCTTTTTATGTGACAAGATAATTTGATTAAAGTTTTTGCCTTTGATAACGTCCCCGATCCGGTTCTGAAGGCTTGTGGCGTGGACACCTAATTATTCAGATGAGTGTGAGCAGTGCCTTTGTCAACGTCTTCATTGTGTAGTATCCGAAGTCTGAAGAGTTTGCTTGTGTTTTTTAATTGTATCGTCTGGAATAGTCCCGGGTGGATTCCGGATTTTCGTGAGACATGAGAGTGATTCATGGATCTTTCCCGAGATCACCCTAGCAGCTCCTCCCCCTGGCTGCTTCAAGATTGCTCATTAATTTGCTAAACTACTCAGTTGAAGCTGCTGTTGGAAGAGAAGCAGTGAAATCTCAGAGCTTCATCTTCTTGTAGTATAGAAATACTGTTTTTCTTTTTGTTTTTCTTTTTCTTTTCGAAGATGAGAGTATCTACTCTGCTTGAAGTTATCATTTTCAAATATTTTGATGCTGCCTCGTTTCTGTGGGCCAGGTCAACAGAGTTTATCATCAGTTTTCCTGGTTATGGCTACTCATTTTCAAACAATTCAGCATATTGCTTCTGTTACCGCTTCGCAACATTTTGAACATCATTCATTTGCAATATTACTAGAGAACTCTATATAATGCACACCTTCAACCTTCTTGCTTTGTCGTCGTGCGTCCGCACCTTTCACTTTCCTGGGAGGTGCTCATTAAATTCCTTTTTTCCCCAATTTTTTTGCTCATTCATGCGATAGCACCTGGTTGTTGTTAGCAACATATTCGCCGATCCTTGTTTCGGGTAGATTTTCCATGATTCATATACCTGCATAAGTATTTAACTAATGCCGTTATTGGAGATGAAGTGTTAGGTACTTTGAAAGCAAAAAGTGGGTAACAAATGGCGTACTTCTGGAGGGGATGGTCACACGCAATATTTCATGCGAGAATCGATCATGTTCTTGTCATGTATTCTTGTAGAATTCATAAAAACTGACTTGCAACTCGGCTCTTTTTTTTTTCTTCGAGAGATTGGACTATTTTCGTTCAACAGCACTTTCGTTGATGTATCATTGCTTTTCCTTTCATCGGCTCCGCAAACGAGTTTTGTTGATGAAGTTTCCACTCTGAAGTTCTGCTGATGATGTGAAGGTCAAAGCTGTTTCGTCGAAATGTTTGCGTTCCACCGAGAAAGTGCCCATAAAATGAATGCACCAACTCTATTGGTTGTGTAATATAAAGTTCCGAGCTGCTCTACAACCCGCTTTCTTGGGGGTTTGTAAGCTTGACGAAGAGCACTACCATATAAAGTTTGTTTTCCTCATTTCATTTGCAGCGCCCTTCTTCATGCCAATGCGCGTTATGTCCCTACATAATCCCTGGAAATATATTTTCACTTATACTGCTCTTTATTCTCTTTTTTCCTTTTTTGCATTTTTCCGCATACCACCTTTTTGTTTTTTTTTTCGTTATGTGTGGTGTCGTCGCAATTTGTTTTGTCTTCTCGAGAATGCATCTTATTCATATGGCAGCGATGTTGTCACTGCAGCAACCGATCCAATTTTTATTAGTGTCATTTGAGACGTGTATCTATGTGAGCCTCTTGTTATGATGTTCGTTGCAGAATGGGTAACGAAGGAAATTCGAGAAAGCGGAAATATTGCTGGAATAACTCGTGAGTTGTTTTCTGTTTCTTCTGTATGTGTACAGCGTTGCTGGAACTACTGTAAAGAAGAAATGGTGTAATTCTCAAAAGAGTGTGGTCTTTTAATGGAGGAAGCTACCATAGAGAGGTGGTAACATAATACTGCCGACTTCAAGAGTGATAGTTACTCCGGATGTTGGGTATAGCATGTAGAACCACCTAATAGTATTCTTTCGCTTCATTAATTGGTATTAATATTAATATTCCTAATATTACTCTCTATTATTAGGTAGGTAAAAAAAGTTTCCGCTCTTTTTTGAGCAAAATTGAGTCATTATTGAAAAACAAAGTGAAGCAGATAAATTGATCAAAGTATTGGCCATCGTTAGCTGCAACGTTTTTTTTTCATTTTTTATGGGTGGGGTGACGATTGCAGCGGCGGTGGAAAGCCTCATCATTCCACTCGATCCATTAATTCACCCATTTTTCGACATTTTGGAAAGATTGGAGGAGGTTGGAAGGCCTGTGGGACATCGACCGAGACAAATGGTAGTCTGACGGGGCACAGTTTATAGAATAAGCCGCATAGGGTAGCACATCCCATGAAGTGCTTCAAGCGTTTTCTTGTCGGCTTTTGTGACATGTGGACGAGCATTATCACGCAGCAAAATGACTTTATGTTGTCTTGTCTCGTATTCCGGCCGTTTCTGGTGCAACGCTGTGCTCATAGATTAACTGCTCCCTGTAGAGTTAGCTCATCATTGTCCGACCTTAAAAAATCAAAAAAAATCAGTGGTCGACATGATTATCGCTGTAAAGCACAATGACACTAGGTGCAAATCAAAACAAATCTGCACTGAGTATTATTTGCAGATGTCAAACAACAAAGTTAGGCATGGTTTACAAAGCGTTTGCAAGGATAACCAACTATTATAACTGTTCACCGCTAGAGGGCAGAAACGTTCTCGCATGCCTATTATGTTGGACGTAAGTAAAGCAAACCTGGGGTAACTCGGCATTATTTACCCATGCGAACCTTAAGTTTGGAAAGACCTAGCAGTGTTTAGTACCATCAAACTAGTCAATTGGATTGTTCAGTGACATCTAGCAGGAGTATGAAAAGACACAATTGACGGAGGAAGCGATAGTAAGCAGCAGATCGTTGCGGGCATGGTTGTTATAGATACCTTTGGACTCTGGGACCCAGCGGTGACAAGTAGTTAGATCATTGATCTTGGGAAAAAAGTCAAGCACCAGAATGATGCTCTTTCTTGGTAGAACTTGGTTCCAGCGAATTTGAAGTAATGTTCAGAGATAGGGGAGGCATGAGTTCGAGGGAACTGGGCCGCGACTTCGTAGCTCTGCTTTATCAATGTTAGACATGCTTTTTTTAGTCGCTTAGATCAGTAGTGGCAGCTCTCACCTTGATCTTTGTCTTTAGGAACAGTGTGGTTTCTGGGGTTCAAGAAGTGTCTGAGGAGGTTCAATTGACTTTACAGCCAAGAGTTTTCTCAATTAGGAAAATTTTGTGACAGCATTCCTCGATTCAAGAACTGAGCAAATTTGCACCCATTCAATTTTTTGTAGAGGTTCATCATGTGCTGTTGGTTTCTTTTTTTTTCGCCTGACTCTCTCGGGCTGTGACCATACGATGCAAAAGTGACAGTTTCAAAAGGTTTGATACGTAAGAGAGCCTCAAATAGCGTGCATTCAGGGAATAATATTAGCTTACGCTCCCTAATGATGCTTCCAAAAACCTATCAAACAACTGTCACTGTTCTGTTTTTTACCTTCGCTGAAGGGTCGCATTGTGCCCTTGGCACTCTGTAGTGAAAATAAATAAATAAATAAATAAATAATAAATTTCAGTACCAAACAAAAGAGCGTAGAGGCTGGCATCAGTGGACTATTGGTAACATGTGACAGTCATGAAAAGCAGGCTATTGCTGAGGCGTACAACATCATTGATCATCTAATGGAAGACTCACAAGGTTCGCTTTGCATTTGTTTCTATTCTATTCAAGGGTTTCTTTCACTCTATATTCTTCACTCTTATTTAGTGCTCTGCGGAAGGATTAATTGGTACTACATGATTTCAACTGCAGCTACTCATGGTAATCGTCGCTGTGTATTACTGCATTAGCCACTATTACCATGAGTAGCTGCAGTTGAAATCATGTAGTACCAATTAATCCTTCCGCAGAGCACTAAATATGTGCAGGCACCCATCTGACTGGTTATCTTGAGCCAGTCTCCAGTCCAAAACCAATGAACACCACTGCTGGAGGTTCATCGTTTGTCGTAATGATTTGCCGAGGCGATTTGCTGCGCAATGGGGATTATAACTGCAGTGGTGTGTGCTCGGCTGGCGCAGTAGAACTTTATGTTTTCTGAGTATCTTCTCCTCGTAATGCTCTTAGTGAGTTCAATTCGGAAAGTGGTCGTATTTACTCGCAGTTTTATTTTTACAGCGGCGCAGCCGGCCGGTGATTGCTCCGATGACGACGGTAGTGAAGAGGATGTGGCAGACTCATTGAAGAAGGTGAGTTTGTGTCTCCTCGTTTCAAATCATTACCTTTCAGTTACTCTCCCTAAATTAGGTACAAGTACAAGCGTGATGGTTATTTAAAAAAAGTTGACTGTCATACGACATTTCCCGTTTTTTGAATGCAGAATGTTACCCATCACCCCTCTCGATATAAAATCTTACTGTTCTGAGTAAATCCACCAAGTTGATGAGGGTAAATGTAGAGCTGACTATTTACACATATTTGACCGTAATTACAAAGGTGACTTGAACAACAACAGCCCAGACAGTCCAAGGATCGACCCCGCTGGGGCTATAATTTCCGCAGATGAAACAAAGTGCGGAAAGGGATGTCTTCCTCAAATTTGATCAACTTTGGCTTCGAAAAAAAAAACATAAACCACAGCACTCGAAGTCTAGCATGTATTCCTCAGTCACTTATTGCCTTTCGAATTTTTCTGCGCCGACCCATCAAAGGAAGGACATTTAAACACCGTTTTAACAAACTCTTTTATTGAGGATTGAGAATCGCGCTCATCTAGATAGATTGGGGTCACTGGACTTCTTGGTCTGGTTGATTTGGGAAAACAGGCCCTACTCAGTTCAGATCAAAAAGTCGGGATCGCAATAAGCACAAAATAGAACGTCAGTTTTTTTTCTGCTAGAACCGCACGATGGGGCTCTTCAGCTACCGCATTCGCTTACATTTCTGCTACATTTTGATATACATAGATTATATAATATATTTTGAAAATTTTCCTCTAATTGTTATTGTATGAAGACTTGAGAAACGTTGAAGTCAGGACCAATGATCTCTCACGGCTTTACCGTGATGGTGTTCCTACACGGGTGATTTTCGGCCACCCAGTATAATCGGAGGGTCCTAGTTTTGTCAAATACCATTTCATTCTTTATTTCGATCATTATCTGCAAATTGTTATCGCAATCTAATCGTAATTCCATGAAAAATTTCAGATTTGCAAGGAGGTGCGCGATAATAAGGAAAAAGTCCGAAGATGCAAACAGAGGCCGACTGGCGTGAAAAATTGCCTTTTTATAACAGTACGAGGTAGATTGCACTTTCAAAATTGGTTCACTTTCACCTAATGATTTCACGTGGCTGTGAGCGTGGGTATAGCGTGAAAATTCCGTGTAAGCTGATTCCGCTTCATCGAGACAGTCGTGCTATTTTCTATTTTCGATGCATTTGTTTTCCCAAATTTGGGATGATCTGGCAGCTGGCGATATGAAAGATTGCAAGCAACCTTGAAATCCATGATTTTCCGGGTTTTCTGTATCTCATTGTTCCCTTAAATGGAAGTAGCCACCTTTCTGATGCTCGAGCGTTCCTTTTTGTTAACCGCCATGCTCAGCGAGAATTGTGCAACTTTCAGATGCTAACGTTGTGGATCTTGCCGAACGAATGGTCACATACGCACAAGCCAGTAGACAGTGTCGATATTTACAGGTGATTATGATTGTGTCGCAGTTGGAGATCAGATTAGCCCTTAGAGTCGGGGTTAAGAAACCTTATCACTGCAGTAGTTGTGGGGTTATTTTCACATGTAGTGCTTAGTTATGCATGACCAAACTTTCTTCTCGTAGGAACCACTGCTTGGAATGTGGTGCAATATTTTGCCAGGACATATATATGGGAATAATTGGATGAGTTTTTTTTTAAATTCTGAAGTTAGTTTAAGAATCTTTTCAAAGATTAGGTAGAAACATGACCCAAGAAATCCATTAGCTTCTTGAGCGTTGTTCAGGAAACATTGCCGAGTAACTTTTGCTCTTGTGCCCGGTGATTGGCAGACTGTTTATAGACGCCTATCCTTTCAAGAACGAATGATGTCTTTCTCACCTCGTATGTGACCTTCCTTGCTTTTTTGACACCAAAAATTTCCTGGAAAAATCTCATGTCTCCATAAGAAGTATATTGCATATCATACACAACGCGACCTGAGATATACTGAGGCCCCGTTTTCGCCTGCTATATTCTCGGGAAGATTTTATTTTTTTACTGGTTTTTTATCTACTCGTGTTCACACATCCATTTCCTTTGTTTTAGCGAGTACTTCCGGTTGAGGAGACAGCTGACGTAAATTTGAAGAAGTTGAATGACATGATATTGAAGGTAGTTCCATTTGAATCCATGTCTACTTTGTAAATTTTTATGTCATGTTGGACCTAGAACTGTATCTCTTAGATGTCTTGCGTTCCTTAAGAGTTTTAGTACCAGTTCATAATACCTCTGTTTGGTAGTTTCTAAGTAGTTTTTGTTATGAATTGAGAGTAATGGAGTATTTCTTGTTGTTTTTGCATTTGGCGTCTCTTTGATAGGTTCAAAACTGAGCGAATCAGATCTCCCAAAGGAAATTTATTTTTTTGTAGTGTGTATCTGAACATCTGAAGGCCAGAGATGATGGATCGTTCCCGTCCTATGCCATGGAGTTCAAAGCTCGTAATAATGACTCTATCAAGAAGTCGGATGTATTGGAAATGCTTGGTGATGCTGTAAATACAGTAGCTCCTGCTGCGGTTGTGAATTTGAGTGGTAAGTTCGGATTGTTTCGTTATCTAGCACTAGTGTTGTAGCTGTCACTAATTGATTCGAATCGTGTGAAAAGAACTGTTCTCCTTGGATTCATACATACAAAGATACAAAGTTTCTTGCCTTCCCACAGTGTGAGCAGTTTACACCTCAGCCACTAAAGGAGCTCTGAGCTCAACATCTTCGTTGTTGGCGACGTTTTCCTGTGTCAGGGATGCTCGAGGCAAGATGAATCATGGTGGACGCAAACGCGTGTCCGTCAGATCCGTTAATTTCGCTTGGTGTGCTGGATCTTTTTCTTCCTGCGTCGAGTACCCTTCCGTTGTCGTGAAGCAGGTCACTGAACGCCTATTTATGGTAGCTGTTCATGATTTTCACTGACCTGTTGCTTTTGTATCGATGCAGTAATGCTGACACCTCGTAGCAGAGAAGAATACAGTAAGAGAGCAATTCGATATAAATAATGACGCCTGCCTTTACTGTTAATTTTCGGCTGAACTGACGGTTATTCACGTCTGGAGAGCCAGATGACTCCATTTCGCATACTGTTGTAGTAGATTATCAGGTTCTGGTTCCTATTAACTGTATTGTCATATAACATCTTGCGTTATGAATGGGGAGATGCGACTGGCCGATATTCACACGGCTGTAGTAGCTGATAACAGTACAGCAGCTGGGAACACTGAACACGTTCCTCTAGATACCTTCATCCTTTTGCCGCCGCCCTCTCCTCATTTGCTCTTAAAAGAGGGAAACTGTCTCGAAAATTCTCCTGTGCTTTTAGGGACAATTGAGGAAGGCATGGCGGCAAGTGGGGGAGACCACGCACAACATAGGCTTTGACTCGGAGGTATTGCTGCTGGGCAAACTTGTTGCAGTTGCCTAGTTGCTGCTCAGTTATTAGAGCAGTGAGATGGTCTAAAATGCACTGGGCCACAATTTTCCTCTGGACACCACTACGGAGAATGCCAAAATGGGTAAATGATTGCAGCCAAGTGTTGTTAGCGAATTACGCGTGATTGCTTCTGGTTTCGCCTTGGGCAGTGGAGAAATTTGCGGTCGTCAATCGTTGACTGCACGCAGTCCGGGCCTTTTCTTCTCTTTATCCTTCATCTTGCTCATTCGTTGGTTCCACTGTAATTCTTCTTCTTATGTGCCAGAAGCGTAATTTGGGTGTTTTCCTAGGTGATATGAACGTCTTCCAGGTCTGTTTAATCCACATCTTTTCAACGCTTTTCTGGAGCTCCTCTTTACGCGTTTCCGGCAGCTTCCACATTAAAACTTTGACAGCCTACTTGTTCCTTATTGATAAGTGCCCTTAAGTGCACTGCTCTTTCTTAAAGATGGGGTATCTGGATATATCAGTTCCCAGGTCCTGTCGTCTTTGAACCTCGCTGCGGTACATCAGTAGGAATAATGGTTTTGTTAACCGAACACGAGGTTGTTAGTGAACTCTTTTTAATGGCCAACGTTTCGGCTGCATCGCCTTCGTCAGGGCCTGAAAGGGTCAACTGCGGCGTTTGTGCGGCACCCTTCATAGGTCACTTTTGACCCTCTCAGGCCCTGACGAAAGCGAAGCCGCCGAAACGTTGACCAATAAAGGGAGTTCACTAACAACCTTGTGTTGTGCTAGCAAAACCATAATCCATACTTACCTGCTACTGGCATTCAGAATCTGCGTCGTTAGTGGTTGCTGTCGTAGCTGCTGTTATAATCCAGCATTCCGATCTAACGGCAGTTTGAACGTATGACAAATCTGAATTCAACTAGCCTGATCTGTTCCGTTGCAAAATGTTCGAGAGCATCTGGGTATTGCGAAGCTATCATATGGCGAAAGGGCGTACGACGACATATTGACTGTAAACCAGTGCTGGAGGATGGACCACGGAGTGATTCAGCACCGGCTGCTAGATTCCATATGTTCCTGTTTTTTTACTGGTTCGGCAGCTATAGTTCTGACAGAGAGGATTGGCATTACTCAAGTAGATATGAATTTCCCACCCAACTTCCTACCATTCCTCTTGCGAATCCCCTTCAAACCATTTGTATTATTATGAAAATTCGCTTTTCAGGCGCAGATGTGACGTTCATGATCCAATTGGTGAGGAAAACAATGATGGTGGGCGCAATGCGTAATTATTATGCGAAGAGGAAATACAGCATGCGGCCAAAAGAAGAGAAGCGGGATGAAGTCAAGAATGAGAATTCTGAAGAGCCTGGTGACGTCAAGGAGGCTGAGAATTCCAGCGCCAGTAATCGGAGCGATGGGAAAAACAATGAGGCGGATGCAGCTGAGTCGTAATTCAGGGGAGAATTTCTTCCTAATGACGTCATGGACCTCCTTATAGGACTTGTTAGACCAGTTTGATGGTTGTTTTGGCCTAATTCATTCTGTTTTTAGCGTTGAAGTCGTGCTTATTGTATGTACAGTCTGTTCTGCGCTTTTAAAATTGTTGATATTCGTATTTTTTAATTTGTTGTTATTACGCAAGCTAATAAAGGTTATTCATGTGACAGAACGTCGCAATTTAACGAAGAATTGGAAGAATCCAAGTACTACTGTTATATCTGCTATTACTTTTCCTTTTCTTCCAATTTCTTTATGATTTCATTTGTTTGCACCATTCCTGCATGCAGCGTCGTCCTTAAATGACGAATTCGGTCGAATGCGCGTCGTTTTTCCCCGATCCGCCGCTTCGGAGTTACGGGGTTCGCCTCCCTCCACCTTCCACGTTTCCTTTTTTCATCATCGTTTTCCCCTTCCGATCTTCCACTTCGTTATATTTTGTTCATTTTCGTCCGTCAGCTGCTGGAATGTCTGATATCTCAGTGAGTTTTCAAATGTTTACTTCTCAGCTAGCCATTCAGTTTTCAGGTAGACGATTATAACAGCTGGTTTTCGACGATCAGCTGTTCACGCTATTGGTGTTGTTGTGATTGTGTTTTATGCCTGAGTGTTATGACTTTTTCCTTTCCTCTGTGAATGAGCGTGATCTTTCGCTTTCCTCATGAATATTTTCTGAAAAAATGGCCCTCCTGTACGGTAATAATTAAAAATGACAATAATTCAGAAATAGTCTAGTGTTGTTGTAATATTGGATTCCGAAGTTTCCTAGAGAAGTGTGGGGGGGGGGTCTTAGTAACCGCTTCGTACAAGGACTATACCTTCACGAAGTTAAGAGGATGGAGGATATCCCATGGATTTTTCCTCTTCTTTTTGAATTTTTTTCGGAAGTGTTACATCTCTCTGTATTGGAATGTGTGATAAATAATTGAAAGACTGATTGGCATCCTCTATCTTCTTCAAAAAGCGTTTTATTTTTTTCTCAACCTTCTTTTTGAGAAGTTCTCACTTTTCCTATTTCTCGCCGGTTTTGTGGATTTATGCTTTTGTGGATTTTCTGTCACCTTGCCATCGCTCAGTTGGCGTATAATCAGGGCTATTTTTTGCTGAGGTGATGATTTCGTGCTGTCTTCTACGATCTTCCAAATGTTCTCTTTTACCACTGACGCCTGCCTTTTTTGTTCTCGTCTCTATTCTTTTTTCCACACATTTCCTTTTCTTTCTGTCAAAAACACGGTTTCCTGAGAGAAAATATTTATAGTCCACCTGTATTTCCTCATCCACTGTTGGGAATTCCTCAGTTTTTTCTGTCTCGCTGTTCCTTATCACTCCAGCATTTTTATCATCCGTATTCTTTTGAGCTCTAACAAATTTCAGAATTTCCTACATATATCCTTGAATGCTTCGAATTGTACGATTTCTCGAAATATTTGTCCTGAGAATATCAGGATCATACGTTACTCAGTGTGTAATGTGTGCATAACACATCGCACATGGTTCAGTGACTAATACATCGAAATCGTGACTGGTTGCAATACGCAGTGTTTGCTGGTCGGCCTGATTGTTGAGCTCTCTGTTGTTCCATTGTACAAGTCGGCTGTGCGCCGTGGTGTATTGTGGTTCATGTTTGTAGCTTTGAATATCTTCTACTCTACCTGCTAGTTGTGGAGATGGAAGCTTCGAGCGTTCTTTGAGGTGCTGAAGCCTTGCTAGGATCTCATCATCTCTCATTATCCTTGCCTATAATCTTATAGAGCATTCTTGTGAAGCTTCTGCTGGATAATTCTACGTCACCCGAAGACTATTGTGAAATGTCTTCTTCTATTTTCTGTTTTGGACTTCTGCAGGAGCTTTGCAGACATTGTAGAAGTGTTCTTGAGCTTTCTGAATTGAGAATGTAGTTGTCGTGAAATTATCACAATTACCGACGATATTCATTGTTTCGTGCATGAGATTTGTGTCAATGAGTGGCGAAAGTACCGGTTTTCTCCCAGCAACCGCTCGCTCTTCGCGTGTGATTAGCGGCGGACGTGCGCGACCCGCTTTTTTCGCTCCTCGCGATCCTGCCCCAGGTCTCTTCCCTCAGCGCTTGGAACCGCCACCGCCGCCGCGATTCCAGTGGTCCGCACGAACAGTGTGGAAAAGCTGCTGATCCGGATTAGTCGCGGATTTGTGCTTGTTTGCTTCCACTGTTTTTTGAGGATCGAACTGCTCTTCTCTGGTTTTGTAGTTCTACACTCTATTTTGTTCCATTTTCACAAGGTAAATTTCCCCATCCCAACCGGAAGTCTTGTTCTCTGCGCTTTTTCGGCCTCCATAACAATTGTTATGTTGGCTGGTATTACCTCCATTGTCTATGAGTCTCCTAGATTTTTCTGGTCATCACTCTTGCATTCACTGGTCAGGTTTTGAATGGATTCGTTGAGAATAACGACCACGAGCGCCTGTGTTAAATCATGTCTTCTCCTAGTCACGAATCTCTCAAGCGGCATCTCCAATTTGGCAGAAATATGCGGTGAAAGCGAAGGGTAAAATGTTCAATAGAGGTGCCAAATATAAAAATTAAAGTGTAGTATTGTGAAAGTGTACTATATAGATGTACGTGTAACAGATGTGCAATATATCTAGGTGTCTTATGGATGTATGTCGGAGATGGTTTACACTGTGCTTCTCCAGGTACAGACGGAGGAAAAACCGTGGGAATTAGGGTCGTTTGTGTCAAATGCAGAGAGATCCGTGCAATTAATCACTTTATCTTAACAAAGACAGCGATATAAATAGACGCTTCTGAGACTACCTGGCCTACTATATTTCCTGACATCTTGTTTTCTCTCATTTCATCTGCAAATATATCTTAAACCTTAGATTATTCAGCTAAATTAATTATTCTTTCAACTTAACTTGCCCTTTTTCTCCTCTGCTGACCTTAAAATCGTTTTTTTTTCTATAAAAGCTGGATTGTGTCTTAAGCTCTGAACTACATTTTGGTGTAGCAGTTAGCGTGAAAGAACACTTTATTTATCCTGAAGTGATTCGTGTGACATTATTTATTGGGTAGAAGTAATCATGTGAATAGATTGAACAGAAAACGAAATTGAAGACACTTATTCCTTCCAGGAAAGTATTGGGGGTTTTCGGTTTTCTGGAAAAGGTACCATCAATTGCTCTTGCTATGCATATGCATGGATACCGATTACTCCCTTTTTTCCGTTTCCGGAAAAAAGTGACATCCGATCGTATGAACTGTTATTTTGCGTCTCTTATTTCTTCTTTATTTTTGATTTGTGCCTGCACGTATTCCATCATTAAAATTGTTTACTATGGCAGTCGACATCCTGGTCGGCTGCTCTCAGCAGCTTTTCCTCGAATCATTTGGTGTTTGCGGCGTTTCTCTATGTGAACAGTCTATTGCTGGAGGTAGCCGCTATGTTATGATTTGTCATCGCTGTCGCGTTGTTGACTGTCATAGAACTCGAGCATTCCTAATTCATGTCGTGTTCGCATTAATTCTTTACATAAAGGAGTCGTCGTGTGTCAGTCACTTTTCGTGTGCCCGTTTCGTGACTTTTTTCGGTGGTGAAGTGGCGACATCTTCAGGATCTAGGTCTGCATGGGTTTTCCGGGTATATCAGGGGTTGAGATTAATCATCCGCTGTTGTGCATATGGGAGAATCATTGTTATTTTGCTGGATTAGATTTATGAACTTCCAAGTCATGCCTGCGCGCTTCTCGTAGAATGGTCGTCTTTTTGTCTAGACTTTGTTTCTGTCCTGAGTTTTGCAAATTTCGGCTGAACAGGTCCCGGGTTTGTGATTGAAGAGTTCTTGAAAGGTGCCTAGCCCAGTTCTTTCTTTCCAAGACCGATGTCCAGAAACTCAAATCCGCAAACTTGAACAACATACCTCGCAGAGAAATGCTCAATCAGGGGAGCGCAGGAAAAAAAAACCGAAGTCCTCCACGTTTGGGGTCCCGGATGGAAAATGGAAATTATTGAAAGTACAAGAAAGTGAATAAAGGTTCGAAAATGCTATCTAAGAGTTCTCAAATAAATTTTATAAAGCAGTTTTAAAATGATCCATTCCAAAAATTTTCGACGGTCCATTCTCGAGGTGGGAGGGGGGGGGGGAAATCACCACTGTTCAGGGAGGGAATTGACCCAACTTAGCGTAAAAAAGGGGTGGCGTTTACGGTGAAAAAAAAATCAGGGTTCAGTGATTACTTGAACTCTGCATTGGCAAGTTATTCCTATTCCTTTTATCCTTATTCTTCTAATGCTATGACCAAGTAGTTTGGGTTGTATTGAATCTCGCATGTGTTTGTTTTGTATGTTAGGTACGAAATCCTAGCTTTCTTAGGATTTCCTGGGATTTCCGGCCTTTGCAAGTTGTTTTTTGCTCGCTGTTCGAGGACAAACCGCACCGGAACCGTTCCAGTTCCGTAGCGGCTTGTCAAGGACCTTCTCTCCGTGTACACTGTTTGCACAACGAGGATGTTGGCGCCACGCGGCGCCTGACATTTCCGCGTCGTGCCGCCGCCGTCGCTGCCGGCGGCGCACACCCACCGCACTCAATTAGCCGCACACGCCCCGCCACTCTATACAGCTCTATTGATCCTGTGTGTCAAGCAAATGTCTCGCATGAAAGCTGACGTTGTCGCCATTCTTTGAGTGGCTTGTCTTGTCGCCTGATGTCGCCTGCATTGTTTTCACGGACTCCGTAACTCTTTGAAGTGTTCTTAAAGTTTGTGCTTCTTGTGGTTCTCAAGAATGTCGCTATAAAACTGTGTTTCTATGGTGTACGCTTCGGCGACGCACATCTAATGCACCAATGCCAGCCATTCTTTTTATTTTTCTTTTTTCAAAGGCACAATAGCGTGCATAATGGGATTCCATTTTTGCATTAGGGTGACGTGCGTTTTGCGTGAATACGTCGCACAGAAGAATTCTCATCGTCTATTCGTGCACGGTCTTTTGTCCTTGTTCTGTTTATTCCATAGCTGAGGGAATTTTCCTTTATCACTCAGAAATTGCTGGCATTAGCTGGTATAATTGACTGCTTCGCTTTAATGTTGCAGTTTTCCTTCTTTTTCTCTCAGTCTTTTCTCAATATTGCAGTTTGATAGTGAAGTTTTTCTCCTCTTAATGATTTTTATTTTTCTCTGTGGGCTGTCAAGGCAATCTATTCATCAGAATATTCCAAGCTAACCAACTATTTTCTGCTAAAAGCAGATCGGGTCTTCTTCGCTGCAATGTAATCTCCCTTCTTTCTTTTTTTTTTGTTAATTTTTATTTTACATTACCCTGTGTACTACTTCTACTTCTAAAAAATCTAAGATTTTAAAGAAGCGCTTGTATCTTTTCTCTAGTTTCATTTCTTATTTGATGAACATTTATTTGCTATTTTCTTTTGGTGCAGTATTTTTTTTTCGGTTCATGGTGCTGTCAGTGCAGTTATTGTTGAAATTCAGTTTCGTATGCCTATATCTTCTACTGGCGTTCTCTACTATTTCCATCACATTTTCCTTGTTTTTTTTTTCTGTTTCTATTTGAAGATTTCTGTCGGACAAGGCTTGGATCCATTGCATCCCTTCCCTTTGGCAAAATTTTTCCATGATTGTGCTTCCTAGAACCTTATTTCATGAATCATAGAAAGTCTAATTTGTTTTCCAATAAATGATTCGATTCTCCTTCTGTCAGTACCGGGTGAGATCCTTTTGATATGCCTCAGTTGTCTTGTACCAAAATTTTCTTCTCGGAAAATGCATGCAATTGGCCAAACGCGAAACAGTTTCGACTTCCTTCTCAACGTTTTATCTAATGCACTAATCGATCATTTATAAGATTTCTGTATTCAACTACAATTTCGCCTCTCTGTGGTCTTGCAAAATTCGTCGTGTAGTTCATCTACTGAATATACTCGGAAAATGCTGAGATAAGCCATGCAGGTTCTTGATAACGCTTGGGAGAGCGTCGGCTGTTCCTCCATGCGTAATGAGATTGATTCTCGTCTTGAGGCTCCTCATATGCCAGCGCATCTGTTTGTTGTATACTTTCCATATTCGCTTTGAGATGTCGGGATGTGTTTTATATCCATTTGAAGCCCTCTCTTTGAGCATAGGATAACTGTGCAACTAGGGTAATAGTAACTATGTCAATGATGTTTGTATTATGACACGACCTCATACCGGCAACTTATGTACATTTGTACGAGTAGACAAAGTGGCGCCATCGAGGACTCTTGAGTTGTGCAGGGAATCCCCTTCTGTGCTATAGAGCCGATGGTTAATAAGAACCAGTGTGAGTTGAGGTATTGCGAAAAAGGAACGAGAGCGTCGGTGAGGCTCTTACATGACTCAGATTGTGTGTCTGAGCCTCTGCGGAATTCTGAAGCGGAAACTTCTCATAGTATAGCTCTTGGTTGTGTTCCTGGGTAACTTTATTCTGAGGCCGCTCAAGTACATTTTTGGTCATAGCCGTGGTACTGTGCTCCATCGTCAGTACATATCTGCTGCTACTGATGTGATTTGATCTTGACGCGATACAGAGCACGTAGTTCTGGAACCGCATGTATCTTTGAGATTACCCGGAGTGAACGTGCTAACCTACCCTAAGTTACCCATCGTTTACGCGGCCGTTTACACATTTATCCTGGGCAATCTCAATGGTGCATTTAGACGCTGGAAGCATATTTTTTCTCAAACCCTGTGAAAGCAGAGTAAAGTGGCAAACATATAGTCGTTACGCCATATGGAGCGGTATCCATTATATTTAGGATACCGCTCCATATGGCGTAACGACTATATGTGTGGGAGGAGAAACGTGGAGGTTATATATTCGTTCCTCTTTGCTCTTTGTCCATTCTGTCATTTGACGTAATTTTCGCCGTCCACGTTTTCATTCTTTGCCGCAGAAGTGCGCTGGTGAGAGACAGCACGAATTAATGGCGGAACTCATCGTGCTAAAAGAAGTTAACCGCATAGAGAAATCCTGGTGCGTGTTCATGTGATTGAGTAATATATGTTGGACCCAGTATTGAGATTTGGTTGGCTGCGCCTATTCTCGTAGTCTGTTAGATTTATATTTTAATGTGTAATGGTTTTGTAATGAAGTGGTTGAATCGATGTTTGTTGTCTGATGCCAGTTTGGCGGCCAGGGTTTGATCAGACCAAGCTGTACAGCGCCAGTTGTTGTGTTGGCACGATGGAGCGGTCATTTTTTCCATTCACCTAACAAACCTTTGGTCAACTTCACACGCCTACTGCTTGGGGCCTTTTTTCACTTCTTCATATTGTTCTCATTCTGGCAGATCCAGTGGACCATTGTTACTATTTCTGCTCTACTGAGGTGCGATTCGACACGCCGCATCCCAGTTGTGTAATGAAACTGTTCAAACATGGTACGGGAGTAGGTGACGGGGACGAGTTTTGTCTATTTTTGTGTCGTCCATAACGTGTCTATAAATGCGTGGACGTTTCCTCTATTTTGAGTCACTAGATTCTTAGTTAATGCTTTTCCATTAGAAAAGAGCATCAAATGCGTTGATATGAATAGTTTGCACATACTGTTCCTAGCATTTCCTCATATGGTTTTGGAAACGTATATATACAGTCTGTTAGCTCAGGGAGTGAACCAGGCTGGACTTTGTCTGCAATAGCGACCGCAGTGGTATCGGCCTTGTTGTGTATGTGGTGTGACTCCTTCTATTTTGATGTTTCGCTACTGTCTCTGATAGATCCAACCGATGAGCCGGCCGATATCACTGCGGTCGTAGTTGCAGGCAAAGTCCACCCTGATGCACTCCCTGGGCTAACAGACCATAGGCGGTTGTATCGATAGATGTTTCCTGATAAGGAGTGCTTTTACAATTATTGCCATAGACTCTTCCCAACGATTCGTCTATTATGGCCCTGAACTGGCTTCCTTGCTTTATTATGCTGCACTGTTGATGATCCACCAAGGTTTTCAATCTGAGAAATTGAAATAGACCAACATCTGAGTTACCAAGTCGTTGCCGGCTGATGTGTAGGGATTTGCCCAGTTTCTGAGTCCAAGGATTAGACTCAATGTGTAACTTTGATTGATGCAAAGGAGCTGTAGTGATGTTTTCACTTTTTTTTTCGCACAGGATTGTTGTGCAAGAGCGGAACTGCTCTGAGAATTCGGCTCTTGGGCTTACAACGCTCGCCAATTCGTTTCTTGGGAGTCCATTGCTCATGAATATTGCTGCATTTATAGTGCATCGGAGTCCGATCCGGTCTGATAACAAAAGATACATATTTATTATTGTCAGAAGAAGGATGAGGGTCAATACATATCATTTGCTATTCGGCTGGATCGGACTCCGATGCACTCTAACTTCACCTTATGAATGTGTATTCTGTGTTGTGTGTTTCAGTTCATGTTCCGCACGCATCTTATCTTTTACACCCTTCACTTTTGTTTGTTCGGGGAGAAGATGGCGGGTTGTGTATCATTAAGACAATTGACTGCCTGAAATGGTTATTTTCCGATTCATTATATGGAAGGACATTTTCCTCTCACCGACGTTTCTTACACAAGTTTTGCAAACACCATAAAGGAGGCGGCTAGGCTAGGCTTGACGTCAAAGAGCGCAGCATCTTGTGCGAGTTTTTACGGAAATTTCCGCGATTCTTGCATTTCAGAGACTGCTGATTTGCGTTTCCACATGCAAATGGGGCTAGTCGTTAGGCCTGCAACGGGGAATGCCTTCGGAGTTTTTGTTTGTTTGCTTCAGTTGGGGAAGAGAATATTGCTCGCAGCTTTCCGTTTTTGTATGTTTCTGCAGCAAGGTATGGTGCCACCTAGTTGGAATATTCTAGAAATACTCCACCACCATGAGACCATTCAGTTGGAGGATAACAATCCACACATTTTGTTCTCTCTGAACCTTGATTTTCCTTGATTTAATGACGTAGTTGTACGAAGTAGCGAACGTTGGTAGTTGGAACTGTTCGTTAATGACATCAGTTTGATTTTTTGGAAAAGAATATTAAGTCCTCAAGGCAAACAACTACAATAGCATCTTACCAGTACTGGTCATATAAGGTTTTCTCTGTGTTTCTACCCCTTTGTGTCGATCACACGGTTCCACAGTGATTTTTGGTGCAATGTACATCAGTGATCGTGTTTTCTCCACAGGACTTGAATAAAAGTTCGGAAAACGTTTTGGTGGCAGGAGTGGGCGTGAAAACATCAATTTATCCCACCATTTCGATGTGTGTCACATGTTGCGGTCTTTCACTTCCTGCTCGCACTTATTTCGGTAGATTATGTGGCTCTGGATTTTTCACTCTTTAATAGAGCATAACATCACATTGAAAGCAAGGCTTGATAAATTTCGTCCTGTTTTACTGGGAGCAATGATATTCGTTCCTAGCTGCGATGATTCACGGAATGGTCAGAAACTGCTGTCGTTTCAGAGGAAGCCCAACGTTAATTGGGTTCATCGAATGACAAGGGCTTCAGTATGCCATTGTGTGCATTATTTGATGATATATTATCATACCTAAATTTGCACTGTTGTTTCTTTTAATGGTCCTTCCTTTTTTCGGTCGCTTTCGCTTGATTATACAGGAGCGCCGCTAGTTAACGGGTGATTGGTCACAGCTGTGAATGCTAAATTTGTCCTGAATCTGGTTCTCCTATTCGCATTTTCATCATTTGAATATTGAGAGCCTCATAAAGGGGTTTGATTCCGTTTCAGCTCTTAAGAAGAACTAATTTTCGAGCAGTGAAAGCTTAGCACATTGTTTCTTGGGATTTATGTAACGTTTCGTGTTTGCGTTTGCTTTCGGCGGGCGTTTTTGCTCGATTACCTTGGCAACGTCTACAATGCACTTAAAACACGTCAGGTTGACATTCTCTCATCTCTCACTGTGGTAGCGCTGCTCATTGCATTTCGATTTCTCTTGAACGATCCAAAAATAAGAGTTGTCTAGACTACAGATCTGCTACTCATCTCTTGAGTGCTGTTTCAAGGGACGCAATACATAGCAGCTGAATTTTGCATTTCTACCTCAATCCTCTGTCCCGATTGGTAGCCTCAGAACGATAACTTTTCTTGAAGTGAAATATTCCACCGATTGCTAGCCAGCTCTTCATTTAACGATTTCTGGGATTGATCCTCTCGACCTCCTAAACCTCCACTTTTCCAGGTCCGCGTTTATCGCTGGGCGTGTGCGTCGTCGCGTATCCCGTTATCGCTGCGCGTACATCATCCTCATCGACTGTTCGCGATTCGAGAGGTGGTGGCGAGGCACGAGCGAGGTAAATGCTTGTTTTGGTATCCTATTTATATTTTGCCTGTGGAATTCGTTTCTTAAATGATGCTTGGTTCATTTATTAGCACTGCCGAAGCAGCTGCAACTTTCCTCCAAGAAAAAAAGAAAGCAATTGAGCCTCTATTGTTAGTGTAGTTATAGCCACTGCATGCTGAAGTTCAGATACGTGACAGACATCAGACATCGCACTCTTTATATGATTTTTCGGGTCGATCGAACAACTCGATTTTTTCTGATTTTTTTTTTGGCTGATCGATATCAGAGAAGTCACATCTCTTCGGAATCATCCAAAGTTCGATGTTTTTGTTTTCCCGAAGTTCGGTCCATTTTTGATACATAGTGACTATTTGAGTCTCGATTTGAACCAGTCAAGTGTCCAATGGACACATATCACAAGCAGAATTGCTCCGTCAATGATCTTTATGCTTAATAAGCTCTTTTTTCCTTTTTTCCTCGTCCTAACGTTGCTTCCTGGAATATCAGAGAAGCGTGATATTCCAGGAAGCAACGTTATGCCTAAGGTGTGTGTGAGCGCAATGAAGAAGCCTTGTTCTCAGGCTGAATATAGACACTGAAACCTAGTAATGCACTGTTAAGGCTTCAAAACTTTGCGTGTTACGCAAGCAGTATCATTTGCAGACGTGTTATTTTCTTACAAAGCCAAATTATTATTTACCGTATCTTGATGTTAATTTGCACATTATGCAAGCATGAATGAAGCCACACATGCTTTCCTTTTTTCGTATTCATTTCATTTTGCTGCTGATCATTGAAGGACATTTTTGGAATCGGAATACGAACCAATCTAGAACCATATGGAATGCAACAATTGAAGGCAGTGCCCAGGCAAAACCTTTCAACTTTCATTAGATTATGATAGTGGGTCGTTGCCATGGGCAATTGGCAAAGTTTCAGCGGAAAAGTCGCAGAAATAAGCGAGATATCCGCCTTAGACCCACTACCCAAACCCCTCTCCAGTGCCCAGCCCGCCCACCTGGCGTCTGCCATTCCTCGCGTGGAATTGATGTAACGTGGAGCATCGTTGGGAGATATCAAACTAATTGTGGGTGCGTCTCTCCACTGCGATTGGTTCACCTCCGTGCATGTGTCTCAACTTTGCGTGTGTGTTCTAAGCATTCAGGCACAGTACTCCAGTTCTTCATTTTAGATGATCCACAGTTCACGGGTCTATGATGGAGTGTTCCACGATCACACTATGCCGGGAGATGGCTATTCATATCGAAACTTACCTCTTTTATTTGAAATCGGTCAAAAAGTAGTTTTTTAGCAGTGATGCGGACCCCTGGAGGAAAAAGAACTGACTGGTTTAAGTGTTGTTTCTCGGACTTACTTTGCATAAGAACTTCGTGATTTTGGTCTAGTTCTGCCTTTGTTAGTGGAGACACGACTTTGGCGCATTTTCTTATGAATTTCTATTGTTTTTTGCTATGTTCTTCCCAACTATATCGATTTCTTTCCGCTTCACCGAATGGAGAGACCATTGTTGGAATTTTTGATGATGTTGCACTTTCGAGAATGGGATGTCCTGCCGTGGCTGCGACTTTGCATTGGAGATTTGATGCAGGAATTTTCTGAAAGAGATCTCAAAAACGCCTGAATTGCTGTCCTCTGAGAGCGAGTTACTGCAGAGGTTTTTCTATCTTTCTTTATTGCATTGCCATTGACGTTCTGAGTGTCTCGCGAAGGAAAACGCAAGGAAGTGGAGAAAGTGGTCAGAATTTGCCTTCCCCGGCAGAGACTTTGTCTTTCTTGACATTCCTTCGATTCCGGAGGCGTAGGTGCATCTCTTCCCGTGCAATATTTTGCGTAGCTTGCCGAGATCTCATCGATGAAGTATCAAGTATGAAGAGCTCCACCTACTACTACTGCATCCGTTGATTCGTTTCTAAACCTTGGCCACCATTCGCTGAGATTACTGCCTAGCTACTGATGCAGCAGTTTCAGATACAGAAAGTCTTCTCTTTCAGGAAAGGAAAAATGCTTTTTTGTGAGGTAAATGGAGGTAGCACTCGAAAAAGGAAAGCGAGTATATTCAAACGCATCCTCCGTTGCTTAATCTGCTTCCATTTTTTTCTTCATTTTGCGACACTGATACGTATTTCTGTATCTATTAATTTCGAATTTAGGACACATCCATAGTTGGTGGTAGTTTTTGTGGTAGTTTTTCAAGAAAGGCAGAGTTCCTTACACTCTGCGACATTTCACACCTGTGATCTCCACACCGGCACCATTTCGCACCTCACTATCTCATTTCCTGTGTCTTAATGTCCGAAGGACTTTATAATGGCACTTAAGCTTCTAATTCTTGGCTGTTTATTCTTCTGCTAAACCAACCTAACAATAAGCAATTATCAGCTGATCACTTTTTCAAACGTGGTTGGCCCGATAACATCACCTGATGGCAATTGTGTCTACATCCTGAAATTTTCCATATTTCAGGATCCCTTATAACCGTCCAACTGCCCACTCTTTCGCGGCAACCGTCGATGGCGGCTGAAGAGCGATTGCGAGGTGAGCGGGTGTTTTGCTTCATTCCTATGGGACATTACGTTTTTCAATAAAACTGACAACTACACTTGCGTTTCACGAGTACGCGAGACCTATCAATTTAGGTGGGGGGGGGGGGGGAGGAAGGAGGTGATGCAGAGTGAGCTGCAACCACGTAATCAGGAGAACTCGAGGTAGAATGGGACAGGTTATTTGCGTAGTCTTTGCATCTGTGAACCTGTAGTTTTATCTGCAAACTCGCGCTGTGTGCCGCACTAAAGGGATGCTCCGCGGCATTTTTTTGCCTCCGTAGTCGAGTCTCCCCTAGTGCAGAATGCTGGCTCGCAACGAGGGACATCTTGAGCGGTCCGATGCCACGAAGTGGTATAAGCTCGTTGGTTCTGTATAGGGGTCACCAGGCAGTTTTACCCAGAAAGCGATGCCAATCCTGACACTTCGAGCAGTGAAAAGTTCAATTCATTCCATAGTGGAGCTGTGCATCTAATATCGAACTTAGCCACTTTTATACACAAATAATTCCAACCTCATCACGAAATATTAGACGTTTTTTTTTCAGTGAGATTATTCACATCTATTCTTTCCCTGTTAATTTTCTTTCTTTCCGGCTTTCTCTATTAATTTCTAAGTCTCTGTCTTTTTTTATTAGCGCACTTGCAAGCGCACAAAATAAAATAATCTTGGAATCACCTTTTTTGCCAACTTTTCATAGTAGTTTCTCTATTTGCAATTGTGCCTTCAAGCCATAAAAACTGCTCATTATTTCCTTCCACATTTACCGGGATTTGGAGGCTAGGTTCACGTCGCTTAGTACAATCATGGACGCATTACCTTCGCGAAGTATCATGTTGTTTGTTGAAATCGAACTTGATCGAGTGAAATTGTGGTTTTTTTTGTGTTTTCAGCGATTTATCCTCTGACGAAGCTTTTTGCCCCGTAATTTATGCGTTTGTCCGCTAATGCCGTTACCGATCCGCTGGTGTACCGGTTTAGCCGAGTTGATCCACGCTTCCAGCTGAAAAACGGTTCAACTCCACGGGAAGGCACTGATAAGGAGAACCACTTCACAACATAGAGACATTAAAAACACCGTCACACCTAGGAATTGTTTTTGAGATTCTTACATGAGAAGGATCTTCAGGAGTTGCTAATCACAATGGTGTGCGTGATTCCATGCAAAACTGCCTGGAAATTCGTTTTCCTGACATAATTCTTGTGGAGCTTGTGGGCCGAGCCGGAGCAGGTCCAAGAAGGAAGGGCGAGATCTCTGAGTAGTGAACTTCGGGAGATTCGTACTCCACGTGAGAAATTCTTATTATCCACTTCATGGCAGGTTATGAAGTGCGCTGTATGTAGATTAAGGGCAATTTATACTAGCTGCGTGCGTCAGTCGCGCGTCAGTCGCACGCATCCATTTACAAGAGATTTTCCATGAAGACCGGTTAACAGGGCATTACATCCGCAATGAAAAGAACCCACGGCCGCCGCGAGGCCATCAACGCGTGCGTCTGAGCTGCGACTGCGATGCGACTGGGCCCTATTCTTCACCATACAGACGCACGCGCGTCAGTCGCACGCATCCAGTATAAATTGTCCTTTAGTAAGGGAGAACGTATTGAGGAATTCTCATAGTTCCGACAACATTCTGCCTAGAAGCTCCTCAAAAAATTGGCTCAAAGGGGGTTTTTCCGGCAGTTTTGCATGGCATCATTGTATACCATTGTGAACAGGAGCTCCTGGGGAATCTTTTCATTCACAAATAATATCCTTGGGTGCGACGGTGCCGTTAATGCCTCGATATTTTCAATACGGTGACCTGCTGGTTTCATCTTGTTTTGGCGCGTACTACGTTGATCTTAACTGGTTAGGACGGAGTAAGACGGATATCACCTGTCAAAATATGTGCTGTGCGTGTCAGCACGTGTCAGGATCAAATTATCAAGACCGATCAGCGCAAGCAGACCGAACTGCGACGGTGCTGCTGAGCGGTTGTGAGACGATGGAGCCAAAGCGCAATCAGGACAGCCACGCTTATTCCATGGTTGGAGGCAGTTGGGTGGTTGGTCGCGGTCCAGCGATGCCGAGAATAAAAATGATGTTTTTTCATCATTATTTTTCTGTCGCGGTGACCATTTTTAATTTCGTATAGAGCACCAACGTATTGCAGGGAACGTCAATCACGGTTGCACCTCTCCTCCGCTTGGAGCGCCGCACCACCTACGCGGCGCCGGCTAAACGCTGTCGGTGTGGAATGTTGGCTCGCCTGTGCCGCGTAGATGCTGCGGCGCTCCAGGCCGCGGAGATATGCACTCGTGATTGACGCCCCCTGTATTTGTGGTGTGGTGTTATGCAACGATGGAACACTAACTTATTACACAATTTGTACGTAAAATAACGTTCTCTACCACGTTTGAATAGGATTAACATACCAGAAATTATTTGAGCGTGACTTTGCAGAAAATTTAGTTTTTTTGGAGCCTCACAGATGGACTGCTTTCGGATCCCATTTTTTAACAGTTATGGAATCCTCTTTATTTGGCCTTTGTATGATCATCTTCTTACTTCATCATTTTTCAGACAACACCCCAGAAGTAGAGCATGTGAAAGGAACAACCCTAGATGACAGTCTGACGAAGCCGTCCACGTTCTCGTTTAGTGGTTAGTGCTTTTTATCCCTTACCTTGGAATGTTTCATTTATTAACGTATTTTTTATTTCACTTACTTTTTGATGGAAGAAGATTCAGCTGATTCTGGTGACTTCTCGGAAACTGAAAATTAGGGATATTGAAACTTAGCGCTGGGTTGCACCTTTTCAAGCTCATTGGCTTTATTTTGTGGGCAAAGGGGTTTTGTCTTTATTTTTTTATATCGTTAATCGAAAAGAATTTGCTCTGAAGCCTTTTTTCATCTCGTTGATCCGGATTTGTGTTAAATTTCACTGTTCTTATTGGAGAATGATTTTCCATATCTGTATTTCCATGGTTATGTTGTAGTTCGGGATGCCTGCGTAGCTGCTGGTCAAGTAGATGCCAAGGTTTTCCGTGACAGCGAGCAGCCAGCCACCATCATGTCGCACCTGGAGCAATTTCGCCGGAATCAGAATATGTGTGATGTGATTCTGGAGGTGAGTGGTCTCATCACCCATGGCGTTGGGACAACCTCAAACAGTCAAGTGTTTCCAGGTGGACGGTCATTCTTTGGCTGCTCACCGATTCGTCCTTGCTGCAGCTATTCCTTACTTCCGAGCAATGTTTGGGTACGACGTTGTGGAAGCGAAAATGGGTAAAATTAAGTTAAATGTGAGTCCGCTTGCACTTTGTTCGCTGGATGCATGGTGACATCAGATTTTGCTGGTGACTAGGGACAAAAGTGGGCGTTCATTTATTTATGTGCCACGTTTGTTTTATGTATTGGAATGTCTGTGGGCTGAAGGCATATTGTTTTTAAATTAGATTCAGTGCTATGCCATTCACAACGCTCCGGATGTAATTTAGATGTGGTCCCGGCTTGATTTGTTCGGATGAGGTCACGTTAGGAAATTGCTTCACTAGCGAGAGGGAAATTTTGGGGAAAGTTTCGTGCTTGCTGGCCATAGACTCAGTCCCAGTGATAAATTTCAAATTTCTAATATTTTCTTCTCAAACTGTATATATCATTCCAAGTGTTTTTCTTATCATATCTGAGTCAACTCTGTAATTCGTACTCTATCATGACTTATAATAAAGGGCTTAGTCTGTCACGTGTGTGTGTGCGTGTGTGTGTCAGTCAGTCAGTGTGTGTGAAACGAAATTCGAGGGCGTGGCCTAGATCGAAGAAAATGCTCTACGACGGTTCCACTGTTGCTGTAGGAGTGTGCCGGCGTCCGAAAGAGGGGAAACGTCTGGAGTCGGGTTCAACGGCGTGATAAGGGTGCGCCGGCGTCGAAAAGTGGGGAAACGTCTGGAGTCGGGTCCAACGGTGTGATAAGGGTGCGCCGGCGCCCAAAGTGGGGGGAGACGAGTCCACTGCTGTGATAAGGGTGCACCGGCGCCCAAAGTAGGGGGAGACGGGTCCACTGCTGTGATAAGGGTGCACCGGCGTCCAAAGGGGGGAGACGGGTCCACTGCTGTGATAAGGGTGCACCGGCGCCCAAAGTGGGGGGAGACGGGTCCACTGCTGTGATAAGGGTGCACCGGCGCCCAAAGTGGGGGAGACGGGTCCAACGGTGTGATAAGGGTGCGCCGGCGTCCAAAAGTGGGGAACCGCCTGGAGTCGGGTCCAACGGTGTGATGAGGGTGCGTCGGCGCCCAAAGTGGGGGGAGACGGGTCCACTGCTGTGATAAGGGTGCACCGGCGTCCAAAGTGGGGGGAGACGGGTCCACTGCTGTGATAAGGGTGCACCGGCGCCCAAAGTGGGGGAGACGGGTCCACTGCTGTGATAAGGGTGCGCCGGCGCCCAAAGTGGGGGAGACGGGTCCACTGCTGTGATAAGGGTGCGCCGGCGCCCAAAGTGGGGGAGACGGGTCCACTGCTGTGATAAGGGTGCACCGGCGCCCAAAGTGGGGGAGACGGGTCCACTGCTGTGATAAGGGTGCACCGGCGCCCAAAGTGGGGGAGACGGGTCCACTGCTGTGATAAGGGTGCACCGGCGCCCAAAGTGGGGGAGACGGGTCCACTGCTGTGATAAGGGTGCACCGGCGCCCAAAGTGGGGGAGACGGGTCCACTGCTGTGATAAGGGTGCACCGGCGCCCAAAGTGGGGGAGACGGGTCCACTGCTGTGATAAGGGTGCACCGGCGCCCAAAGTGGGGGGAGACGGGTCCACTGCTGTGATAAGGGTGCACCGGCGCCCAAAGTGGGGGGAGACGGGTCCACTGCTGTGATAAGGGTGCACCGGCGCCCAAAGTGGGGGAGACGGGTCCAACGGTGTGATAAGGGTGCGCCGGCGTCCAAAAGTGAGGAACCGCCTGGAGTCGGGTCCAACGGTGTGATAAGGGTGCGTCGGCGCTCAAAGTGGGGGGAGACGGGTCCACTGCTGTGATAAGGGTGCACCGGCGTCCAAAGTGGGGGGAGACGGGTCCAACGGTGTGATAAGGGTGCACCGGCGCCCAAAGTGGGGGGAGACGGGTCCACTGCTGTGATAAGGGTGCACCGGCGCCCAAAGTGGGGGAGACGGGTCCAACGGTGTGATAAGGGTGCGCCGGCGTCCAAAAGTGAGGAACCGCCTGGAGTCGGGTCCAACGGTGTGATAAGGGTGCGTCGGCGCTCAAAGTGGGGGGAGACGGGTCCACTGCTGTGATAAGGGTGCACCGGCGCCCAAAGTGGGGGAGACGGGTCCACTGCTGTGATAGGGCTGCGCCTGCGCTAAAAAGTGGAGGAGCGCCTGAAAATATAGCTACCGATGTAGTAGGGGTGCGCCGGTGTCCAAATGTCATGAGTTAGGTCCATATTTGTTAAATCGATTCGCGTCTAACATCAATCGTAAAAAAAACTAGATGTCAGACCACTGCGCGGATTAGTATGCAATCCGTGTGAATCCTCCCTCCTTACGTCCTCCCCCGCGTTCTTCTCTTCTCATTTGTTTATGAACACACCGCACCCTCCACTTTTATATGTTCTAACTGACTCTTATCACTTGACCAGTTATAACAAACAAAGAATGATAGACCATTTTCTGCGGTCAATCCAGGTTGAACCGGTTATATATAGTTACGAAAAGCATTTTCAGTTGAACAAATGATAAAATTGCTTCGAGAATGTTAATCCTCCTTGATAAGTGCATTTTTACATGAGAAAAAGCAATGGAAAGGGTGTGGGACACATTATAGCAAAAATAAGGGATGAAGCCATGCGAGCGAAGCGAGCATTAGGAAAAGTCTGGAAGTCCGGCGTCAGCCGGACGGCCAGACTGGTTACATTAATATCCTGCAATGCATGAAACCCTCTTCATACGGATTGCTAAAGGACAAGCAGCTGATCCTCTTGGCTTTTCGTGCATCTTCTCCGCGCCCATGTTGATGCCTGAGGGCTATAATTTAGCGCATGATGACATGGTTTTCTGGAAATTTTGCCTGGCTGAGGGTTCATTCTCCAGAAGGGAAAGAATAGTTAGTAACCTTGGCTTCTTTTCCAGAAGTTAATCGAATTTTCTAGTGCACTGAGTTCATATGCGCTTAGTTCAGTACAGACAAGTTCTCTTCATCAGCCCTGGGACTTTGCGCATTGTGCCATTTTCTTCCATTTCCACATAGTTGCTGCGGTCCTTCCTCTCTGATTACAATAATTTTCGCCTTTATTCACATTTGTTTCGTCGTCTCACTTCATTGGCGGTGCAACTCATCCTTCTGGGTTTGTCCTGATACGTGCGACATAAATTCTTGCGAGTCTTAACTGTCCTACTCATCCTAACTTGGGCCTGTCAGAACTCGTTAGAACCAGCGCTTCAGCAGAATTCGCTTTGAGACGGTTCCTGCTAAGGGGACCTGTGTGTACAGCGGCCTCCATTGTTCCGTCTATGATCACAGATATGTATTTCCAGGATATATCATTCGAAGCATTGGAAGCACTAGTCAACTTTGTATACACCAGTGAAATATCCATCAACAGCGATAACGTGCAGAGTTTGCTCTTCGCTGCGTCTATATTACAAGTAAGAGGGGTGATGATATGTTTCGAGGATGTGCCTCCACTTTTGATTCCCGTTCAATTCAGATGGACTCGGTTTGCTATGCTTGCCAACGGTTTATGACGCAGTTGTTGACGACTAAAAATTGCCTATTAATTAGGCAATTTGCCGAGCAGCACAATTGTGTGGATTTGCTGAATAGTTCTGACGATTTTGCTGTGGATCATTTTATTGTGAGTTTCTTTTTTTTTCAATGATTTCACTAATCCGTGATTTTTTACCTGCCTTTGTCCATGTTTCACGATCTGGATGTCGCGATTGCTCAGTTTCAGTTTTACAGAAAAAAATCAAAATTGTTAACTGAGGATAGACTGTAAGAGTGCAGACGTGTGTACGTGCACTTATGTACGTGCAGATGTTATCGTCCTGTGATAAGTCACTTATCATGCAGGAAAATAATATGTTCGTACTACTTGGGAAACCAAGCGCTTTAATTAGGAAGTCATAAGTTGATGTAAGGTGTACCAAAACTTAACTACGTCGTTTTCAGGAATTGCGAGAACTGGATGAGTTCAAACAAATAGCTTTTCCACATTTACGGGATTTAATCAGAAGGAGCGATTTGAAAATCACGAGTGAAGAGCAGGTGACTTCCTACTACTATTTTCTTAGCTTGAAAGGGAACTGTTTCAAAACAGTGAAACGGTATGAGCACAAAAAGGCATTTAAATTAAAACGGGAAAGGTAACTGTTAACACAATGTTTTAGTGGTCAAACAATAAAAAGTGGAGGAGAAGCGAACTACTGAAAAAAACTGCATAAATTTACGTAATCCTGTTGTGAGGATTCCGTACAGTGTTCTTATTGATTTTTTTCCTTTCGGTGCCGTAGCAATTTTTTTAGCTAAGACTATGTCAAACTAATTAACAGCTCTATGACATCCATCCAGCAAAATTTATACTGTTAACTTTATGTGATTAAGGTATTCGAAACGGTGATAGAGTGGATGGAAGCGAATCCATGCGAGAGGAAACAACATCTTCCTGAACTTCTCTCCCTAGTTCGCTTACCACAGCTCAACATGCAATATCTCGTGGAAAATGTACGACAGAATAGCATGATCAAGGTAAGCGATTAATTTATAGCTCAATGATGCGTAAACTATTGATTCATTGATTTTTAGGAATCCAGAGAGTGCACGGATCTTGTGTCCGAAGCGTTGTTCGTTATGTTATCACCCCTGAAGGGCACACCGCTGCCGATAGGTGCTGCAATTAACGATGAAGGTGGTGGCCAATATGCTGCTGGAACTTCATTGGTAAGATAGTTATCATCATTACTGTGTTGTCAATACTGTATCAACTTCATGTGACCGACCACAAAAATGCTACTTAGATGTTGAAATAGGAGTTTCACGTTATCAACATGAGAAGGTTATTCAAATTTGATCCAAATGATCACATGAGTACATATAACGATTATTTTTCAGTCGATTCCCCGTCCTCTATCCCCTTCCTCACAAGCCCTACGAAGTCGTCCACGAAAAAGTGTAGCTGGAGTAATTTTCTGCGCTGGTGGACGAGGTCGTTTGCCCTCAATTACATGTATGAACAGCAGCTAAAAAAGAATACTTCAGGGACTGGTGGTGATCCTTTCCGATCAGTAGAAGCATTTGACTGCAGGTTGAATCGTTGGATTTCAATATGCGAAATGACGCAGCAACGACGGCACGTGGGCGTCGTCAGTGCGCTTGGGAAATTGTAAGTAGCAAGCGTTACCTTCAATGTACTTTTCGATTCTATTCAGGATTCTTCTAGTTGAGGAGATGAAGCTCTCAGGAATGTTATCGCACGATTTTTTCCAGATTTGCTATTGGTGGTCACGATGGAATGCAG
Source organism: Ancylostoma caninum (assembly GCA_037903475.1). Taxonomy (NCBI): domain Eukaryota; kingdom Metazoa; phylum Nematoda; class Chromadorea; order Rhabditida; family Ancylostomatidae; genus Ancylostoma; species Ancylostoma caninum. Next base: position 464,864 of record JBAJFG010000358.1, on the reverse strand, counting down.
CATTTGGCGTCGGCGGAAATGCTGGACCCTCGAGAAGGCGTCGGCTGGCGTCGCGTGGCACCAATGCGCACCTGTCGTCGTGGAATAGCAGCAGCCGCTCTGGATGGCGCCATTTATGCTGTAGGAGGGCTAGACGACACCACATGCTTCAGCGTTAGTCCTCCTCCGAGACTGTAGCCATGACCTTTCCTAAACATGTTCCTTACAGATCGTTGAGAGGTACGACATCGAATCGAACACATGGTCAGATGTTGCGCCGATGAATGTACGACGAGGAGGAGTTGGCGTCAGTGCGCTGGGTAAGACAAAGTTTATCCATCATTGCTTTTTTTGAGAGGTACTACGCAATGACTCCTTGCTAGTGAATCCATGCTTTTTAGGAAAATTCCTCTTTGCTGTTGGAGGCAACGACGGTTCGTCTTCCCTTGATTCCTGCGAACGTTATGATCCTGTACTGGATAAGTGGAAATTGGTGGCGAAAATGACAAATCGCAGGTCAGCGTTGATGTGAAACGTACTTGGAAGGTTGCCACCTGAGTCTGAAGTTCTAGAGCTGGCGCTGGTGTATGTGTTCTCGATGGCGCTCTTTACGCACTAGGTGGCTTCGACGATAACTCACCCCTATGCACATGCGAACGATATGACCCACACACTGATACGTGGACTCAGTTGGCGAATATGACGTTTTCGAGAGGTGTGTAGGGATTTTTAGCGTATTTCTTCCTGTAGATAGCATGTAGGTACTTTGCAGGAGGTGTCGGTGTTGCTTCGATGGGTGGCCTAGTTTATGCGATTGGCGGACATGATGGTCAACGATACCTGAACACCGTTGAAGCATACGATCCGGTAACGAACTCTTGGACACCTGTTACAGATATCAAGGATTGTCGCGCAGGTGCCGGTGTGGCATGGGCTGATTGCAGGTGCGAATTTGACCTTTCAGGGCACCGTTCCACCTCGGAATCGTTCCTGAGATTTTCACCTGGAAAGAAGCTCCAGGAACTATGGATCATAATGGTATAGGTGATTTATGTAAGACTGCCGATAAGTCCGTTTTCGAGCTCCACTTTTTGGTGAGCTTGTGGGCGGAGCCGGACTCCTGGGAGCGCATTTTCTGAGGGAAGTCGTACTCCTCATAGCAGTTCTTCATCATTTACCCACCAACAGAAGGGAGAATTATGAAGAACTGATGAGGAAACACCGCAATCCCGTCTGACTCCGCCCATAAGCTCCACAGAGGCTGAGGTTAAAAAACAAGTTTTTCATCGGTCTCCTACGGAATCACGTATAGCATTGTGATCAGAGCTGGAGATTCTTTTCTTGTGAAAATCCCAAAAACGATTCTGAAGTGGAAGGACCATCTGAACAATCTTCGCTTCAAGTTTTTAATGTGGATATTTTAGCGTTGATGACCTTTTGCGACCATTCCAAACAGATAGCGCATACGCACCGTCGGGTGGTAATCAATGTATATAAAGGAAATGATCGAGCTTAATGGGTACGAAGAATAAGGTGAAAAAAAAACATCATGAGTTGCATGAGGTATTCCCCGTGTAAGGATTAGCATGAACTCGTGAGTATAAATTTCTGTTCGCTTGCCCGTATTCGTTACTGTACAACAGATACTGTGATAGATTCATTTGTTGCTTTTTTCTTTTGCATTTTTGTCCAAATCTGTCTGTATTCTATAGTCTTTCGCTGTTTCCCTTCATATTTATCCGAATTATTGTAGGGTTTAGTGCGTTTTCTTTAGATACGGTAGTGCTGCTACAATGGCTGCTACAATGGCTTACACAGAGTGGGAGAGTTGTACAGGTTGTTAGGTTGAATGTTCCTGTGATCTACCGTACCGCATAATGTTAGTGACACGATGTTCCCTTAGGTTGTCTAGTTTCACTTAGTTCTCAAGATCCATTCTTCTCATTCATATACGTTGTTCTCGATTCGGTGCATTTTTTCTGTGCGAAACAAGGTTTTCAGTGTGTATTGTTTGCATTTCATTTTGTATTTCATTTTCATTTTTATTTTCGAATAAAAAGGTGTGACCTGCAAGAGGCTGGAGAGACTTCTTTTGCTATCTGTACTTTCTGTGCATTTGGACCAGTATCCACTGGATTTCAGTAAGCCGTCTCAGACAAGGTGTAAATTCTAGGTAAGGACGTTTGTGCCAAGTGGTTCTTCTCAAGTTGAAGGTATCATGCTATCAAAATCGTTTTTATGATTCCTACAGGAAAATATCTAGGGACTGCTGATCACAGTGGTGTACGTAATCCCTTGCGAAACTGCGGAAAACTACTTTTCGAGCCACAACTTTTGGGGAGCTTGTGGGCGGAGCCAAGTTGGGACTAGATGAGCGGGTTTCTGCAATTACCTCATATCCTGTTATGGGAATGGTTATCGAGGAACTTTCTCAAAGAGTACGAATTTCCACAGAATGTACGCTCCAGGATGTGCCTTGTCCAGAGACCTAATCCTCCCGCTCTGCCCACCTCTCTGCTCCACCTAAAATCCCCCCAAGAGTTTAGGCTCGAAAACGAGTTTTTCGGCAGCTATGTACAGAATCACGAATGCCACTGTGATCAATAGCTCCTGGAGATTCTTTACGTCCAGGAATCTCAAAAACTATTCTTACTGTAGTGTGGAGTGGTGCCTTTAACATAAACACTCCAAAACGCTTCATCGCAATTGAATAAGAAAACATTGGAAATCATGTACACGATAAAAAGGTGGAGATTTCTGGAAGATTTCCTGTATTTGCGGAATGTTGGCAACTGTTTTTGGTTAAATCTTCAACGAGCTGCAGTGCCAAGCGCGCAAATGCAGAAAATCCCTCTACGACAAATATTACGTATAGAATCTATTCGCTCAAACAACAGAATGGATCAAATAGTACAGTTAGTTTGGGCATAGCTTTGATGCATTTCAAATGGTAGGGATATTTTAAAAAAAAAAGTCATCAAAACCACACCCTCTGCAAGGTTGCTGTATCACGGTCTCATTTCTTTTGGGGCGTTCTTCGCTGTTTACTATGTCTCTTCGCTATCTCCGAAGACCCTGGACGTTTTGGACTTGGAATCGTGATGACTGCGTATTTCTTAGGAGAGCGCGGTGCACGTGGTGGTAGACTTTGTGCCTGAGTGGCAAAGACACGGATTTTCCTTGAGTGTGCTTGACAGTTCTACTAAAGCAATGGCAAATCAGGCTTACCTTTACCCTTTCAGCCATAGCCCGTCTTATTTCGGACGATCCCCTCCTCTTTGCTGACCCCGCTTTTGGTTTCTCGGGATAACCTTTTTTATTAGGTGTTACATTTGCTGGACGATTAGCCTGTAATTATGTTCTAACCGACCGAATTTATGGAATAGTAGACCTATTTAATTCAAAACAAGCTCAAATTCATTATATCATACCTTTTCAGTAGGTATATGCCTTGGATCAATGGATTTAGTAGCAGTTGACTTGGCATTCGTGTTGAACAACTGAAATCTAACAACACTTGCAGCCTGCTAGGTTTCATAGTAGTAGACTGAGGGTGAATATTTCAGAAGAACCCTTGATCGGTTTTTTTTCCAAATTTCGTCATTGAGGACCCGGAATCGCGGAAATTTGTGAAAAGCTTCTTTAGTTAAGATTGCCATTCAAAACACTTTTTTCTGAAAACAACCTGGCCTACATTGCAACGATACCGCATTCTTAGGGATGTAGGAATACTGCCCTTAAACCTGGAACGGCGTTTAGTCGCAACAGTGGGTATAACCTCTCCTACATAAAAGGTGGATGTACTCTGACACTCCAGCAACTTCGGCAGCATGTTATTTCGACTCCAATTCTTGAAATGGATTTAGTTGCGGTGCCATCTGATTGTGAGTGCTGTTCGGTAGCTGTTGGGTTGCTATTCGGCCGCTATTTGACCGAATAGTAAACAAATACCACTCAAGTGACGCCCCAACCCCACCAATTTTTAGGAATTGGATCCGAAGTCACATTCAGCACTAGTTGCTGGAACAGCTAAGTATTATTTTTCAGCAATGGCAGAAGTTCTGAAATGTTTGATGTCAAGAATATTCTATCCCATCCTCTGTCATGTGTGGATGAATGCGTGGGAGAAACGGGGACGGGTTGCATACGGATGAAAGAGCATTTAAACTAGCTGAACAAATCAAGACACTCCAGTGGTAACACATTTCATAGATTATGCAAGGAAAACTGTTGTTCAAATTGGAGTCACCATCTTGTCACCAGAATTCGAGATCGGCACGTACTACAATGGAAACGCTATCTAACCGGAAAGCCCAAAAATGAGCAGAAGAGATGGGTACATGACGAAAGAGCTAGTATTGATTAAAGTCTTTGCAGATTTCATTTGTAGACGTATTATTGAAGGCGGCGTGGTAGCTCATTTTCGTGTTTGAGATATAACATATATATGATGCTGCCAACTAATTTGTCCTAGTAAAAATGCAAAGTAGAGAATGAGTGGCCACAATCCGAACGGTTCTAGTTATGCTACCATTTCATTTTCACCCTGCCATACTTCGAACGGTTCGGATTGTGGCCATTCATTCTCTTTTTTGCATTTTTACTAGGACAAATTAGTTAGCAGCGTCATATATTCTGCACCTTCTCTTCTGATACATAAATTGCTTCTTCTGAACTCGTTCATCGAAACGATGATGCTATCACTTTGCTGAGTCAAATCTATATAGCAAGCTGCGTATTACTAGTAACAATAAGAACTGAGCTAGACAACGCTGCAGCAACGCCTGACATCCAGCGACTTTGAAAGTGCACCCACCGGCTTCGAGAAGAGAATATTTATACTTGAAATCCTGTCAGCTTGTCTAAAACATCGCTAGAATCAGCATGGCGGGAGACCCAGGATTTGTCATCACCCCCACATGTAGGAAGCGATGGAACTGTATCTTCAAGATACTATGAAAGAACACATAAGCTTCTAGCGTAAGCGGTCTGCTTCCCGATCACTTTGTCAGCAGCTCCAGTGAGCACTGGTCGGCTTGTATTCATTAATTGTTTCGGATTACTTGCCAACGGAGTGATTTCTGTAGGAGGACAAGACATTTGAGAGGAAATGCTATTTTTGCTTTCGACTCTTTCTTGCAAAGGCTATACTTCGAAGTTTAAGCGAGATTGAAAAACGAAGTATTTTGAATAACAGGTAACCACAGTCTGTCAAGAGATTTCGAAGCAAACACTCAGGCGATTATGTTTAGCTCTTTCGATGAATTATTCAAGGCGTCTCCACCATAGCTTCAGTGGAAATTGAACGTCGGATTGTGTCAGTTAATCACCAACCTGCTTATTGACGTTCGTCTGACTTTGGGACTTTGTTCTCAAGCGGCTGCTGTTCGTTAGGAAATTTTCGGCAACGTCAACCTGACGTCGTGGTTTTGACTTTGTTTCTGGAGGTGGTGGCACCGATGATGTCCTGTAAGATTCCTTCAACTTGCAAAAACCTACTGAATTCAGTAAAGAATTTTCAATCCCTTGGGTTGTTAATTTATTGTATAACTAGTCTGTCCGTCCGGCTAACGCCGGACTTCCAGACTTCTATTGATGCTCGCTTCGCTAGCACACTGCACGTTGAAAGCAAACACAAAAGTGTGAATGGATTGATAAATTCTCTTTCCATCCACGCAGTTCTATCGCTCTCCTGAGAAGCCCTTGACCCCGTAGATGGTAGGATGGTAGTTTTCCCCGTATAAACGAAGTTTTATTCTCCCATATGAGCGAAGTTAGTGGCCGTGAAGAATTGAGTGTAACCAATTCAGTGTAAATGTTATCTTGAAATGATTTAGGCTCAACTGGCTGTTGTGGTAATTCAAGTGATAAGGGTCCACCGGTGTATATAAACAGAAAGGAAGGAGTGGTTTATTCAGACACAAACGGAATGGGAAGAGAACACGGATACGAAGGGAAACAATGTGCATCTAGGTGACTTAGGTAGGACGGTCCGCTGAAACAGGGTAAGCGTACCGCTCATGCAGAAATAGGCCCGCCTAGCGTATTCATATTACATGTGGACGCCGGCGCACCCTCGTCACGCTGTTGGACCCGACTCCTGGCGTTTCCCCACTTTTGGACGCCACCGCATCCTTATCACACCGTTGGACCCGACTCCTGGCGTTTCCCCACTTTCGGACGCCTGCGCATCCTTATCACACCGTTGGACCCGACTCCTGGCGTTTCCCCACTTTCGGACGCCTGCGCATCCTTATCACACCGTTGGATCCGACTCCTGGCGTTTCCCCACTTTCGGACGCCTGCGCATCCTTATCACACCGTTGGACCCGACTCCTGGCGTTTCCCCACTTTCGGACGCCTGCGCATCCTTATCACACCGTTGCACCCGACTCCTGGCGTTTCCCCACTTTCGGACGCCACCGCATCCTTATCACACCGTTGGACCCGACTCCTGGCGTTTCCCCACTTTTGGACGCCGGCACACCCTTATCACACCGTTGGACCCGACTCCTGGCGTTTCCCCACTTTCGGACGCCTGCGCATCCTTAACACACCGTTGGACCCGACTCCTGGCGTTTCCCCACTTTTGGACGCAGACGCACCCTTATCACACCGTTGCACCCGACTCCTGGCGTTTCCCCACTTTCGGACGCCTGCGCATCCTTATCACACCGTTGGACCCGTCTGTAGGTATTCTCCACCTTGTGGGGTCCGCGCACCCACCGCAACACGGTGCACTCACCGCTCTCCACTTCCCCATCCTTTAGAGCTTCTCTTCATTCTTTGAACCTCACCATACCCGTCCCTATCATCTTGTTGACCCCGCAATCACCATCACTGACCAATCAGGGAATTTCGTTTCACACACACCCACACACACACGTGACAGACTAAGCGCTTTATTATAAGTCATGATAAAGTCTGATTTTTGCATGAACTATAGTCGGAGTCGCGCACTGCTAATTATTTTTAAAATTTCGTTTCTACCACATCTCAAACATTATGTGCCTATCATTTTATGGCCTTCGATGTGAAATCAAGTGAAACTCGGATCTGAACAAAAAATACTCACTCAATAGGTCGTCGGCAGTGAGGACACAGCCAAGAATCGCACGTAGTTCCTGGACAACAGAAATCCTCAATGGACTCTGACTCATCTTCGTCGGCAAAGCATTTCGGAGCCAAGGGACTCGATTTTCTGACTTTCTTGCTTCGCTCAACCTAAATCCATCCGTGGTAATCTTTAAATCCCAGTAGAATCTACTACAAGAATGGGTTATGATGAGGAATGAAGCCGAAATTCTCGCACAATTACATCCGAACGAGAACCATGCCTAGGTCCTAGCAAAAATATATTTCTTAGCCGATTTTTCTTGTCCAAAAATGTCACTCTAGTTTGCAGCTGCATTCGTTCTGAACATACGTAATTGGTTCTAGTCGAATTTTTAAGCTTCCATGGCAACACCAGGTTAATTCTGATGTCGACTTCATGAAAGCACTCAAACGAACCCGTTTTCATTGTATGCATCGAGGATTCGAAGCGATGAAATCGCGTTAGTACTTCAATAGGTATTTGTCTATTTATTCGTGCTTTTTATAGTCAGAATGGAGTAGTGTATAAGATTACTTGTCAACCGTGCCCCAAAAATATTCCTAAGCAGAGCCTACCGTCATTGCCTTCACTGCTTCGCTTGTTAATAGGGAGAGTCGAGAAATTTCTTCTTCCATTAACACCTGAAGTAGACCTAGATTCAATAGAATATATGTGGGGGCTATTTATTTACTAGGTTGTCAGGTAAGTTCCAGTGTTTTTTTTCAATTTATTTGCTTTCCTTCCATTTTTGGGTGTTCTATTAAGGCTATGTCGCCATCGAAAAGTGCGTTTTTTTGCTCTGTAAGCGTTGTCGCCACTTCTTGAAGACATAGCTCTGTCCAAATTTCGACTCTTGCATGTAGAAGTTGCGGACGGCTAAAGAAATCCACATTTTACATTCGCCTCATTTAAGAGAGAGCGAAGAAGGTGACATTTCATGGCAAGCCTGATGAATATGGAAAATGCTGAAAAATCTCCCATCTTAGCTTTTGGATGGCCGGTTTAACAACAGCATGTCTGCGCTGTAACGGGCCGGCTTTTGATAGAGCAGAATGATTTTGCTTCTTTGGCGTTCTGGGCGTTGTTGAAACCGCTGCTTTGGCCGCTTGAACATTCATGGCTCCATTTCTGCGTTCCAGGAAGCTTTCGGGTTATACAGAAAACGGTAACAATATTCTTATAGAGCAGAAAAAGCGCTTCCGATTGGTTACACACACTTGATCTAACTTTGAAAATTGGAGGAGAAACAGTCTGGAAACTCATGGGTAACTTATTTCACAACCCAATATTGAGTCTGACTTACGGAAAGATCGACAAGGTTGCTACTATCGTACGGTTTGAAAGCGTAGAAAAAGAAGAAACATAAATAAATGAAGGTGATCAATGCCAGCACTTGAACAGGGATATATGCAAATGTCCAGTCTGGAATCAACCGGTAACTTCTGAAATGCTGTGACTAATGTGTTCCCACTGAGCTTACCACTTTCGCTCTCGAAATGAGTTCTATGAATGTCTCTTTCTCTAATAAGTGCTGTAAAATGTTGACATTAATCCTTAAGTTCTCTTGAGAAGCAATGTGAATAACTTGATGTTGTCCTACGTGAAGTAGTCGCAGCAGCTTCGAGTTTTGCAGTTCTGTTGAAGACGACACCTGGGTAAATGCGGAGGGTCTCATCATACAGACACACCGTTTTCATGGCAGACACCTGAACTAGGATGGTGATCAGCTCTGCAACTATTCCTTCGTTGAATTGGAATTCGTGGGGCTTTGTGGTTTCACTGGTTAGTCTCCACGCATGTACTCAATTCTCACATTTTCTCCATGTTCTTTCATCTCTACGGAACTGAGTGGTAATTTTTCAAAGGAAGGTGCATGCGAATCAGTTTGACCGCAAGGCCTAATTAAGGTTATTGAGGTCACTGAGCTCTGGCATGATGGTAATGTGTGGTAAAATGCACGCACCAGTGGTGATGGTTTCGGTGAAGAAATTACAACTGCTAGAACCTCGGGAAGGTTGCGTCTATGATAAATGTGATCTGTTTCATTGCAGCTATCGCTACTCTCTCCTGCTTGGTGAAGCGAATCTATCGCACAAGTCTAGTACAGTCACTCTTGAAATTTTGGTATTGCGAGCGATTTCTTTCCCTGGAGCATTCATAGATCGCACTACTGGTTCCAAGAACCTTCACGATCGAGGATTTCACACTCTTCTGCTGTCATACTAGTCAATTAGTTGTAAGGTACCTTTTTATGCTTGCAAGAGCATTATCCTGACAATTTGAAGCTCTGGGCGTTGTCAACAAAGCTTTCGAAGCTTTTGTGTTGTAGAAAAGACCCAAGAATGACTAAAAAAACAGCGAAAGGGCGTCTAAGGTGTTACTTTCAGCTGGAGTGATTCTCAACTCTAACTCCTAACTTGTTAGGATTCTAGAAGTGGGCAAGCTGGGACGTCCAGCTAGAATTGTCACAGAATAATTGGTCAATAACCTCTCAAAAACCATAATATTTATTTATTTATTTATTTATTTATTTATTTATTTATTTATTTATTTATTTATTTATGCACTCGAGGTGCGCAAGCCAAATAGAGGCGTCTAGTAACAAACAGAACATTCGAATTGAATTAGTAACGGACAGACCATAGGTACCGGAACCAGTCGTACAAATGAAGCTCCTACTCCTCTGTTTTTTTTTTGAAAGAGTAATTTTTTCAAATAGTATAGAGACCTGTAGTGGTATATTGTACTTGTAGAGGCACTTGTCCACTTTGCTGCAATTTCTTAGTAGCATGGGTCGGCCACGATCACGCACAAGCCTTAATTGTTTGATTTCCGTGGAATAACGCAAAAATCTGTACTGGTATATCGTACTGGTATGGGCACTGGTTCTCTTTGTAGCACTGTCTCGTTACCAAACCACCAGCATCAGCATAGATTATCCTTGTTTCACCGCCTCTGACACTACCCTGGAAAAAAAAAACTTAGTGAGTTCAAAACTTAGTGATGCACTAAGTTGACTCCTGATTTAAGACGTTAACAGCTAGTCTGTACGGTGACGGTAATGAACATCAATGACCTTCTTCCATTTCAATATCATCGCTTTGATGCCTTCCTCCCGAAACCTCGCCGGCTGCTTGATTCCACTTCCTTGTAACAATAATAAGATGAGATCTTGGAGCGGGGTAACCTCCACAGTTCCTCACTCTGATTCTACGGTGCGTACTGCGCTTGTCCAAATATGCCATGTGTGGACGTCAGTGTGACTGCCAATCTTTAATCCAGCAACTTCCATTGAAGCCCCACTCGAGAATCTCGCCAGCAGCATGGCGCGACCACTGCTCCACTGTTTTCAGAACGACCTTCATGCGGCATGCTTACTTGAGCATGGTGACCAGCGGCAAGCAAAGTGTGATTAGTCTGCAAATGGTCCAAAGCAGAACCGTTTGATTGCATTTGATGCCCGTCTCGATGTCCTCCGACATATGTATCCAGGAGTGACTGACCATCATAGTGTGATAAGAGTCAAATGCGATCCGCATAAGAGACCACTCCTGCATTAACGGATTCTTTGGGTGACATTGCAAAAATTGCAGAATGCATGCATTCTGCAATTTTCAGGAGGTAGCTTGATTCTCGCTCCTTCAGTGTTCATGTGCTTTGATGTCAAATTACTGCAGCTATTAGGTCGTCAAGTATGAAATGTCCGATTTTTATGAGCGGTCAGTTTGACAGTCCCTTCGAAGATTTAGTAGATCTCTTCTCATCTTTATTTTCATTATGAAGGTACATCCTCTTCCTTTCAAAATCATTTCCTGGGTTTTTGACCAGTTTTCGAATTTTTGTTTGAAAGCATTTTTTGTAGAACTACTCAAAGACGAAAAATCGAGTCGCTTTGGAACATAGGTTCCATTTTCCAGCCGTTAGAGCTGAGAAAGCTGGGGACAGCAGGGTAGTGTTAAGAGACATTTGGCTACTATATGCGCTGAACAGCGTTTGCTTGGGAGGTTCGGCTCAGGTGATATGAAGCTCCAAAGTGAGCCTTATGATGAACCTGGATATCGATGAGCTGGAAGCCGTAGCCGAAGCGGATAGGACTCAAACTAGGTCAGCATAAGCAGCAAGTTGTGATCTTTATAATCCATTAATATCCAGGCACTCAAGGCAATATGACCATTAAAAGTGGTTCGGTAAACGAATTTTTCCCAGTTTGACCCTCAAAAATGGGTGCCAATTTTTGACCATTTTTCACAAATCCACGTTGCTTAAGCCAGAGTAGTGGGGGTGGGGACCCACCTGTCACTCACTGTACTGGGCAAACCTTGCTCTATTTGACCACAACTCCTTTCAGAGATTAGCTCACTTCTTGCTGGAGAGGATGTTCAATTTTCAACATGATGTTGGAAACGCTCTTCGCCACTTGATTGCTACTAGCTTTCCATGTTTCCAAGGTGTTGGCGCAATCAAGCTGCAGTTAAGATGGCAAGGCTGTGGGGATAGTATAGGACCATATTCGGATATCTTACACTGCATCTTGCTTTAGAAACAAAACTCGAAATCTTCTCATCCAAAATCAGACATTTCATACTTGACGATCTAATAGTTTTCAAAATTTTACGCATTGGGCACGTAATAAATTCTAAGCTAGAAGGGGTATGTAGGTATCGCCACGTTGTTACAGGCTGGTTTACGCCCAATGTGATAAAGAATGTAGCTATGCGTCGACTTGACTTGACTTCTACAACCTACACCCAGTATAGTAAGTCAGTATGACTCTGAATCTGATGATATTTCTTGCGCTTGTAGCGTTGCATGAGGGACCTCCTCTGACCGGTCTGTTCGTTACCCCCTACAATACCCTTTCTTTTTGAGCGCTTCATCCATGGCCCTCGCAGTCTTGTAATGCACTTCTTGCGGGCTGTGGAACAGCGATACATATATGGAAAATAACGGCAAGAAGAGTCTTTAAATATCCATGTCTCAGTGTAAATTGGTCAGTCTGGCGGCGTAGCTGAGGAAGACAAACGATTTCACATGAATTGCATTAGATTGCACGAATACTTTCGCTGGAGAAGTTGCCACCGCATTCAAATTGAGAGTCGATAAGAGAGAAACATTGAGATGATTTTATAAAACCAATGTGATACAGATGAGAAGGTGAGAAAATTAAAAGTGAAATCCATCTTGGAACATTTCATTGCGGTGAGGATGGAATTAGCGAAGAAAAAATTGAATAATAATGCCGCCCCCCCCCCCCCTGATTTTCTGTAATTCTTCTGAATGTGCAGTCTGTATGTGTGTCTCTATTCGACCATTTTTGATCTCTTTTCCCATTCATTTGAGCAATAATCAAGATGTGGAATCAGATGAGCTGTTGTTTGAGGCACTTACATTTCCAGAAAGATGATAGATTGCTTTCGGTACGCCCCCTCCTTTCAACTCATTGATGTTTATGGTGTAGACCCAGTTTAGTGGAGACGGTACCTAAAAAACATGGGATAATTAGATTGGATTATTTTTGGACAATATTATAGAATCCTACCCAGATGTGATTTTCGCCCTCTAACGTGGAATAAGATGCGATGTTCTCGTTAACATAATCGAGCAGCATATCTTTCGTTTTCTTCGCCGGACTAAGATTGACGACTATTGTTGTAATACAAGCTGTTAATCAAGCGTAAGTCCGACTCACACAATTGCTGTCTTTGAAACCTTCATTTCTCTTTCGGAGATAACTCGGTTTTTTACGTCGACCGTGTAGCAGAAAAATTTCTTCTAAAAGACAGCTTCTGTTATTCCTACGGGCTGCTCTTTATGAATAAAGAGAAAACTCGCCTTCACTATGTTCCGATGACAAGTTGTGATGTTAGGGTGAAGAATCCTTAACAGAGGAATTTTTTCTCCTTTCACCTTGTCGTCAAGCGAAACCACTGCTGAGCTCCACGACTTCAGCAACTTCATAGCTGGAACTCTATAACAGAAACACCTTGAATTCATTTTTAGGGAACCACAGTCTATCGAAAAGGATAGCAGATTAATACAATATTTTCTCAGGAAGTTTGGAACAATTTCCAACGATTACCTCTCAAAAGCAGCGTTGCTGTTGATGAGCCGGTCATCAATTTCTCCCAGTTGTTGTCGGTAGGTGACTCAGACTTTGTCCTTTTTGTTTTTTTTTCGGGAGAGTACATATGTGTATATTGTATAACGTATGGTGCATAATCTAGTAGATTGCATGGAGCATATAATGGAAGAGTATGTGCGCCCTTTATGTTGTAGGGCTATGATTGTTGTGTGTTTGAGTTGATCTAGAATGTTTGACTCACTATAGATCTGTTGTGACCTGCTCTCGAATGTATTGGAACTTCACATCTTCGGATATATAAGTAAAGCCTACCATTGTCGCTGTATGTATTCGTATTCATAGACCTCGCTTCGTATTCACTTGCCTGTACTACTTTTCTGGTTATTCAAGTAAGCTGTTCAACTACTACAACCACAATACTTCACGTTGCGTGAACAGTTTCCGGGGTTCCTTGTTCACTGACTAGGCTACAGATGATGTTTGACCAGATTACGGATGTGAACTGTAGTCTGGCAAGGAAACGGGAGATGCCTTCTCAGATTGTTGGACAAATAGGACACGGCCTGTCATCAGATTGAGGGCGGTCATTTGTTAATAAAAGAAACTAAGACGGAGTGGCGACTCATCAAAGGAAAAAGTGGCCATAACAAGTGTGGATTCACTTTATAAATTGGACGTGAAGCTCAAAGACGGAAACACAATCTTCTCGGACTCCTCGGGGTCCTCTGCGTCCCCGTGCGGGTCCTCCGGCGGCTTCCAAGACCGCCAACTCTTCACCTTCCTTCCTCTTCCGTCAGGCTCCTTCGTGATCCCATCCGACAGCGGTCTAGGCTTTGTGCTTGGCCTCCGTCTGCTCTACTTGATTCACATTTCCTGTCTACTGTTCGTTTACAATCAACTCTGATGTGTATATCTCTTCTTTTTTCCTCATTGCCTTTTCATTGTACTCTTGAAAACAAACTGTTAGGAGGGAAAGTGCTAGTGCAGATTCAGGCTTGATCCAAAAGATAAGTAACAATTTCAAGGTTGGTGACTCGTACGGCTCGTTCAAGATTGTCATATCAGGCGGCCAAGAGTACATTAATCTTAAGGTTACGGCCTGAGGGACGAGCCGCGGAAAGTCGCCTGCATGAGAAAAAAGATAAATGACGGTCGCTGTAGGGAGAAAATAAGGATGAGGGTTTAACGTCAATCACGGAACTCGTTTTCGCAACATCGAAGGACGTTGGCCCTTACACAAGACATGCAGCAAGTACCGACCACGGTGAGAAAACAGTCGTAGTTGGACTGTCCTCGTGTTTCCATGGCAAACGCTGTAGCATGAGGTGAATGGTGCCCACGAGACCAGCGTAAAGCTACTCTTCTCTGCAATTTTTGAAGATAGATCTCCATGGATTTCATGCAGGGATGTGCGGAAGTAAAATTTCAAATCCCGCAAAACGTAAAACGGAAAACGGAAGGCCAAAAATGGGCGGAAAACGGAAAGCGTAAAACGGAAAACGGAAAATTTTGCCCAAGCATAGGTTTATGACCAAAAGTCATCTTCAAGATTGGAATTGCTAAGCATCTTCTTGATGAGCATAAGTGGTGACTCTTTCAAGTAATTATGTGATCTCAAACCCACAATCTCAAGATGGTGCGCACTTCAAACGCCTAGAATATAGGTAGGTCGAGGAGTACATATCCTTCACCTAGTTACGAGAGATTACCAGAGTTATATAATCGATAAGTGGCTTCTCACTGAATTTTTGGGTAGACGAGGAGCTGTGAAGTGTGAAAAGTGCGGCTTCTTTGCTTTACTTTGAAGCAGATCTATTCTTTCTGTCTCCACAAAAAATCCTGTTGGGACGAGTTAGCGATGGAGGAAGGAGGAGAAGAACAGCGTGTGAGGAACGTGAAACACAAGCAGCCCCAACAATGCGCAAAACATCAGGCGCCAGCGGCGCCAGTATAGAGCTGGCGATCATCGCCAGATTAAAGCAGCGATAATTACGGTGTAGCCTTATGCTTTTGTCAAGTTGAAAGAAAGCCTACATCATTGACGCGTTGATTCGCAAGAATGCTTGATGATCTCACCATGGCAGGTCACAATTCCATGGAAATTTTGTGTCGGTCCACCCCTTACTTCCGTGGAACCTTTTTTTCTTTTTTTGAGAATTTCGACGAGAGCAGGGTATTTGTATGACATAATTGAAACTACGATGAAGACCAGCAAAACCGCGACTGGACATTAACCCTGCAGCTAAGACAAAAAAAAACAAAATAGTTTGAATTTCGTGGCGTTTAGACGTCAACTTTTGCGCCATTGTTGTGAAATCATGTACATTGTGCTTCGAAACACGAGATCCCTCTTCAGGATAGGGAAGTACGCCGAAAACAACGATTCCTCTCTCTCCATGATTTTCCGGGATTTTCCGTTTCCCGGGCCAAAAACCCGTAAAACGTAAAACGTAAAACGGAAGGCCAAAAATGGGCGGGAAACGGAAAGCGTAAAACGGAAAACGGAAAATTCCGCACACCCCTGGTTTCATGGGACATCACATTGTTTGAAACTATGTTATCTGAACTTTGAGCGAACGAAAAGTTTTTAGGTGATGTCCGAAGAATGTCCTGGTGTTGGCCGGACACATCCCGAGTATTAGCTGCCTGTCAAAAGTCACACGGTTGGTAAAAGTTGGTAAAAGTAATTTGGATGGTAATTTCATGGATCGAAACTGTTTATCATGTTCATCTTCAGCGCGTTCAGGAACCCTAGTGGCGAAAGTTCTTATCCAAGCAAGAACACGAAGAACAGGAGCATGATTAGTTAAAGCAACTGCCTGATATTTTCTTGCAAAGCTGATGACGTATGCGTGGACAACCTACTGGAAGATCTCAGCGCACATGCCACACTGACCCACCGTGAAAGAAGGCTAGTGAAATCAAAGAAACAATCAATAAGCCAGAACATTGGTGCAAAATGCTTATCATATTTGTGTTCAGCATGTTAGAAAGGCGCAATGCGCGAACTGTTGCGCGATCAAAAGCGGAAAATCGAAGAAATCCATTAATCGATAATTCAGGACCAACTGTTGTGGTATTTGTGTTCAGCGTGTTGAAGCGTGTTAAATCCAACAGAAGTGTCGTCATCGTCCCTCGGGAGAAAATAGTTAAGAATTAATGAAATCGGCGTAGTCGATGATGCAATCGATAATTTTCGGTAGCAAGCGTGCTTAAATCTCCGTTGCCCTCAGAAGTTGCGTATTCAATGTTAGTCCCTGATCGAAGTAGATCGGGGTCTGTACCATTCCCTTCCCTCGAAAATGCACTGCAATAAAAGCATTAGTTGATCCATTGACTAGCTATCCTCGGCTGTGGGCATGGATTGAGCAGAGGTAAATCAGCAAACTAGGAGGCAATCGAAGAGCGATGGTAAATGATCGGTGGGTCAGTTTGAAATCTACGAGCGTCAGGAGAGGGTGAGGGTGATTTTTTTTGTTCAAAAAGTTGGGATTCGCGGTCTGTAACAGACCGGGTCCCCTGACTAAGTTCTCCAGGTGCCCTGCAGTAGTCCTACGCCTGTGTGCGATACTTTAATTGAGTGTAAAGGCAAATCGGTTGGACTTACACTGCCGCTATAGTCCTCGAGGACTGTATCACCCTGCGTCGCCGTCGCTGGCGACTGTGACACCGGTGAGCATCGACTGTAGGCGGGGCGTCGCGGCGGCCGCCGATAATAGCGACTGCAACGTTGGTGCCTATCGATTGGTTGTTGGCGACTGCGGCTTCGGTGCAAATCGATTGTGAGCGGTTGCTAACATTGGCGGCCGCCGTCACCGGCGATGGCGACGCAAGGTGCTATACTCCTCGAGGAGTATAGCGGCTACCTTACGTGGTCCGCTGCTGCTGCGTGTCAACCGTGTAACCAGTACGCTGCAGTGTCAACCGGTAAAGAATTGGTCATTTGTACCTTAAAATTCTAACCTACTCCTGTTACTCTCTGGGCCTGTTTTAAACAGAAAGTCCTGTTCAAGCTCATTTTAAGAACTGCTGGAAAACTTTGGTGAACAGATCCTACTCGAAACCGACGTGTGCCGTATTTTCCTGTGTCTTTCGTATACCTGTCAAACTTTAGGCTTCTGGATAAATCTTCTTGTGCCCTGTTGGCAACATCAGGGACAAGCCTATACTCTTTTGATGTGAATAAAACTGTTGACTTTGAATCGAGTTATGTTGTTCTACAAAATTAGGTGCTACTGCCTCGGAACTTTTACACGCGTCTAATAAATATGGGTATGCTTAATTTTTCTGACTGATTTTTGAATCAAATCACCTATACGCTGTCAAATATCAGGTATTTCGTTATGTTACGACTCACATGCTAACATAGTAATATTCCTGCTTCTTCCTCATGATCGCCAAAGAAGCACTATTCCACGGAAATGTTATCGGTTGTGATTCGTTGAACATGCAAGGAGTATATTGCTGAAGAATTGAAATCGTTGAAGAAACATCTCAAAATTCGTTGAAAGGCATAAATGGTCATGCGACTAAACAGGAAGCTGGCAATGGGATCGAAGGACGTTTGAGTAAGCAGCACGAGTAATTCACGGCGATGCCTTGATTGATTGATTTATTGCGTCTTATTTACAACGCTATGGATACAAATACAGATGAAATACGAAAGCAGTTACCATTACTAAGAAAATGTGTAGTAATCATATTCCCAGACAAACTTTCGGAACTTCCGCGGAGCTTGTTCGGAACTTGCGCGGGTGACCCGACGGAAGTTCCGAATAAGCTCCGCGGAAGTTCCGAACTGGCTCCGCGGAAGTTCCGAACTAGCTCCGCGGAAGTTCCGAAATCGAACAGGAGTGACGTAATTCGTGCATTATAGAGTCAATCATAATTCGAGTAATAAGGTAAAATGGGCCCACATGGAGTGATGAACACCTCCAGGCGTCCCGATGCCAAAAATCGTGGGATCATGAATCCCAGCACAGATCGTTCCACCACGTAGCACTAATTGCGCATGTAGTAGCTATGTTTTCTGAAGATGAGCTTCAAGCAGGTCTGCCCTCTGACTGTGCTACGTATCTGCGTCAGGTTTCAAAATCAATGATAACATGGAAAAATTCCTCTTTGGTAGAAATCTGTCAAATTTTCGTATTTATGGGAATAATCCCAGGCGTACATTTATCTGACACGAGCTTTACCCGAAATTCGACATTACGGATGTCTATATTGGGGCATACCGAAGTGAATTTCGAGGAAAAAATAACGTAAAAATTTTCGTATTCTACACGGTTTCTTATTTGGCTAGCCGAAGTTAATCAAGAACATATCACTATAAAAATTGGGCGAAAACGTGCCATTTGATTTGTTAGTTTCTTGGATCATTCCATCTCTCTCGAAGCTCCGCGGAAGTTCCGAAAAGTGTCAAGCTCCGCGAAAGTTCCGAAGCTACTTTTTTCTCTGCGTCTCCATTCGGAACTTGCGCGGAACCTGCGCGGAACTTCCGAAAAAATCGACGAGTGACGTCATATTTCCGCGGAGGTTCCGAAAATCGAGCTCCAGTAGTAAATCAGGCTCCGCGGAAGTTCCGAAAATCGGCAAGCTCCGCGGAAGTTCCGAAAGTTTGTCTGGGTTGATCTATGCTACACATATCTTGGACCTAACAGCTCGTTTGGACGAAGCGCTGGAACATCTGGTGAAGATTCGCCTGCTTATTTTGATGTCTGCAGCTCCTGACCTGACAGTAAAGCTAGTTGCCCTTATCACACATTTAGGTTTTGCAATTTTGAAAGGGCCACCCCTAGTTATTGAGGGCGTAATGTTGAAAAACTCAAGAGCATTTATGTTAGTTGCAGTGTCAAGAAGTTTATGTAGTGTCATGCAAATATCAAGCATTGTGCGTCTGGATTCTAGGGTTAATAGGCCAAGACGAGCATTTCTGATACTTGGGTTGGGAGTGCTGCAATGAGAAGTTTCGCTCATTCTAATGAACAGTTTTTTAGTATAATTATTCTGAACTCTTTCAAACATGAGAACATCTTGTTTACGGTAGGGGTTGATGACCGTGGAACCACATGGGTCCTACATACATTTTATACGCTAGTAATAACAGGTTCGTATTAATAGTTGACAGGGCTCTGAAAATTTGGAAACTACGAGTCATTGCCTTCTGACAGATTTTCTCGTAATGGGCCGAAAAATCAAGAGATTCATTATAATGAAAACCCAAATCTCTAACTGAATTTACCCTCTTAATGGGAACCGAAGAAATATTATAAGAAGTTTCAACATTAGAGTTTCCTATTCGAAGATGCAACGTTTTCTCAGCAGACAAGGGAATCATCCAGTTTCTTGACCATTGAACAAATTCGTTTATTGCCAACTGAATGGCAGCTACATCTCTAGGACATGAGACTTCATGATAAATTTTCAAGTCATCTGCAAACTGTTTACACCTAATTCCATTATTTTCCAATATCACGGGGATGTCTGCTGTATATAAATCAAATAACAGGAACGATAGAACTCCTCCCTGTGGAACAATGCTGGACACTTCTTTTACCAAAGAGAATGATGACCTCACTTTTACTTGAAGAATTCTACCGCTAAGATACTGCAAGATCCAGTTTCTAATGTTTTGATGCAATCCAAGCTTTTCAATTCTCACAATAAGTTTGGGGATACTTACTCTATCTAAAGCCTTAGCAAAATCAAAATAGATTACATCGCAACTCCCGCGATAATCCAGTATATTAGTCCTGTCATTAATGCATTCCCAAAGATTTGTTTCTGCTGATCTACCCTCCACAAAGCCATGTTGATTGCGGGGAATAATTCCGTTAATATGTACATGGTGTTGCATATGCTTCTCAATACTCTTTTCAAAAATCCTGCAAAACACCAAAGTGATACTAACTGGTCTATAATTCATTGGGTCCGAAGAAGGCTCTTTTCTGAGGACAGGCGTGACATACGAATGTTCCCAACGACGTGATACTTCTGAGTACATCAGTGATTGGTTGAATATATAAGTCAATGGATCGGAGATAGATACAGCTATGTTCCCTATGAAGGTCAGGAGTTAGGGAGTGAGAACTTGGCCATTTCATCAACTTTTCATAGATTGCAACCGATTGGAAAAACGGAAAATTAGTCATTGGCTGTTTTAGATTGAAGTCTATTGATGGCAACATTCCGTCATCAGTTGTGAACACCTTGCAAAATTCATTAGAAAATACCTCCGCTTTTTGAATGAGTCACTGCCATTTCTCCACCACACCTTAAACTGCCATAATGTGTTCTTTCAGATAACCTAATTTTCAGATACCTCAGAAAATCCTGCTTTCTACCAGTGGCATGATGAAACATTAGATGTAGACTTTGCCGTGATGTAAACAAAACAAGCTTCACTACATGCGGTTTGGCTCGCTTGTCCACTACCGAGCGCCGGAGCACTACTCAGACAAAAGCGCCGTGCGAGCGGGCCCCGGTAGAGCGGGTCGCAGCCATGTCGCGGCCCGCTCGCTTGGTTATCGCAGCCCGCTCGCACGGTTGTCGTGGCTCGCACGGAAAATCCTCGTGCGAGCGGGCCGCGACAACATAGGTTGGTCCGAAATACCGTGCGAGCGGCCCACAATAACCGTGCGGGCGGGTTGCGACAACCGTGCGAGCGGGACGCGACATGGCCACCGCCCGCTCTACCGGGGCCCGCTCGCAGCCATGTCGCGTCCCGCTCGATCGGACTTTTGTCTGAGTACTTCCGCAGTTGTGAACTCGTTTGGAACACCGCTCCCCTACCGCACGGCAGCACATTTTCCCATAGCAATGACCCGTTTCCCATCACTTTCCAATGTCCGCGCCGGTGCAGCCCTCATCCGTACCATACCAGTTCCCATCCTTTTGGCTCATCCTCTTTCTTGTGACAGCATCGCGTCATCCTTTCCTTCTTAAGGGGTCTTTAATCCTAGGCCAGTATCACACACCCCAGCTGGGGTCTAAATGCCAATTTATCTTTCAAAGCGTCAGACACATGCACCCATTTGCGAAGGATTTTCCATGATGTCCGATCAACGCGTTATGTGCATCCTGAATTAAAAAGAACGTGCGGCTGCAGCGAGATCGTAAACGCATGGGACTGAACTGCGTCAGCGACTCGCCATATCCTTCTCGTATATACGCATACATCTACTACAAATTCTCCTTAAAGGCAACGCCCACGGAAATTTTCGCTTCCGAGGTTTTGGTCGTTTTCGATAATTTTGTTGGCAGGGGTCCCAACAGTTTTACGAAAGTTGCACAGCCGTAACTTTCAGCATCCTCAAGTAGGAACTAACAGCGTCCTTCCAGAAGAACAGTTTGGTCTTAGAATCGGTAAGTTGACAGAGACATCAATGTTATCAACTTTAGAAGATTGGACAACGAAACTATACCAGGGAAACGACATTGATGTTGTTTACTTTGATTTCGCAAAAGCTTCTGACAAGGTACAGTCCGTTCAATGAACTCATTTACAATTTTGGAACCAATGGTCTGCATCGCAGAATGATCAACTGGATAGAAAATTTTATATCAGACAGATGCTTCCAGGTCAAAGTTGATGAATGTTTTTCGAAAATATATCCGTTGACGACTGGCGTCCCCCAAGTAGAAGTTCTATCTCCGATCCCTCCTATGAGGTATGTGAAAAAGTTTCCGCCCTATAGCGATAAGTAGTTATAATACTTAGTTATCCTTGCAGATGATTTATGAACGCCGCTTAGTTTGTTGGCGTGACATCTGTCAATAATATTCAGTGCACAATTGTTCTGATAAGCACTTTGCTGGGATGTGCTACCTCATGCGGCTTGTTAATCAGACTGTTCCCCGTCAGACTACCATTTGTTCCGGTCGATGTCGCACAGGCTTTCCGAGCAGCGCTTCCAATCTTCTGAAGGCGTCGAAAAATGGGTGAAGGAATGCTTGGAGTCGGAGGACGAGGCTTTCTACTGCTGCGGCGTCCGTCTTCTCCCAGAAAGATGGGGAAAGGTTATAGCCAACGATGACCAACACTTCGATTGACGTATCTGCATTGTTTCTTTTTCAATAAAGACTCAGTTTTGTTTAAAAAAGGGCGGAAAATTTTTCGCATACCTATTATTAGGTCGTAGGGAAAGTTCTCGCGGTTTCCGAAAGTGTGCTTCTTTTAACACCACGCTGACGTAGAGGAACCTGTCTTTTGCATATATCTTTATTACTATCACCACCTGCAAAGTACTGCACAATCCTGTCCAGGGATACGGAATTTTCAAAGCAGAACTTTTGGCGCATTTCAGTAAACGACAGCATCGCAGATCACCTGCACAGTGTGTAATCATGATCTGACTTCAGCGATGTGCAGAGGTGAATTACCCTTGTACAGAAGCAGCATTGAAAACCGGCTCAAGTTCATCTTAACAGGAGATGAGAAGTGGTGTCTGTACGTCAACATCCAGCGCCATCGACAATAAGTTGACAAAGGTGAGCAGCCTGAGCCACAGCCAAGACAGGTGATCACCCTGTGAAGGTTGTGGTCACTGCTTGTTGTGACAGCAAAGGTATCATCCACTATGCGACACTGCGCGACACTGCCTTTACACTAGACCTGTGCTATCAGCAGGTAGATTGGTCGCAAAAATCGCAGCAAAGGGTCCGAATTACGGCAAGATCCGATTTCTACATGACCATGCTCCTCCACAAATTGAAAGTGTGACTAGGAGCTACACTACTTTGATTGGAAAGTGCTGACTTACGCAAAGTACAGCCCTTACCTTGACCCGTCCCCATGCGTTTCCCCACTTTTCGGCGCCGGCGCACCACTATCACACCGTTAAATCTGGAATGATCGCAGGAAACGATTTATCATTCTTTGTTTGTTATAACCGGTCAAGTGATAAGAGCCACTTTGGACATATAAAAGAGGAGGATGTGGTGTATCCATAAACGAATGAGAGGAGAAGAACGCGAGAGGGGATGTAAGGAGGAGGGATTTACACGGATTGCATTTTAATCACTGCTGAGGTCTGACTTCTAGTTTTTTACCATTGATGCTAGGCGCCAGCGAAACGATTGAGCAAATATGCACCTAACTCGTGTCATTTCTTTAGTAGTGGACAGCGGCGCATCCTTCCTCCGTCGATCTCCACATTTTCGGACTCTCTGCCATTTTTAGGCACCGGCGCTACCTTATAACACCATTGGACCCGACTCCAGGCGTTTCCCCATTTTTCGACGCCGGCGCACCTTTATCACACTGTTGGACCCGACTCCAGGCGTTTCCCCACTTTTGGACGCCGGCGCACCCTTACCACACTGTTGGACCCGACTCCAGTCGTTTCCCCACTTTTGGACGCCGGCGCACCCTTATCACACCGTTGGACCCGACTCCAGGCGTGTTCCCACTTTTCGACTCCGGCTCACCCTTATCACACCGTTGGACCCGACTCCAGGCGTGTTCCCACTTTTCGACGCCGGCACACCTTTATCACACCGTTGGACTTGACTTCAGACGTTTCCTCACTTATGGACGCCGGAGCATCCTTATCACACCCCCAGCCCACCTCTAACACTACACTAAGGCCTAATCCTCATCCTCGTCGTTCCTCGTCCGCCTCGTTCCTCCTCTTCGTTATAAAGGCAACCTATCCGTCTCTCTCCTTTTATACGGTTCTGTAATCACAGGCCTATCTCATTCCGACTGTGATGAAAACAACAGTCGGACATTAACATGTCTGAACATGACTGGCGTGGCCCGAAACACCTCTAACTCAAGGTAAAAAACGAAATTTACCACATTTTCGTGCATAACTCGAAGCGCTGAACACAAAGGTGTAGGTATTTCCCGTTTTTGGTGGCTGGTTCTAGTGTGTGTACACACACACATACACACACACACCACACACACACATGAACTGCCAATTAAGAAGAAGTAAGATGATAGACCTATCTCACTCATTCCGACCGCGTTGAAAACAGACCTATCTCATTCATTCCGACCGCGTTGAAAACAACTGTCGGAAATTAACATTAACACGTCTGAACATGGCAAATGTGGCCCAAAACACTTTTAAATCAAGCTAAAAATGAAAATTTGCACACTTTTCATATGTAACTTGACACGCTGAACATTGTGATGTGATCAGATTTTTCCGGTAGGGGCTGGTTCTCTTGTACACACACACTGACATAAAATGCCAATTAATATTGAGTATGATATACAAAAATATATTAGATAGTGCCAATCATGTCGCTTTCCAACAGCATTTACCGCAACTGATGACAGGTCAGTTAGATGGAAGCTCCCTTTATCGATCACAAAAACCTAATACGTTAAATACTAAACTCAGCTTTGATGAACATTATAGTAATGTAGCAAACAGCTTGTGTTTGTCTTCCCATAAGAACAAACACAAGATTGGATTTCAAACGAATGTCTCGATATGATGGACCAACGAAAGCGATGCAATGCACCGAGATCAGTCGTTATCACGAGCTACATCATGCTGTTAGACGGCGTCTCAAGCAAGAGCGAAAACAGCACTGGGACAACGTCACAAGCGAAGCGAAAATGCCGCCAGCCAAAGAGAATTCCGGACCCTATGCACCACACTGCGTCGCCTAAGAGGGCATGATAGGGCCGGCGATGAATGCATTAAGAAAAAGAATGGCGAATACGTGAAGACAAAGGCTGAACGGCGGTGGCGAGAGTATTTTCAAGTATTTCCTTGGCGAGAGTATTTTCAAGAGCTCTACAACCGTCCGATAACAGAAACGCCTCTACCGACTCCCACATATGTCCAGTGCTTGAGCCAACTGATTCCCGTTGAGCCACCTGACATCGAAGAAATCAAAAACGCTGTGGCTAGACTGAAACAAGGAAAAGCTGCTGGTTTTGATAATGGGACTCCAGAGGCACTGAAAAGAGGTGGCAACACCCTTCTCCGACGGCTACATTCGCTTATCCGGCTGGTGTGGACTTCCGAACAAATACCTACCTCGTGAAAGCACGCAATTCTTGTACCCATTCACAAGAAAGGAGACAAGCATCAATGCCAAAACTATTGCGGCATTAGTCTACTCTCCATAGTCGGTAAATTGTTCATGCGAGTCGTTCAGCAGAGAGTACAGAGTAAAGAGTGAGTCGCAAAGAGCAAACTGGATTCCGGCTCGGCAGAGGATGTTGTGATCAAATATTCACACTCCAACAAGTGATGGAAGAGCGCATACGATGCGGAAAACGTCTTATAATAGTGTTCACAGACTTCGCTGCTGCTTTTGACAGTGTATACCACCCAGCTCTATGGAACACATTGGAGGCCGAAGGAACTCCAAGAAAATTATAAGGCTTCTGCAAAACCTATGACGGTTCCAAATGCAAGGTTCGAGCGGGAGGAGGCATGTCGGAAAGTTTCACTGTGTCCACGGGAGTCAGACAAGGATGTGTCATATTAGCGTTCCTCTTCAACACGGTCATCGATGCTATCATAAGAAAGGCCTTCAAAAAGAGAGCTGGCGTCAAATGTGAACAGCAAGAGTTTATAACAGATGTGATGTACGCAGACGACAAAGCAATATTCGCGAATGACGAAGCTGAAGCACGAGCATCCTTAATGACATCAGTATGACTGCACAGCCATATGGTCTAGTCATAAACGCAGGAAAGACTGAGGTCCTCAGAACGGATGGAGCTCCAGTGATGGTTCGTTTAAATGAGGCAGAGTTGGAACAAGTGCAGAACTTCAAATACCTCGGATCAATAGTTCAGGAAAGGAAAATTGCGTCATCGATGGAGATTCTTAGTCGTATCGGAACTGCGTTCGCTGCATTTGGATCACTCCCCTGGTGTTTATAGGGCAAAACGAATGTCTCCACTCTCACGAAAATGAAGATATTTAGAGCACTAATATTAGGGTGGTAAGAAAGTCTTGAGCCGTTTGAGACTTTTTTCTACTTTATTTTATTACTCATCATACAGTGGAATCTATTAAAAAAAGCGCCGTAAGGGGGCTAGAGCGGCTAGAGATACGCGGCGGCACTCATAGACACCGCAATCTTGAGGCGCAGACTGTGGGGCGAGATGGTCGATTTCTAGAGACTCAGACACGTTCGCTTCGGGACTCGCTAATTACGTCACTGCTGGCTCTCCCGCATGCACGGGATGGTGATTTCATCACCTTTGCTGACGGTCTCGCAGCATAGGGGTGAGGGTGTGTTTACAACCTTTCAGCCTGCACAATGTACGCAGCAGGAGAACCACCCTTCCACTGTTGCGACGATGCAGGCACCTCCACTGAAGGGATGCCTGTAGCGTTGCGGAAGCGGGGAGGTGGCTGGACCTATTCGGTCGTCTTATGTGGTGGATGCTTCAGCAGCGTCCCATGGTGAGGTCTTGATGCAATTGTGCAGTCAATATATCCGTTCATTTCTGGAAGATTGCGCACTGTCATACAGAGCAAGGCGTGACATTTTGTAAATAATCAACCAATAGTTGATCAAAATCAACAAATTTCGGAGTAACTTCCAAGTCTTTACCATTAGAATATCTCCAGACTTCGCCAGCAGTCGTGGCGATCGCCACTACAGCCGGCTGCCGTCGCGATCACCACGACGGCCGGCGATCGCCACATGGATAAAGTGAATGAGGAGGCTTCAGACGTGAGAGAGATGATAACTGATATGGCACGGCGATCGATATACATCGTTCCCACTATCGCTATCATCAGATCGGCAGTTTATTTCGCCATATCAGAGTATGGGCGATGAGCTCCGTTTGGCAGCGATCCATGGCGATGTCACGTGGCATACGATGCGTATCATTTCCTCATTTCCACGATAATTATCTCTTGTATCGCCGGTTCACTTTTATTCATTTTGTACTGGGGAAGTCAGGGTATACACTTACTCTCGAGATTTACAAAGGGTACAGGGGCTCTGATAGGAAGCAGGTATACCGTGGCCTAAAAGTGGTGAAAACGCTAGGATACGGCTTCGTCAATGGAGAGCGAGTTCGTTTTGACCTAAATGTGAGGAAAAACACCAGAATATAGGTTGACCGACGGCTGAATGGCCCAGTAGTGTGGAGCACGCCAGCATGCAGGTCCGCCATTATAGGATCGGTTCGTTCTGGCTCAATAACGTGAGGAACGCTAGGATATGGATCCACCGATGGGGTAAGGGTCCGGTATGGCCCAACAGTGAGGAAAACACCAGAATGCTGGTCCACTAATGGAAGAAGGATCCGCCGAGGCCTAATGGTGGAGAATGCCAGGATATGGACTCGCTTTGGTCCAGTAGTGTGGAGAATGCCAGGGTGCAAGTCCGCTCATGGAGAAGGCGTCCGGCTTAGCATAACCGTGAGGAAGATGCCAGAATGCGGGCCCTTACCTGGAAGAAGGGCTCTGTGGCCAAATGGTGTGGAAAACGCCAGGATACGGGTCCACAATGGACGAGAGGACCGCCGTGGTCCTGTGCTGCGGGGAACGCCAGGATACGGGTCCTCCGACGGAGAACAGATCTACCGTGGCCCAATGATGTGGGGGACGCCAGGATAAGAGTCCACTGATGGAGAAAGTGTCCGCCATGGCCCAACAGTGAGAAAGACGCCAGAATGCGGGCTCCCAGATGGAAGGAGGACCCGACGTAGCCCATTGGTGTGAAGAATGCCAAAGTAATGGTCTGCCAATATAGGATGGTTCCGCTGTGACACAATAAGGTGGAGAATACCAGGATACGGTTTCGCCGACTGTGATCGGGTTTGCTGTGGCCCAACAGTGAAAATGATGCCAAAATACAGGTCCACCCATTGAAGACAGGCCCACCGTGGCCGAATAGTGTAGAGGACACCAGAACAGGAGTTAGCTTTGGCCCAATAGTGTGGAGAACGGCAGGACACGGGTCCGCCGATGAAAGACGCGTCTGCGTTGGCCCAGTAGTGAGGAAAACTCACGACCTGATGGAGAACGGACTTGTCATGCTCATACTCAACTAATAAGTAAGACTTCAGATTTTGGCCCATTTAATGATTAGTTTCGCTTCTTTGTCAATTTTTCAGAGATTCGGCAAGTGCGTAGCTTTTGCACATGCTCCAAGTGGCTGCCCCACCCCGCTTTCTAGCGTCCCGAATGGGCGCTAGTTTGCTCAACAATATGATAAACATATTTAGTTATTGCAGTGTCCCATCTAATAGGCAGGTCAGCGGCCCTTCTCCCTGAACTAGGAAGACTAGGAGCAGAAGAAATCGCTGACCGCCCTCTCAACATTGTCAGCTTTGGTGAAATTTTTCTTAGCCAGGAATGCTTTAAAGGGGAGAAGTAAGTGGTAATCGGAAGGGGCAAAGTCAGGAGAATAAGGTGGGAGGGGAATCGTGTCCCAGCCCAGCTCCTCCGATTTTTCACTGGTCTCTTTTGCTAAATCGGAGCCTAGCGTCATCGTAGTGTAGGTTTACAAAAACTCGGCTCGACCGTTTTTCTCGAACAGCATCCGGGACTCCCTGGAGCTGATTGGCATAAATGTTACCGGCGACTATGTGTGCTTACGTGAGCAGCTCGTAATATAATACAACATCTCCTTCCAGAAGTAGCAGAGGAAACACTTGATTGGGTGGGGGTGCGATTTGGCGGATGTTCTACTCGACGGAACCATATGTCACGATGCGTGTTAGAATCGTAGAGGACTCTTCTCTCATACTCAGTAATCAGGTCTTCCAGAAACCCCTTTTGGTGCGAGCAGAACAGGAGAAACTGATTGTGGCTCGAAGGACCTCTTATAGAATTGACGTCGTAATTAAAGTTTAGGGAGACAGTTCGGCCATATATGCCTGTTACGGAGAAGCCCCGAGTTTGGTCTACAAGAATCACGTTGTAGATCATGGGTATCGATCAATAATCAAAATTTCTGGGACTTCCAAAAAATTGGCCCAAGACTTTCTTACCACCCTGATACTAAATACTACCGATATTGTTGCGAAGCGGAATCCTGGACAATTCTTCATTCGAATGCACAAAAGATTGAAATGGTTTGGCCACTTGTGCAGAATGGAGCCTTCACGCTTGCCACACAAACTGCTGTGGAGGATGCGCTGGACAGGGCAATGGACAGACGTCGCTGGAAAACAATAACGAAATGCCCGAGATTGCCCGAGATGGCCCGCAACCACTGACGACGAGCGAGCGGTCACCTGGCCTACTCACATCAGTGCCGTATTGCGAGGCCCTGAAGAAGGAGATAGCTCCGAAACGTTGGCCGTTCTGAATAAACTGACTACTAATCTCGCGTGCAGTTCAACATAAGATATTACGAAATAACGAAATGCTTGCAATCTCCTGTGGCACCTACAGCACCGTCACCCATGTGCGCGAGCTATTGAGGATAACAATAACAATAACAATTGAAACAAGAAAGGCCGAAAGAACTTTAAACAATATTTTCAAATCATTGTCGACAAATTCAGCTAATCATCTTTTACTGGCCTACAAATCTTTTGCGCGACCTGTTCCAGGATGTGACACTACTGTGATGAGTCCGAAATCTAAGAACACTATTATGATGCTCGAATCGGTTCAGAACACCTTCCTAGAAAACAGTGGATAGGACTACATGGGTATGACTATGCTAACATTTCTTTACGAGGTGGCCTATTCAAGATAAAATTTTTCACAGCAAAAGATAGCTTGCGATCCCACTCCTTCACACAAAGAGCTGCCACGATTTTTCCAAGAGTCTCCAAGAAATTCGCTCTGCCATGTTCGCAGGCAATGTAAGAGATAGGTAGACAAGTATCTGAGCAATTCTATTCACTGATTTAATACATACATATGTATTGCACTAACATAAATGAGTCACTCCTGCGGCTTTCAGAGTTGTGTCGCGCCGCGCTACGCTGTATGATGAAGGATAGCGCGCGTCAACGCTGAGCGAGCTCGGGCCGTAGGTACCGCGGGCAGGGGCTTTCGGAGATTATGCCACGCGCGAGTTCTGCATTTTGCGAGCTCGCTGTGCGAGTCGTGGAGTAGAATGCTCTGAGGTATTTGTTGCTGCGCTGCAAATCCAACGCGACTTCCGGAGCGAGATGTTTCCCGCGCGGGTCACTACTGGCGTCACGCCGCATGCTGCAGGTAGGAAGAACCGAACACGGTAGGCATGTGGTGTCAACAAAATCACTCGCACAGAATTTTACGAACAAATGGGTCCCAGCGATTGGAGGGTGGATCTCCAGGACGTCTTCGTTTTCCTACTACTAGGCAAAGGCACACCCTTCCTGGTGCGGAGTAGTGGGAAATTCGGCAACAATTCGCAACGTTCTTGCAGAGAAATCGATGATGTCTCCGAAATGGCCTTATTCAACTTGTCTAACAGTTGAGCCTGGCAGGCACTCAGGCTCTTGGGGGTCCGACCCCTGCGCGAGAAGCTCTGGCACCGTCCACTGTCATGGAAGGGGCGACATGCTGTCAGTGCCATACGTGCTCTGTTCCAACCCCCCCCCCCCCCTTCCCCGGTATCAGCTCCTATGCATTTGGGGTTCAACCCCAGCACGAAAAGTTCTGACAATAGCGTGTTAGCCAAACATGTTGCTGATACAGATAAAGGCATATAAGCTGACTGTGGGAGCTTCAGGCGAAGACCAGACGAGTCCCGTGGACCGAATGAGGCCCGCTGGAAACCATGGCCCGGCAATAGGTGGATGTATAAATCGCGTGACTGCACAAAGCGCATACGCGTCCAGGCATTCCACGCGCATTTTTGCTTCTTTCTCACAATCGGCGAGGGTCACCGTGCAATAATGTGAAGCACAGTCTGACACGAGGGGGCCGACCAGAGCACGTGAAGGGACGAACACAGCACGTGACGGGAGGAAAGCAGCACGAGAGGGGACGAATACAGCACGTGAGGAGTAGAACGAGGGGTTCGAATCCGGGTGTAACTGAGGTCGAACCGGGATAACAAACATGAATGATATGATAGTGCAACCAGACAAACCCGTATAAACGAGCCAATGTATAGATTCGAGACAAGCTCTCCTGCTCTCGTACTTGAGAACTCTTCCCCAGCCGCATCAAGATAGACTCTTCGCGCGAGGTTCTCCACTTCGAGGGATCCTTCGTCACCCTGAGATGCTATAGCTCCATGCAGGCTTTGCACGTAATGCAACGCGTTGATTGCGACGTTGTAGCCAACATTTTGTGAAACTGCTTTATTTGTGAACACAAATAAAGAGGAAAAGGAGCGATAGTGACTGCATATGAAAACCAACCTTAGGAAGGTCTTCGGCGGGAATGGGAGAGCGTGACAGGTATACCTTGCAATCACCCCATAGAACGAAATAATACGCTTGTTTTGCATAGTTCTTGACGGAATCTCCTCCGTTGCACGACATCGTCTGTTTGGATTTCGGACCTGTATTGCACATCTGTAGCATGTAGTACATGTGAAAGTTTACCGAATAGCCATACTTGACAATCCATAAAATAGAAGGCTAACAAATAGTACGAGCAACATGCTTCCACTCGATGCAAACGCAGCTCCCAAACTAAGTGTAGTCAGCTATTTTGTAAGAATGAGCCTTGATCTGGCTATCTCCATTATCAGAGCCAAAGAGTTATTGTGCATATCGTACTCAGAGTATCCCCAAACTTCGCCAGCAATCGTGGCTATCGCCACTACATCCGGCTCTCGTCACGATCGCCAGATGGATAGAGTGAATGAGGAGACTTCAGACTTGAGAGAGACTATAACTGAAGTGGCGTGGCGATCGCTAAGCATCGTTCCCACTATCGCTATCACTTAAATCGCCAGTTCTTTTTGGGCACATCTTCGAGAACACGAGCGATGAGCTCCACTTGGCAGCGATCCATGGCGATGTAACGTGGCAACGATACAAACCATTTTCACGATGCTTATCTCTTATATCGCCGGTTCTATCTCTTATATCGCCGGTTCATTTCTATTCTTTTCGAACTGGCGAAGTGTGGGATACTGATACTGTCAGCTACTGACATGATTCACTTGGAGAACCACCCAAACAATTTCAGCGACAAATCCTCTTCCGGACAAGCGGGAGCGGGTGTAGGAACGAGCGTTTGGGTGGTTTCCTCCGAGAAGTGGCTGCGTTTAGGCCCATAAAATCGCAGATCATCAGGCGTCCCTCCAAGGCCGTGGCATACGGCAGCATTGTCCACAACTACCCGTCAGTTGGGCTCCGGCAGGTGACAACATCTGGCGGATCGGTCTATGCTCGCGCACAGTTTCACAGGACACAGGACGGAACAGCCTCGGGTTCGATGCTTTGTGGATCCAAAGTGATCCACCGGAGTATAAAAGCAACACAGGTATGCAAATTCTCATTATAAATTGAAAAAGATGGCTTTTGCAAGGACCAACCATGTTTCCGTAGTGCTAGTTTTGTTCTATTATTGAGCGGACTCGAACCAACCGGACCATTGCTTATGAATGATTGAGAGTCCGCTGCCTTTTCCACTAGTCCATCCCTGCTGCTCTTACCAATCTGCTCTCGCCAATCCTGATGTTAGCATACTACACAGCGATGCTACCGTTCACCACCACAAGTTTTTTCACAGTGGCTCCTATGCCAGCACGGTACTCCATGCAAACTGTGTGAAAAGATAAGAACTCGTAATACTTTGTTCTCATCATTTCCATTCATTTTCTTCACTGCGACGGTGCCGCTGTTAAGTATGCCAGGGGCCTTACCTTCATCCTTTATCACGTCCCTACTATCACCAGCCAAGCATTCCGACCTATCCACTTGGAAGGCTGTGTCAATCCACCGAAACGGAATGGGGTCGAGCGAACCAGCTGCACCAAATGCCTAAGGCCCATGGAAAACTTCGCAGCGACATCGTCGTAGTGAAGAAAATGAATGGACATGATGAGAACAAAGTGTTACGAGTTCTCATATCTTATCACACAGTTTACATGGAATACCGTGTTGGCATGGGATCCACTGTGAGAAAACTTGTGGTGGTGAACGGTCGCAGCGACAGCGTCGCTGTTTAGTATGCCCTAGGCCTAAGTAGAGAGGATCCATATCTTCCCGTTATTTATTCACCAGTCTGGCCGTCCGGCTGACACCGGACTTCCAGACTTTTCCTAATACTGGTTTCGCTTGCATTTCATAACCAGATTCTCCAAAGATGCCTTTCTTCTCCTTATGGCGTGTCCTAATTTGGCACTTCATCATTAAAAGAAGAATAACCCTATTCCTCACAAAAATTTTCTTCTCTTGATAGAAATACCTAAACATTATGATTTATAATAACGGGCTTACTCTGTACGTGTGTGTGTGTGCGTTTGTCAGTGTGAAACGAAATTTGAGGGTGTGGCCTAGACTGAAGAAAATGCTCTACAACGGGTCCACTGTTGCTGTTGGAATGCGCTGGCGTCCAAATGTGAGGAAACAACTGTAGTCGGGTCCAACGGTGTGATAAGGGTGCGCCGGCGTCCGAAAGTGGGGAAACGCCTGGAGTCGGGTCCAACGGTGTGATAAGGGTGCGCCGGCGTCCAAAAGCGAGGAAACGCCTGGAGTCGGGTCCAATGTTGTGATAAGCGTGCGCAGGCGTCCAAAAGTGGGGAACACCTGGAGTCGGATCCAACGGTGTGATAATGGTGCGCCGGCGTCCAAAAGCGAAGAAACGCCTGGAGTCGTGTAATAAGGGTGCGCTGACTTCCGCAAGTGATAGGAATTCGCCAGCGGGTCTAATTCTGCATGAGGCGTACGCTTACCCTGTCTCGGCGGTCCCTCCTAGTTAAATCACCTAGATGTACATTGTTTCCTTTCGTATTCGTGTTCTCTTCCCATTCCGTTTGTGTCTGAATGAGCCACTCCTTCCTTTCCGTTTATATACACCGGTGGATCCTTATCACTTGAATTACCACAACAACCAGTTTTGCCTAAATCATTTCGAGATAACAATTGCACTGAATTGGTTACACTCAATTTTTCACGGCCACTAACTTTGCTCATATGGGAGAGCATACCTTAGTTCATATGGGGGAAAGCTACCTCCTACGGGATCAAAAGTTTCTCAGGAGAGCGATGGAACTGCGTGGAAAGATACAGATTTCATCAATCCATTTACACTTTTGTGTTTGCTTTCAGCGTGCAGTATGTGAGCTAAGTGGGCATTAATAGAAGTCTGGAAGTCCGGCGTTAGCCGGACGGCCAGACTGTTAGCTATGTATCACCGATTCAACATGTAATGACCACAGGAAATGGTTCATTTTTTTCGTCTGTGTGGTTGATCAGGTGATAAGAGTGGATCAAACATATAAAATAGGGTGATGCGGTGTGCCCAGCCAGAAATGGGGTAAGATTGAGGTGAGCACATCGCGGAAGAGACATGATGGGGCAGGATCACATCGAAGGTAGATAAGAACCTACATTCACTGTTGTACTCTGGAATTTGGCGCTGTCATGTGCACATAGTTGTCGTATGTGATTGTGATCTCTTTGCCCGATCCTTGAGTAGGTGCACGTTGCGCTGAATCATGTTGTATGCTGGCGCTCGCTCCACCTCAAGACCGTCACTTTTGGCTCCCCCCCCCCTTCGCTATATAAGGGGGCCGGCAACGCAGTTGGAGTTCATTTGAATTCACCAATTCACCAGCTTTGTTTTCGACGACGATCGAAGAGCGAGGGCAAGAGCGAGGGGCAGAATCGAGAAGGAACAATAAAGAGTGAAGAAGAAGGACTTCCAACACCCCTAAACAGTCCGAGAGTGCCCTAAAATAATTGACAGTAGGAGGATTTCCCTACCATCTTTTGTTTTTGAAGACCGGCTTGATTTTTGGAGGGAACCATTGCAAGAAGTTTTGATTTTTTTTTCAAAATTGAAGACGATTTCACAAAAGGTTGCTACTTTGAGGGAATGATTGCTAGCGTAATGCGCATCTACATTCAACATTTCAACATGATGCCCGTCAGCTAGAGGAAGAGCAACACCAGATTATCACTGAAGCGTGCCACTATACGTAGTATACGTGCGATGCAACTTCGAATTCTACCCTGCTGGTACTAACTAGCTAATACCTAC
This sequence comes from Ancylostoma caninum, assembly GCA_037903475.1. Classification (NCBI taxonomy): domain Eukaryota; kingdom Metazoa; phylum Nematoda; class Chromadorea; order Rhabditida; family Ancylostomatidae; genus Ancylostoma; species Ancylostoma caninum. Next base: position 429,652 of record JBAJFG010000358.1, on the reverse strand, counting down.
TAAGTCCTACTGGCCAATGGCCACCACCTGCTGCACCCTGTTTCCCTTCTCCTGCTCTTTTCACCCATATTTTGCCGGAATATGTTGTCGCTCAAGCCGCTTTATGAAGATGTTAGTCGGTGGACTCGAAAAGTGGGCCGCTGCTCGACATCCTTCATTTTGCGGGCCGAACCCCGACGGCCGTACATCGGCCCGAGTGGTTCTGCGCTCAGTCCACTATTCGACAAAGTGTTCAACATGTGTAGCTCGGCGCGCTGTTTGGACAGTATGTGCCCCCGTTCAAACGTTTCGTCGGCGATTTGCAGGCGGATGGAACGGGATTTGCCCCTGCGATTGTTTGAGATGACTGACGTTCGCTGTAGATCACTCGTAATTGGCGTAATTTTATGGGGTACGGAACAGATGCTTTTGGCCTCCTTAAAGATAGCACTCACGATGGAAACGTCTTCGATTTTTTCAAGAGATTCTACTGTAGAGGCTGCTCTTGTGCCCATAACAGAGGGAAGACCATCAAAAAGGCCAACGCTTGCGAGAAATACTGTGTTGTATTTTGCCAATACATGTCCATTTGTACGAGATCTATTTCCTGAGATGGATGCAGCCGCCGAGGTGCGCAAAGGATCACCGCTACCCGAAAATTCTGATCGATCCCGTATCAACTGAGAAACACAGCCACACACGACCAGAGAGAATGGGGCGGGGTTGAGCGTGGTGGGTGCATTTGTACATGCGTACGAGTTTTATTACTTGAGTAAATGCACGAGTTGGAATGATTCCTTTTGCAGTTATATTCCAATTGATGGCACCTTTAAAATGAACCCAAGTGCGAGAAAACTTTTTCCAGCGTGAGTGCTGCGTTTAATGAGAAAAACCTCCTGTACATGGTAACATATAGGAAACACTAATGGCAAACGTGGTGAGTAACACAAAGTTACATTTATAGTGCAGTGCATCGGATTCCGATGAGGTCGGATAAGAAAAGACACGTTTCGATCCATATATATATATATATATATATATATATATATATATATATATATCAGTGGCGGACGCAGAAAGTGGGCGGGAGGGGGGGCGTGGGAAGAAAAGTGGGGTCTCCGCCGTTTTGGGGACCCAGACGGAAAATAAAATTAATAATAATATTAATTATAATAATAAACAATAAATAAAAAATATATTAAAAATAATAATAAAAATAAACAATTAAAAATAAACTAACACAAGATTTTTATTTGTATTGTAAAGTAATTTCGAAAATTTGGCGACCCATTCTCGGGGGGGGGCGCCCCCCCCCCGCCCCCCCCCTGCGTCCGCCACTGATATGTATATATATATATATGTATATATATATGTATATATATGTATATATATATGTATATATATATGATGTGTACCTTTTCTTGTACGACCGGATCGGACTCCGATATAATACAAATGTAGCTCAAATCACATTTGCACTATAAAACACAGGAGGAGCAGAAGTGACGTGGGTGGCGTTGCTCCGCTATCCTATGCCACATGGATGTGAGCTGCCATGCAATCATAGCCTAAAGCGTGGTGCTGAGTTTTGGAGTTCAGCACGATTATTTGAGCAGCATTGGCGAACAGCCGTTAGCTACTAGATTCCAACGGAAACAAAGCGCAAAACAAGAAAACCTCAATTTGGTTATCATGATCATCCTTCAAGAAGTCCACCAAACAGAGATACTTTGCTCTGCGTATCTCTCTACAGAAAAGCATATTTTCGGCAACAGTGGCAAGCAAGCAACGAATCAGAATACCTCCGGGACCGGAGGTATACTTCAAGTATCCCATAGCGGAGGGAACAAAATCAACAGCATTTGAGGGATTTTTATCGAATTTGTGATATCTTAAACTCAACTTGAAATAATGCACAGTATAAAGCCACAAGATGTTATAGCAGGAAACACCTAAGTTGAACGCCACAATGCATGCCATTCTAATCTACGAAAAAAAATTAAGCTAAACAGTCTAAAAAAGGTGTGTAAAAGCGTTCTCTCATATAAACAACGAAAGTGACTGAATGAATCAGAATGAAGCAATCACTGTGTTTTATACTATAGCCTTGCTGGTTTTTTCGATTTCACGCTTCGTTGTCTTCCCTGTTCTGGCGAAGGTAGATACGTTGGGGCAATCAATTCATGCATTGGAAGTATCTTCTCAGCGCTTCTTCGCGGTGCATGAGGCTGCAAGAAGTTGCTTGAAAATACGAATCTGGTCAGTATTGCTCCCTTTCGTTTGCTTGCGTTCAAGGTGTGTTGAATTTTCCAAAATCATTTTTAGCACATATGGGTGTTCAATGGTGATATGTATACTGACTGTTGACATAAGTCCTTGCGTTTTTTTCAGCTGCAATCTTTCCCACAAAATTATTACCTTCTACTTATATCTTAATTACGGTTTGAGAGCGCTTTTCATGTTCTAAAAAAAATTACATTCGCTTCTTCTTCTTGAATCTACTATTTGCCTAAGTATAAAGCCTGAGAAAAGGAGTAGTGATTTCATGAAAAATAGCAATGCCGGCAGCTGTCCCCCATGACACTCACTTGAAGCTTCGAAAATTGCTCAAATTTTTGATCTTTTGAACAGAGAGAGGATGAGATGGCTTTCTGAGAAAGGGAACTTAGGATACCATGCTCATGCCGCCACAGCGCCTGCGGATACGCACGCAGTGCAACGCGCGTAAGAGAGGCGTGGTTTGCAAATAGCTGAGTAGTGTTGGCGAAGTACCACAAGACTGTGTAAGATGATAAATTGAACGCTATAAAATGTTTGAATTTAAATAGACTTGTAAGTTAAACGAATAAATTTGATTAAAATTTGAATAAACCCGATTTTGAGAAATAAAACATTGGACCAGGGGTTATTTGGCATACTGATTACGAATATAACATCCATTTTGGATCAAAATGCCGTTTCTGAGGTGTTTCAAGCATATACGGCAGATACTACATTCCTCAGAATCTTCTGAGACTTGATGGGACTACTTATACCTGATGTTCTCGTCCTGAATTCGGTATATGTTTTGCATCGTGATGTCTTTTTTCAAGGCTCAAGGCTAAGGCTTAGGATGGATGCACTCTCTTTCCTGAAACCTCTGGTCTTGTATTTATGAAGCGTTTGGTTGAGGGCGATACACGGAATGGCGACCCGTCAGCATTATATTCTTGAGCTAAACCTGCAGGCACAGTGCATATCTACCAAGCATTTCTCACGTCTCCTCTGGCGATGGATTAATAATCGATTACCTCTCAGAAAATATAAATGTAGAAGAGGAACAATTTGGAAAAAAAAAACTTATAAAGCATCCTATGTAGTGATGAGCAACTAAAGCATCACATGCTATTATTTGTTAAAAACGCTAAAAATTCTAATTTCAGGAATAAATTAAGTGAGAAGTAAGGAAAGGACTGAAGTCTTTAGATTTGTCCGAATAAAGCACAGTTTCGCCTTCACTTCTCCTTTTCTTGACTTGACATTTTTTCTTTTTTGGCCTAGAAACTAAGCAAATCAGTATTTTTGAGATACGTCATGGCGATGGAGTTATAGAGGAAGGAAAGCGGTTTGGAGCTCATAGTGTTTGCGGGAGAAGGACAGTGGGAAAGAAAAAAAAACGCAACTCAAGAAAGCGCAACGACTAGTGTCTACCTAAAGGTCTACAAGAAAGCGCAACGGCTAGTGCCTACCAAAAGGTCTATCAGCCCCGCAAAAAGTTCGATATCGCCGAGAACCGCGTCCCACTACCAATTTTCGGAGCCTGCTGCCTCACCAACCAGAGATACTTAAGCTGGTGCTTTTGTTAGAATGCGGGAAAAAGTGTTTTAAGAATCCTGTTTTGCTTTCCACTGAATAAGGAATAAGGAAGGATGATGTAGAAGAAAACGTTTGGCACCTCTCTAGAAATTTCCGTTTGCACAAGTAATTTTCGACATGGCTTTCTTACCGAGAATTTTTCAGCTGATGAAGGTTTTTTGCCTTGCATTTTAGGCACAGGTTTTGAAGGTTTGACCTGAACAATTCTCTTGATTGAGAAAATGACTCTGAAATGAAGGTTAAGGAAATATACACTTGGATAAAATCTAGTGGCTCGAGACTACGCAGTTGCTATTGCCATGCACGCCATGCTATGGTACTAGAATGTCTTAGTTTCAACGTGCACCCATTACTGTCCTCTTTATCAAAGCATTTACAACTCAAAACCTCTTTAAATTAGATCCACAGAAGACTTATCATCGTTAGTGTGTCACTTGCTCTAATTTCGGGTAACACCTCCATCATTGTAGTGTCACATGCATTCCGACAGTGAGGAGTATAATTCTCAAGAGTAACAACTTCAAAAAATGGTCAAGTCTCATCCTTGTTTTCAGTGCTTGATCAGGTGTGTGAAAACAGGAAAGTTTTCACACGTTCTCGACAGCATTTTCTCACTTTTATGTTAATGCTCAGAAAACCTACTTGTCGTTGAAGTGCAGGGGTCATGGGCAGCGGTCCTGTTTTTGTTTTCAGCTGAAAAATCAATTTTTTTGACCGGCCAGATTTATTCGAATTCTGTAATTTTCAGAATTCTGTTAAATGGTCACCATCTTATTTGTGTGAGAGTGCGACAGAGCATTTGTACCGCTTCCACCTTTCTTATCCTTTACAACTGCATCATGAGACCTATTTATTGGTGGAAGTTTCTCTCTGGAATGACTTTTATTGCTGTTATCGTTGGCGAATTTAAAATCTTACTCAATACCGAGGAAGTTTTTCCTGAATATTTGTGACTGTTCTGCAAGTGGTGCCAAGGCAACACACGTCTTCAAGCGATTCCTGTGTAGAGTCCTCAGGATATTTCATGAGGACCAGTGGTGGTGGAAGTTTTTTACCTTGAGCACCCTGTAATAGGTGCTGTTGAGTTGCCGGCAGTGCACTAAGTACGGCTGAATTTCACCTTTGCGAAAGCTACTGGTCATGTTGAGAAAAACCGTGTTTGAGCTAGACATTCGTAGTGATGCTATAAATTCTTAGGTGACAGTGGCGGACGCAAAAAGTGGGCGGGAGGGGGGGGGAAGTCTCCGCGGGGAACCAGCTGATTTGCTGCGAGGCTACGTGGCGCGACCTATGGTGGCGGATAAGGGTTTAGCAGGGACCAAAGGCAGCCATGCGCCTGCCCTGCTACGTGGGTAGATCTATGGGATGGACTCCTTAGTTCTACAATGCTGGATTCGATTCATAAGGCCGGCATATGAATGTGAACATGCGCTCACGCGTGTGGGTGTGAGCAAAGTCTTTGCGTGGCCTGTATCCTACAGTTCGGTTTTTCAAAGCTCGCACTCTAGCGACTGGAAAGCGCATGGGAGGCGAGTAGGGACCGCCTCTAACAAATAAGCCCCTTGCCCACGGAGAAACCCTTCTCATTCAAATGCCGGCGACGGGCCGTAGTGACAGGGCGGCTGACGAACACCTCATGTCACATCTAATGTCAAATGGATTCAAGAAGAACGTCACGGTGTACGCAAGAACTCCCTCCCGCGGGGGCCCGGTGAGTGCGGACAATAATATGCGAGGGTCCTCGATGCTTCGCGGACGGCGGCATCCGGGGCAAGCAGGCGAGTCGTTGAGGATCACATCGTAGCCAAAACGCGTATTGCGACTTTAAACGGCACGTTAACAGGCCGCTCATGTGAACTGGCAGCAGCGCTGCAGTGCGCGGTGCAGCAGGCGAGATGGTGCGGCAGCAAGTCCGAGGACATCGGACGTAGCTTTAAGATCGTCTACACCGGAAGTCCACCACTAGAAATGGCGTCGGCGTCATCGTCTCTGAAAGGTTCAGACATTCCATAGAAGGCGTAGAGCGTTTTGATGACCCTCTTATGGAGGTTGTGATCGTTACGCCAGAACGGCGCATTCATTTCTTTTCGGCATAGGCTCTGCAGACTGGATGCACGGATCGGGTCAAGGACGACTTCTGGGCACTGATTGATGAGAAGACCGTAGCACTATCACCAGAAGGCACGATCGTCATTGCAGGAGACTGAATGTTCACGTAGGAGTCAAGAAGGACGGCTACAGGTGGCATGGTGGCTTCGGATACGGGGTGCGCCAACAACGGAAGTTTGAAAGAAAGACCTGAAGAAGGCCGCGGCGGCTGCGAAAGCGGCGCATTACGATAAAGTCAATAAGAAGTAGACTCAAAGACGGGGAGAGCTTCATCTACCCACTTGCGAAGTCGCGTCAACACCAAGCAGCCGACGTCGAAAAGTTCCACGGCGTCAACGATGAACAAGGCCACCTTCTGATGGATCGCAAGATGGCGACGCAGCGATGGAGGGATAATTTCGAGGTCTCCACGGAAGAATTTGTACATACTCCGATTGCAGAAGTCCAGCCCACCTTCCGACCGATGCGGCCGATCACCATCAAAGAGACCATGATTGCACTGAAGCGAATGAAGCCAGGCAAAGCGAAGCACCACCATCCCGATCTGGAAGGGCAAAGGTAGCCTCGCTGATTGCGCGAGCTATAGACCAATCCGTCTGTTTTCGCATGCCATGAAGATATTCGAATGTATCATTGATTCGCGAAATCGTTCAGCTGTCTATTAACCAGTCCGGCTTCATATCCGGATGCGGCACTAACGACGCCATCCATATTGTCCTACTCCTAATCGAGAAGCATCGTGAGAAGAAACGACCGTTGCACGTAGCCTTTCTGGACCTAGAGAAGGCGTTCCGCACTAGGTAGTCTGATACGCATTGCGACTTCAAGGCATTCTCGAAGAACATCTCAAGTGGGTGCAGATGCTTCACGCCGAAGAAGTGAAGTACAGGCGACTGCAGGCACATCAACAGAGTTCCCCATCACCGTTGGCAAACACCAAGGCTCAGCACTCTCTCCGCTCCTTTTCATCGTTGTTGTGCACTGGTCCACTGGTCTCTCAAGGCCTTTACAAAGGACCATCAGAAACCACTGCCTTGGATGCTATTCTATACCTGCGACGTAATTTTAGAGTCCGAAGAGAAGGATGAACTTGAAGGGCAGATGTAAGCGTGGAGTGACCGGCTTGCACGGTTTGGCCTTCGCCTCAACATTAAGAAGACCATGTCTCTAACCATTAATGAATATGAGTCCGGCACTGTCAAAGTCAAAGACACGGATCTCCCGCGAGCCACTACGTTCATATACCTCAGTGGTTCATCAGACGGTAGCCTCGCTCGTGAGATCATCACACGCGTCAGTTCTGCGTGGCTAAGGTGGCGCTCAGTGGCTGGTGTGCTGTGCGACAAGGACATCCCAGATTGCCTCAAGTCGAAGATCTACCAAATATTGGTCGCCCTCTATGGTGCTGAATGTTGGCCTGTCACCAAGGAAATGGAACGCCTAATCAGCGTCATGGATATGAGGATGCTACGGTGGATGGATGGCATTACGCAACTAAATCGCCTATGCAACCAGAACATACGGCAGCGATTTGGAGTAGCTGCGATAGCCGACAAGCTCCGTGAGGCGCGACTGCGATAGTTCGGTCACGTTCGAAAAAGTCTGTAGGATTGATTTCGATGTAGACGTGACAGGAAAGCGAATAAAAGGAGAACCTAAACAACGATGGCTTGACACTCTGCACGCCGACCTCAAGCTGGCTAGGTTCCATCCCGATCAGGCGCATGACAAGGCAATATGGCGTGAAAGGATTAGCAAAGTGGACCCCGCTACGAAACGGAATAAACGCTGAGGAAGCAGAAGAATATATGAGACAGGGGCCAACGCATAAGTACAGACGCAAGAAGCAGCGCATCGAAATTACAGAATGGAAGAAGCTCTGCAGAACGGCAGACTACGAAAGGGCCCGACGAGCAGTGCGGAAGCACGGGAGTTGAATACAACATGGAAAGTCTTTTGGAGCAAATAGATAGAGCAAAAGATGTATAATGGGTGTTCCGAGTATCGATGGATACTACGTAACTTCGGTTTGTCAAGTATTGTCAGAGTAAGTGGGGCCCCGTTGTAAGGCCTTTGCTGTCAATGTCAAACTTAAAATTTGTTTGTTGAACCCTGCGTTTGTGTTAGGTTGGTGCAAAAATAATGCGCGTTTGCATGCCTTTGATTCCAAACCTCATAACTCCGTTCAAAATCGATCTTTTTCAAAAGGCTTGGAAGCATTTTAATCCGCAAATCTTTAGCAATAAGGTAGACGTTCTCCGATTACCGTGCAAATCTGACAGGATCTTTTAGAATCGACGAACTTCCGGAGGGCAGTTTTGGTATCACTTTAGTTTACGAGAAAATTCTCCTGGAAGAAGTCGCCCAGGTTCTCGGGGAAGTGGTAGTCGGTGAGCGAGAAGCTTGCTGATTATGATGTAGGAATCCGATCTTCCTAGCTCAGTTGCTCGAACCTGGGAAGAATCTGTCGTGCAGGGTGTGCCTGGACGGTACCCTGTGGGAGTGAAGAATCCATTTTATTGAGCAACGCTGGGGTCACACCGTAAAGTTTCTAATTTATTTCGTTTACGTCTTGAAAGGACTTACCAGATTAGGAAGAATGAATGAGCTGCAGTGAACAATTCTTGCAGCAGGTCACCACAAATTCGCAGTGACCTTATTTTGGTGTTCCTTCGGTTTCTGGGAGTGTTTCGGTGCATCTTCCTCGCCCAACTATTCAGCGAGGCACCTCATTTTGTCGAAGAGGGTCTATACTTCACATTTAATTACTAAGCGACCGACTGTTTGCTTGCAATTCTTTCACTGCAAAGGCGCGAAGCAGACCTCTCATCGAAGATCAATGTGGTACTCGTTCAGTATGCGCGACATCAACTCGTCGAGCTTTTTCATCCTCCCATTTTTACTGAAGGGAGGGATGGTCTGACAACAGTCACCGGCAATGTTCCGCGAAACCAAATATGTTGTTCTGGATGGGTACTGTTTGATAATTGTCATCAGTTGGGAGTTGCAAATCCCAGGAAGACCTATGCGACATTCCTTACTTTCGAAGCAAGGCACACCAAGCCGAAAAATCCGGGAGCAGCTCGGCGGAATGCATTCGCTCACACTCCCTTCGCCAAAACTATGGTAGTATTCCGAGCGGTTCCTGCTGAGATGCCGGCGAGTTTTAGCTCGCTGAAGTGAGTTTGGCGAAAAACTTGTTTTGGCGCCTTTCCTTCCACAACTAAAAATTCACCGAAAACATGAACTTCGCTCAAAATGCATGAGATGCTTGAAAAGGCCATGAAATTTGCTACAAAACCATATGCAGCTTCTCATACCGATAATGAGAAACACCGGAAGTTTTCTGCACCGAAGATGAAGCAGCGGAAAACGCGCATTATTTTTACACCAACCTAATAGATTTCGCTGATCCTGATCAAATATGATCACCCGAGACAGAATTTCACCAAAAATGCAGATCCTTACATCTCCGTTTTCTTTCATGCGCTATGAAGAAGGGCTTAGCCTGTTTACATATGTGTCTGTAAGTACACTCCAAAGTTTATTGGCGATAAATTTAGCGAGGTTCATTTGGCAATCGGACGGGTCTGCCAACAACCCAGGCAAATGAAATCATTCAAATACATTGTCAAACAAGAGGTCCGGCCAAATGTATTGCCGAACAAACCTCTCCAATTGTATAGCCACGCGAATCTTGCCATCTGCATCGCCATAAGAACCTTGCCATTTGTATCGTCAAGTAAAACAATTATCAACCGCGCAAAAAAAAAGAAACGATTTCGTCAAGAGTCGTGCCATGATACCAATCTTCGGATCTGCCTTATCAGCAGAGCCATTTTACCAGCCTGATCGACATCGTCGACGGCTGAATCTCCAACCAAGAATAAAATGATAGCTATCTTACTCGATAACACACTCTCTCGCCTTCTGTATTGCCAAATACCCGTAAAATGTTTCGCGAACAGATTCTTCCGCCTTTTGCATTGCCTAGCAGGACCATTACCCATTCTCCTGGAGAATGTGTTGCCAAACACACTCTCTAACGAAATGTATTGTCACCGAACTTCGGAGCATTAGTAAATATGTAAGTATGTGTGTGAGAACGAAATCCTACAATAGTGATTATGACATCATACAAAAGCCTATAAGGCCTAAGGCGTACTACACAGCGACGCTGTCACTGCAACAGTTCACCACCAAAAGTTTTTGCCCAACTGCTCCTATGCCAGCATTATTCCACGCAAGCAGTGTGACAAGATATGAGAACTTGTAACGTTTTGTTCTCATCACTTCCATGCATTTTCTTCACCGCGTCAGTGTCGCTGTGAAATATGCCATGGGCCTAAGAATGGGTGTGGTGTGGTGATGTCGGAATGAGATCGAGCAGATGGTCAAGTGATATGCAACGGGTCCATCAATGGATGAGGGTTGCGACAGTTCTCAACATAGGGGAAGACGTCATGCAGCGGGTCCACCAAAGCAGGAAGGTGCGACGGCGCGTCATGGTAACGGTGTGAAGGCGTTCAAAAATGGAGAAACTTGCGGGACGGGTGGGTTTCTGGATGAGGGATGTGCTGACACCTCCTTCGCCCTCCCTTCCCTCCTACATACTCCTCTCACGGCCTAGAAGTAAATTACTTTTTCAGTAATCTGTTCCCATATTCCATTCTAATTGTGTCTCAATCCACCACCCCTTTCATTCTGTTTGTAGACACCGGTAGGCCTTTATCACTTGAATTACCACAACTGATATCGACAATGTCGACTAATTCATACGTTTCTTTGCCGTTTATTATCTAACCACTCAAAAGTGATGCAGATATGTTTAGTGGACCTTTAACGGGCATATGTACCCACACTCTCCCACACGGCAATGTTTCTCTGAAAACTATCAGATTCATCAGCTGTAGCCTTCTACCTTTTTTGACGTATGAATGCTTTCTGGATAGCCGCTTTGGTATGTATAATTGGATTGAACCGTATTCATGTCCATGATCTCTTGAAATAATTAATGTTAAGCTGGTAGTTCTGCTACTTCAAGTGACAAGATCTGTTGATGTACTTGAACGGAAAGCGGAGGGTGATCCACTAAGAGAGAAATGCAATGGAGAGGGAGAATGAAGGAAAATGGAATACACTAGATCATGTATGTAGGGAGGAAAACAGATTTGGATAATGGCGCTACCCCTGGCAGAAGTGGACCCGTCCCAGTATTACTGCACTTTTGGATGCCTTTTATCACACTGCTGGACCCGTCTCCATGCATTTCCCCACTTCTGGGCGCCGCCGCACCCTTATCACACCCCTCGTCTCTAAGCATTTCCTCACTTCAGAGCTCATCCACGACGAACCACGCATGTGAATGCATCAGGGGCGGTGCAGCATGAGGCAAGGATATTTAAGAAAGACTGTAAAAATTTTCACGGTCTCTCCGTCAGGCGCCCAAGTGAATTGAAGCAGTAGAAAACAGCACACTCGCTGCGCTTTCCCAAGCAACATCTTGTTCATCACGCTGCTCCACCTCCGATGGAAGCTGCGGCATTTCCAAAGGACCATCTCCAGCTGTATGAAGAGCATTCCGCTCCACATGGTATCGATCACTCTGCATGGGCCGTGACGGTCCATTTCTGTTCCGCTTTCCATTCAATCTTTTTTTCAATTTCTCCGGTTGCGATCACGTTTCAGGAACTAATTGTTTTTATGTATCATCATCCAGGAAATTATTGTTTTTATGTATCATCACTATTCTCCTCGACTCATCGTTCATCTTGCTAAATCTAGAGACCCCTCTCACTTCGTCAAGTTTCAAGGTATACTTTCGTTTCATCAACTCCTCTTTTCATTTGACCACTCTCTTTACATCTTGTCAAGTAGGTATCACGTTTCGTACTCAAGTGAATTATAATTCGCTTGACCTTACTTGCTTCATAACTCTGCTACGCTTTATTCTTACTAGCGCCCCTTCGAAACGCTAGAATGTGGGCCACTTTGAATTTGTGCAAAAGATTCGCACTTGAGAAGTCCCTGTAACATTGAAAAAGAAGCAAAACTAATCATAAAATGGGCTAAAATATGAAATCTTTCTTATGAGTTGAGTATGAGCATGACAAGTCCGTTCTCCATCGTATGCCGTATTCGTGCGTTTTCCTCACTTCTGAGCCAACGCAGACGACGATTCCATTGACGGACCTGTATCCTGGAGCGGGATTTCTTCCATCGGTGGACCCGTATTCTGGCGTCATTTTCACTATTAGGCCTGAACCGTATCCTGGTATTCTCCACTTTATTGAGTCACAGCGGACCCATCCTATACTGGCGGACCCCTATCCTGGCATTCTTCACACCATTGGGCTACGGCGGGCCCTGTCTCCATCAGTGGACTCTTACCCTGGCGTCCCCCACACCATTGCTCTACGGCGACCCTTCCTCTATTGGCGGACCCCTATAATGGCATTCTTCACACCACTGGGCCACGGCGGACCCTTTCTCCATTGGTGGACCTGTATCCTAGCATTTTCCACACCATTTGGCCAAGGAGGCACCTCTTCCAGGTGACGGCCCACATTCAGACTTCTTCTTTAGGAGTTAGGATAAGCCTTCATGGGCGGACTTGCACCCTGGCATTCTTCACACTAGTGGATTAAAGCGAGCTCATATCCTGGCGTTCTCCACCATTGGGCCACGGCGGATCCTTCTTCCATTGATGGACCAGCATTCTGATGTTATCCTCACTATTGGGCCACACCTGACCCTTATGCCATCGGTGGATCCATATCTCAGCGTTCGCCATTTTATTGAGCCAGAGCAAACCGATCCTATAAGGGCGGACTGACTTGCATGCTGATGTGCTCCACACTATTGGGCCACTCAGCCGTGGGCTACCCTTATTCTGGTGTTTTTCCTCACAACTAGGCCAAACCGGACCCCTCCCCATCGGCGAAGCCGTATCCCTGGGTTTTCACCACTTTTGAGCCACGGCACACCTGTTTCCTATCAGAGCCACCGCATCCTTTGCAAATCTCGAGAGTAATGGTAAAGGCTTAGGAGTTACTTAGAAATTCTGATTAACTACAGTGCGTTTCATTGTGCAAGCTCCATTTCTTCTTTTCAGGAACTTTGGCGCCGGTTTTGCCCTACATTGAGTAGGTTGGTCGGAAACTCCCAGTGAAGTAGCAGGAAAAGGGTACACATGGAAGACACTGCGCTTTTTCCATTTTTCTCAGTGCTGGATTGGATTCTCTCACTGTAGCCAAGTCATGCATAACTATAGGCGGACGTGAATTCACATAAGGCACTGCAGGGATGGGGAATGCGCGCGTTCGCACAGCTGCCTTCTCTTGAAGACACACACGCTCAGAAGTTTCTGAGTGTGGAGACAGGCGTGGCTGCGTTTACGTACTGCAGCAGGCATTAGCTTCTTCTTCCCATGTGGCAAGGTCCATGACGGAGACGACGAGAAGTAAGCAAGGAAAAAAATCTGAGTGCTCAACAGTAGTGATAGATAATTCTCCTGAGGTGATGCCCTGAGCGTGACAGAACCATGAAGAATCGCAGTAAAAAAGAATCCCCGCTCCGGCTCCAACCGCCAACCCGTCTCGTAGTGGTATCAAGTAGGCCCTAATTCGTCTAGGACACCTGAAATGGAGAAGATGCATGGCCTGTAGCATTCAATATGAATTGATTCTCTATTCAGTGAGAAGGAGTTGTTAAGACATCACGTTTAAAAATTGTTCAATACAACTACAGTGCGTTTCATAATTATAGGGACACCCGATTTTTTGCTGTAGGGAGCTTCACCATGAACCAATCGATCTGATTTTTCTTTATTCAATTCAGGATGTGAAATAACCTCTAGAGACATACTTTTCATTAACATCATCAGTAATAAGGTTTTTTGTAGAGAAAGATAGAAAAACCAGTGTTTCAAAATTATAGGGACACTTGGACTTGATGGAACGATTTATCCAGAAAACCAAAACTAATAGTGCAGTTGTTGCCATTGGGTTATTCCTATACAGTGCTAATTCAAATATCCGGTTCTGCCAATTGGTGAAGGCGTTCCAGGAGAGGTTCAGCCCAGCATTGATCTTAGTTTCTTGAACTGTGCTCTGAAGTGTTTCAGCATGAAAATCCCAGCGGTGTTAAGAATGGGTCCATCTGGAATTTGTTTTAGAACAATTTTCTTCAAGAAAACAGTGTTCACAAATGTTTGTCAGGTAATGGCTTCGAGTTTGTTGCAGCCTTTCTATGCTGTGGTGGCCTGAGCCACGAGGATTACTGCACTTTTTTTAACCAAAGCAAACTTTCAAGCTTTTGTCAACGATAACCACTCAGATTTGGTGTTGAATGATCACACAGGTTTTGTTGAATGTTCCTACGTTGAATTAAATGTCCCTACATTGATACAAAGACGTTGAACAACTTACGCCGTGTAAGACATGGCATGCTCGAACAAGCCATTTCGCCTCCCAAGTACCATCTTGAGGAACTAATTCTTTTCTCCAAAAATATAACCTGATCTTATGAATAAGAGAGAATTTGATCGACCCAAGCAGAAAGGAGGCCTTACTAAAGAATTAAGACCATAAATATTTTCCCTTTCTATGAAGGGGCTTAGGAAGCGGCTGTGTGCAGTGTCGATTGGATCTCGTGCATGTCGTAGCCTGTTCATCGCCTTTGTATCAATTAGAACTTAGAGTGGTACATTTAGCAAATCCTGTGTGATCATTCTATACCACATCTGTGTGGTTATCGCTGACAAAGCTATGCTTTGGTTAAAGAATGTGCAGTTATCCCCGTGGGTCAGGCCACCACAGCACGATAAAGCTACCACAAACTCGACGCCTTGTACCTGAAAAACGCCTGTGAACACTCATCTAGCGGGAAATTGTTCTAAAACAAATTCTAGATGGTTCCATGTTTAATGCATCTAGAATTTTCATGCTGAAAAACTTCAGAGCACAGTTCAAGAAACAATGATCAATGTTAGGCCGAACCTCTTTGGAACGCCTTCACGAGTTTGAAGAACCGAAGGTTTGGATTAGTACTGAAAAGGGAATAACCCGTCGGTCACAACTGTAATGATAGTTTCCGTTTTCTGGGTAAATCGTTTCATCAAGTCCAAGTGTCCCTATAATTTTGAAACACTGGTTTTTCTATCTTTCTCTGTATAAAAATCTTATATATCGATGATGTTGACGAATGGTAAGTCCGTGGAGGGTGTTTCATATCCCGAATTTAATGGAGAGAAAAAAAGATCGACTGGTTCATGATGAAGCGCGCTAAGGCAAAAAAAAAACGGGTGTCCCTATAATTATGAAACGCGCTGTATTTATTGGTTGATTGGTAACACAATGCTCATACCTTATTATATTGAAGCGTTTACTCTGTATGTTAGTGCACAAGCCTTCTGGAAGTGAACGGATATCGTGATTCTGCGCAGTTGCGCCGAGACCTTGGCAAGGGATGCGGCAGAGGCACGTTCAGCCACGTCCCAGCTTCCGGAACGTTACAGAGTCCTCATGTGCTCGATGAACCCGCCCACCCCTTCAGTGGATGTTGCGGCAGCCGGGCCTCTTCCTCACTGAAAGGGCGTCGCGGCATGCCACCGCTGGCGGCCTTTCAGTGAGGAAGAGGCCCGGCTTAGATCCATCCCAAAATGAATATCGCACAGGTATACTCTTTTTGTTCAACATCGGAAAATTGTTCATAACCAGTCCTGGCCGAGTTCCAACCGACTACTATAATTACAAACAGAGATACATCTTCATTATAATGCGCATTCCTTATGAGCGTGGGATCAAAATTTTCAAATGTTCGCAACTATGAGGTTTGGAACTATGTTTCAATGGGTGTACAAGGCTGGGCCAAATTTCCATCGGCTTGGAGTGGCCTGGCTGGTGGCGTCCTTGTAGCAGGTGGGTCTTCCTCCCTTTTGCGCTGGTCTGGCTGGCGGATGCCGCGTGGCAGCCGGGGCCTAGGCCTGGCCTCCTCCGCTTTGGAATGGCGCTTCAACGTCGCAGCAGTGGAACGGTGGTTTTCTTGCTGCGTGTATTGTGCAGCCTGAAGGCTTCTAAACACTCCCTCACTATGCTGCGAGACCGATAGCGAACGTGATGAAGAAATCACCATCCCGTGCGGGAGGACAGGAGTGACGTAACCGGCGAGTCCTAAAAGGAACGTGTCTCAGTCCCTAAAAATCGGCCATTTCGCCTCGCAGTCTGCGCCTCAAGATTACTGGTGTCTATGAGTGCCGCCGCGTTGTTGGAACAATATGTATAGCCGCTCTAGCCCCCCCCCCCCCCTACAGCGCTTTTTTAAATAGATTTTTAGGTAAGCCTATGCGATGGCACTTTAAGGAACACGTCTAAATGTAAATGTACTTCGCAGCTTCACAATGAGGAAATTTGAACACAGAGCGCCCCAGTCGGAATGTTTGTGCCGTTTAGGCTCCTACCATAATTCGCAGCGTCACCGTCGCCTCTCACGACAAACATAATGAATTCTCACAATTAATTACAGAATTTGCAATGAATAACGTAAAGGAATTTGTTGACAACTGCTAGCGCACACAACTCAGACATTCATGCGGGAGTCCCGCCTGACAAAATGACGTCTCCCGCTCGCGGTTGAGCGGGAGTCATCCAAAAATGAGAGTTTCTGTCGACATCACGATTTTGTCCCGACATTGATAGCATTATTATGGCACGGGAGACCCGATTTTTTCCAACGATACCACTATCGTGATGCGCGAGACTGGATTTTGTATCGAAACTGAAAAACATGAGAAAGCAAAAACGCGCATTTAGCACAGCATGCGCTCTTTGCACTGACGCCGGCTGCTGCTAGTGGACCCGGACGCGCCTCTGCATGCGCGACCGCGCCCCACGCATCTACCGGTCCTCAATGGGCCAGTCGAGTCCCCTAGGACTCTACGCTGAAGCGGAGAGTAGACTGAGGTCTACCTGTGAACTTAGGACCTTATATACCCATCAGTTGATAAAGATTACCACGTGACAATCACAAACCCGTATCATTCTCAGGTTAACGTCGCATCAAAACCAAAACGATGTCTCCCGCCGGAGTTCCCGACTTTTTTCCGAAATTGATAAGAGACCGTTTTCTCAGGCGGGACCCCCGCACGAATTTCTGAGAAGCCGTCGGTACTGTGCGATCGTCGTGATAGTGTCGCTGTGAGTACGCCACAGATAACGCCCAGCTCAATTTTACTCCTAGAGTTTTTAGATTTAAACCAAGTAATTTTACTCCCTCGCTTTTTCTCTCTCAATGCTCCCAAAAGTATTGTGGGTATGCGTTTTTTTATGTCACAGCATTTGTAGCTGCCTATATAGTGAGTACGTTCAACATGAAAAACCGGTTCTCGAGAGAGTTGGCCGGTAACAGAAAGACTTCAATGCGGTCTTGGGTTTTAAAAACGAAAACGGTTTTTGAACAGTGAGCCCAAGCAAAGAAGCACACCTTAGTATTCAATAACGTTCGTGAAGCAATTTTTCTGCCAGGATGATTAGGCGCGATAATTTGTATGTATCCGTGTCTAAGAAAAATTCAGAGATCTCACCTTCATTGACCTCACTGCTTCACTTGTGAGAACAGAGAGACGAATAAGTTCATCCTCCATAATCACCTATGCGAAATTCAATGTTACAATGAGATTGCTTTAAGAAGTCAAAGTGATGGAAAATCTGCCAAATGGGAATCGTACACCCTCACCGACAATTCGACAAGGTTGCTGCTTGGATGTGGTTTGAAGGCAAAGAAGAAGAAGAAACAAAGGTAGACGAAAGTAATGACTGCCAGTATTTGAATCGGAACATAGGCAAGTGGCCACTCTGGAATATAATATTAGTGTTTCATTAAAAAGAGCAGCGATGGAAACGTTCTGCCATCAAATACTTGAATTTGCTTTTAAGTTCAAGAGCGCTGTTGTCTTCAAATCATGATACAGAAACTATTGCTGAGGTCATGCTAGTTTGACTGATTGTGATTTAACCTTGGAGAAGATTAACCAAGAACAAATACAGCAAATAGCTGGGAGCCTCCACTAGTGTAAGTGGTACGTTTGTGTAGCATCTGAACGAGAGGGAGGAAGAGGTTTGAAAAGAACTGGAACTCTGTCTGTTTGAAGACCCGGATCGCCTGAATACATTCCAACAATCATAATTCTACTATTACCATTTGTGTGTCTGTGCGCAAGAACTAGCCATAGTTGTCAAAAACTAACTATAATATATCATCTTCCTCAGAGCGTCGAGTTATATACGAGAAATTGCAAATTTTGATTTTTTACCTTCATTGATACGTAGGTTTACCACTCCACTCTTAACTATTCAAGACAGGTAGATGTTTTTACCTCAGTTAAAATGAATGGGTCCTACGTCCTACGAAAAAAGCAGTTTTCATTGCCACCAGTTTAGCAGATTTGCAAGGGATGGCCGAGTTACCCGCGTTCAAAATGGAAGGAGGTGGGAATAAAAGGTGTTATCATGAGACCTATAGCATACTTCACAGGGAGGCTGTCGCTGCGACCGTTTTCACTGCGACGGTGTCGCTGTGAAGCTTGCAATGAGCCCAAGGGAAGAGAGTGATTATAAACAGAGACACCCATCCATTTCATACCACAACTCATCCTGACTAATCACCAACACACATTCTATCTCTTCATATATTGCGAATGCTGATGTCTACAACGTGCAGCTTTCGTAGAATTGTTGCCACAGCTGCTGAGTATCCATAAGGATCATACTCTCAAACACAGAAATTTCCGTGGGTACTGCCTTCAGTGGTTACGAGGGGCGTAGGCCGGTTCCCACATTAATAGAGGAGAATAGCGAGTAACTATAAGAACACAATTGGAAATGACTTGACCCACGAGGTTCAGCAAAGCTTACCACTTCTCGCTTCTCTGTTGTCATCTTCCCCCAGCACTGTTTGTTCATCTGAAAAAGAATAGAATACACAGATAGACGCAACATTTACTACCAAAATTATTGTCATCGTAGCATGTCAGCATGTGATGTGGGTCAAAAATGCGCTAACAAATTTGCTCAAGCTTTGTTTCCTTCACAACAACATGAACAACATATGAACAACATGCACAATCTTGTGAATGACATAACTTAGATAAATTCCATGTCCTCTTATCATAAAACCTGGGCATTTTCCCGAGCTATTGATATCTTCAATGTTTTTTCTGCCATACAGGTTGTTATAGGAACACCTTTATTGGCCGACGTTTCGACAGAAAGTCGTTTTCAAGGCCTGAAAGTGGATCAATTTCTTTGAATCTGCGCTCTGACCCATCAAACACCTCTTCTGACCTGCACATTCAACTCATTCCGGGCAGATAACCATGAGTACCGACTGTAAAGAGGAAACTCACCCGGTGTTCCACCAATATGCGGGATGTTTTTCCGCACACTACTATACACGACTGTCACCAGCGGACGACTGAGTGTTGCTCAGCGGTTGTGCATGAGTTGATCGGTGACAATCATATAAATATCTCATATCTCACACAATGGTATGAACGGCATCAGCTCACTGGTTATCGATAAATGCTCATTTCTGTTATTTATTCTAGGATTGCGTACAGAAATCCAGAATGCTTCAAGCGTTTTCCTAGCCGAAATTTCTGGTTCGTGAGCCAGAATCGTGCACGCAATTGCAAAGTCGTTTCCACTGTGGTCTTCCCGCCTATGTCTCCCGAGCGGCATTATCAAACTTTCCCGTCTTTTACCAGCCAAATGCTCATTTACTCGAACATGCAGCGGTCGACCGGTCTCCCCAATGTAAATCGCGTGGCAGATCAGGCATTCAATTTGGTAGACAACTCCTGTTTTAGCACAATCTCCGCTTTTACCGTAGGGACAAGTAACGCATCGCTCGGTTAGACAATTTCTGTCATACAGTCTATTCCGGACCAATTGTCTTTTGATGTTGTCGTTAGGGATGTTAACTAAAACGACGTCATCTTGCAACTGAGCCCGGATAAGACATTGTTTTACAGCATCACTTACCCTATCTGAAATGAACGGAATGCACAAAGGGAGTTTTTTACTACACCCGTGATTTCTGCCTTCATTAGGTGTTCTGCGATTCTGATGTTCTCGTGATATGTAGCCGTTTTCGCGGACTACACGCAGCGCCAACTTTCTGGACTCCTTGCATTCTGCCTCTCCAGTGCTGACTTGGGTTGCTGTTCTGAACATGTTACGAATCACAGCGCGCTTAACAGAGGTGGGGTGAGCGGACCTTGCATGTAATATGATGTTCTTTGAACTCTCTTTTCGGTACCACTTTACATGAATCATGCCATTGGACAATTTCAGCTGTGTGTTAAGGAATGGTAACCAACCCTGACGTGGTGTTTCTCTTGTGAGCTTTATGTACTGCGACTGCTGGTTGAGTATTCTAAAACATTCGTCCATTTCGGACTGTGTAGATGTGATTACGCAGCAGTCATCGATGTAACGGCAGTACAAAAGAGGTTGTCGTTTCAGTACAGGTTCTTCTATTTTGCTCATAAAGCAGATAGCGAGAACCGGCGCTAACCTCTGCCCCATGGCAAGCCCTCTAATCTGGGAGAAATATTTCCCAGACCATTTGAAGACATTGCAACTTAGACATTCCTTGACAAGTGTCATGATTCGTGCTCTACTAGCAGTCGCAGTACATAAAGCTCACAAGAGAAACACCACGTCAGGGTTGGTTACCATTCCTTAACACACAGCTGAAATTGTCCAATGGCATGATTCATGTAAAGTGGTACCGAAAAGAGAGTTCAAAGAACATCATATTACATGCAAGGTCCGCTCACCCCACCTCTGTTAAGCGCGCTGTGATTCGTAACATGTTCAGAACAGCAACCCAAGTCAGCACTGGAGAGGCAGAATGCAAGGAATCCAGAAAGTTGGCGCTGCGTGTAGTCCGCGAAAACGGCTACATATCACGAGAACATCAGAATCGCAGAACACCTAATGAAGGCAGAAATCACGGGTGTAGTAAAAAAACTCCCTTTGTGCATTCCGTTCATTTCAGATAGGGTAAGTGATGCTGTAAAACAATGTCTTATCCGGGCTCAGTTGCAAGATGACGTCGTTTTAGTTAACATCCCTAACGACAACATCAAAAGACAATTGGTCCGGAATAGACTGTATGACAGAAATTGTCTAACCGAGCGATGCGTTACTTGTCCCTACGGTAAAAGCGGAGATTGTGCTAAAACAGGAGTTGTCTACCAAATTGAATGCCTGATCTGCCACGCGATTTACATTGGGGAGACCGGTCGACCGCTGCATGTTCGAGTAAATGAGCATTTGGCTGGTAAAAGACGGGAAAGTTTGATAATGCCGCTCGGGAGACATAGGCGGGAAGACCACAGTGGAAACGACTTTGCAATTGCGTGCACGATTCTGGCTCACGAACCAGAAATTTCGGCTAGGAAAACGCTTGAAGCATTCTGGATTTCTGTACGCAATCCTAGAATAAATAACAGAAATGAGCATTTATCGATAACCAGTGAGCTGATGCCGTTCATACCATTGTGTGAGATATGAGATATTTATATGATTGTCACCGATCAACTCATGCACAACCGCTGAGCAACACTCAGTCGTCCGCTGGTGACAGTCGTGTATAGTAGTGTGCGGAAAAACATCCCGCATATTGGTGGAACACCGGGTGAGTTTCCTCTTTACAGTCGGTACTCATGGTTATCTGCCCGGAATGAGTTGAATGTGCAGGTCAGAAGAGGTGTTTGATGGGTCAGAGCGCAGATTCAAAGAAATTGATCCACTTTCAGGCCTTGAAAACGACTTTCTGTCGAAACGTCGGCCAATAAAGGTGTTCCTATAACAACCTGTATGGCAGAAAAAACATTGAAGATAACTTAGATACTTCGCCAAAGATTGAGGCTACGTTTTTGTGTAAACTGAATTGCTGGGAAGGATTTTTCTTTCGTAATGCGTTAGGATAAACAAGTGATAGCCGCTATGAAGAAAACATTTTGCCTGGTGCTGGTGTCGTTGCCATGGGCCAGCTTTTGAAAACCACACCAGGACTTATACGTTTACTTTCATCATAAATGCACAACGAAGTCATAGGGTTCTGAAAAAAGGAAATCGGGGCTTCCTTCCCCCAGTAAGGTAATAGAGTGATTGTTTAGCTTACTTCTTTCTCTTTCACAATGCTGTATCGGTAAAGGCAACCTTTGATGAGGTAATCATAGCATCTTTTTGTAACTATACCACCAGCATCAGCGTAGACAATACCCGATTTCATTGTATGGAATTGATGCTGCAATACTGTGAATATCTTAGGTTTAGTAAATGAACACGTATATCGCTCTCCTTCTGGAAAGCACCTTTAGGCCTTTCAGCGGATGCCTTGGCGTACTTCCTTTTTGCCTACAATGAAGCGAGGAAGGGCAAACTCACCTTGATCCCGTGCAGAAAAGAACTTCTTCAACTCTCAGCAGCACAATACCTCTTCCCTTCTGGTAGTGAAAAACTTTTGCTCGATTTTAGGAACGAAATAAGCAAGAGGGCTTCTCCTTTTTGCTATTTTGCCAATAACACGTCAAAAGTCCCTTCACATTTTTAACATTTTTATTCCTTGATACAATGCAGCAGCATTGCATGTGCAAAACGAATTGGTCAGTGGAAAATTCATGGTCTTCTTAGCTGAAGGTGCCTTAGAACTCACTAGGATACCCGCTAGGACTAACGGCATGATTTCTTTTTGAACTATTGAAAAAACTGAAGATCAGAGAGATGACTCTCGCCCACCTCATCCTTTATCTCAAATTTCTTTGGTGACACCCTTTCGTACCTGCGTGCTTTAGCTTTGGCAATGTTGAAGTTAAAAAACCAGTGCAAGCGATTTTTGACCTAAAATGGAATAAATAATCCAGAATAAAACGATAGTATTCTGGATGTCTACGCAGTAATTTGCTAGTCGAAAAAATACAGCATTACAGAACAATTCTAGCTACATTGGGGGATGAAAAGTACTTCTTATACGTAGAATAGAATTTACCCATAGACGACTCGTTCCCTTCTGATCCACATAGGATGCAATATCTGCTTCGTAGTGAAGATAACGGGGCAACGTTATTATGTTTTCGCTGATTTTACTGGAATTCAGCAGATGAAAGCTATGGATGATTTTCTGTAGAACACGAACA
Organism: Ancylostoma caninum; assembly: GCA_037903475.1. Taxonomy (NCBI): domain Eukaryota; kingdom Metazoa; phylum Nematoda; class Chromadorea; order Rhabditida; family Ancylostomatidae; genus Ancylostoma; species Ancylostoma caninum. The sequence goes on along the minus strand of JBAJFG010000358.1, from coordinate 406,503 downwards.
GAGCTACTAACATGAAGTAGGCAAATCTGGAACTGTTTACTCGCTTAGTTGGTGAAAAATTAAAGTCAAAATTAAAATAATAAAATATTAAAATGAAAGTAATTTAAGTTCCCCAAATAATTTGTTTTGATTTTTATTTATATAGCACTCACTCTCCCCACTGTGGTCCAACGACTATTTCGTACTCAGTAATGTTGAACGAGCCATCGAAAGCGTAGCACACAAACTTCGCCTAAAACGTGAAAAATCTTCCGATAAAAGAATAAGTATTAGGTTGTTGCGAAATCAATTGCCGAAATGGACCCTTCAGTTCAAAGTGTTGTAATTCGGTCCAAATTGCTGCTGTCGCAGCATTAGATCTGGAGCTCGAAACAGTGGTACAGAGTAGGATGATAGCCTGAGGAATAAGGGCATTGATTGAGAACCTCGATGTCCGAGTTTTGGAATGTGTGGCTTAATGTTACCGTAGAGCAGGGAAAACCAGCTTCTGTTCACCACTGCCGACTTGCCTATGGAAGATTTGCAGACATCTCAAAATTACAATAATTGGATTCGCTCTCAATGTTAGAGTAGGTTGGAGAAGGCTGCAATGGATCGTACTCTTACAGCTCCACCAAGTTTCTGACACAATATTCAAAGTGTGAAGATTTGATTCAGCAGAACATAGAGATGGGAGGAAGCGTTCACCGATAGAAGTTCATGCTCCTTTTTATCACACAGGAACTAAGCTCCATCTGTAGCTATCATCCGATCAGAAATGGGTAGATTTGGGGCGAAAATTCAAGTTAGAAAAGATGTTACAGCGAGTAAGATGCTAGTCGTCAGCCAGATCGTGTGGTGTTCACTTCCGCACCTTTTCTGCCATGCCCATTGAAGTCAAATGTTTTGGAACTGTAGTATAGTGAGCCTCCTTCCTTGCCCTCAACTTCCAAATGGTTGGACACGGTTTAGACTCCACGACTGTCCTCAAGGTCTTATCGTCAGGGAACGGCCAACGGTTACGACAGGTTGCCTTGGCGATCAAAATCGACGGAAGAAAAATTCGCGATCCCATATCCCACTTTCCATTGGGAAGGCGATTCCAAGCCAAAACAAACGCAAGATTAGCACATGCCTCCAAGAAAGACTGATCGAGTTTGAAGTCATTGCCCATAATCAGGCAAAAATAGCCTCGGCTCATCATTCGTTCGCAACTTAATAAAAATTAACAGGAAAGAGCTGACCAGAATATTCAAGTAGATTTCGAAAGAAGAAGGAAAGCCCTACCAAGAATTTACATAAGTTGAGCTGAATTTGCTCAAATTGGGCGAAAGCAGAAAGTTTAGTTGAGCATAGTCCCAAACGGCAGTTATTTTCGCAACAACCTGATATATACAGCCTACGCCTACCGTGAGTGGAACAGTTCGATGACATGTTGTGATGCTTTCACCAATAAAATCCACCAGCATAAATTGTAGTGGATGGACGCGTCCGATTGGAAACCTTACATAAGTCGACTCTGTTAGCATTTCTATCACTGGTAGGCTGAAACAACAAGAGAAGAATGAGCAAAAACTCCACCCAATCGTACATTTTGCGGTACTTATTTAACTGTCATTTATTTGTTTATTTATTCATCGACTTATTAATTTATATCTACTTATTAATTTATACCACACAGAGGTGCCAATCATGCAATACAGTGCTAGCGAGGAGTATTGAAGCGATGAAACCGTTGAATTAAAAGTGAGAAAAGAATTCTGTCAAGAAAAAACTGGGGAGAAAGAGAGGGGTATCGTCAGGCTTCTCCCAATGTGATGAAATCGTGCTAATAGAAAAAGAGACATGACATGCAGGAGCGTATACTGTGAAACGAAGCTTGCAGCAGTAACTAAACTGTTTAGGTATCCAGTCCGCGTTACAGTGTTGTTAAATTCAGAAAGCGGCTGCTGCGGTGGGCAGGGAACAGATCTTTGAAATATTCATGACCTGAAAACGCGACTGGGATTCCATCCTGGTTTTTCTTTCTTTTTTAATGTTTGCTGAGGCGACTTTTCGACCTGGTACGAGCCCCCAGTGCTTAGGTGGACGCTTGCTGACCCACCAGTGAATGAGGTGCAAGCAGGCCGTGAAAGCCATGGAAATGAAGTATCAAGAAGCGATCTAGTGGGCTCCGGCCTTTTTGCATCCTTCACGACTTCAATTAGTACGGTGTTGTTACATTCAAAATAAACAACTGATTGGTAAAGGGATAGGTTATCCGCAAAAGCGAGTTAATCATTATGTCCACATCTGCTGGCAAGCAATTCTCACTGCACCTTGGTAAACTATTTCTTCAGTTGCTCTGCCGTACAGGTTGTTTTAAATAATTTTTATTGGCCGACGTTTCGGCAACACGCCGTTATCAAGGCCTAAAAGTAGGTCAGTTTTTTTTTACGAAATCGCCATCTATATGGTCAGTTTTTTACGAAATCGCCATCTATAACATCAAACACCTCTTCTAAAAGGTACATTCGACTCATCACTAGCAGCTAACGGTAAACATCAGACGTGGGAGACGAACTCACCAAATATGCCACCGAGAGAGTGAGAACGTATCCACACCACAGTAACCAGCGGATTAGTGAGCACTGCTCAGCTCGTGCTATCTGGGACAATCTTGTAGTTCGCATAATGGTAGGGACATCATGAAGTCAATGGTAATCGATATATGCTCGTTTCTATTGTTCATTTTTGGATTCCGTGCTGAAATCCAGAATGCCTCGAGAGCTTTATTTGCCGAGATTTCTGGCTCGTGAACCAGAATTGTGCACGCTACCTCGTAATCGTTAATATCGTGGTCGTCGGTGTTTCCCGAGTGGTTGAACCAAACTTTCCCGCCCTTTACTAGCCAGATGTTCATTTATTTGAAGCATTCGATTTGGTAAACAACTTCCGTTTTAGTGCAATTCCCATTCTTACCGTATGGACATATAACGCGATGATCCGTATTAAGGGGTTTTTACAGTTTTTGCGGCGCGGAGCGGTGCGAGAAATCACTCGCTGCAAGTTGACTTCTCGCCCTTCAACTCGCGCCGGGGTTCCGGCAAATAACGCAGCTTGCGGCAATTAAAAGAAGGTCAAAAAAAGGTAATTAAAGTTCCTTTCGTATATGGAGGGGCACACATCTGTTCCCAGACTCAAACAGTTGTCTACGCGAGCTCTATTAAGGAATTCACCCTGAAAATAAAAGAAAACAAAAAAAGAACCAATGTATGCAATCATAACTCATGCAACAGCAGAGAATGTCCGATTTGCCGCTTTGACGCAGCGACGCTTTCTGAGACGTACCCGTTCTCGTGTGCTATCGCTGACGCCAACTTTGCGGATTCATGGCGTTCTGCCTCGCCGGTACACACTTCCGTTGCTGTTTCGAACAAGTTCCGCACGATAGCACGTTTGACAGTTATCGTGTGAATCGACCTAGCATGTACGATTATGTTCAAACTCTCTTTGCGATAGCACTTTACATGAACCATGCCATCCGGTAATTTTAGCTGTGTGTTGAGGAATGGCAGCCAATCTTCACGAAGGGTTCTCTTGTCAACTTAATGCACTGTGATTATGATTGATTTAGTAATCTGAAACACTCATCCATTTCTGATTGAGTGGATGTGATTACGCAGTCAATCATCGATGTACCGACAGTACAGTAATGGTTGTCGTGAGAGCACAAGTTCTTCTATTTTACACTGAAGCAAATAGCGAGTGCCGGTGCTAACCGCTGTCCCATTGCAAGCCTCTAGTCTGTGAGAAATACCTTCCAGACAGTGGCGGACGCAGGGGGGGGGCGCGCCCCCCCCCGAGAATGGGTCGCCAAATTTTCGAAATTACTTTACAATACAAATAAAAATCTTGTGTTAGTTTATTTTTAATTGTTTATTTTTATTATTATTTTTAATATATTTTTTATTTATTGTTTATTATTATAATTAATATTATTATTAATTTTATTTTCCGTCTGGGTCCCCAAAACGGCGGAGACCCCACTTTTCTTCCCACGCCCCCCCTCCCGCCCACTTTCTGCGTCCGCCACTGCTTCCAGACCAACTAAACCGTTACGGTTGAGGCAATCCTTTACCAGAGTCATAGTGCGTGCTCTACCAAGACCATGATTCTCAATATCCCTTCCATCTAACTCGAGCATTTCATTCAATGCTTGTAGCGTATCATGGACTGAGACGTGGGAGCGAGAAAACATCGAATGGCTCGATTTTGACAGTTCTGGTCCACAACCCAAAAGTCTCGGCAAGGGAAGCTCTCGAGGCACTCTCTATTTCAGCATGGAATCCAAGAATGAACAAGAGAAACGACCAGATATCGATTACCAGTGAGTTCATAACGTTCCTACCATTATGCGAACTATAAGATTGTTCCAGATAGCACGAGGTGAGCAGTGCTCACTCATCCGCTGGTGACAGTCTCGTATTGTGGTACAGATACATTCTCCGCCTCTCGGTGGCATATTTGGTGAGTTCGTCTCCCACGTCTGATGTTTACCGTCAGCTGCTCGTGGTGAGTCGAATGCACCTCTCAGAACAGGTGTTTGATGGTATAGACGGCAATTTCAAAGAAAACTGACCTACACTCAGGCCTTGATAACGGCGTGTTGCCGGCTTTTTAGTATAGTATACGACTTTAAATCTGGTGAATCAGCAGCCGTATCCAGTCGTTGCATTAAAGAACTATTCGGGGACTTTACAGTGTTCAAACGCACTGCACAAGATTGTCCCAGAAACCGTCGTGTGGGCGCGCATCTGGAGTCGAAAATGCTCGATCGCGAAGGCTGGAAGATTCAAATCTACGATAAGCTGCACCCCAAAGGGGACAATCTTGAACGTTCATTCCACCACCGCCCACCGCCGATCACCTGCATCAATTGGGCCAGGTGTAAATGCTATTACAATCATAGTTATGATAACCTGAGGCGCGTCTCAACCCACCATCACTAACGGTAGTGCCGTTGTGGGAACCTTCACGTACGACGATTATGATAAGTTGGATCCGCGGCGCAGCCCCGGATCGCAAAAGGGTACAGAAGTGGTCGGCGAATATGGATTGAGAAAAACTGTTTAGTATATAGGCGTGAGATTGCCTGAAATCTGAGCTTTGGCCTCGGATACCATCTTTAGCTCAAAAAAGTAAGTGTTGCGCAATTGTCAGGCGGAATAACAATGCTACGTTGCACTAGATGGTAGTGGAGCGACATAAATGCAGCTAGGTATAACCGAAAAATCTCCTGAAATGTAAAATCCACGATATCTTCTTTATTTGGGAGAATAGAAAGTGGCGCAGTTGTCAGCTGAACTCAGAATGAAATTCTGAGCAGAATGATACATAATTCTTGGTAGTACGCCCGACGGAGAACCCAGGGTGAGATAGATGGCCCGTCCGCCTCGCGTCGGGCGCCCTCTCATATTGCGCGCGCTCTCTCTAACCCCCCTGAGCTACACGGGGCATTTGTCTCAGGCGGGCTTTTTCAGCCCAGCATGAAAGGAAATACCAAGTATTACATACTACTCGGAATCGCACACGAGGGCTCGGCAGCTGACAATTGCGCGACACCTGATTTTTTGAACTGAAAGAGATATCTAGCGAAAAAAACGTTTTCAAACATGGCCTGTTTTCTGGGCCAGTTTCAGGCAAAGGCACTTGCTTTTATGACCGCTGTACAAGGGTGTCGACAATTTGATAGACAACTGCGCAACTCACCATTTTCTGAAAATTGCTGAGAAATTTCGAAGAACGCAAATCCCCCGTTTACATTTAAAAAAAATTGATTTCTTCGTGGATTCTTGGTGAAAATTGTCGGTTTTGGTGTCACTTGATAGAGAATTTTATGAAGAAGGTTACGGACAACTGCGCAACATACAGTTTTATGAGATTACGAGATTAGCTGAATATTTAGCGAAAATCAAGCTGAAACGATGTCAGCGTTGAGATGAGCGCGGTACCCGGGACGAAAGGAGGGCGCCAGTGCAAATCACTGCCATGTCAGCTGTCTGAACTGTTGGAGTGAGAATGTAAAGATTGTGAGCATATTTAAAATTCCGCCTCTGAACATGTGATCTTTTTCCCCTCTTTGAGCAATATGTACTACAGCTGTTTCGTGCGAACTATCATGGAAAAGGGCTTCATTATCTCGCACTCTGCAAACTTCACTATTTTTACCTTCCTCAACTTCATCAAAATGGTAGACAGCCTTCACTTTCTTGACCCAGACAATCGTCACTTTCCTGACCTCTGTCTCACCACTATCGTACCTATGATTACAGTGAGTCCTGATGATCGGCGTGCAGAAGTAACTACTGAATTCCCCTCATACATGCGCATTGAGAACGGACTAAAATCCATCTTCACAAAGAATGAGTAGCGGTCTCTGTATGTCAACATTGAGCGACGCCGACCTGGGTTGACCAGGATGAGCAGCCTGGGCTGCAGTCTATGGCGAGTCTTTACCCTCTGTGGGTTATGGTCAGTGCTTGGTGTGACCGCAATGGCATCACCTCTCTGAGTTTTTGCCACACAACACCGCCATTGAAGCAGACCTGTTCTTTCAGCAGGTGGACAAATTGGTCCCAGGAATCGTAGAGAAGTGTCCGAATCACGGAACGATCCAATTCCTGAGCGGCGATGGCACACTTCAAGGGTGATTCCCAGGAAGCTACTCGACAGATGACTTACTCACCGAAAAACGCCGACCTTGCGCCAAAAGATTACGATCTTCTCCTGTCGCTCACTGAATGCAAGAGAAAGCCCGATAATGGAGATTACTTCGATCGCTGGTTCAACAACTTTTTCGAGTCATACCAGAACACCACTACGCTGAGGGCACAGATGTGTTCTGGTTTTCCAAAAATTGTAGAAGGGTGGTAGGATGTGATGGTGATTTATTCATATCTTAATGTGTTATCCTTTTTTCAGGAAGTAAATAAAATGTGATGTTTCAAAAACAGCGAGAACTTTCCCTACAACCTGATAAATTGTTTCAAAACTTAATTAAACAAAAATACTCACACTATCATTTTCAACACATTTCCATTTTTGAAAACAACGGCTAGACTGTTCTTGTCCCATGGGAAGAGTATAGGGCGAAATTCATCATAATAGCACCTCTCATACCTCTAGAACAGAGAGTATGAAATTGGAGAAATCAGCAAATACTGTCATCAAGTTGCCCATCTCATTATCTATACAATTACTGCTGCGTCTAAGGAAACCTGTTGTCTTGGCTCTAAACTCAGCTGAAAATTTGTTTTCGGACCTTTCACAAGGACAATGTTTCCGCGTACACTTCACCTTCTGCTCTGAACTAGAGCAGGAATAAATTTTGGGGTCTTTTAGTTTCAACGAATGAGCACTTCTCACATCATACAATCAGGGTCAAGCGTCCGATGGGAATTTCCCATGAAGGGGTCGTATGGGAGGAGGCTGGGAAGGGGGGGGGGGTCGTATTGGAGAGGTGTGCGTGGGGTACGTAGTGGAGTGGCTTGACCATTGAATGTCAATTCATGATTGTTTTATGACATGACAAATGACGTTCCGCGCAAGAACGATCACGTCACAACGAGTTAAAGCAGGATGGTTGGCAGCGTATGAGAGAAGTCGAAAATAGGGTGACCTAGACCTCGTGCTGAAGTCCTCTGACTCGAAATCAGCAAAAGCTTTTCTACGACCAGCTCTACCTTTTTTCAGAGTTTTAATTTTCTAGAACTTCATATGCTTTTGGGAGCTCGATGGGAAATTTTTCAATTTTTAGGGTCTCCTAGGGGAAATTTCCCATCTAACTCACGCAAGCAGGAGCAATTATTGGGGTGCGACAATGGGGATGAAGAATTAATACTCGGAGCTCTATTACGTGGAGATAGTGAAATTTCGGTAAAACGCAAACTCTTTTCATGGGAGTTGAAGAAGTGAAAATCTCGCAATTTGAAAAGATGGTGAAAATGGAGTAAATCTGTTTGGGAAATCACTGAGAAGCAATTTGCAAATATCAATAGAACTTTTGTTCTAAGAGTTTTAGTTGAGGTAATTTACCATTTGAGTACAGAATCCGGTTCCACGAAGTTCGCTCGTTTTTTTTTCGCAATTTAGATGGGAAATCGATGGGAAATGTGCCAAATTTCCCATCGATTTCCCATCGAGCTCCCAAACGTATATGAAGGTTTAGAAACTTGAAACTCTGGCAAAAGATAGAGCTGCTCGTCCTCTATGGATACGTAGAAAAGCATTTGCTGATTTCGAGCCAGAGAACCTCAGCATGAGGTCTAATTAACCCTAGTTTTCCACATTCTGACGGGCCCTGCAGGCGAATCCTCGCACGTGCAATCGATTGATCTCGCTACCCACACTCCATTTTTTAAACACCAGTCTGGCCGTCCGGCTGACGCCGGACTTCCAGACTTCTACAGATGCTCGCTTCGCTCGCATACTCCGCATAAGATGCAGAAAAAAAAGGTGGACAGATTTAGTAGATCCTGTATCCTCCCGAGTAAGTCCATCGACTTTTGGAAAGCTCTCCATCGCGTGAGCGGTAGCCTTTTTCCACGTGGGAGAAGTAATTTCCTTTGATTGGCGCTAGTGGCCTTTGTTAATTGGACGTAGCCGATTCAGTGGAAATGCTCTTTTAAAATAATCTATCTCTAGCTGGTTGTTGTGGTAACTCAAGTGATAAGGGTCTACCCATGTATAAAAACAGAGTGAAGGGTGGGGTCGATTCAGATACAAATGGACTGGAATTGAAATGAAAGGAGGGGAATACGGATTCGAATAACGTGCACTTAGGTCGCATAGGTAGAAGGAATAGCCGGAACGGGTGCCAAGGCACCATTAATGAAGAAATTTACCTAGGCCGTGACGAACTTCCTTTATCACAACGCTGGACCGTCATGCGTCCTACCTTTGGGGGCCGGCGCACTTCTATCACAGTGGTGGACCCACCTCTCCCATTTTTCGACGCCGGCGCACCCTTATCACAGCTGTCGACCCATCTCTCCCACTTTTGGGCGCCGGCGAGGCCTCATCACAGTGTTCGATCCCTCCCCCCACTTTTGGGAGCCGGCGCACCCTTATCACAGTGGTGGACCCGTCTCCTCACTTATGGGCGCCGGCACACCCTTATCACAGTGGTGGACCCGTCTCCTCACTTATGGGCGCCGGCACACCCTTATCACAGTGGTGACCCGTCTCCCCCACTTATGGGCGCCAGCGCACCCTTATCACAGTGGTGGACCCGTCTCCCCCACTTCTGGGCGCCGGCACACCCTTATCACAGTGGTGGACCCGTCTCCCCCACTTCTGGGCGCCGGCACACCCTTATCACAGTGGTGGACCCGTCTCCTCACTTATGGGCGCCGGCACACCCTTATCACAGTGGTGACCCGTCTCCCCCACTTATGGGCGCCAGCGCACCCTTATCACAGTGGTGGACCCGTCTCCCCCACTTCTGGGCGCCGGCACAGCCTTCTGTATTGACTCCATTGACGGACCCGTTGCACATTGTCCAACCTTCTCCTCGATCCCGTCCCTACCCCACTCAACCATACCACACCCATTCCTGGGCTTTTATATGATCTCACAATCATGATCATTGACCAATTCGTAACGGTCTGACACACATACAGACATGAAAACAAACTAAGCCCGTTATTATAAGTCACCAGCCTGATCGTCCGGCTGACGCCGGACTCTCAGGCTTCTTTTCGTGCTAGCTTCGCTCGCATATTTTCGTTGTCCTCAGATAAGATTGGTGCGGGTGGATGAACAGACACTGTCCACAGAGAAGTATTCTTTATCGCAGTGCATGGAACCACCGACCCACTATGGACAGCTCCTTTCCAACAATTTGTGGTGCCGCATTTCGGTGGAAGTAAATAGTAAAATTTGACCGAGTAAGTCCAAGCTGGGATTGGACCTGAACACCGATGCACCCTTATCTCACCGTTGGAACCTGCCTCCAAAGGTTCCTCCCGTTTTGGACGCCGGCGCACACTTGTCACGCCGTTGGACCCGACTCCAGGCATTTTCCCACTTTCGGAAACCGGCGCACCCTTATCACACCTTTGGACTCCACGCGGTTCCCCGGTTTTGGACGCCGACGCACCCTTATCACGCCGTTTTGGACCCGACTACACGCGTTTTCCCACTTTTAGACGCCGGCGCATCCTTATCACGCCGTTGGACCCGACTCCACGCGTTTTCCCACTTTTAGACGCCGGCGCATCCTTATCACGCCGTTGGACCCAACTCCACGCGTTTTCCCACTTTTAGCCGCCGGCGCACCCTTATCACGCCGTTGGACCCAACTCCACGCGTTTTCCCACTTTTAGCCGCCGGCGCACCCTTGTCACACCGTTGGACCCGACTCCACGCGTTTTCCCACTTTTAGACGCCGGCGCATCCTTATCACGCCGTTGGACCCAACTCCACGCGTTTTCCCACTTTTAGCCGCCGGCGCACCCTTATCACGCCGTTGGACCCAACTCCACGCGTTTTCCCACTTTTAGCCGCCGGCGCACCCTTATCACGCCGTTGGACCCAACTCCACGCGTTTCCCCGCTTTTGGACGCCGACGCACCCTTCTCACGCCGTTGGACCCAACTCCACGCGTTTCTCCACTTTTGGACGCCGGCGCACCCTTATCACGCCGTTGGACCCAACTCCACGCGTTTCCACTTTTGGACGCCGGCGCACCCTTATCACGCCGTTGGACCCAACTCCACGCGTTTCCCCACTTTCGGACGCCAGTTCACCCTTACCACACCTTTGGACCCGACTGCAGTTGTTTCACCACTTTCGAACGCCGGCGCACCCTTATCACGCCTTTGGACCCGTCTCCAGGCGTTCCCCCTATTTTGGACGCCGATCAATCCGCTAGCCCACCTCTAACATACTCCATACTGCAATCCCCATCCTTGTCACTCCTCACCCGTCTGGTTCATCGTCCTCGTTATAAAGGCAACCTATCCGTCTCTCTCCTTTTATACGGTTTTGTAATCACAGGCCTATCTCATTCATTCCGACCGTGGTGAAAACAACTGCCGGCCATTAGCATGTCTGAACATGACAAAAGTGGCCCGAAACACCCTTAAATCAAGGTAAAAATCAAAATTTACCACGTTTTCGTACATAACTCGATGCGCTGAACACAATGGCGTAGGTATTTTCCGTTTTCGATGGCTGGTTCTCGTGCCCACACACACACACATGAACTGCCAATTAAGTAGAAGTATGATTCCATGCAAACTGCCTGATAAGATATGAGAACTCGTAACATTTTGTTCTCATCATTTCCATTCATTTTCTTCACCGCGACGGTGTCGCTGTGGAGTATGCCATGGGGCTTCATGAGAAGTTCCTCGCGAATTGATTATGTGCTTTTGACGCGCGACTGACGCACGCATCCAGCATAAATTGATCCTTGCATTAAATCCTGCTACTATTTCAGAGAAGATCTCTACCCTGTAATATAATTCTTCTCGAATGGGTTTTGTTGAAAGATGGAGTTCACAGCTTCCTCGTAACAGGAAGTAATAAGAAGGTGTCACATGTTCCTCCACTAAATCTAGTTCCGAGCATTTGTAGTGCGAGTAAACTTTGGCGAATCCTGCAAGGATTTTTTCCCTGGAGGGTATATCTTCTGCACTTAAGAGTCAACTTCTTCGTACCAGCTGTGGAATGAAACTGAAGGATAGTGATAATCAGAGCTGGGATCATGTGGCCGACCAAGAGGGACTGCGTTTTTCGAATTGACCTTACCCCACCGATGGTGGAATTTGCACAATGATATGAAGTAATTTTTGATTTTCGAAATGCTATCCGTTCGCGAATTTTTGCAGTGCCACACTACTTGAGTGCATTTCCCAACAGGGTCAAGCGTGTGTCGATAAATTATCAAGGGGGAGGGTGGGTCGTACGGGGGGGGGGTGGGGAAAGAGGGGGTCGTAAGGGGGGGGTCGTGGTCGGGAGGGGGGTGCCTTAGTGTGGAATAGGAGGCAGAAAAATTGGGACCTCAACGGGCCACATCTTCTGATATTCGTGTCCGACTACAACCATGCCTCTGAACGAGTCTAAATTTCAGGCTAAAATTTGTGTACACACACACACACACACACACACACACACACACACACACACACACACACACACACACACACACACACACACACACACACACACACACACACACACACACACACACACACACACACACACACACACACACACACACACACACACACACACACACACACACACACACACACACACACACACACACACACACACACACACACACACACACACACACACACACACACACACACACACACACACACACACACACACACACACACACACACACACACACACACACACACACACACACACACACACACACACACACACACACACACACACACACACACACACACACACACACACACACACACACACACACACACACACACACACACACACACACACACACACACACACACACACACACACACACACACACACACACACACACACACACACACACACACACACACACACACACACACACACACACACACACACACACACACACACACACACACACACACACACACACACACACACACACACACACACACACACACACACACACACACACACACACACACACACACACACACACACACACACACACACACACACACACACACACACACACACACACACACACGAGAACCAGTCACCAAAAACGGGAAATACCTACACCATTGTGTTCAGCGCTTCGAGTTATGTACGAAAATGTGGTAAATTTCGATTTTTACCTTGAATTAGAGGTGTTTCGGGCCACGCCAGTCATGTTCAGACATGTTAATGTCCGACTGTTGTTTTCATCACAGTCGGAATGAATGAGATAGGCCTGTGATTACAAAACCGTATAAAAGGAGAGAGACGGATAGGTTGCCTTTATAACGAAGAGGAGGAACGAGGCGGACGAGGAACGACAAGGATGAGGATTAGGCCTTAGTGTAGTGTTAGAGGTGGGCCGGGGGTGTGATAAGGGTGCGCCGGCGTCCAAAAGTGTGGAAACGCTTGGAGTCGGGTCCAACGGTGTGGTAAGGATGCTCCGGCATCCATAAGTGAGGAAACGTCTGAAGTCAAGTCCAACGGCGTGATAAGGGAGCGCCGTCATCCAAAAGCGGGAAGACACCTGGAGTCGGGTGCAACGGTGTGATAAGGGTGTGCCGGCGTCGAAAAGTGGGAAAACGCCCAGAGTCGGGTCCAACGGTGTGATGAGGGTGCGCCGGCGTCCAAAAGTGGGGAAACGCTTGGAGTCGGGTCCAACGGGGTGATAAGGGTGCGCCGGCGTCCAAAAGTGGGAAAACGCCTGGAGTCGGGTCCAACGGTGTGATAAGGGTGAGCCGGCGTCGAAAAATGGGGAAACGCCTGGAGTCGGGTCCAACGGTGTTATAAGGTAGCGCCGGTGCCTAAAATGGCAGAGAGTCCGAAAATGTGGAGATCGACGGAGGAAGGATGCGCCGCTGTCCACTACTAAAGAAATGACACGAGTCAGGTGCATATTTGCTCAATCGTTTCGCTGGCGCCTAGCATCAATGTAAAAAACTAGAAGTCAGACCTCAGCAGTGATTAATATGCAATCCGTGTAAATCCCTCCTCCTTACATCCCCTCTCGCGTTCTTCTCCTCTCATTTGTTTATGGATACACCACATCCTCCTCTTTTATATGTTGACAGTGGCTCTTATCACTTGACCAGTTATAACAAACAAAGAATGATAAACCGTTTCCTGCGATCATTCCATATTTAACTAGTCATACATAATTATTTCAGTCAACTGTATATGTTTTGAATAGTTCAACAGCTATTTCAGTTGAGCAAAAGGTAAAATTGCCGCGAGAAACTCTATTTGTCCTCTTTGATAGGTCCAGTTTCACATGAAGAAAAGCAATGGAAAAGATGTGGAACGCATTATAAGTGGTATGACTGAGTTCATTAGGATGAAAAGGGAAAAAGTCATGCGAGCGAAGCGAGCATTGGGAAAAGTCTGGAAGTCCGGCGTCAGCCGGACGGCCAGACTGGTAAACAGTTATTTCGTGCTTTATGACCATCTCGAATCTACTATAAGCACGTGTCATTTTACGCTATGCAAAAATTCTAGTCTCGGAGGGGATCGAACCCTTGACCATGTCGATGATGTGTATGGCTGTTTTTCGTGACGAATTCGTTAAGAAACTCTGTACGGACGGTTTCAGACTGAAATTCGCTCACCGCACACGCTTTAACCCTCAGCAAAAATTTTAGCCTCGGCAGGGATCGAACTCTTCACCATGTAGATGATGTATATAGATGTTTTTTCTTGATGTGTTCGAGCCTCATTAGTTACGTAAGCAACATTGCTGCACGTTTTTTGTCCACCGCGTACATTTCAACGTTTTCCAAAAAACTTCCAAACAACTAGTTAGATACAAAAGAGCCTCTTTCGCCTTCCTATGCTCTGGCTCCACCACACCTCTCGCAGTACGAACACCTGAAATGGGATATCTAAATATCTAAATTCTGCAAGCATAGAACGAAATTTGTGTGCAAAGGGGGGGGGTCGTATTTTTGGTGGCTCAAAGGGGGGGGGTCGTATGGGAGTCGGCTTTTTACCATCATCACGCTTGACCCTGTTTCCCAATATAAACAGACTATGACTTTTACAGAATAAAAAACTTCTGCACGGCTTTCTGTCCCCACGGGATAGTTGGCAATTGAATCTAAATACGTATAACCGATACTGAATCAATCCTGATCATAATCGTGCTTTCATGTCCTCAGACATTCGAGCGTTTGGAGCGCCGGTGAACCCGGTGAAGCGTTTGGCCGATGCAGGCGTCCGGCAGTTAGTCGCGGGTGGAGCAGGAATACTTGCTGAAGGTGCGGATGGAGCAGGGAAAGCTGCTGCTCAGACAAATCCACCGGGCAGGCCCCGGCGGTTTGTTTTTGGGCGGAGTTTCGCAACGGTCAGGCCCCGGCCCATACTTTTAAATTTCGCGGTTATACCGGGCAGGCCCCGGTCACTTCGTGGACACCGGGCAGGCCGCGGCCCATATTTTTAAAGTTGATAGTCATGCCAGGCAGGCCGCGCTACTTAGGACTGCGGCAATTTCGCGTCATGTAGTTCTCAGTGATTTCATAATCATCAAAAAGGGTTTAAAAAGTTCTCTGCAATAGGATTTCGCTTTACCGGTAGTTGTTTAGTCTGTTACAAACGTGATAGTAGTTGAGTAATCGTGTGGATAAATTGCTTTTCTCTTATTCTTTCCCAATTGCTGCACGCTTTCACGCGTTCTTTTGCTCCCTGCTGTCTCCACAACTACCGTCCATTATGAAATGCACCATAATAACCATGTCGTTTAGGCGCCTGGGATGTCCGGTTGGAGAATTAAGCGCTGCACAATTCGGGACGACACATGCGCGCCAGCTTAGAAAATAGAATTATACAGGGCGCTACAAAAGGCCCTGTAAGTCCTTCTTATTTCTTCTTTACAAATATCTCCTAAATATCTGTTGTTTCAGGTGAGATGTGCGGGCATACCAATACGAGGAAGTCTCCACCGCTGAAGTTTTTCGGTGCATACCTAATGACGTGAGTCCTCATTTTCGTCTCATGTTTGCCACAATTTCTATTTATTTTTTTTTCAGCGCAAGGCCAAAAAACACCGTGTGGAGGGCAGCGAAGGAGGCGCGAACGAGGAGGAATTCATCGATGTTGAAGGGGACGCCTACATCTGAAGTCGATGACGAACCAGGATTCTTTCTACTCAGATTCAAGATTCGAAATTATTGGAGAGTAGTGTAGTCAATTTGTTGCATGATTATGAAGAATTAAATAATAAATTTCTGTTGCTTGATATTCTTGTTCTCGTTCTTTTTTTTTGGTTCAAAAACCATGACGATGCATTGAAGAGGTTTCGCTCGATGCGTTATGTGCGTTACCGGACAGGCCGAGCACTAATTTCCGGGCAGGCCGCGCGCCTACACCGGGCAGGCCCCGTAAGGGGTCGCCGCCTGCCCGGTTTTTAGTGCGGGGCCTGCCCGGTGAAAGTGTCTGAGTGTGAGCGCGCATGAGGCAGTGGATGTGCAGGTTAACCTGCACCCTGTTTTGGCACCCGAAGTGTATATAAGCCGGCAGACGGCTGTGAAAGCTTAGCCTAGTCTCCGCTATGGCGGAGAATAGACTAGCCCTAAGGGACTTGTCTGGCCAATTGAGGCCCGGTTGAAACGGCCCCAAATGGTATACTGGGCCACAGTTTCAACGGAAAAATCCGCCTCGCCGCAGATGTCCGGCTCGTCGAGCGCTGGTACAGGGAGCACATGCATGCCCAGCGAACTCATTTTTGAACTATTTTTGTAGTCACCGGTTGCAATGACCTGCCTTAACCCTGCTATTCCCGTAGCAAGATCACAGTAGATCAAAAGCAGGATAGAAAGCGACTAACGGCGGAATTGGCGCGCCAACTCCGCCCACTTTTGCGTTTGTCCCGCAGGTGTCATGCAGCGAGAAACGGTGTGGACCCGGCGCTCCAAACGCCCGAATGTCTGAGTCTCATCGAAGTAAGTGTCAGTGTCCGACTACACTTGGACCTCAACACAGTGGTGGATTCTACTATATGTAGTTGTGAGCCACACACTAGATTTTTATAAAATCACTTTATTGGCTGATGCTTCGGCGTCCTTGCCTTCGTCGGAGCCTAAAAAATCCGGGCCAATTCTTACAACATTTGAGCAAATCATTCTTTACTATCAAGATCAAGGGTACGCACATAAGTCACAATTTCTGAGAAACGTTCGCCCGACTATTCTCATGTATTGGCTTGACTCCTTCACAATTTGATCAAAGCGATGACGACGAAACACCAGCCAATAAATGAATTTTGTAACTGTTAAAGTTACTGTCTATTAGCTCTCCAGTCTTCGCTCTCTGTTCAGTCCTCCTTTGTTGCCGTGCAGTATTACTCACAATCAAAATGAGTAAAATAAACATTCATTAATAAGTCTTGAAAATAACTATAGACAAACAGCACAACAGATAACAAAATAGTCTCAAATCACCGGGAAGTACTAAGAATGCACTAATAGGTTCAATAATGTACACTATTTCCTCAAGAACAAAAGATTTTCGTCGTACGAAACTACCTATTATAGTTCCTCACTTTTTCGCGAACTGCCTCTCATCCACAAACGCTTTGATCAGTTTAAAGGCGCTTGAATTGGCAACATCTGCCGGAGGTTCTTTCTTACCGGACATAAAATAGAACAGATCCCATTCCATATGTTCGCCATTGATGAGCTGAAAATCGCAGCGGTAATTCAAACAAGACTCGACTGGAAAATCTTTTTCGTAATTGAAAACGTGGCAGTGGAACGTATGTTCAAATTATCTTGGTGAATGTATGAGAACTGCAGCAACATGAGTGCAAGACATGAAAACGAATAATGGTTTGAATTTACCTTATCGTACGACTCCAATTCTTCCTGATTCATCTTAGATAGATTTCTTTCAGCGAATGCACCAATAAGAATGTCATTCTCAAGAATACCACGCTTTTTACTTTGGTATAACAAACGAGCCCTGAAACGGATATCTTTAATTTTACATAAATATATCACCTGAAGGAGACTCCAGTGCTTCGAAGGTGCAATTCGTACGAACGTGCCCGGACCATGTGTGTCTGCTGCGTAGTAGATACGTGATACTCATGATGGAAGGTCTCAGCATGGTTATTGAAACCAGGATACGATGGGTTTTCTCAGACAACGAAAAAAAACCATCGATGCTATTGGACTGTACCATAAATTGGCTCCGTTTTCAACTTAAAAACTTTTCGAAGCTTTAACAATCTCATGGAAACAGATCCGAGCTTTGTTTTGAAGTTTACTTCAAATTCCAAAGTGAATGGCTGGCTGCAGCCTTTTCTATGCAATTTTAAATGTGCCAACGCATACCAAACATTTCCACTATTTTGTGTTTTTTACCACACTAAAAAAATAGAATCAAAAGGATGAAAATGTGCATGCCCATGGAAACATTTGTGACGCTTGTGGAGAACATGCTGCGAACTATTTAACCGTCCAGCACATGTCAGACATTTAGGGTGGGTGGGGGGAGGGATTCTTATAACAAAAATGCGTCCCACTCTAAATGACTTTTTCCTATTGTTGTGATGTCAATGCTATGATCGTAACTTGGCCAAATGCCAAGCATTGCTTTGAACATGTGCGAAAGCTTGGACTGGACAAAAACCTCGTACTTGAGAGCAGGCATACCAAGACCAGGAGTAATAAGCATTAAAATTTAATGCATTGCTGCAGATCATGGAATGCACATGCTACGTACAAAGACAGAGGGGAGGCGTGTTTTGGATTGCAGGATTGAACAGCTTTTAGGATAGAAATCATTCTGAAAGATAAAATATTCCGAGGTGATATCAACGCAAAATGTTGATGCGTAGACAATCAAAGTGTTCGGACGCAGACGGCGCGGCGCTTCGAACGGATCCGAACCTCTGAAATCTTCGGCCCATTCTATTAGAAGCAGCTGCATAAGGTAATGAAAATGATATCAAGCAACGACTTTCCCTGAGCCCCTGGCATATTTCACAGCGGCACAGTCGCGGTGAGGAAAATGAATGGAAATAATAGGGACAAGATGTTACAAATCCTCATATCCTATCACACAGCTTGCGTAGAATATCGTGTTGACATAGGAACAATTGTGTGAAGACTTGTGATGGTGAACGGTGGCAGCGACAGCGTTGCTGTGTAGTATGGCATGGGCCTGACGTCCCTATAGCCAGCGTAAGCTGAAGCAAGAGCCGGGCGTAGTGCTGCACGCCAGGATGGTTTCATTCGTTTATGAATCAAACTGTTTTCGCTTGGGTCTGCCTTCGTTCATAGTATAAATGAAGCTGCTATCGACATGCACCGCTATACATCCGCTCAGAGTATCCCCAGACTCCGCCAGCAATCGCGGCGATCGCCACTACAGCCGGCTGTTTTTGCGTTTGCCACAGCCATCGGCGATCGCCACATGGATAAAGTGGATGAGGAGGGTTCAGAAGTGAGAGAGATGATAACTGATGTGGCGTGAGGATCGATAGGCATCGTCTCCACTATCGCTATCACTCACATCGCCAGTTCATTTTGGGCACGTCTTCGCGAGTACGGGCGATGAGCTCCGTTCGCCAGCGATCTATGGCGATGAGACGTGGCAATCGATACGTATCATTTCCAGAATTCTTATCTATTATATCGCCGGTTCACTTCTATTCATTTTGAACTGGCGAAGTCTGGGGATACTCTCACACACCAGCTCGTGCTAGTGGTGCCTAATAATATAGCGTCATAGGCACAAAGGAATCAAAAACGAATCGGAGTGACCAAGAGCATACTAGCTTACATCTGATCTGTTCGATCTGGAATGGCATGTATCCGTAGCGCTAATCCCTCCCTCTACATCGTTATTTCTAGCAAACCAGACACGTCATTGATAGCTAGAGGTGATGGTTGGCTATGATATGGCTATGATACGCAGACAATGATAAAAGTTATTCATGCTTGCGGCGCGTCAAAGTTTACGCGCCGATATACAGTGCAGTGGGAATTAGAAGAGAAATCCTGGCAGGTCAACAATGTTCCTAGTTTTGCCGTTGTGACTGCCGCAGGAACAAACCGCGTTCTCATTTTCGCCGCTTTGGGTCGGCGCGAAAACTTCGTGGTTTTGGAGGAGTGTAGCCTACTAGGCGAAAACGGCTTCGACTGCTCTGACGGACAACTGCAAGCCCACTGGTTCTGATGCTCGGAGCAGACCAATTCCATACGAGCATATAACAAAAAAAAAAGGGACGCGGGACAGCATCCCGAACGAAAAGAACGTATTCAGTACCCCTCTTATGTTGCGAGAACCGAAAAATCGATTCACACTCCAGAGCATCAGAGCCATGCGGCGGAGCTTGTGATAATCGGTAAATTTCGCCTAGTGGTTGACGCCCGTTTTGGAGAGGCGCGTAAGCTTTGACGCGCCGCAAGCATGAATAACTTTATAACGATATGGACGAAAGATGAGCGGTGCGCATGCACGCCACCGTGGATCGAAAACACTATACCTCATCATATCCAAGTCCTCCACTGTTGCGGTCGATGTTGCTGGAGATGAAAAGAACATTTTTGGCAGTGAAGCGCGAGCACTGTGACTTAGTAGAGCTACTGCTCGTGATGCTGAGAGTCGGAACATCACCTAAAACAAAGTTCTTAGAAGCTGAACAGCACAATTGCAACTAACGTCTCGAACGAACGCGGAAGAATCGGATCAGACAGCGAAGTTTTTGGCGTACAGGTCAGGATTAGATGACCAAAAAAAACTGTTCAAGATTGCTTATGTACAACAATGGAGTTAGAAGAAATATAAACAAAGAAGATGGGAAACTCGAAGGCATTCGTTACCAGACTCAAAACATACAGAAAGTAAGTTTTCTATTACCGAATTCTCATCACAAGGAATTAGACGTGAAAGTTTGTGCTATTTATTTGAAAGAGATGACTGAATCCACACATAACAATCAAAAAACTAGGAAACCCACACTGTTTTTGAGAAACCATGGAACTATTGATGCTCCAAGTGCTCATGTCGTCGACACAGTTGTGCAGACGATAAACAGCAGGCGTCATTTGTTGCGATGTAGGGGTTAATCTAAATAATTTTCTGGTTAAATATTCGTAAGTTTAGTGCCTCAAATCAAATGTCATTTGAAAGTATGGATGGTAGAACTCATGTGAATCTGATGTATCATTTTCCCCGAAGTGAAACCGATGTTAGCTTGATGCAGCTCATAACTCAGGCTTTTGTTTCAAGAGCTCAAGTTGGTTTTTCATTGAAAAGCCGAACACAAAGTACCATTACAATGGGGACTGGCATGCTTAAGCTCCTCTCTCACTTCATAATCAATACGTTTCGTTGTGGAAGTGGAACTCAACAGTGAAGCTTGCTTCTTTTCATTTTTCTGCTTCGTGCTATCTTTTCCACATTTTGAGTGGAATGAGTGAACGTGTTCCAATGAAGAGGAAACCAGCAGACATTTTCTCCACCCTCATGAAAAGTTTCTTCTTGCAAAATCCACTTTGTTTCGCAAGCTCCTGGATGTTATCCTTGTTTTCTTTGCTTCCCAACACATTCTAGAATAAACCTGAAGTCTAATTAACCTCTGTCTCCGTGTGCAATGTTTTCATATAAGGCCGCATTAAGTGTAAGAATGCCTTGACAGACCCGTACTACATACGCGACAGCTTGTTTACCAGTGATATTGATTTCTTCCGGTGTACTGGCTATCATGTCGCTGGGATTCTTGTTTGAATAAAATAATTTTCTTCTCACTTTGAAATGCTGCGAACACCTTTAACCATGGAATTTTTGTTCGAATGGGTCGGCACCGCATATTCGATTTACGGAAGTTGTCATAACCAAATTGTTCATCAACCAAGAAAAAGTGTCGGCATGCAGACTTGTTCTTTCTTTTACAATTAGTTTATGTTTCGTTTCAAAAGCGACAGTATTTGAGTACTTGTACTTATTAGCTGCCTTTCTCATCTGCATCCCCAAATATGTATGTACCTCACATTTCTCTGTCATTCATTTTTTCTCTATATCTCCTGCTATCTTCCCTGTTGGGACGAACCTCACCATCACAATCTTATGAAATTTGGACAAGATGAATTTACTGTTAATCCCTCGGAAGAATGCTAAAAGTTGCTAAAGATTCTGTTGCCAAACTATACACCAAATAGCTACGCACTGCCCTCATTCATGAAAAGATAAAACATATTTCGAGAATGAGTTATTTCCCTGTACGCTTGAAACTGATCAAATATGAAATCCTTTCGGATAATGTTCGCGTAAGGATGAAAATGAGTGATGCTATACTAGGAAAGAAGAATTTGGCGTCAAGCAGCAATTTGCGACGCAATCACGGTCAACGTCCCCAGTTGCCGTAGATTTTGACCTGTGAGCTACCATAACTAACTAGAGGCAAGCTTGTCTCCGCGCAGCACGAAGATTGTGATCAGAGACGTTCGTGAGTGAGGGGGGGGGGGGATGAAAAGGGAGTTGGGGGGGGGGGGGCAGTCTCTAGCAAATGTTCAGTTGACCTCTCTTCAACCTGACAACGAGATATAGCGCAAAGCACGGGGTAGGCGAATAAATGACCGTTGGAAGAGAGCCTACAGTCCTTGTCGAAAAGATAGACGGATTGCGCGTGCGGTTTCATATCGTCGCGGTCGCAGAATCGCGTTGGGACCTACTGGACCCTCCTTCTTGGAGCATGCTCTCTCCGCATCCATCGTTCAGGTCCCACCGCGTTTCCGCAGTCACGGAATCCGTCTATCTTTTCGACAAGGACTGTAATTAGGAGCGGTCATGTGAGTAACAAAAGAAAGGCAATAAGTGAGTATAATCTATCAGGTTGAGAAGAGCTACACTTGTAATTTGCAGCATTTTTCAACCGAGAAAATCGTATTTCCTTGAATTTTTAAACTGCAGTACTTCTGGTTGTACAGTTGATATCTACCTCAAATTCTGTTCTTCCGTACTTTTTGACCTTATTTCTTCTACTCCCATTCAAAATTCGGAGGAGATCCACGTGCCGCGAAATCATCGCGTCCACGTCCACGGGGCTCTGGATGGCACTGGATGCCCATAGGAGAATTCCTACGCCGCGAAGATAGCCTGCCATGAGGTTGGCGGGGCTTGGAATCACAAATTTGAAAATCATGGATTTCTTCGAAACTAGCATCATTCGATAGATCCCGCTGGAACGAATAGAGCGGTATATTTGAAATTTGTTGCTGTTTCTGTAAGCTGCGAAAATCAGGATTCAATGGAAATATAAACCACATATGGAACATTTCCAAAGTTGGACGCCTCGGATTTGGCATCGATTGGTGTGAGTTGAGAATTCCGCCAGCCGCAGCTAATGGAGAGGAAGTGCCATCACAAGGTCATTTGGTGGTAGATGCCGTATTTCATTCTGTGACCGCTGCGGTCCACATGAACCTTGAGATACATGAACAAATGGGAATGTTACTGTAAGGGAGCATTTTTTGGTCTCCAGGAACGCCAGCAGCTTTAACCCTAGTGGACTATCATTCTGAAGACACCTCAAGGAAACGGCTTGTTTGAAGAACTTCCAAAAAATTTCTTCAGCTAGAGTGCGTGCTGTTTTGATTGCTGAAAAACAACAGTTCCCAAAAACTCTGGAAGATACGGAAGTTCCAGAAGTGTAGGTGAATGAGGTATCAAAATAATCAGCTTATTCAATACATTTCGAATATATAAGTATTTCCGTATGCTTCTTCCACTGTACTTCACAAAGCGCATGTCTGTAAGATACAGTTATTGCGGGGTCTAACTCGCTGATTCGTACCCGCAGGTAATTTGGGAAGTAGGCTGTTTCCTATTAAAAAACCGAAAATCATGTTAAACTTTTCTTGTAGATCTCGTCTCCATAAATCGATTGATCGATAGACTGATAAGCAGCGAGAGGAACCGAGCTATGGAGAAAAAACGAAAAAAAAAACGCGGATTCGCGTCGCGATTTTTTCTGTCCAACAATTGCCGTGGTTATGTTTTGTCCTAGCTCTATTTTTTTTTCTTGTTCCACAAATTGACACGCACCGATGTTCATAGCCTTGCATGAAATATGGATCATTAAAATAACCTTTTTTTAAAGAATTTCTCTACATTCAAACTACGTTCCATTGTTTTTTCTTGTGCTAACGATAAATAGAGTGACTATGAAAGCGGTGTAACAATCTATCAGGGAGGCCAGCGTCACCAAAATTTAAAAGAAAAACTCATTCGCTGGGGTGTTCCGTGCATCTGTGAAGTTATCAAGTGATCGTATTATATCATTCCTAAAATCCGAAAGGAAACAGTTTGCCTTCTACGTTTCCGTTTCCTCCATGTCTTGGTGCAGTGATCACAATTTCTGCTAACAATGAGACCTTCTAGGATCAGGGACATGTCACTGCCATGTGTGCTCGTACGGAGCACCCATCGCTTGTTTCTGGGCCATGGAATTCGCTGTGTTTCTAATGCACCGTCAGCTCCTGGGTGAGCTCCATTCCTTCTGTGACATAGGATTACAGTTATACAGAGATATTCTGTGCTGACTAACATCTTCCTACTAATTCTGAATCACTTGGAGCTTTGTATTATTTGGATGTGTTAGCTAGAGCTATTCCTCTGATCGTGAGGTTTAAGATCTGGAAAGTCAAGCGAGTCCGCCTTTCGAGCCGCTGCCGCTGTGCCGCTCTCGTACTCAGAGTACCGCAGCGCACCATGGACAACCGAAGTGACTCCATTCAGTTTCCCACCTCAATTCGACATAGTTGTCGTTGGTGGTGGAATTGTTGGCAGTGCAACAGCTCGACAGTTGAAGATCGAACATCCTGAGATGAGTATATGCATGGTGGAAAAGGAGTCGAAGCTGGGTTAGTGATTTCTGTGCACTGCCTTACAAAATATTCCATGATGTAGCGTTTGCTCAAGTTATTCGCGTTAATGTAGAGACTACAGTCAACAAGATCTACGGATATTTCCACTTGTTAATACCTGCTGGCGTATAACTATTCCACCGCTCATGAGCAAGTGCTGTGGTGAAAGTGTACGGTTGACAATAGGGCAATTTATACCGGATGCGTGCGACTGACGCGCGTGCGTCTATATGATGAAGAATAGGGCCAGTCGCAGCTCAGACGCACGCATTTACGACCTCGCGGCGGCTGCGCGTTCTTTTTATTGAGGATGCACATGCCGTGCTGACCGGTCCTCATGGCAAATCCCGTGCAAATGGATGCGTGCGACTGATGCGCGACTGACACACGCAGCTAGTATAAGTGCTGCAGCGTTACCCTAATGGCTGCGTGGATGCATACGTGCTTGTGTCGGTTTGTACTTCCACACAGTTCCCGAAGTCGGAAATGGAATCGAAGGATGTCCATTCCTGTCCCTTCATGGCTACATCTTTTCTAGTCTGCAGCTTTAGAAACAGTGGTACCTGCAGCCTCAAAGAGAACACATACAGAAGTAGATATGAGTTTGCCCACCCATTCTGCACCGCTCTGTCGATCTATAGGTGGTAAATGTCACAAAGGCAGTGTGTAACGTTATGATGGGCATCGAGATATCACTCTGATGTTCATTGGCGATACATTTGGCAAGAGAATGTGTTTGGCAATGCATTTTACGGGATAAAATTTTGCTTGGCATTATGATTTACGGGAGAATGAGTGAAGAGCCTCTTTGCTGATTCATTTGGCAAGAGAATCTGTTGACGATATATTTTACGGGTGTTTGGCGATATAAAAGGCAAGAGAATCTGTTGGCGATACATTTGACGAAGTTTGCTTGGCGATACAAATGGCAGGGTTTGCGTGGCGATACATTTCATGGGTGTTTTGATAAGGCTTTCATTTGATTCTTAGTTGGAGGCTTAGATATCGGCGGTGTGGATCGGATGGCTTAGCTGGTAAGGCAGCGGACTCCGAAGATTGATATCATGGTACGATTCCTGATAATATCGCAATTTTTGCGCGGTTGGTAAACTTTTTGTCTGGCGATACAATTGGCAAGATTTGTGTGGCGACACAAAGGGCAAGATTTGCGTGGCGATACATTTGACGAGTTTTGATTGGCAATACGTTTTAGGAGACTTCTTTTTTGGCAATACATTTGACGGGCTTCGTTTGCCTAGGTAGTTGGCAAGCTCGTCTGCGAGGTTGCCAAACAAACCTCGCCAAATGTATCGCCAATGAACATCAGAGTAAGAGAATCCGGTCTTATTCAAGGCGCTGACTCCAGTGGTGTGCTTGAAATCTGAGAATACGGTCAAGAACCCTATTTTGAAGGCCAAACTTGATATTGGAGCGGACGAGTTTCCTTGCTAGGATGCTTGCAAAAGCGGAGCTGAGAAGTTAAGGCTGCCCATAAAAATGAACTTCTAAGCAGTGGCCATTATCAACTGATCAAGTACTGCCGTGTCGGAAAATATGCTGCACCCTCAGCTAGCTTTTGCTGTGGAACGAAGCCTCTCGTCCACTGCGAGAATTTAAACTGGAAACTCTCGGCCGAATGAACCCGGATGGGTTTGTCGACGCCCCCTGAAACTCAAAGTACATCGTTGTGCTCGGCGACTCGCATATCTTCGACTGACATGGAAATCTCGAACACAGTGCATAAGCTGATACACTGCCTATAAGTTGACTAATCGTAAGGAAATTATGTCCAGTGGAGTTGATTACCACAGCCACCACTATGGGACTAGATGAAATACATGTCTCAGAACAACATAGCTAAAAGTTGCAGTAACCCATCTCGACGATGTTCTGAGATTATGAGTTTTGACACTCAAGGTTATGAGTTTTGACTTTTAAAAGAAATTGGACAATGTCGTACACCCACCAGGAATCGATCAGGCGTACACACAAGGGAAGGCACGAACCTAAGCTGCCATTCCAAGAGGACACTTATATGCTTAAAACGTTTGTCCAACATGATGTTACAGGCTATATCTAAAATCTGTTAGATTGTTTACAGAAGTTCAGAACTTTGACGTGGATGATTTCCAACCACGGCGACGAAGGAAAGATGCTTTGGAGTTGTGGCAGAGTAAAGGCAGCTTCATGCGAAGTGATGTTGAAAATCTTGATCAGCGTCTGAAATTACCCCTTTGTGCAAACATTGGGAGGATTCCGCGAGATACTTCAACTAACCTATGTTCAGTGCTCCGCTGTAACTGTGCATCTTACACATGCACTGACCCGTTATGTGCCGTGCAAAAAACAGGCGTAACTCCTGATAGAGACAAGATTCGGGAGAGGCGGGAACAGATTTGAAATCAGCCTCGCGAGATGCACAAGGCAGCCCACAATCTGCTGCGGAAGTTGCGGAAGATATGCCTGACTGCTGAAGTATCTTTCCATTGTCAGTAGGGTTGGAGGTGGAATTGCGAGCATTTGTAGATCAATTAGCAGAGCTCAAATACGAGCCGTAGCATTACGTTGGGCAAACTCTAACCATGTAAGGTTGTGCACTTCCATTGTCAGCTCATGGGATATGCCTGTCATACCGGAACATCTACTGTTCACTTATGTCGGGCAATGACGCTTTCATGAATTGTGATTTTCGAATCCTTGGGATCAGATGTAAAGTTTAATAACATGGAAACACCAGCAAAATTTCAGGGTCAGATGTGATCTAACTACCCAATGCTAATGAACTTGAAGATGTTCATAAATGTTCATAAAGAGAAGAACATATATAATAATTGCTGCAGAATTAAACTGCTCCTTGGAACAATCACGAACGGCAAAAGTGATAAGAACGGTAAAAATGCTGCTCCGCTACGAAAACGCTGCAGGCACTTTTGTACGCAACGCCGGAGGTTGGTAGAAACAAAAAGCATTGGGAGGTCAAGCTGGAACTATTTATTGGTTACCTGGAAAGAGCGTGGAAAACTACTCAGATGCGAACAGATCTTATCTTTCAAAATAATTTAGATATAGTTCTTGCTTTCAAATTAATGATATTTATGTGAAATGGCCTGAATGCAGCTGAAGATCCTGTTAATTTATATGTAGAAATTCCAGTGGAGGACGCAGTGGGGGGGGGGCGAGAATGGGTCGTCAAATTTTCGAAATTACTCTACAGTACAAATAAAAATCTTGTATTAGTTAATTTTCAATTGTTCATTCTTATTATTATTTTTAATATAATTTTTATTAATTATTATAATTAATATTTTTATTATTTTATTTTCCGTCTGGATCCCCAAAACGGCGGAGACCCCACCGTTTTTCCACCCCCCCACTCCCGCTCAATTTCTGCGTCCGCCACCGAGAAGTTCTAATTATTTCACCGTTTTGTTGGAAATAATTTGCTCTAGAGGAATTGATTGAATTGCGTTATAGCTCCACATCAGAGTGGCAACAACAGTGGCGTTCCTCCCAAATTCCCAGGTACATCATTAGAATCGACGCGTTGGGTAGCGCTGGATTCTGTTGATATTCGGATACCCGTCTCGAGTTGACTCACTGCCTCCAAGTCTGTACCTACACCGATTGAATTTCCACACTATACGTATTAATTTCTGAATCATTTACAATAATAAAATCTCATCATCGAATCCCTCATGTGAAATGTCGTTTACGCAGTTACATACTACAAAACAATCATCTTGTAGCCCCACATCAAAGTGGCAACAATAGTGGCGTCATTCATGCTGGAATCTACTACACTCCCGGAAGCCTCAAGGCTAAACTCTGTGTTGAGGGTGAGTTTTCGGAACCAAGCTAGAAGCTAGTTTTTATGCAAGAAGATTGAGGAGATTTCTGTAGTGCGTCATAAGTGTTATCCAAAAGCCAATTTTCGAAGTAGTTTTTCTTTCTAGAACTTATGAGGATGAGTCCCATATGTGCTTTTGATTTGTCGTGAACATGAGAATAGAGGCGGAATAAGTACGAGACAGGAGCTCTTACTGACTGTTTAAATAAACAAGCATCACAAACTGGTTTTGTCCGACTAATTCTTGAGGATAGCCATTAAAATATTGCAATAATAAAATAGTTCCCTCCAGGTATGGACCTTGCCTACAAATTTTTTGCTGAGCACAACTTCCCACACAAGAAAACTGGGAAGCTAATCGTCGCTGTTGAGCCGGAAGAGATCCCGAGACTAGATGTGAGCCTCTTTGATACTCTGATTTTTTTGTAGTTATTTTCTATCTCCTTGCAAAAATTAATGAAATTAAGAATCTCTTCGAAAGGGCTCAAAAGAACGGATGCAAAGACATCAAGATGATTGATGGAACACAAATCAAGGAGCACGAACCTTGCTGCAAAGTGGGTATAGCAGTGTCAGTCTCTATGCTGAAGCACTCCCGTGATTTCAGGGACTCAAAGCTCTGTGGTCTCCGCACACTGGTATTGTAGACTGGGGAGAAGTAGCTAAGGCGTTTGCAGCAGATTTTCAGAGGAGGGGTGGGACGGTAGGTTTTCTATCCATATTCTGTTTTTGAGAGCACTGCTTATGCATTACTTATCGGAGGGTTATCAGGGATTTTTACCACCGAAAAAATTTTGCAAGGCATTGATGGGAATGGTATGTATACTCGCGGTCATTTCGATTCAAAGCTGTTTTTTTTTGGCCATATCACTACATCTTCACGTATCACTAGCGAGAGCCGGTGCAAAAGTGGATGCATAGCGTTGTTGCCCGTTGTTGCCGTTCCCGTTGTTGCCCCCTTCACTCATGCTGTGAATGAAACATTTGCAGGCCAGTAGCAGTTCCATACACTGGTGAATGAAACCATTCCAGGCTTACACCGCTACGCTCTCGTCCTTAGCTGCATTTGTAGTACATCGGAGTCCGATCCGGTCGGATAACGAATGATACGTATCGATCGTCGAATAACGAAGATCAATCATAGTTAATATTAATTGGCATTTTATGTCAGTGTGTGTGTGTACAAGAGAACTAGCCCCTACCGGAATAATCTGATTACATCACGATGTTCAGCGTGTCAACTTACATATAAAAAGTGTGCAAATTTTCATTTTTATCTTGGTTGGCAGGTGTTTTGGTCCACTCTGTTTCGCATGCAAAACCTATAGTTGTTTACATCACAGTAAAAATGAATGAGACTAGGTGTTTATTTGCAGGAGTTTATCAAGTCATGTAAAGAACAACATGCGGTGAGTAAGGTTTAGAGAGAAGTGATCTAGCCAGATAGAAGGGGAACAGCAAGTAGGAGAAGATATCGGCGACGAAGTTCGCAGGAGGGTTCTAGAAACGGATACACAGCTGCGTGAGGATGCGCACGCAGTCAGTAGTAGGAAGGATGTCATCAGACGAGTCCTCAGCGGTGTGATAAGTGTGCTAGACTAACTCTGATGAAGATGCTGAGAATCTGGCCCGCTTATGGACTGGGGATGCGCCGACACTCCGTAGTGGGGAAAATGCAGAGAATCGGGCTCGCTGATGGCGACGGCATTCGGTAGTAAGATCGATGCTGAGGAAGTGGTACACAAATGGATGTGAAGTACGCCGGCTCTCATACATAGAGGAAAGACGTCACCCGACGGTTTCACAGCTGTGGAAAGGGCGCCACGAAAGGGTGCGCCGTCGTCCAAAAGCGGGGAAACGCGTGGAGTCGCGTCTAACGGCGTGATAGGGGGAAACGCGTTCAAAAGTGGAGGGATCTCTGGAAACAGGTCCTACCGGTGAGGTAAGGGTGCACCGGTGTTCAGGTCCAATCCCAATTTGCAAACACTCGGTCAATTTTTACTATTTACATCCACCACAGCGAACCGAAATGCGTTACACAAATTGTTGGAATGGAGCTGTCCATAGTGGGTCAATGGTTCTATGAACCGTGGTAAAGAATAATACTCTGTGGATAGTGTCTGTTCATCCACCTGCACTAATCTTATCTGAGGACAATGAAAATACGCGAGCGAAGCGAGCACGACAAGAAGCCTGAGAGTCCGGCGTTAGCCGGACGATCAGGCTGGTATGTATAATTTGCTATCCGACTGGAGCGGACTCCGACGTGCTATAAATGTAGCGTGAAATGATGCTTCTGCTTCTTCCAGGTTGTTAGGTGGATCTTTTATTATTGGCCTAACGTTTCGACGAGAACGTCTTTGTCAAAGACCTGAAAGTGGTGTGGAGTGGAAGCAGAAGCATCATTTCACGATCATCGAAATGCCCAGGTTCAAAAACAGAGGACATGGAGATGATAAATGTAGCTTTTGCATCAGCTCGCGCTAGTGATGTGTGATGATATAGTGATATGGTCGCAAAGGAACAACACTGAATCAGGATGACCATCACTGTAGTCCCTACTTAGTCTTCGATCCCCAAATGGCCAGCTACCGCCGCTCTACGGCTTCCTCACTATAGGAGCCGCGGGCTTCCTAAGCTGATTTGTTTCCAAAAGCAATCGGTTGGATTTAAAGTTCACCAGCCTGATCGTCCGGCTAACGCCGGACTCTCAGGCTTCTTTTCGTGCTCGCTTCGCTCGCATATTCTCATTGTCCTCATATAAGATTAGTGCAGGTGGATGAACAGACACTATCCAGAGAGAAGCATTCTTTACCGCGGTTCATGGAACCATTGACCCACTATGGACAGCTCCTTTCCAACAATTTGTGGTGCCGCATTTCGGTGGAAGTAAATAGACTCCAGGCGTTTTCCCACTTTCGGACGCCGGCGCACCCTTATCTCACCGTTGGACCCGACTCCACGCGTTTTCGCACTTTTAGACGCCGGCGCACCCTTATCACGCCTTTGGACCCAACTCCACGCGTTTCCCCACTTTTCGACGCCGGCGCACCCTTATCACACCTTTGGACCCGACTCCAGGTGTTTCCCCACTTTCGGACGCCGGCGCACCCTTATCACGCCTTTGGACCCCTCCCCAGGTGTTTCCCCACTTTCGGACGCCAGTGCACCCTTACCACACCTTTGGACCCGACTCCAGGTGTTTCCCCACTTTCGGACGCCCGCACACCCTTATCACGCCTTTGGAACCCTCTCCAGGCGTTCCCCCTAATTTGGACGCCGATCAAATCGCTAGCCCACCTCTAACATACTCTGCATGCTGCTATCCCCATCCTTGTCACTCCTCACCCGTCTGGTTCATCGTCCTCGTTATAAAGGCATGCTACCCTTCTCCTTCCTTTTATACGGTCCTGTGATCATAAACTTATCTCATTCATTCCGACCGTGGTGAAAACAACTGCAGGCCATTAACATGTCTGAACATGACAGAAGTGGCCCAAAACACCCTTAAATCAAGGTAAAAATCAAAATTTACCACGTTTTCGTACATAACTCGATGCGCTGAACACAATGGTAGGTATTTTCCGTTTTCGATGGCTGGTTCTCGTGCACACACACACACACACACACACACACACACACACACACACACACACACACACACACACACACACACACACACACACACACACACACACACACACACACACACACACACACACACACACACACACACACACACACACACACACACACACACACACACACACACACACACACACACACACACACACACACACACACACACACACACACACACACACACACACACACACACACACACACACACACACACACACACACACACACACACACACACACACACACACACACACACACACACACACACACACACACACACACACACACACACACACACACACACACACACACACACACACACACACACACACACACACACACACACACACACACACACACACACACACACACACACACACACATGAACTGCCAATTAAGAAGAAGTATGATAGTGAGATATCATGGTATGGCTAACTGCATTTACGAATTGCTCAACAAAACAGGTGTACACCAACTATCCAGTCAAAGACATCACCCAATCAACACATCCAATGTTCCCGATCTCTATCCATTCGGATTGGAAAAGTGTGAGTCAATATTCCTTGGGTTTTTCTTTCTAGCTGAAGATAGGTGCTCATTTACAGTCGCATGAAGTGACAAAATTGGACGAACAAAACGGGAAAATGAAATAATGTCTCCAGGGGCATGGGGGCTTCATTGGTTCTTGACCTCATCGAAGTCTACCTTTTTGCAGTCACGGATACTAACCAAGTACTTGGTCACCTGTGCCGGACTTCACTCGGATCGTGTCGCACAGTTGACGGGATGCGATCCTGCTCCTAAAATTGTTCCCTTTCGAGGAGAATACTTGCTATTAAAGCCTGAAAAACGTCACATTGTCAGGACGAACATCTATCCTGTAAGTTTTACCAGAGATTGGGTGATCGTATTGGCGTCAAAAAATTGCAGGTTCCTGATCCGCGTTTTCCTTTCCTTGGGGTCCATTTTACTCCGAGAATGAATGGAGATGTATGGCTCGGTCCGAACGCTGTACTCGCCTATAAACGAGAAGGCTACAGTTATTTCTCGATTTCACCAACGGATCTTTTTGAATCGTTAACATACAGGTTTGTTGTTTCCTGAAGCTTTCTTCTCGCGTTTGATTTTCCCCTATTCCCACTTCTTACTCCGCCAAAATTCGCGATTCTGGATATCATCTGATGCGAAGCTCTTAGAGTTCACCTCCAATCACACCCAATTGTCACAATTCGGGGACTCATCTCATCTTGACAACAATCTACTTGGTTAGAGCATGGCGGACAGGATGATTTGGACTCTGCGTGCAAAATTTCCATAGCGCTGCAAACGTGTATTTTTTGGGTTAGCGCAGTTCACATCATCGTTCGTTTCCACTCGTTTCTCACTTTATACAAACGAAATATCCAAGAACACCATCTGAACATCGATATTTCGGCTGCATTAGGTACCATCGAGTTAACTCACTGATGGGCGCTCGCTTCAGTAGATTAGCGCTGATCTCACCAAATTACGATACGCATTACGCTTGAGGGCATGAAAGCATCTTTTTCTACGTATCTATTGGTTTCCTCCATTTATTTCATGAGGAGGTAATCATCTCGTTACAGATGTGAACGCTTAGAAAGTTATGTCCGATGTACGTGTACATTACATCGACAGCCTCGTTTACACTCAATACGCTTTTATGGTACCAAAATTTATCTAATGAATTCCATTTTCTTAATATTTAAATTTTAATATGCCTTAGCAGTAGTGGCTTGCCACAAGTGGAACTTATGTTGCAATTGTCTTTTCTTATCAGCTTCTTATTAGCTGTTGTTTGCATAGGGGAGCAAAAATTGTCTCCCTTCCAACAAAAGATGTGTGAGATCAGAAACAAACGTCAGTGGATGAAAATTAGAGGAATGGCGCGCCCATTTTAACCAAAGTACAAGTGGTATAAAATGTTGTAGAGAGAAGTAGTGTGCGCTCACATCTCTGTCATCAGATACTTCATTTTTGGTGCAGCCGAGAACCATTCGTTGTGTTCAGTAACACCATACTCCATACTATTAGCAATGGGAAATGTGTCATAAGATCGAATCGCGCAGTCTGATTTCTTGCTTCGCAACGCTTGACCCAGAGTTTACGTCTGATTTATTGGCAGTAGGTAAGTCACCACTTGCGAATCTGAAACCTCTTGAGATCACAAGAGATAAAAATAAATTCAGGATCCATACATTTTGAGCTGTTCCACCGATGGACGAAAAATTTCTCTGAAGACGTATATCTTCGACTAAAATGTTGTTGGCTAATTTCACTGATCGAATTCATCAAAACGGACATGTCACTTTGCCTGGCAATACGCCATTCAGAGTGCCGGATCATTGCCGGTTTAATGAACGATCTTACTACTTTACGACTACATTCCTACCACATATACACAGGGTAGTCCAAAATTACGGAGACACGCTGAAAGGTTCATATCTAACGTTGGAAAACGAGTTGTCAATTTTGTTTCCAATATGATGTTTTTCATTCTACATTGAACAAAATCTACCACCACATCTCACGATTTCTCCTACCGGCGAGAAAACACATGAAGAATTCTAACTAGTCGCCTGCTGTGGCGCGGAAGTGCAGCCTTCCTAGATAATCTGCCCTTTCTAAAAACGTTTGCTCCAAGGATTAAACAATTTTTATGAGAGTGAAGTCAGTTTTTGTCCACGAATGAATATCATAGCGAAAAATCTGCTTGAAGTACTGAAAATATGATTTATAAGGAAGCGGACATTACTTCCTGTGCAGAAACAGTGCAAAAACGTACTTTAGGCTGTTTCTGGTTCTTTTTCCACTGTTTAGGGAGGGGACTAAAACTTATTAGGCTCATCAACTTCCAATCTCAAAGTTCTGAGCAGTATTTCCCTCATAACACATTTAATGATGGTGATTGGTATTGAAAAGCACCCGCAGCTCGCGTTGAATTTCTGCGTATCCGCACGAAATTCTGAATCTCATAACCAAAATAGGTGGCCATTCACAATGACTTTAACGTTTTCCTGTTTCCCACACCCCGTACTTTTCGATGTACTGCTTTTGTATGCCTCTTGTGAAATTTTACACATTAGCACAACGCGCCAAGCCTACACAAAAAAATGCAATTGGGTGGTAAAACTAAGTTTGACTGACGGCCTACCTGTTCCTAAAAACCATAGTGTTAGGTAATGCTTTGCAAGAACCTGCACAATTGAACAAAGGAACAACGAAAGATTGGATGCAAAACGCCAAAACCCGAGATAAGTCGAAAAACGCGCAGAGCACCCTTGTCTCCGTAGTTTCGGACCACCCTGTATACATATTGTTGCTTTAAAAAGCGCATTGTGTTGATGTTGACTTCGATTTATATCATTTAGTGGGATGCGAAAGCTGGTCGGGAAGTACTTCACTTACGGAATGAAAGAATTGTACCGCGGTATATTTATCGGCGCACAAGTTAAACAACTACAACGTTTCGTCCCAGAACTGAAACGCAGTGATGTGACAAGGTGAGTTGTTTGTTGTCCTAACATATTTCTAACCGTGCACGAAAGAAGTGGGGAATTACTTATTGAGATAATCGGTCAATGAACATGTGTGTAAGAGTTGTGGGTATGCTCAATACATGGAACCAAAACTATTGTCTTCGGTAGGAGAGCCCAGCTGGGAGAGATATACGCGAGTTCGCATCTTTTATTGGTCCCGATGAAAGTCTTAATCTTTCTAAGCGGATTACTCTAAGCTTCCAAACCCTAGATGTTATCTAGAGGATTTCGGTTAGCTGAGACAGGAAGTCATTCAGAGGTTATTCGGGTGTTCGAGCCCAAGCAATGGACCCAGAAGGGAATCTCGTCGATGATTTTGTGTTTGACAGCGGAAATGGACCGGTAAACGACTAGTCAATTACCTCGCAAAAAACCTTGATAACCTAAACTTTTTTAGTTGTCAAAGCGAGTGCTTCACGTTCGCAATGCGCCATCTCCTGGTGCAACATCAAGTTTGGCTATCGCAAAAATGGTGGCGAAAGAAGTTAAGTCAAGATTCTCTCTGTAGTGTTCTACGATATGCCACTCCCACTGCTCTTGAACATTCCCCAAAATCCCTGGTTGGACTAGTATTGTGAGCATCGTAAGACGTAAACTGTAACCGTAAAGAAGTTTGCATATGAGTGCTCTACCGTCGTGATATATGTTCTGCTACTTCTGTATTGTACTGTACCGTCATCTAGTCGTCGATGAACTGGTTTCAATCTGGTTTCAATTTAGCTCATTTGTACGAGTAATAGTGTCTTCTGGCTCTGACAGCAGTGTATGGATGTACAAATAGGTCACTGATGTATCGAATAAAGTTCGAATATGTTTCTTTTATTTTTTGCTCTATGTAATTTCCATTCTTATGGATTTTCTGGACGCTCAGAGAAAATTCAGAGATAGCCCGTTTCTAAAGTTCTTGTATAAATGCGAGCGGACATCGAAAGTGTGTGAACGTCTGTTATCTAAGGCAAGCAAACTAGCAAATCAGTATCATTGGATGCTTTGATACTTTATTTTGGCAGGCTGCGAACATTTATATGGAAACACTCGATTTCTCTAGACTCGAAATTCCACTTATGAAAGCTCAAATAGCAAAATTTGCGATATTCATCCATAACGCTGGAACACTCACGTCGGCCGAGTGGCGCGCAGAAGTGGCTAGGCGGCCAGCGCTAAACCAGTGGAAAGTGGGGAAGCCGCTTCGGTGGAGATCGCTCGATTCCTGTATGGAAGTCTTCAGATCACCCTTGATCCATTGGATCCAGAAGAGCTCGGTATTCGTAACTTGGCTCTTCCAAGCCTGCTGGGGTATGATTCATTATCGCCGACCGTGTTAGCGCGCTAGCTGCTGGCTACCAAACCAGCCGGCAGGCGTAGCCAGAGGCCAAACGCGACCGCGATCCATGAATATGGGCGCAGTTTATGGTTGTTAACCAGCCGTTAGCCCCCCCCCCCCCCCTCCCAAGAAGTGCACGTTGGCTCGCCAAACTTCAGTAGAAACACTTGTTTCGCAAATTTTCCTCTGTAATTTCTCAGTTAATGGATAAATGAGATACATTTAGTGGTAGTGCATAAAAATTGAAGCTCCTGTATTGATGTTGAACTCTTTTTGTGAATCATACGTGGGAATACTCAACTATTCTAAAAATATCCAAACTTTTGAATAATTGAAACAATGCCGTCACTGAGATATTCGATTTTTTAACTATTAGAATAACACATTTACACAGCTATACAAATGAACGGATTATTCGAACTCGAAACTTTCTTGTTGATCCAAACAGATGAGTAATTCGAATATTCCACAGTTCGAAGGATTTATCGGAGCTTCGACGGCTAACATTTTACAGCTCTTTTTCTTTTTTTATTACCGGTCGTCATAGGGATTTCGGCTAGGGATCTGTCAGCATAATTTGCTCCGATACTTTCTGATCCTCTTTCTTCCTTTTTTTTCACGCACAGTTTAAAACAGTTGATTCGTTTGCAACATGCAATTTGTTCGTTTTCCAGCCAGTGCATGAATAATTTCTCTCCGTTTTAGTTCATTATTGAATGTTTGCATATTTAATTTTGAAGGCAGTGGTCCACCTCACATTCGAAGTTAATGGCAGATTCTACATCTCCACACGTATAGGTGAATTGCCTCAAAACAATCTTTAAACCCCTCTTCTTGGACGCAGTCTCTATCAGATTGCTAACCCGAGTTGAAATGTGAAGCTGTTGGTCTCATTGATTGAATACGCCAAGACTCGTTGGCCACCGCGGCAGCCGTGGCAAGCAGCCAGGCAGCACAGCAATCGGACTTTTGGAGCGATCCACCTCCGGGCTTCGAAAATGTAGCCATTTCGACCGCTGCAGAAATGGGGCTTTTGTCACTTTTGAGTCTGTTGATGTACGTTACTGGGATCAACATGATCCGAAGACCTAGAATAGGTCTTCGGGTCATGTTGATCCCAGTAACGTACATCAACAGACTCAAAAGTTGTTGATCCCAGTAACGTACGTCTTTAAATCCAACAACTAGTGAGGTGGGCTCCTGCCTCTAATGCTTCCACTCTTTCCAACTTCATGCACGTCAATCAAGGTTCGCTGTTTAGCGAACAGCTTCTTAAAAATTAGAAGAGTTTATGCCTTACACTTGGTATTGGAAGGACTCATAGTCTTATTAGTTTATTTCATTTCAAAACGTGTTAATTTTTCATGGGAAGTGACAACTATGGATTGAGAGAACTGCACGATAGAAAGCGCTGTGAAGTATTGGAAGCTGTTAAATACAAGTAATCATCCATTAACTCAAAATAGTGCACTTTTACTAATGATTTTGAAATGATAACTGCATAACCAAACCGCTAACCGGACCTTCGAACGTTAGGTTGGAAATAGCCCGGCGATGACCTACAAATGACCAACTCGCGCGCTCATGAATCACAGCTAGCGCCAGGCCGGTCTCAAACTATTCATTAGCCACAGGTTACGCATTAACGAATCGCACCCCTGACCTCTTGCACCTCAACTAATCCGTTGTGTGACGCCTCTTTCCGGTGCCAGGTACACTTTAAATCGCGAGCTGCAAGCGTTTGTTGTGGATTGTGAGCTGCTTAGCTGAACTAATTGTCTGAGGTGATCAAAATTGGACATTATTCAGATTGTTCGCACATTGGCGACATAAGGACGATAGGAACGATGCGAATTGATTGCCACGTTACATCACCTGGAATCACTTCCAAATGGCGCTCTTAGCTTCTCATCAATTATACTTCCCAAGGATGTGCCCAATGATTGAATGATTCCCAGTGATGATTGGACTCCAGAAAACAGGAGAAGTCGAGGCAGACCTCGAAAACGATGGATTGATGACATAGCGGAGTTTCGGGAGAAAGGATCCAAAGATGTGATGTCGAACTGGAGACAGCTTGTGATTGGAGATGATAAGAAGACTGCTGAGTTCTACGCAAAGGAAGTACAACACCTATTGTACCGTTGCGATATAGAATCTGAATAAAGAATAAAGAATAAAGGATGTGCCCTAAGGAACTGGTGATGTGAATGATAGCACTAATGGAAACGATGCCTATCGATCACCACGAGACATTAGTTTTCATCACTCTGGCGATCGCGCTGATTTCTAGCGAAGCCTTGGGGTACTCTTACACTGCCGCTATAGTCCTCGAGGACTGTAGCACCCAATAAACAACTAAACTTAATGAAAGAATAAAAAGTAAACAATAATAAAAAAGGAAGAAAAAAAGTTAAGAAAAGCAATGTTGGCGACTGTGACGTCGGTGCGTATCGATTGGTCGCCAACATTCGCGATCGGCGGCCGCCAATGTTGGCGACTGCGGCGCCGGTGCGTATCGATTGTGAGGGGTCGCCAACATTGGCGGCCGCCGTCGCCGGCGACGGCGACGCAAAGTGCTGTACTCCTCGAGGAGTATAGCGGCTACCTTAGACCCATGGCATACGTCACAATTCCAGTACGGGACTGTGAGATCTCTGGGACCTATGTTGTATCTCCCAGCGGCACTATCGCCGTGAATGGAAATGAATGGAACAAAGTCTTAGAAGTGATCGTATCTTATCACACAATTCGCACTGAATAGCGTGTTGATATAGGAGGAGTTAAGTGATTGAGGCTGAATGCTCGCGACGACGGCAGCATCGCTGTGAAATATGCCGTGTGTCTGAGACTTCCTCGGGACCATCACTGTGGTCACGACGAAGTAAGCCATGGGCCTGACTAAAAAATGTTTATCCAGTAATTCATATCCTATCATTTACTATTTATGCACAACCACTCTTTGGTAACTTCCATTTACTATTCCGTTTCTTAACTGCACTGGTGAGCCATGTGAGTGGACCAGCTGCATTTCTTATGGTGCCACTGTTATGAGCTCTTCCAACAGCCACGTTTTGCAGGATAAGGGGCTTGTCACTGCCTTTTTCGCTCGCGCGCAGCACTCACCGTTTATTAGTGGGCCATGGACTTCGCTGCATTTCCAACGCGCCTCCAGGTTATGAGTGAGTTACAGTGCCTATGTTGCATGAGTGACTGCCAACTGCCAAGTACGCACATTATAGCGATGCCAATAGTCACCTCACTGCGGAGTTGTATTTCGTAGCCACCCCACTGAAATGTTGTAGTTCAACTGTTGTAATCTCCTCAGACACTTGTTGCGGCCGGCCCGCTCTAGCATTACCGGCCGAGGAATCACCAGGTCGGAGCCCGACCGGCAATGCTGGAGCTGAACGGCCAGTGATGGACCTCCGCTCTGCCGAAACAGCTCAGATCGAATAAGTACAGCCGCTACTGCTCTCAAAATCGCGTGCTCAGGGCAAAGCTGTCTACGATTACCCCTCAAAGACCGCAAGTGTTACAACCTCTGGCAGCTTGGCGTCCGGTTGCGCACTGCCTCGCACAGAAGAGCAGGTTCGACGCAGCTGTGGATCCGTAGTGATAAAAAGGATGCAGAAATCAGCAAATCCTCCTCGCCGGGAATAGGAGAATATCCCCCACCTGTTTCCGTAGTGTTAGCTTTCCTCTACCGTCGATGGGATTCGAACCAACCTGACCATTTTTTCTGAATACTTGAGAGTCTGCTGCTTTATCCACTCGGCCATCGGTGCCTCTGATCTGTCTATCTCGGCTGATCCCTTCATCCTTTATCACTACCCTACTACCATTAACTGACTATTCCGACCGGGCTGGTGGAATGCTACCACGGTCGAGCGGGCCGGTCAGAATGTTATCATGGTCGATCAGGCCCGCCGGAAAGTTGTAATGGTCGACCGGCCGGCAGGCCATGGAACAATCCCCAGCTGGTCGTAGATGTGGTAGAGCGGTCGGCCGGTGATGGGCTGCTGCCCGGCCGGTATGCGGTGATGGGCTGGACGCCGGCCGGTGATCAGCAGACGCTCGGCCGGTCGGCACCCACTGGTCGGGGGCCGCCCGCACCAAGTGTCTGAGTCTTAAAGCAGCATTTTCCGGGCTTTGCAACTTTGCAGTAATTGAATGTACTAGCAGAAACTACTGCCCTAATCATGAAGTTTAATGCCGTGGAATCAGACCGGAATGCAGTCTGAGCCATAACTCTGCGCTCATTCTGTGACCGATCACTCCATCATGGGCGAAATATGTCACTTCATTCAGTTTCCCACCTCAATTTGATATGGTCGTCGTCGGTGGTGGCATTGTTGGTAGCGCCACAGCTCGACAGCTCAAGATGGATCATCCAGAGATGAAGATATGCCAGGTTGAAAAGGAGTCGAAGCTAGGTGACGTCACATATGTCTTTGCTACACTCTAATCCAGGATAGCTTTCGGGTAAAATGGAGTTGGGGGGGGGGGCACTTGGTATTGGTTGATAATATGACCTGTCCTACACGTTCTGACTTGTGTGCTTTTTAAGGTAACTTCTATACATTAGGACAGCTAACAAGTCGTAGCGTTCTGGACGTGTCAGCTAGCAAGTCAGAACGTGTAGGAAAGGTCATATTATAGACTTCTAATAGGTGCCCCCCAACTCCAGTTTATTTTAGCTTTCGTAGCAACAGACATGAAATTAGCGCAGTGCACGGTAATTTTGAAACTCTCCTCATGGTACCACTTCACCTGAACCTTTCCCTCGGATATCCCAACCTTTACTCTGGACAACATCAGTGCTGCACTCAGAAACTGTTACCGATCTAGGCTCGTATGCATGAAAGACCGGCTCAGAGAAGGAACCGGGCATAGCAAGGCAATTTCCGCTCACGGCAGAAACCGCATACAGGGAACGTTAAAGGCAGTGTGTCACTTCGGGGACAGAATTCGAGGTTGTCACATCAGCCGCACGGCGAGCTGCTGATCGAAAGGATGCACTTTAGGTTTCAAGAAAACGTTACAAACCCATAAGCTACAGGCCAAGAATTTCAAAGTGCCTGGCCAGTAGATGAGAGAGCGCTTTCTTTAGCAAAAGCTTGCTCAGAGTTTGGCATGGTTTTATATTTGCAATACTTGTTCAACTGATAATAGCTTCTGCTGAGAGGATCATTTTAAAGGCAACGTGTAAGCTGAGCGACCGCGTTCGCGATTCGCACGTCAGTCGAACATATGCGAGTCGCTGAGCCTAAGGATGTATGATCTGTTCGACCTGGGATGGCGTGCATTCGTACCGCGAATCCCTCCTTCTCTACCGTTATCTCTAGCAAGCCAGACACATCACTGATAGCCAGAGGTGATGAATGGCTATGATATAGCTATGGTACTCAGACAATGATAACGATATCGACGAAGGGTGAGCGGTGCTCTGTCTCGCCACCGCAGGTCGAAAACACTTTACCTTTAAGGCAGTGTCTCACCTCATGATGGGTATCAAGATATTAGCAGAATCCTTTCCTTCTCGACGAAATGATTCCAATGACGTGCTTGGAATCCGAAACACCGGTCAAAACCCCTGTTTTGAGGCCAGCTTAGATATTGGAGCGGAGCGGACGAGTTACCTTGCTAGGAAGCTAGAAGGAGCGTAGCTGAGAAGTGAAGATTGCAAGTTAAAATGAACTTCTCACCAGTATTTATTACTAGCGCTCCGGGTGAAATGGAGTTGGAAGGGACACTCAGTTTTGGTCGATAACATGACCTGTCCTACACGTTCTGACGTGTTTGCATTCTAGATAACTACTGTACGTTAGGAGAGCTAACAAGTCAAAGCGTTCTGGACGTGTAAGCTAACAAGTCTGAACGTGCCGGACAGGGCATATTATCGACTTATACCAAGTGGCTCCCCCAACTCCATTTT
This sequence comes from Ancylostoma caninum, assembly GCA_037903475.1. Lineage (NCBI taxonomy): Eukaryota > Metazoa > Nematoda > Chromadorea > Rhabditida > Ancylostomatidae > Ancylostoma > Ancylostoma caninum. Next base: position 363,632 of record JBAJFG010000358.1, on the reverse strand, counting down.
CCCCAGCGCTCCTTCGGGACGCTAGAAAGTGGGGTGAGGCAGCCACTTGAGGTGTGTGCAAAAGCTTTGCACTTGCCAAATCCCGAGAAAATTGACAAGGAAACAAAACTAATCATCAAGCCGGCCCAAATATGAAATCCTTTCTATGAGTTGGCTATGGATAGAGAAGACCGTTCTCCATCGTAGGGCGTATTCGTGCGTCTTCCTCACTGCTATGCTAACGCAGACGCGTTTTCCATTGGTGGATCCGTATCCTGTCGTTGTCCTCACTATTGGGCCATAACGAACTCGTATCCTGGCGTTCTCCGCTCCACATTGGGCTGCAGTGAGTCCTTTCTCCTTCGGTGGACATTACCTCTGCTGAGACCATGGAGTGTATAAAGACCCTTCTTCGAATAACTTGATTTCCTTTGGTTATGAGACGATAGGGCTAGAGTGGCATCGGTGGCGAGGTGGCCGAGTGGATAGCGCATCAGACTATCAAGAAGCGGTTGAGGGTTTAAATCCCGCTGGCGCAGGTTTATTTGCATTCTTGAATTTAAGGCTTTTAAACTTGCCTCTAGTATTTATAATGACTAGAACACACCAGATACGTGTGCCAGTGCAAGAACTATTGGAGGAACTTCGTCCGATTCATTACTCACCGCGGCTGCCATGCTTGGAGCTAGGACCCATGGTCGCGTAACCAGACGGAACCAGGTTATTCAAAAATGCGTCTGAAAACGTTCGATAGTCCATAGGACAGCCAGTCATGGCAACCACGGTTTTATTGCGTGGCCAAAGTTCCGTGAATCTAAGCCAGGGCCCCAAGGATAGGGCACTAGAGAAATTGGCGCAATTTAACCATCATGGACCCAAACTCTTCAAAAATTTTTTTCGACTAAAACTTCCCACACGGAAGTCATTTGAGGTGTTGAACACGAATATCGGATCCATTTTGCACCGCAACGCCATTATGGAGGATTATGGTAGATGCGCGGTAGCATGCCGTGGTACACCTACCGTGACCCTACGAAAAATAGCGAGCGTTACGGTACAAAATGGATATGATATTCGTATTCAGCACCACAAATAACCCCATATGCAAAGTTTCAGTCAAGAAAACCTTTTTAAAAATCTTGGGCGCGTGGAAGATGAATGACGCCGAAAAGTCTCTGGCGCGCTTTCCTGCGCGCATCAGGACCATTGGGCAAAAATGATGTACGTACGTTAACATCGCCTAAGACAATTTTACCAAAAATAGATGTTTCTCTTCGATCCCCGGGGTTATCCTCACTTCCTGCACTTCCCTTATCAGACAATTTTGGGGGCAAATCCCGTTCCATCCTCCGGCAGATCCCTAACGAAACGTTTGAACGAGGACCCATAGCGGTCAAACAGAGGGCGGAATCACACATGTTGCGGGCCAAACGCGCTATCAGGCTAATAGCGGGCTAAAAGCAGAATCATTGATGATGCACGATCGTGGGAGTTCGGCCCGCAATAGCCTTTTTTTCACGTCCATTGACTGCCGACTAATATCTCCAAAAAGTGGCTTCAGCGACTACATATTTCGCCTCAATGAGGAACTGACCCTGTCGGAATGGTTGGTTGGTGATGGAAAGGACATGATAAAGGATGAAAGCAACATCGGGATGGAAGAGATCAGCAGCATGGATGGCCTAGTGGGTAAAGCAGCGGACTCTCAATCAGTCATAAACCATAGAGAGGTTGGTTCGAATCCGCTCAGAAATAGAAGAAAGCTAGCACTACGAAAACATGGTGGACCTTGCAAGCAGCCATCTTTTCTAGTTTCTGATGAGAATTTGCGTATTTATGTTGTTTTCATGCTCCGGTGGATCACTGTGGATCCACAGTGCGCAACCGGTGACCAAGCTGCCAGAAGTTGTCACCATACCGACGTCCAATTGACAGGTAATTGTGGAGAGTCTTGCCTTGTGCGCTGGATGAGAAGCAGTAGCGCCTGATGGTTTGCGGACTCATGGCGACCTGAACGCGGCTAATTGTCGGACAAAAACACCCAAGCACTTGCTCAGCCCTCACTCGCTCGTTCGGAACGGAATTTGCTCTCGAAATTGTCTGAGTACACGTACACTGAGTGATATGTTATCAACTTAAGAAATAGGAACTTGTAACATTTTGTTGTCATCATTTCCAATGATTTTCTTCACCACGACGGTGTCGCTGTGAAGTAGCCAGGGACCTAACAAATTCCCATATCTTATCACACTCTTCGCGTAGAATGGCATGCTGGCACAGGAGCTAACGAAAACTGTTGGGGCGGAACGATCGTAGCGACATCTGTGAACTATACTATAGTCGTAATGCGCAATCATAATTTATCAACCGCTTGCTGTGGTTTTCTACCAAGGAACTCGTCGGCGTCTATATCACATCTTGTCTCAGGTTTCTGACGTTTCTTCCAGATTCCAAGTACATCATTAGAACCGACGTGTTGGGTAGCGCCGGATTCTGTTGATATCTCTCGAGTTGACTCACCGCCTCCAAGTCTGTACCTATATCGATTGAATTTCCACACTATAAGTACTAATTTTTGAACCATTTACCATGATAAAATCTCATCATCGAATCCCTCATGTGAAATGTCGTTTACGTACTACGAAACAATCATCTTGTAGCTCCACATCAAAGTGGCAACAATAGTGGCGTCATTCATGCTGGAATTTACTACACTCCTGGCACTCTGAAGGCGAAGCTTTGTGTTGAGGGTGAGCTGCTGCTGACGAGATCAGCTTCTATTGATTGCATCCTTCTCAAAATAGAAAGAAGCCCACTAAAGAATAGGTCGGGGTATGTAGAAGGATTTCTGACACACTTTTGCCGTTTGCTTCATGAAAGTTATCTGCACTGTTTGCGTGAACGTCTTGAATCTGATTAATCCAGAAGATTCATAGCTAACTATGGAAAATTTTTCCAAGTGATCCTCTGGATCTTTGAGGCGAGGCAAGTGGTACATGTGGCATAAAATGGCTTCACAGCTCTGCACTCAATTTCACTATGAGACATCCAAGAACATGCTAGTAAAAGGTTTTATCCAGGTAATGACCTTGCATACAAATTTTTCGCCGAAAACAATTTTCCACATAAGAAATCTGGGAAGCTCATCGTAGCAGTTGAACCGCAAGAGATTCCTAGACTGGATGTAAGCCACTTTGGCAACAATTTCCACTGAAATTTCTCGAATACTTTGCTAAGCCTCAGTGAAATTAAGAATCTATACGAACGGGCTCAGAAGAACGGATGCAAAGACGTAAAGATGATTGATGGGTCGCAGATCAAGGATTACGAACCTTATTGCAAAGTAAATTGAGCAGCATTCAAATCACTAATTTCATAGAGACACTCTAGTGATTGTAGGGACTCAAAGCTCTTTGGTCTCCGCACACTGGTATTGTAGAGTGGGGAGAGGTAGCTAAAGCGTTTTCTGCAGATTTTGAGAAGAGAGGAGGAACGGTAACTATTCACTCTTAACATTTTGTAAATGTCCACTTTAAAATAGCCAAAATTGCCCACCTGATTAGTCTGCTCAAGAGAAATGGGCGTAGAAATGAGAAGTCAACTATTGTAATAGGTGTTTTTTAAAGTTCATGATTCTTGAAAAACTTCACGAGTTTTCGGCAGACTTGAGTTTCGGAGAAGAAGCATTGGTTCTTCAAAAAAGAAAAAAAATCTGTTCATGAGTTTTAAGAAAGGAGGGGCTTCAACTACATTCACTGTTTATCTGACCGCTCCAGGTGTACGTCAATTATCCTGTCAAGAACATCACCCCGTCGACACATCCAATGTTCCCGATTTCCATCCATTCAGATTGGCGCAATGTAAGTATCTCTCTCCTCACCAATTTTTCCCCTCTAGGAGCAAAAACATAATGCGGTCCAAAGGTCTTACTAGAGATTATTGAAGGCAATTTCTTCCCATTCGGGAAAAAGAAGTCTTTTTGTGCATGCATGGGATTTTTGACAGTAATTCTAGTCTAAGTAACAATCGATGCAAGAAAGGAAAAAAAAACTATGCTCGCCACCGTCCGACCTACCATCGGGACCGGTAACCACGTCTACGATTGTGAAGGAGTCGCTATTATGAACATTGTGCAAGCTCCATTTCTTCTTTTCAGGAACTTTGGCGCCGGTTTTGACCTACATTGAGTAGGTTGATCGGAAATTCCCAGTGAAGTCGCAGGAAAAGGGTACACATGAAAGACACTGCGCTTTTTCCATTTTTCTCAGTGCTGGATTGGATTCTCTCACTGTAGCCAAGTCATGCAGAACTATAGGCGGACGTGAATCCATATAAGGCACTCTAGGGATGGGGAATGCGCGCGTTCGCACAGCTGCCTTCTCATGAAGACACACACGCTCAGAAGTTTCTGAGTGTGGAGACAGGCGTGGCTGCGTTTACGTACTGCAGCAGGCATTAGCTTCTTCCCATGTGGCAAGGTCCATGACGGAGACGACGAGAAGTAAGCAAGGAAAAAATCCGAGTGCTCAACAGTAGTGATAGATAATTCTCCTGAGGTGATGCCCTGAGCGTGACGGAACCATGAAGAATCGCAGTAAAAAAGAATCCCCGCTCCAGCTCCAACCGCCAACCCGTCTCGTAGTGGCATCAAGTAGGCCCTAATTCGTCTAAGACACCTGAAATGGAGAAGATGCATGGCCTCTAGCATTCAATATAAATTGATTCTCTTTTCAGTGAGAAGGAGTTGTTAAGACATCACGTTTAAAAATTGTTCAATACAACTATAGTGTTATTCATATATATTCACTGCTATCATGATCACGCTAACTTCGAATACTTTTTTCTCTCTTCTAAAATCTTCTTAGTCCCGTTAAATACTTCCTTTCACAGACACGAATACTGACCAAATATCTGGTCACATGCGCCGGACTACACTCGGATCGCGTAGCGCAGTTGACTGGATGCGATCCTGCTCCAAAGATTATTCCTTTTAGAGGAGAGTACTTGCTACTTAGGCCAGAAAAGCGACACGTCGTCAGGACAAACATCTATCCGGTGAGTTCTACAAAGGTTAAATGACTGAATGAGGTAATTGAAGAAATGCAGGTTCCCGATCCGCGTTTGCCTTTCCTTGGAGTCCACTTCACTCCGAGAATGAATGGAGATGTGTGGCTGGGGCCAAACGCTGTGCTCGCTTACAAGCGAGAAGGTTACAGCTATTTTTCGGTTTCACCATCGGATCTTTATGATTCGCTAATGTACAGGTACGATGTCGGAGGTTTTTGTTTAGTTTGAAAAGAATGAATTCGAGAACAAATTAAGCGCGATATTTTTCACTAGGTATTTTTCCTACCAATAAAATCTGATGGGAGATAATGCCTCCCTATATAACTCTCAGCTTGATGTAGATGTGGAGAACAAGCAGGAGTCTACAATAGGTTTAACATAAGTTTCTGCTCATTGTGAATCTGACAAAAAAAGCTGTGGTGAAAACTAAACAGGAATAAGTGTCAATCAGGGCATGTACCACAACAGTCGATAACGTTCTCCGAATTTTCTGGAAAGAGTTCAAATCCGACCATTCATTGAAGATTAAGCAGAGAACAAAGTTGACTAGTGCTGGAGGTTACCAAATTTGAGAGATTGGTTTTCGTACAATTTATACCCTTAGCTGGTAATTATTTGGGGCCAGCTTTGAACAAGAAAAATGCGAACAATAATATTCTGGCGGAGTCCCTGTCCACCATGAAAAAATTAGTTACCCGTTTAAGAGGGGGGGGGGGCACAATGCAGTGATTTGAAGTGGCGTGTTTCCCAGGGAACGCTCCAGGTTCCTTAGAAAATCCCACCACTTGAAATGTATAAGATGTTGATTTTTTTGGCCATGTTATGGGTACACGCATTGAACGCCGTAATGAAAATTTTTAGCCTAAAGTTCTGCGTTAGTGCTTAAGATTGCTCGAGAATGGGAGGGGAGATACTGTGGTGAATGGCAGCGGCCTTGTGTGCTCCGCTGGGGAAGGGTTTACCCAATTTGACTGCTTTCATCAGGTTCTATGCGTTTTGACATGCAACGGATTGTTCAATGCTTCACAATCATGCAAAAAAGCGAAAATAAGCTTTAAAAAACGCTGCAAAACGACGATCAGCCAGTTACGGATGAGAAAGAGCTAAGATGCAAGCCTGATCTATACTATTCAGTGGCATGCGGAAACTAATTCGCAAGTACTTCGCCTTTGGAATGAAAGAATTGTATCGTGGAGTATTCATTGGCGCACAAGTAAGACAACTGCAGCGTTTCGTGCCCGAACTAAGACGTAGAGATGTCACAAGGTGCGTTTTCTATTATCATCAGATATTCAGATATGGATGGGAAGACTGGAATAGGATGAATCATATGAACGAGAATCTGATCGTGAGCTAGATTCAGAAGTCGGGGATGCATATTGAAATTTTGAAATTTGTATCAGTGTTAGATAAATTCTGAAAATAGTAACACCAAAGCTTTTTCTTCTTTTATATCATGAACTGGGCTTTACCATATCTCTATTTTTGATGAACCAATCATTAGGGTTTTTGAGGTGAATTTCTAGGAAATAAGGACATCATGGATTGTTATCAGTTCTCGATGAGTCCTTCATTCGACTATTGCTGAATTGTTAGATTACCAGCCTGATCGTCCGGCTAACGCCGGACTCTCAGGCTTCTTTTCGTGCTCGCTTCGCTCGCATATTTTCATTGTCCTCAGATAATAAGATTGGTGCAGGTGGATGAACAGACACTATCCACGGAGAAGTATTCTTTATCGCAGTTCATGGAACCACTGACCCACTATGGGCAGCTCCTTTCCAACAATTTCTGGCAACGGCGTTTACCCGCTTTTGGACGCCGGCGCACCCTTATCACACAGTTGGACCTGACTCCAGGCGTTTCTCCACTTTTAGACGCTGGCGCACCCATATCACGCCGTTGGACCCGACTCCAGGCGTTTCTCCGCTTTTGGACGCCGGCGCACCCTTATCACGCCGTTGGACCCGACTCCTGGCGTTTCCCCGCTTCTGGACGCCGACGCACCCTTATCACACAGTTGGACCCGACTCCAGGTGTTTCCCCGCTTTTGGACGCCGGCGCACCCTTATCACGCCGTTGGACCCGACTCCTGGTGTTTTCCCGCTCTTGGACCCCGGCGCACCCTTATCACGCCGTTGGACCCGACTCCTAGCGTTTATCACACAGTTGGACCTGACTCCAGGCGTTTCTCCACTTTTAGCCGCCGGCGCACCCATATCACGCCGCCAACCCACCTCTAACACCATCCTAAGGCGTAACCCTCATCCGTGTCATCCCTCGTTCGCCTGGTTCCTCCTCTTCGTTATAGAGGTGTCCTACTCTTCTCTTTCCTTTTATACGGCCCTGTAATCAAAAGCCTATCTCATTCATTCCGACCGTGATCAAAACAGCTGTCGACCACTAACATGTCTGAACATGACAATAGTGGCCCGAAACTCCTGTAAATTAAGGTAAAAATCAAAATTTACCACATTTTCATACATAACTCGACGCGCTGAACACGATGGTACAGGTATTTTGCATTTTTGATGGCTGGTTCTCGTGCACACACGCACACACACACACACATGAACTGCCAATTAATAAGAAGTAAGATCATAGGCCTTTAATACCAACACGAGAGGGTGCAATGAGCTTCTCTGACTGGCTTCAGAAAACAACAAGGATCTTGAGTAATACGATGAGTTGATGTTGAGTTGTTCAGAGGTCCTGCGGGTGTCCGCGCACAAGCAATGGATCCACAAGGAAACCTGGTCGACGATTTTGTCTTCGACAGCGGAACAGGACCAGTGAGTTGTTATTCGGCACGTTTTGGAGTAGTATGATTGATCCAAGCCTGCCTTCAGTTGTCAAAACGAGTGCTCCACGTTCGCAACGCTCCGTCTCCTGGTGCGACTTCTAGTTTGGCTATCGCAAAGATGGTTGCAAAAGAAGTAAAATCGAGATTCTCTCTGTAATGCTGTACGATACTCCGCTCCCACAACTCGTTAACGTTCCCGAAACCCCTCATTGAATTTGTGGTACTGTGGATAGTGGAACGCTTTGTAGTTGAGAACATTTAGTGGTTTTTGTATATGAGTGCTCTATTGTCGTAACATACTTGGTTACGTTTTGTACGCAGTGTGCCGTCAACTAGTAGACGATTAACTGATTTGAATTTAGCTCATATGTACGAGGTACAGTGCTTGGATGTACATATTGAGACTGATGTGTGAAATAAAAATCCACCACTGTGTTTTGTACAGAACCAATTGAGTGTTATATAACCTAGAGCTTGAGGAAATAAACTAGGAGCAGATTTCAGGAGATACTGAGTTACTCTGGAAGTGATGACAGTGTTCTTATAGCAATAAGGAGGCTTTCGAATGCCTATAATCCCAGCTAGGCTGGTACCCCTATATCGCATGCTGTACGACCTAAAATACTTCCTTTAGATTCAGATCAAGCGCTCTGAGCACACTATGAGCTTCAATTATTTTCTCCAAAAAGCTGACGTCATTTTCTTTGAAAGGTCGAAATTAACAGGAGCCCACATTTTGCACCACGACGGTTGATCAAATTCTTCCTACGGATGATATTCTAGTCCTGAGACGGCTTTGCTGGTAAGTGGTTTCGCCTTCCAACATCTTGCCCATCTTGCCCAATATCATCTTGTGGCGTTTCAGGCTATGTTGTCCTAAAAGCAAGAGAGATTTTGCCAAGCATGATGGCGTGAAGATGGCGGCCTCCAAATTCTTTGCTTCACATTTCCCGAGCGCTGGGCATAGAGCGCCAAGGACAAGCTAATGTCATGAGAAATGGTCCCTGTTGATTTCTTTTAAAATATTGTTTGTCAAATGTTCCGGTTGGAAAAGTTGTGTCAAAACTGTGGAAAAAAATAAATCCAGCGAAAATTCGCGGTAGAATTTGCATCAATCTACAATTTGACGTATTTGAAAAAAAAAACTTATATCGAGCATCGTTCTAATCCTTGGCTAAAAGCGACGGATGACCGAAGTAGTTACATTGTGGCCTGAATGTTCCTAACAGAAGGAAAATCCGAGAATTGCTTGAGTTCCATATTGTCACAATTGTTTCCCGATAACCAACCGTCTCAAGCCAAATCGCGCCATGATTACACAACAATGAAGAGAACATGATTCATTTAGTAAGAATCTGCAGTGACACGATCGTATTCCGGTTGATTGCTATTTCACTCTGAAAGAGATACAAGATTCCGAGATCTCACAATTAAAGGGCAATTTATACTGGATGTGTGCCACTGACGCGCATGCGTCTATATGATGAAGAATAGGACCCAGTCGCATAGCAGTCGCAGCTCAGACGCACGCGTTTTTTTTTTCATTAAGGATGTACATGTCGTGTTGGCCGGTCTTCATGGAAAATCTCTTGCAAATGGATGCGTACGACTGATGTGCGACTGACGCACGCAGCTAGTATAAATTACCCTATACACAGCGACACTCTCAGACAATTTCGGGGGCAAATCCCGTTTTGAACGAGCGGGGGGCGAGGGTCGGAACGAGCGTTTGGGTGTTTTTGCCTGAGAAGTGGCCGCGTTCAGGCCGCCATGAGCCCGCCAACCCTCAAGCGCTACGGTCCCTAATCCAGCGCACAAGGCCCCATTCTCCACAATTACCCGTCGATTGGACGCTTGTACCGTGACAAGCTCTGGCAGCTTGGTCACTGCTTGCGCACAGTTTCGCACGGATGAGCGCTTTGTTCGACGCCATTTTGGATCCACACTGATTTACCGGAGCATAGAAACAACATAAATACGGAAATTCTCATCAGAAATACGAAAAGACGGCTGTTTGCAAGGTCCATTCATGTTTTCGTAGTGGTAACCTTTTTCTACCATCGATGGGATTCGAACCAACCTGTCCATGGTTTATACATGATTGGGAGTCCGCTGCTTTATCCACTAGGCCATCCATGCTGCTGGTCTCTTCCATACCGGTGTTGCCTTCATCCTTTATCACGTGCGTACTACCACCAACCAACCATTCCGACCGAGCCATTTCCCTATTGAGCCGAAATATGTAGTCGTTCAGGCCGCTTTTTAGAGATATTTGCCGGCGGTCAGTGGCCGCGAAAAGCGGGCTAATGCCCGATACTCTTCACATAGCGGCCCAAACCCCGACGGTCGTGCATCAGCCCGAATGGTTCTGCGTTCAGCCCGCGATTCGCCCGACAGCGCGTTTGGCCCGCAACATGCGTGGTTTCCCCCGCTGTTTGCCCGCTATTGGTCCTCGTTCAAACGTTTCGTCGGGGATTTGCCGGCGGTTGGAACGGGATTTGTCCCCGAAATTGTCTGAGCTGTCGCTGCGACCGTTCATCACCACAAGTTTACTTACTTACTTACTCCTACGCCAGCACGCTATTCCATGCAAACTGTCTGATAAGCTATGAGAACTCGTAACATTATGTTCTCATCATTTTCAATCATTTTCTTCACCGCGACGGTGTTGCTGTGAAGTTCTTTTCATTGAGGATGTTCATGCAGTGCTCAGACAATTTCGGGGGCAAATCCCGTTCCGAACGAGCGGGGGGCGAGGGTCGAAACGAGCGTTTGGGTGTTTTCGCCCGAGAAGTAGTCGCGTTCAGGCCGCTGTGGGGCCGCTGAAAACGGGGCTTCCATTCCTATCCGCCCGCATACTGTCCGCGTTCAGGCCGCAATGAGCCCGCAGACTACTAGGCGCTACTGCTCCTAACCCAGCGCACAAAGTGGTATACCACAATTACCTGTCAGGTGGACGCACCGTGACAACCTCTGGCAGCTTGGTCACTGCTTGGGCACAGTCTCGCACGGAGGAGCTCCGGGTTTGAAGCAATTGTGGATCCAAAGTGATCCACCGGAGTAAAAAAAACAACACAAATATGCGAATTCTTATCAGAAATACGAAAAGATGGCTGTTTGCAAGGCATGTCCATGGTTTCGTAGTGCTAGCCTTCTTCTATTACTGAGAGGATTCGAACCAACCTAACCATTCTTTATGAACGAGTGAGAGTCCGCTGCTTTATCCACTAGGCCATCCATGCTGCTGATCTCTTCCATACCGGTGTTGCCTTCATCCTTTATCACGTGCGTACTACCACCAACCAATCATTCCGACCGGGCCATTCCCTTATTGAGCCGAAATATGTAGTCGTTCAGAACGCTTTTTGGAGATATTTGCCGGCGGTCAGTGGCCGCAGAAAGCGGGCAGATGCCCGACACTCCTCACATAGCGGGCCGAACCCCGACGGTGGTGCTTTAGCCCGAATGACTCTGCGTTCAGCCCGCGATTCGCCCGACAGCGCGTTTGGCCCGCAACATTCGTGGTTTCCGCCCGCTGTTTGTCCGCTATTGGTCCTCGTTCAAACGTTTCATCGGGGATTTGCCGGCGGTTGGAACGGGATTTGCCCCCGAAATTGTCTGAGTGTTCACCGCTCAAAGAGACGCGTAGGATGCCTTTATAGCGAAGAGTAGGAGCCAGGCGGACGGAGTATGACACGTATGCAGGGTGACCGAGCACGCACTGTCCATCTGAAACGATTGGGCGGAAGAGGCAGGTGGGAAATCTGGAGGCGACGCGGCCGACTTGGCAGCATGCACCAATTCGACCTCCTGTTTTTGTTGATATTATTTCATAGTTCATCTTAAATATTTATCTACCTTTTCACCGCCGTACCACCTTTCCTACCATTATCTTTCCATTTGGTGGGTTTCTTCATTGGTTTTACTCCGAATAGCTGATGTCGGCCGAACCGCCTCTACTTTTCCCACCGGCCTCATCCACATCATCGTTCCTGATGGACCGTATGCAATGGAAGATGATAAAAAACGGATCCTTGGCTATGTAATCGGTGGGCCAATCAGTGGGGGAGTTATCACTGGATGGGTTCACAGCTGTTAGGTGGTGCGTCGGTGCCAACAATGAAGAAGTTGTGAGTACATGGGTCTACAGAGTGATGCGCCTGCGGTATGTAACAGGGTGAGTGTCACTGGGCGGAAGCACAGCTGTGACATTATTGGCGCCCGTCGCGAGCTGGACGGCCACACTACTATTAGGTAAATGCGTCAGTCATGCGTGAGACGCGAGCATATATTTTGCTGAGAGTCATTTAAGCACATTTTGAGTGAGAAAGCCACGACGTAACAAGCCACAAGCGTCTCTACGTCTCACCTGAGTTGCGTAAGAGGTGGGCTACATTATGCATAGATTTCTTCTAAATTTCTCGGACACACGACCGCCCCTTGCGATGCACTATTGCGGCCACCGACCCGACAGAAGCAGAATAGAATAGACCCTCACCGCCCCGACAGCTGCAGAATGAAACTTTTGAAAAGTCACAACACACCTACTCCCGCCCGTTGCAGAATAAGTGAGCACCGCTCCGACAGTAGCAGAATAGTTTACCACCGCCCCCAAGCAGCAGAACAGATGTCCCCTGGGGCCCTGACAGCAGCACGATAGATAAGGCTACACAGACTCGGAATATAGCACCCTACGTCTTACTTCGGAGTCCACAGCAACAATGTCCGCCCAGCGTGGGCAGAGCGTCGCCGCCGTCGCAGATGTTGGCGATCCGCTGTCACCAGTACTGACGACCAGGTGCTCTACCCTGCGCGCAATATAGCCCAACTTGAGCGTGTTCCTTCACTACTTCCTTCCAACTATAGCAGGACCCCAGTGAGTAGGTAGTTCTTTCAATGTAATAGGTGAGGTGGGTGGGTTCAAATCTTGCTTGAGGCAGAAGGAGTGGGAAGAACCGGAAACAATAGAAGGCTTCGAATTACCTTGCTTTTTTGTTTTTATGCGCTCTATAGTGATGGCGTCGTTTAGATGCCAAGGGAGAGTGAAAGCGAGTCTCATGACCATAACCGCGGTCCCTAATTTCCGCATTTTCTGTGGAGCCAAAATGCAGCATCAGTGCAGAGTGATGTAGAGAACCATTTACAATATCTCCTTAAGGCCATTTCAACATGATCTTGCTCCTTTTGTCAGAATCTGCTCTCACAACATCATCAGGAGTGCAGGTCCGCTGCCACACCGCTAGAAGCGGCGTCCGTCCGCTGCCACACCGCCAAGAACGGTGATCATCCGCTGCCACACTGCCATGAGCGGTAGCTTCACCGCCCTAAGACCGCCAGCAGCGTAGCATCCTACCGCATTTGCCGTGTCCTCGACGGTCCTGGCGGTGTAGTGCAACGCAAGGCATACCAATTAAAGGATGGCCTAGTTGAGCGGGTATGGTAGTGAACGGTAGGTGGAGGTAACCATAGAATACAAGTTTCCTCACGGGAAGGAGAATGCTGCGAACACATTGCCAGTTCGCCTCTTGCTAGAACTCATCCAGAGGACATCTACTTTGTGTTGGGATAGTCTTACATCTTTAGTATCTTGGTAGGATATCTATGGCAGAGCAGTTCATGCAGAACTATCGAGACTACTGCCCATTTTCGGTGAAGCCTTTGAGATCCTCGTTGATGCTCGCTTCACTCGCATGAGTTCATCATCAAAAATTGGTCAGAAGCCCACAATCTTCCTCACTCCCCAGCTCATATTAACTCACTGCCCAGTTAAAAGCATTCAGTTAAGGGTAATTTACACTAGATGCATGCTTCAGTCGCGCATCAGTGGCTCGCATCCATTTGCAAGGGATATCCTACGAAGAGCTGACGTCGGGGGTGGATGGTAGATCGTGATGGCGGCGGGGGTAGCCGCGAGAGCACGTAGGGGTACGTCTGCTGGGGGCACGTGGGGGGGTCTATGCGGGCACGTGGGGGGGACGTCTACTGGAGGTACGTTGGGGGAGGACGTCTGTCATATGTGGGGGGGGGTAGGTGCCCCGCTATTTGGGGTTCACCCCCAGGTACATCTGGGGGTGGACCCGAAATAACGGGGCACCAACCCCTTCTTTACCTGCAATCGACCCCACGAATGTCTGAGTGGTTTTAGTTACGCAAGAATGAGAAAGCACCTCACTCTTTATTCTTCTTCCACTTTACTAACAGCCATTCTCTGGTAACTTCCATTTACTGTCCAGTTTGTTAGCTGAGTGGTGAGCCATGTGAGTATCAATTGCCCAGCACAGTTCGCGCATTTGGACAATTTGTTCTAGATCCGTGCATTAGTCGCATCCATGGAGGTTTATACAGTTTTGATGCGCTGCGCCACACTCTATGGGGCGCCAGGCTCATAGGGCACAGCAACGCATTGTACACTTCTAGCAGCGGCGCTTCACCTCGCGAGCTCGCGCTGCAGGCTGCGGCAAGGAATTCTCCGGGACGATCTTTGCCTCAGTGGCAACGCGGCAGACTGGACGTTCATTGCGAGGCGAGAAGTCAGCTCGGAGCGGTTCACTTCCCGCGCCGCACCAAAACTGTAAAAAAACTGCTGAAAACTGAAAAAAAAACCCTTATTCGCGGAGGATTTCTCAAGAGTCAACGCGGTTACCCACATTAGAAATATGTGCGGCCGTGAATAAAGATGAGCATACTGGCGCGTGTGACTTGATTGCATCTGGGCGAAAAGGGAATTGGGGGGGGGGGCACCCTACAAAAGGTCATAGGCTTCACCTTGTAAGCCTAAGTAAAAACACTAGCCTAAGCCTAAGCTAAGCCTAAGCCTAATCCTATGCTTAAGCATGGGTTTAAGTCTAAGCCTAAGGCTTAGGTTTAGGCTTCACAGGAGTGCCCCTCCCCCAACTCCTTTTTCACCTGCATCTGAGATGCGTCACGGGCGTGACTGGGCCTATCCTCCAGCATATAGGCGTACGGTCGTTGAGCGCGCACATCTAGTCTAAGCTGCAATTTTATTATATGCGAACTTAAAGAACATGCACCAAAAACTTGCTCTGGAACATTTTTTTACACCGTCTTGAGAGTCCTCCGCCAAATTCAAGATACGAATACGTGTGGAATGTTTAACAAGAAAATGATAAAAATTGCTACAGGATCAGAGGCGTTTCAATACCCAGTGTTCTTGCTCGGAACACCCACCGCATAATAGTGGAACATGGATATCGCTCTGTATCGAACGCGCCGTCTGGGTGAGTGTCTCCCGTTATGCAACCTGAACTCCAGCTAAAATCAGCTAGAACCAGCATGATCGTCCGGCTTACGCCGGATTCTTAAGCTTGTTTAGGCTCACTTCGCTGGCCACGCCTTCGAGTGATACATTCTCACTACTGTACGCCGACGCACAACTCTTGCACCTGTGGTGCCCATCCAGTAGCATTTTGCCCACTACTGGACGCCGGCGAACCACCCTTCCGGCTGTGGACCCGTCCAGTAGCAATTCCCCCAATGCCGGCGCATCTTTTCCATGGTGCTAGCCGCTTATCTATCATTCGGCTAACGTCCGTGCCTGCGCAGCACTCATCTGTGGCACTCCTCGTCCGTCTAGCCCACCCTCTTCCTTCTAGCTGCACCATGCCCACCTCTTCCCTTTTATACAGTCTTACAATAAGAGGCCGGTATCACTCATTGCGAGTGGGGTGTAAACAAATTCCGGCTATTAAAAGGACTCAACACGTCTTAACAAAAAAAGTGGGCCAAAACCTCTTTAAATCAGGGTAAAAATCAAAATTTGCAACCGGGCAAAATGGAGTTGGAGGGGGGGGGGGCACTTGCTATAAGTCGATAATATGACCTGTCCTGCACGTTCAGGCTTGTTAGCTTACACGTGCAGATCGCTCTGACTTGTTAGCTTAATGTGCAGTAGTTACCTGAAATGCAAACAAGTCTGAACGTGCAGGACAGGGGTGAAAAGGGAGTTGGGGGGGGCCACTTGGTATAAGTCGATGATATGACCTGTCCTGCACGTACAGACTTGTTTGCATTTCAGGTAACTACTGTACATTAAGAATCCCAACAAGTCAGAGCGTTCTGGACGTGTCAGCTAACAAGTCTGTACGTGCAGGACAGGTCATATTATCGACTTATACCAAGTGGCCCCCCCCCAACTCCCTTTTCGCCCAGGACAGGTCATATTATCGACTTATAGCAAGTGGCCCCCCCCCAACTCCATTTTACCCTTTGCAACCTTTTTGTACATAACTCGATGCTCACGATGATGTTGGTAGTTTTCAATGACAATAGCTGGTTTTCGGGTAAAATGGAGTTGGGGGGGGGGCACTTGGTATAAGTCGATGATATGACCTGTCCTAGGTCATATTATCGACTTATACCAAGTGGCTCCCCCCGACTCCATTTTCCCCTGATTCTCTTGCACACACACGTACACACACGCACATAAAATACCAATTAACATTAACTATGATAGCTAATTTCAAAACAGGATATTGGTGTCTTCATAGCATTGAGCTAAGTATAGTCTATCCGAAACGATGGGATGGATGAAGCCGCTGGGAAACGTAAAGGCGGCGGCGCCGACTTTACAACATGTGCCGATTCACACAGTTGTTATCGTTGTATTTGATTGTTTTACAGAAGTACTTACAGTCTTTCCTGAAAATCCTTACCTCATGACGCACCACCCGTCAACTCTTTCATGCCGCAGTACGTGTGATAATGCATAGGTGTTGTGGCGTGAATGAGATGACGTACGGTGTGGCGTGAGGCAAGGATTTTTGAGAAAGAATTTACGTCCCTTCCCACCACTTCACCTCCTTTCTTATAATTACCTTTCCATCCGGTGAATTCCTTTATTATTGCAGCTGATGGAAGCAGCTACTCGGCCGCCGCAGCCTCTAGATTCTCCATCGGCCTCATCTGCCCCATCATTTCGGATGGAGTGCAGGTACATCAGCAAAGACTATTTCTTCAATCATAAAACCTGGCATTCCACAGGGTGGCCGAAAATTACCCGTGCATTTCTGCAGAATTCTCAGATTTTTCGCTTACTTTTCTCATTTTCCTATTACTTCCTAATCTTTCATTTCTAAGTAATAGTTACCTCGTGAGTATTGCCTCCAAAGTCATGAATAGCGCCAATACTTAACTGAATCGGGACTGAAGGTGTGGCACAGAAATGCCGTTTGAACAACTTTGCCTGGCTGCCCTATCATTGATTTGCATGTTTTGTCAGGAATTATACGAGCAGGAAATGATAACGGCTTGCATGGGTATATAAACGAGGGAGAAGGGTAATTCCCATTCAGATGCAAGCAAGAGGAACCGGACACGGTGGGGATGTAGTATCGAGAAAACTCACTCGGACAGCATTTAAGGAACAAATGGGCTCCAGCGCTTAGGGTGGATTCCTAGAGCTTTGGTGGATTAGGATTCGTAGACGCATGAGCGAGCTGAACAAAGAGCTTAGTAAACCTACTTTTGCGTCCTACATCTACCATTACCTAGTCTATGAGATGAGCAGTCGCTTTAACCTCTGTACTCTGGAGTCGATTGGCGACTCATTTGGCGAGGTTTGTTTGGCAACCTAGGAAACGGGTTTGCAAACGAGCCAGGCAAACGAACTCCGCCAAATGTCTTGCCAAACATGATGTTCCACCAAATGGGTCGCCAGGCAAACCTTACCAAATAGGTCGTCATACAAACCTTACCAAACAGGTCGCCATACAAAACCTTGCCAAATAGGTCGCCATGCAAAAATTGCGCTTTAACATTGTACGTGAGGTTTCCTCCCATTGCCAGGAGAGGCCTCCAAAATTACCACGATGTTCAAGCTTTACATTTAATGCTCAGATCCAGGAAGTGGTTTGGATGAAGTACTTCCTCAAGCAGTTGAA
This sequence comes from Ancylostoma caninum, assembly GCA_037903475.1. NCBI lineage: Eukaryota > Metazoa > Nematoda > Chromadorea > Rhabditida > Ancylostomatidae > Ancylostoma > Ancylostoma caninum. The sequence continues at coordinate 345,884 of JBAJFG010000358.1, read as the reverse complement.
CCAATGACATCCATCGATTCCGTGCCTGGAGGCACGAAGTACGTGGACGTCACCGTGATGTTCATCCGCCTGCGCTCTGTCGTGCGTGTTGCGGCGAGGGCCACGGAGATATCCTCATGAAAAAATCAGGCTGTGATTTGGCCTAGCAGACACTCCGGACTGACACCGGCGCTCTCATAATATACGCCCCCCTTTGAAATGCGTAACTCAAACCTGGGTAGTTGAACCGGCTCATCGACTGCAAAGCCAATGCGTCGTATGTGCCTGTCCAGGAAAATGGGTCGTCAATATATTCTCTTGCCATTTGTCTCGCCCAACACCCGGAAAACAGGTCGTCAACACATTCTCTTGCGATTTGTCTTGCCAAACAGACTCTAGACCCATCCTCCCGGAAAATGTCTTGCTAAACAAGATTTTAACCCGTAAAATGTCTTGTCAAGCACATTCTCTTGCCAAATAAGTCGCCAATGGACTTCAGACTAGCTGTGTGATTAACGTTTCATGAATCCTAATCTAGAACGATTTCGTTTCCCCACTTCTCGGCGCCGGCGCACTCTAACTGTGGCGGCAGCAAGTGGTGGGAAAGGAAAAAATGCCTCCGCCGACTTAGGAATGTCCTATAGAATTATCTCTTTGCACACATAGGTGGAAATTTTAGCTTCGGGGTCTACAAAAAATAGGTAAGCCTTGTCACTGGAGATTATATCTCCCCATGGCATTAAAGATAGGGGTGAACCTATTCTAGCAACACTTCTACCTTGGATTAGGTCCAAGCTATAAATCTACCTATGACGCTATCACTCTGGCTGTTAGTAGAATGAAACTTTTCTCGCTAGCAACACAAGTTCTTCCCATTCTTTCCCACAGTAGCGGATAAGGCGTGGGTGTTTTTGGAATGGTGAGCGTAGATGTTCAGCTATTATGACACAGTTTTTCTCATGGGTCTGCATGCGATTCCAACCTCTGTCGCCATTTTGAGCAAGGATTTCTGTCGGTCCTGCTTTGACCAACCTTCACTTCCATGGAAGTGGCCGCCGCAGTAGAAAGATATCTGTCCTTTTTGTCCTCAATGTTTCCGATATTTTCAGAACTTTTCAAGACATCTTGAAAAGTTATTCGGTTCTTCTTCATAATGCTTTCACAATGTATGCCACACAGCTATCAGCCGTTTGGACAACTTTTCCTGGCTGCCTTATCTTATCATTAACATTTGTTATGCTGGATCCGTAGTAATCCTTCATCCTACCACTGACTACGGACTCAAGCGGTTGAACCAGTTCTCCAAAATAAAGTCACTTTGAAGCAATCAGCGATTTCTGGGCAAGAACGCTGTGTATTTCCGGATCTCCAGGCATTTCTTCCGTGGCGGCACCACTTGGTTCCGCCACAGTTAAGGGCAATTTACACTGGATGCGTGCGACTGACGCGCGTGCGTCTATATGATGAAGAATAGGGCCTAGTCGCATTGAAGTCGCATCGCAGTCGCAGCTCAGACGCACGCGTTCACGGCCTCGCGACGGCCGCGCGTTCTTTTCATTGAGGATGTACATGCCGTGTTGACCGGTCTTCATGCAAAATCCTTTCCAAATGGATGCCTGCGACTGATGCGCGACTGACGCACGCAGCTGGTATAAATTACCCTTTAGAGTGCGCCGGCGCCCAGCAGCGGCGAAACGAAATCGTTCTATTAGGTCGGTGCAAAAATAATGCGCGTTTTCGTGCCTTTGATTCCGAACCTCATAACTCCTTTCAAAATCGATCCTTTCCAATAGGCTTAGAACTATTGTAATCCACAAATCTTTAGCAATAAGATAGATGTTCTCCGACTACCGTGGAACTCTGACAGGATCTTCTAGAATCGACGAACTTCCGGAGGGCAGTTTTGGTATCACTTTAGTCTTTGAGAAAATTCTCCCGGAAGAAGTAGTCCAGGTTCACGGGGAAGCGCTGGTCGGTGAGCGAGAAGCTTGCTGATTATGATGTAGGAGTCCCAGCTTCCTAGCTCACTTGCTCGAACTTATGAAGAATCTGTCGTGCAGGGTGTGCCTGGACGGTACCGTGAAGGAGTGAAGAATCCATTTTATTGAGCAACGCTGGGGTCACACCTTGAAGTTTATAATTTATTTCATTTACGTCTTGAAACCACTTAACAGATTAGGAATAATGAATTATTTGTTTTCTTGAGTTGTTGAGACTCTTTTCGATGCCTTTATTCTTTTTGTTAGCTTTCGGCTTTTAAAGCCTTCGTCAGACCTTAATACTCACAACAAATACTATAACATCAGGTACAAGAATCTAGTTAGCAACAATACCGTTCGGCAAGACGTTGAAGATGACTCTACCAACACGGTACGCAAACCTATGCAAAAGATTCTCACTAAGGAGGATAGAGAAGAACACCGCTGCATAGAAGGACCTCACCACTTTCGCTCGCAGCAGTAGAGTGGGAGGTATCAGAACCAGAGATCCTTAAATGGTTGAGGGATGATAATCAAGAGATTAATCTTAATATTTCCCTTAATTCATTTTCAGTCCATTGTGAGCTCGAAATTAAGACTGCAGTCCCATCTTCATCCAGATGTTTGGAGGAGCATTTCTGTATTCAACCAACGTGTGTGTTCTCAATTACGTAGCAGGGAAAAGTATAGGCTTACGAGGAAGCTTGAACATTTGCGAGAAACATCTCAACCGCATACTCGTCCAACCTTTCTAAAAATGAATGCTGTTCCTCCCCTACGGCACACTGTTATCGGAACGAACGAAGTTGACAGCGATATGGCAGCAGCATTGGACCTTTGCCCATCTTTTGCTATAACTCCAAAAGTGAGCAGTACGATCGTAGAGAAGGCTCTTTGTGGCGTTCACCAGTTCGCCTACCGACTACGTTGGCGATTACAAAATGGACCGACGGTATTTGATCGGCAGTCGACAATCATTGCCTCAATGCCTTTTCCAGCAAGAGGGATCAGACTTCCAAAAACAGCTCCGGAAGTTGAGTCTAGACTTGCCCATCTTGAGCTTGCTGTGCAACGAATATATATGAGTGAAACCACAAAGACCTATCGCTCCAACTTGACCGCTAGTGAACGTAGAGGCATCGCGAAGCTTATTCGATCCAAAGACAGGCTACGATACACCGTTGGAGACAAATGTGGCTCCTTTGTTGTGATGCCACAGTCGATGGATAAGATGATCACTGAAAATGTTCTCGCGGATTCCACGACATATACAGAAACCACGATGGCTGCATTTGTCACGGCATGCGAGAAGGTAAAACAAGCGATAACGACCGTAGTGAAGCCAAAACTCGGCGTAACTATTGCAAAGCAACTTTTGGACCTTCACCCGATTGTGCCCACGTTTTACAATTTGGTGAAAACGCACAAGCTTCCTGCATCAACTGATCCGGGAATGCTGTCTGGGGATGAAATCAGAACGCGCCCCATAATTTCATCTTGTGGAGGGCCGTCTGATAGACTCAGTTGGCTGCTTGTCCAGATTTTATCGCCATTGCTTCAGTTCGTTGGAGCTCATATTGTAAACGTGGACTCGTTTTTGGCGTCGCTACACCGGTGCCAAATACCATCAACGGCATGTTATGCAAGTTTCGACGTCGTGTCCCTATACACTAACGTTGATAATAATAAAGCTGTGGATGCCGTCGTCTCCCTATACGAAGAACACCAAAGCCAGATACCGAACATGGGCTTAGACGCAGGTGACATCAGAGTGATGTTGAAGGCTACGCTCGGTTGCAACGTCTTCTGTTTCAGTAACAAAATCTTTGAACAGAGACGTGGCTTGGCGATGGGAAACAGGATTGCACCGTTGATGGCCATAATATTTCTTGACCACATAGAAAGGATATCATTAACTTCTGAGATGCTGCTGTATAAGCGCTATATTGACGACGTTTTCGTAATTGGACATACCGAGGAAGAAGTTAGAGGAACACTAAAGCGCTTGAATGCTTCAGACAACAACGTGTCCTTTACACTAGAGAAACCAGAAGAAGATGGATTTCTGCCGTTTCTAAATACCAAGATTAGAATAGTGGAAGGTCACACGGAGTGCTTGTGGTATAAGAAACCGGCTTCTCGGAACATTCTGGTACACGCTCGGAGCGCCCACCCAATTTTCATGAAGGCAAATGTGGTGCGGAACTTTCTCAAGACCAAAGCCAAGATATGCACGACCACGGACAAAACAGTTGATGATGATGTCGCTCGCATACTTGAACAGAATGGTTACCGTGCGGAACCTTCAAGAACTTGGCTCCCGTACTCGACTATGGATGGGTTGACACTTTCCCTTCCATATGTGGGTGAGAGTTCAGCACGAAAACTAAATAAAGCAGTGAAGGAATCCCGGTTGCCAGTTCGACTTGTGTTCTGCCCACCACCGACTTTAAAAGACCTACTCACCTCCACTCGCATTTACGAAAGCAGGTGCCATGAGATGAATTGCCGATATTGCTCTGAAGAGAAGATATGCGAACTTAGAGGCACTGTGTATATGATCACATGCAGTGGTTGTGGCGAAAAATATATTGGTGAGACGATAAGACCACTGCGAAGACGTTTGGACGAACACAGAAGAGCGCTGTCACAACCTGCTTCCTACCCAAAGGAAAGTTTTTCGCGGCACCGGACCCTAAGACACACGAATGAGCAACCACCAATGTTCACGGTCCGTGTGCTGCATCGACATCTAACTAGGACTTTGGAGAGAAAAATAATGGAAGCTAGAGAAATCAGAAGACATGAGCCAGAGATTAACAACAAGGACGAATTAAGGGAAATATTAAGATTAATCTCTTGATTATCATCCCTCAACCATTTAAGGATCTCTGGTTCTGATACCTCCTACTCTACTGCTGCGAGCGAAAGTGGTGAGGTCCTTCTATGCAGCGGTGTTCTTCTCTATCCTCCTTAGTGAGAATCTTTTGCGTAGGTTTGCGTACCGTGTTGGTAGAGTCATCTTCAACGTCTTGCCGAACGGTATTGTTGCTAACTAGATTCTTGTACCTGATGTTATAGTATTTGTTGTGAGTATTAAGGTCTGACGAAGGCTTTAAAAGCCGAAAGCTAACAAAAAGAATAAAGGCATCGAAAAGAGTCTCAACAACTCAAGAAAACAAATCTTCAAATGAGGCTCAGAGACAGAAGCATACTAGAATAATGAATTAGCTGCAGTGAGCGATTTTTGCAGCAGGTCACCACAAAGTCGCCGTGACCTTATTTTGGTGTTGCTTCGGTTTCTGGGAGCATTTCGGTGCACGTTCCTCGTCCAACTGTTGAGCAAGGCACCTCATTTTGTCGAAGAGGGTCTACCCTTCATATTTAATCACTAAGCGACCGACTGCTTAGCCACAATTTTTTCACTACAAAGGTGCGAAGCACACCTCTCAACGAGGATCAATGTGGTACTCATTCAATATGCGCGACATCAACTCGTCGAGCTTTTTCATCTTCCCATTTTTACTGGAGGGAGGGATGGTCTGACAACAATCACCGGCAATGTTCTGCGAAACCAAATATGTTGTTTTGGATGGGTGCTGTTTGATAATTGTCATCAGTTGGGGGACGCAAACCCCAGGAAGACCTATGCGTCATTTCTTACTTTCGAAGCAAGGCACACCAAGCCGAAAAATCTGGGAGCAGCTCGGCGGAATGCATTCGCTCACACTCCCTTCGCCAAAACTATGGTGGTATTCCGAGCGATTCCTGCTGCGATGCCATCGAATATCAGCTCGCTGAAAAGAGTTTGGCAAAAAACTTGTTTTGGCGACTTTCGTTCCACAACTAAAAATTCGCCAATAACATGAACTTCGCTTAAAATGCATGAGATATTTGAAAAGGCCATGAAATCTGCTACACAGCCATGTGCAACTTCTCATACCGATGATAAGAAACACCGGAAGTTTTCTGCACCGAAGATGAAGCAGCGAAAAACACGCATTATTTTTGCACCAACCTAATAGATTGGGATTCATGAAACGTTAATCACACAGCTAAAGATGGTTAAAGCGACTGCTCATCTCATAGACTAGGTAATGGTAGATGTAGGACGCAAAAGCAGGTTTGCTAACTTGGTTTAGCTGGCTCATACGCCTACGATTCCTGATCCACCAAAGCTCTAGGAGTCCACCTTAAAGCGCTTGAGCCCGTTTGTCCCTTAAAGGCAGGGGTCCACCTCATTTTCGTAGTTCAGCTAACAACAGATTCTGCATCTACTCGGCGCGATGGTTCCAACGGTATACATAAATTGTCTCAGAATGGTCTATAAACCCGTCTTCCAGGACGGAGTCTGTAACAGTTTGCCAACCCGAGTTGACATGTGAAGCCGTTGATCTTATCGATTGGACACGCCAAGACTCGTTGACCGACGCGGCAGTCGTGGCAGGCAGCCAGCACAGCTTGGAGCGATCCGCCTCCGGGCTCCAAATTTCTATCCAGTTCGAGCCTTTCAAAAAATGGGGATTCCGTCGCTTCTGTGTCTGTTGATGTACATCCCAGGGATCAACATGATGAGAAGGTCTAGGATATGTTGGTAAATCCAACAGGCAGAATGAGGTGGCCCTCTGCCTTTAAATGCAGTCCGAGTAAGTTTTCTTGATACTACGTCTTCACCGTGTCCGGTTCCTCTTGCTTGCATCTGAGGGGTACTTACCCTTCTCCACCGTTTATATTCCATGCTAGTCGTTATCATTTCCAGCTCCTATAATTCCTGACAAAACATGCAAATCAATGATAGGGCAGTCAGGCAAAGTTGCCCAAACGGCATTTCTGTGCCACACACATTCAGTCCGCCCCACAGCACAGAACAAGCTCGAACGTGTACGACTTGTCAGAAGCACGGAGGTGCTTCTGGTGCTTCTGACTAGTAATACTCGTCCTAGCTTGTTGGCAGCAATAGTTCATACCTGTCTCACACGCTAAAACAGCACCGAAAGTGATGTGGGGATGAGTGAAACCCGTTCATTTGATCACTTTTCATGTACGGCTCGTCCGATTCACCGTAGAGATGATCACCATACTCCTCTCCAATGCGAAGTGCGATCATAGCCCTGAAGGTAATGTTTGCAGTGGGCACTTTACTACGAACCCAAGTCTTTTTTTAATCTTCCGCCGGTCTGGTTTGGTGATGCCACGTTCAAACCGAGCTGCTGCAAAGACATTATCGGTTGCTCTCTGCAATGTTTCGTCCACGTTAACGATAGGTGGCAAATTGACGTTGGAGGTGACAGCTCTCGGTTGTCTCTCGCTTACCCTCCACCACCTGATTCGAGCCGATCCGCATCGCTCAACGCGCTTCCGATTTGGCGGCGTCGTACAGATGCACCGTTGGATCCGACTCCAGGCGTTTCCCCACTTTTGGGCACCGCCACACCCTTATCACACCTTTGGACCCGTCCCAAGGCGTTTCCCCACTTTTGGACGCCGGCGCACAATTATCACACCGTTGGACCCGACCCCAGGCGTTCCTCCACTTTTGGGCACCGCCACACCCTTATCACACCTTTGGACCCGTCCCAAGGCGTTTCCCCAGTTTTGGACGCCAGCGCATCCTTATCACACCGTTGGGTCCTACCCTAGGCGTTTCCCCACTTTTTGAAGCTAGCGCACCCTTATCACACCGTTGCACCCGACTCCAGGCATTCCCCCACCTTAGAACGCCGGTGCACCCCTACCGCAGCGCTGGACCCATTTCCCCCACCTATGGGCGCCGGCGCACCGCTCTCACTGCTGTTCTCCCTTTACGGCAACTATTCCCCTACCGCGCCGACGTTCCTCTGACATAGCTCTAGGCTCTTTTCATGTCATCTTCTCCACCATCTGTGCGGGCGCAACCCCCATCCATGTCATCCCTCGTCCGCCTAGTTCCTTGTCCTGCCCATCTCTTTCGTTTTATACCGTCATGTAATCATGAGCCTATCTCACTCATTCCGACCGTGTTAAAAACAACCGCCGGCCATTAACATGTCTGCACATGACAAACGTGGCCCAAAACACCTTTAAATCGAGGTAAAAATCAAAATTTGCCATTTTTTATACATAACTCGATGCGCTGAACACGATGGTGTCGTTAGTTTTTGATGACATTGGCTGGTTCTCTTGCACACTCTCACACACACACACCCACCCACCCACCCACCCACCCACCCACACACGTACCCCCACACGCACCCACACACACACAAAATGCCAATTAATATTAACTATGATATGCGAGGACCCTCGCATATTATTTTCCATACTCACACGGCCTCGATTCCCGCGTACGCCGTAGCATTCTTCTCAAATCCATTTTGCTTCATGGTCCATGTGATGTGAGGTGGGGTGTTCCTCAGCTAGCTTGTCACTACTGCCTGCGGCCGGCATTCGATTTACGGAGAGAAGGAAATGTCCGGCCGAGCGGCTTGCGAAAATCTTTGTTCGGAGTACTATATCGCAGCAGATGTGACTTGATTCAGCTTCTCACCACAATTCGATATAGTTGTCGTTGGTGGCGGAATTGTTGGTAGCGCAACAGCCCGACAACTCAAGATGGAACATCCTGAGATGAGGATATGCCAAGTTGAAAAGGAGTCGAGACTTGGTTAGTGTTTCCTGTGCATTTTCTTACGACCAATTCCAAGCTGGTGTTCGCTAGCTCCAGAAATCTCCGTGTCATACCTTTCCTTTGAAGCAGGACTCATCACGTTGTTTTTTGAGGTTTTCAAAACCATGGTACACTCACTCCCCTCGCCCAATTATTACAAGTGTTAATGGTGCGATGGATTTATCTCGTAGAAATCAACTTTTATCCCTTGAAGAGAGTGGAAAATCTCGTTCTGGTACATATCATACATTCCAACGCCAAGAATTTTGACGACAAAAATAGCTCTTGATCAAGATCGTCAGTGCAATGCACGACAATGCACCATACCGTATTATAGAAAAGCTGCATTTATAAAGCATCAAAGTCCGATCCCTTCGGAAAACAAAATATGCGCATAGATCCTCGTTAGAAGAGGTCAATACGTATCGTTCATCACCGGACCAGATTTCGATGAATAACTACAGCTATACGAAGATACAGAAGATTGTTGCGCTACGACTAGCTAACAAAAACGCGCACTGTCTACACTGTCTCTGCACCAACCTTATAGTCGATGATTATCAAATTTATTAGCACCTGTGAGTGCTGAGGTGTTTCTCAACTTCATTTGGAATAGACGAGAAAACAAATTCTGAAAGGGTCTGGTTGTATTTTGGCTCATGAACTAATGTGTGAAGAAGTGTTCCGTTTTAGCTCCTCATCAGAGTGGCAACAACAGCGGCGTGATTCACGCTGGGATTTACTACACCCCAGGAAGTCTTAAGGCTAAACTGTGCGTTGAGGGTGAGTTTTGTTTCCTGTGACCAAACCAATTCTTGGAAAGGAAACAGCACACACACACACACACACACACACACACACACACACACACACACACACACACACACACACACACACACACACACACACACACACACACACACACACACACACACACACACACACACACACACACACACACACACACACACACACACACACACACACACACACACACACACATATATATATATATATATATATACATACACACACATATATATATACACATACATACACACACAAGAGTCCGAGATTTTGATAGTTTTGGATAGTTGGCTATTGCCTCAACAATTCTACGGAAGCTGCGCCATCTTGGGTACCAGCAGTCTCAAGACATAAAGGGATTAGATGCGTTCGAACAAGATGAGTCGTGGCATGAAATGAATGAGTGTTTTTATTCACAACCACTCTTTTCTTGTGATGAAATTTGCTTTCACTATCACTTCATTCCATTTTAAGCACGCGCAACTCGGCCATTCCTTGCAAATGGGTTAGAGTGGTAGCAATGAAAATCGCTTTCTTGGTAGGGTTAGATACGTATGACGCAGTAGAGGCGATGGTTCAATGGTTGCGCCCCACGGCAACCAAACACTCCACTCCTCCGAAGTCGGTTAATCAGTACTAGAGGAGTCTAGAAGCATGAACCACTAACTTGATAGGTCGGATGCCCCCACAAGTCACTGTATCGGCAAATACACATCAGTGTCGCTGCGTCACTGTATTGGCACACACACATCAGTGTCGCTGCGATTCTCAGATAAAGTCGAATGCATAGCGCATCAAACGAAAGGGATTGATAAACGCTGACCGCTCCATCCTATATTCTCCTCAGGAAAGAAGTTGGCCATGACGCAAAAGCACCACCTGCCAAAGTTGTACCTTTTTTCTGCATCATGTACGTTGATAGTGGAAAATTTTCCTAGCCTCCTTATAGAAAGTATACTTCGCTATTTACAAAGAATTTCTGCGAAGTAATCAGATTCCTGAGGAAAGTGGGTACTTCATAGAATGACCCTTCAGCTCTAGAAAACTTGTTACTAACTCCCATAATATGTCTAGGAAACGACCTTGCCTACAAATTTTTCGCTGAAAACAATTTCCCACACAAAAAGTTAGGGAAGTTAATTGTCGCTGTTGAACCACATGAGATTCCGAGACTAGACGTGAGTTCGCTGATCGATCCTGGATTTTCTGCAGTAATTTCCATTATCATTGCAAAAAGGTACTGAAATTAAGAATCTCTTCGTGAGAGCTCAGAAAAACGGATGCAAAGATGTGAAGATGATTGATGGCTCGCAGATCAAAGAATACGAACCTTACTGCAAAGTGAGCTATTATGATCAGAATTATAACATCCAAACATTTCGGGTAGCGCAGAAAAAAAAATTGAAGGGACTCAAAGCTCTCTGGTCTCCGCACACCGGCGTTGTTGACTGGGGAGAAGTAGCTAAAGCGTTCGCAGCAGATTTCGAGAAGAAAGGTGGAACGGTAGGTTTTTACTCGATAGTTTTCACGTTAAAGTTAATGTGCCATTTCATTTCTCACGCCAGAGACATTCCATAGTCGGGAAGTCTTGCATTTTTAACTACATCGATTAGCTTGTTAATCATGGCAGGTTTACATCAATTATGCGGTGAAGAACATTACTGAATCAGCAGATCCAATGCTTCCGATCACTATCCATTCGGACAAGGGTAATGTAAGTCTCGCATTTTGAATTTTTTTTTCATTATTCATACATAGAAGTTTCTATAAATGTCTCTAAACTCATCGACGACCGCGCACGTTTTCGCGCATCTGGCGCGTGGACCACGGCTGGTTTCACCAACTCGCCGCCCGCGTGTTGTCACACGATTAAGATCGATATGCTAATAATGAAATGGTTAGTTCTGAAAAATTTGCTAGGAATATGTCTTCTGAACTGTTACTGTTATTTAATTAAAAAGCTGACGATCGAAACGCAGTTTGCTCCCTCTAAGCCTAATTAAATAAGGAAAAGATATTATGAGTGCTACAAAAAAATGCACAAAGAGTGTACACGTTCCTCTGCCCTTAGTTTAACTGAGAAACATGTGGTAGACATGTTTCAGTGTAAAAATGTGGCCGTTGCACAGACTGTTTCTATTGACCACATACTTGTTAGCATGGTGTAGACGGCCCGCTCTACCATAACCGGCGGGGCCGCCAGGCAATGGTGAAGCGGGCCGGCCAATGGTGAGCCTTCGTTCATCCGGAACTGCTCCAGATCGTTTGGGCACAGGCGGGACAGCTCCAAATCAAGTGCTCAGGGCAGTATTGTCCAAGATTACTCGTCAATCAGCCGCCGGCAGTTCGACGACCTCTGGCAGCTTGACCTTTCATCGTGCAGTGGCCCCGCACGGAAGAGCTCCGGGTTCGACGCCGTTGTGGATCCACAGTCATATGTATGAGACAACACAAAGCAGCAAATTCTCATCAGGAATAGGAGGAGAAAGAAAGATCTTTGCAAAGTTCCTACGTGTTTTCGTAGTACTAACTCTTTTCTATTATCGAGTGGATTCAAACCAATCCATTGTTTCTGAATGTGTTAGAGTCCGCTGCTTTGTCCACTCGTTCATCCGTACTTCTAACTGCTTTATTGGGCTGTTATCTTCATTCTTAATCACTTCTCTACTATCATTAACCCACCCTTCCCATCGGGCCGGCCGAAAAGCAGGGTTGGTCGTCCCGCCAACTGGTATGGGCTGCTGCTCAGCCAGTAGATGGTGATGTCGTGCGGAACGGCAGGTAATAAGCAGCCGTCCGGTTGGTGGTAGGTATAGCAGTGATGGGCCGAGCGCCGGCCAGTGATCAGCAGCCGCTCGGCTGGTCGACACCTACTGGCCGGCCGCACCAAATGTCTGAGTAGGGAATCCAGCCTTTCAAGGCTCACTGGCATCTTTAACATGATCCATGTTTCAGTAAAGAAGAATACGGAAGTTGTCCTCAACTGGAGTTGATATGACACTGTTTGAGAGTATTGCATGCATTTAACGTAGAAATACAGCCACTTAGTTCGAAAAGCAAGAAGTTAACAAGAACAAGTGCAACTCACCGGTTAGCCGTGCTATCGTCGATGAGTTAAAATTAGCCACCCATGCAATAAATGACAAAATCTTAAAAAAGAGAAAAAAAACATCCAAAGTAGACGGCTTTAACGTAGTCGTTCTGGTCTACCCAGAGAATTTATAGTAGGATGTGCCAATGTTCTGGTTCTCTAGCTCAGTTTGTTTTCGGGTTCACAAGGAAGGTGCAAGAGGCCCGGTTCACAGATCGGAATGAAACCGATCTAGCTTGAATCTTATTGAGTAGGTGCTATGTATTTCACTATTGCCTCGGTTCCAAAAAAAAATAGAAATCTCATCACATCACTGTGCGTTCCTGCACTTCGGCAGCGACGGGGTGGGCGAGTGGGGAAGATATTAGGCAGAGCGCCAAGGTTTTCGAGCCCGCCATGAGTGCCCATTTTGCATTGGTGTTTTTTTGTTCTTTGGAGTCGAGGGTAGTAATGTAATACATGGTTTAGCACCCCCTCAAAAGAAAAAGATCCAAAAAAGCCTATCCTCCTGCACCTCTCTTGTTAAAGCTAAATGTGTAGGAAGTAAAGGTTAGGTGTATTGTCTTTTCTCAAGGCATCAGTTTGAAAAATATCACAACTAGTGTTCTGTCAAGAGGATGACATTGTAGCGTCAGTCGTGGGGATTATATGGGGAAATAAGCTCACAAATATTCTAGAGCAATTCGTTTTTTTAAATTCGTGATTGAGAAGGGGAGGTTCTTTACTGCTTACTTTACCTTTATTTGTAACGCTACTTCCGATCACTAGAAATTTCTCCATTACAGCCAAAAATACTCACTAAGTACTTGGTCACCTGTGCCGGTCTACATTCGGATCGTGTAGCGAGGTTAACTGGATGCGATCCCGCTCCTAAGATCATCCCCTTTAGGGGAGAGTACTTGCTTCTGAGACCAGAAAAACGACATATCGTCAAGACCAACATCTATCCGGTAAGTCCTGCACACGTTATATGAATGAATAATATTAAGAAGTAAACGCAGGTTCCCGATCCGCGTTTACCTTTCCTTGGTGTCCACTTCACTCCGAGAATGAATGGAGATGTGTGGCTGGGTCCCAATGCTGTACTAGCTTTCAAACGAGAAGGTTACAGCTACTTCTCGATCTCGCCAAAGGATCTGTGTGAATCATTGGCGTACAGGTCTGAATTTCGAACAGTGTTCAGATAAGTTTGCAATTCATTGTTAGAGGAAACCATTGCATATGTTGAGACGGATTTGAGTCATAACCGATCTAATATCTTCCATCTTCGTCACTCTCCTCTTGCTTCTGCTAGAGGTGGAGGATGCTTCTCTCTGTACACTCAAGAAAATTGTGATTGCGTATCTCGCTTCTTGATATGTTAATAGGCAGAAAGGCGAAAAATGGAGGAATACCTCGATGAAGGCGCTGTTAACTAACCCCCATGGATTGTCAGCGTCTGCATGAATATACTGAACTATTCGAGAAGAGGACTTTCTTTTGCTCCATGAATCTGATTCATCCACTACTACTACAGTATGACGAAATGAATAGCTGGATCGGCAAGCTCATTTTCTTCCGTTTAGTGGGATGAGGAAATTAATTCGCAAGTACTTCGCCTTTGGAATGAAAGAGTTGTACCGTGGGGTATTCATTGGCGCACAAGTTAAACAACTGCAGCGTTTTGTGCCAGACCTGAAACGCAGTGATGTCACGAGGTGCGTTTCCTTGTGTTTGAACGGATTTTAAAAGCAGTGTGTCACCTCAGGGATCGCGTTCGAGATCCTCACCACAGTCGAACATATGCGAGCCGGTGAGCGCAGAGATACATTTTAGGTCTCAGGGTAACATGGAAAACTTCGTAGGTCACGGGATTCTTTGGCGGAGAATTTCGAAATCCTCGGCCATTGGACGAGAGGCGCGGCATTGTTTTCAGACACGGCAGTATTTGTTCAGTCAATAAAATTAACTAAGGAGTTCATTTTGATGTGCAAACTTATCTTTTCATTCATTTTCCTAGTCTTCTAGCAATATAATTCGTCTGCTCCAATATCAAATTTGGCTTCAAAGTAGGTTTTTTTAAACTCTGTTTTCAGATTTAAAGCACATCACTGGTATCAGAGTAAGACCGGATTGTATTTGCTTGGATCGCATCAGGATCCAATGTTGTTCTGGGGGTCCATAAAACTGGTAGAGGTGCACTTATTGTTCAATCTTAACCATATTAACACCTATCACCCTAACCTAAGCCACAGAATCATTTAACAAGAATCAGAATCACTAGACTAGGTCGAATTCCCTGTCTGTTCCCTTTACCGTCACATATTTCCTTCTTTACCTTTTTTCCTTTTCCTTCACCAAGTAGTCATTTCTTAAGTGGTGGTGTACCGTCAATAAATAGATCTAACAGAACGCAGACAGTGAAGCCCCTCCCACCTTATGCATTGTTGGCCGACTTATATAGTGAAACACCTCGCATCAAAGGCAGCACCCATGAAAAAAATTTGTCGCTCAGATTTTAGAGCGATTCTCGGTTTCCAACTGTGAGGAAGATGGACAATGTGGTCAGTTTTGTCAGAACTCACATTAAAATGTTTTTCGGATTTTCGGACTTTGTTACATTATACTCTGAACTTTCGTACCACGGTGGCTCCACCATTCCCCCACGGCAGCCCCTCCAAACTGGTCCAACCTACGGTGGAATCTTCAGTTACCCACACTTTTAACACTGTTAGCCCACCTTCTCTCCATTCCAACGGTGAAACCACCGTACAACCTCAACTTCTCAGCTCTGCTTTTGCTAGCTTCGTAGCGAAGAAACTCGTCTGCTCCAGTATTGAATTTGCTCTTCAAGAAAGGGGTTATTGACCGATTTTTTTCACATTTCAAGCAAATTATTGGAATCAGCACGTCGAGAGGTCTAGATTCCGTTGATATCTCGATACTCGTCATGAGATGAGACACTGTCTTTAAGGGGGAGTCATCGAAGGAAGAGTAACACATTCATTGCATATCATACCGATAATATGAGTCATCATCACCTCGCGCTCATGTCAGTAATAATGTCTCGACACC
Organism: Ancylostoma caninum; assembly: GCA_037903475.1. Lineage (NCBI taxonomy): Eukaryota > Metazoa > Nematoda > Chromadorea > Rhabditida > Ancylostomatidae > Ancylostoma > Ancylostoma caninum. Next base: position 330,328 of record JBAJFG010000358.1, on the reverse strand, counting down.
TATCATGAGGTGATACACTGCCTTTGAAGTATAGCTGAAAGTCTGTAGAAGGATCATTTGCTAGAATAATGATTTAGTTTCGCGATTAGAACTCGCACATGCACTTAGACATCTCAAAAATTATCATTGGTTGTCGAGAGTGGATGAACAACATGTTAGTATACGTTCTAGTTCTGGTACTCCGTACTAACATAAGAGTGCAGTACCTTCTGTTATAATCTTTAGGTCATGGCCCGTAGTAAAGTGTCATGGCGGTGAGATGAACTCCAAAACTTACCACCAGGCTTCAGGCGATGGCGATTGCATGCCAGCTCACATCCATGGAGTATAGGATAGCAGATCATTGCCACCCATGTCACTGCTAGAGCACACATGTGGCAACAGAGGAGGTCACCGCATGTTGGGCGCTCATTTCCTTCTCATGCTGTGGAAATAGTGGGAGAAGCGAGTAGACGCAGAGTGAGACGGTCAGGGTAGCTAACTCTGCGTTACTCGCCTCTCCCGCTATTTGCACAGCTTCAGAAGGCGATCAGCTCCCAGAAGGGCAATGATCTCGTCTGTTGCCACCTGCGTGCTCTAGCAGTGACGTGGGTGGCAGTGATAGTTGGCATGCAATCATCGCCAGAAATGGTGATGAGTTTTGGAGTTCATCTCACAACCGGGACACTTTACTAGGGGCCCATTTTTCAACGGAGTATCTACTTAACTGGATTTGAAATTTCTGGGAAACGGAAGAATTGTTAGGATTGTGATTAATTGATATTGAGCCATTCAGAGGCCCCGCAGGTGTCCGAGCTCAAGCAATGGATCCACAAGGGAACCTGGTAGACGATTTTGTCTTCGACAGTGGAAAAGGACCGGTGAGTGGCTATTCCAGACCTTTCTGAAGTAGTGTTGTAGATCCAGACTTGTTTTTAGTTGTCAAAACGAGTGCTTCACGTTCGTAATGCGCCATCTCCTGGTGCCACGTCAAGTTTGGCTATAGCAAAAATGGTAGCCAAAGAGGTGAAAGCGAGGTTCTCCATATAGTCTGTAGAACGAATCATTTTGTTTGCTGCTTAACATTCTGCAAAATACCTTACTGCGTTGAAAGTATTGTAGATTGTGTATGTTTGTGTTTTTAATATATGAGTGTTCTATTGTCGTAACATGTTTGGTTACGTTTTTTTTGCGCAGCGTGCTTTCAACTAGCCCCTGATGAATTGCTTTGAATTAGATTTCCAAGCAAATAAAGACGAAAACTGCTCTGTGATGTTCTGCTATGGACAGACAGACGACCTGCTGCAATATAACATTATGCTGGACAAGACCAAAGATGTACTATGTGTTGCCTCCGCCGGTTCAGTAGCGTTTTTTTTTTAACACTACTACGGTTGGTTGGGAATGTTTTACTAGAAAATTCGAGGACTTTCGGACAGTGGCTGATTTAAAATTTTAACAGTGGTAAATTCATTAAAAATAAGCGCAAGCGGATGCGTTTGTTTCAACTATACATAAGAGTGGCCGAAATATGTAGTTACATGTAACTCCAGAGCTGGAATGCATCAGTGGAAAGAAGAGTAATCCCAATCTCATGGGCATGGTTATACATGGGCAGCTTCTGGGTATAGACAATGTCACGTGTGGATCAACATCCTGATGAGTGCCAGGTGAAAGGTACAGTCCATTAGAAGCGATAAGGCGATTGAAGCCCATGGGAAATCACGAGGCAAGGCTAACTTGACAGCAAACCCCGGGCAGATCAGCTATTATCATTGGATTTGGATGTTTTTTTTAATATTTATAATACTTTTCCTAACATTATTCCCCCATTCTGTGAGTTTCTTAATTAGTTCCTCCCTCAACAGCTTATATCCTCTGCATCGCCTTTCTATTTTCCACTGATCTCATCCGCCGCATAGTTTCGGATAGACTGTAAATGTACATTAACACTTTCACCATGGGTAATGTAAACAAAGTATTCAGACCCACTGGTTGAGACGCATCATTACTTGCTTGCTCTGAGAAAATCAGGAAATGGGATGATCGGATGAGAATGAAGACATTGATGTCAATGAAATGTGTGCAGACAATCAAACTGCGACGTCGCATCCGGCAACTGTTAGACAACTGCAGTCAATTGTCCAGCTTACAATTAGAACTCTCGAGAATTTTAACCCTAAGGCACCAGTGGCGTGAGTTAGTGAGCAAATACTACATATTAGCTCGGTCAATAAGTTCGTGCGGTTTTTTTTTTGAGCATTCAGTGTGTTTTCACGGAGTGGACTAGTTCAACTTAAGTTTTTCTGAAAGTTGTTATCCACAGTATTTTTTCTTCACATCTAGAGCAAGTCCTTGCGAGAAATCGTCTCACTCCTCTACGAACTGTGCGCACAGAACAAGGTTCACCCTCCATCTCAAAATAGACCTCTCTAGAGCAGACATCCTCTTCTGCGCTGTCCCTTGAACAGTAATGGCTTCCACTCAGACGCTGTTAACATCCCCAGCCGCTTGAGCTGCATTTTTGGAGGTGTCGGAGATGTGCGCTCTTGTGGAAGTTAAGGGTCGCATTCCATGTGACAGAATATGAGATGTGGCAGAATCTGGGAAATTAGTTGTAATATTCGTAAAAAACAAAGCAAGAGCTAGAAGATGGCGATGACGTATTACCGAACTTAGTTCAAATCCTCGTAAAAAAGTTGGAAAAAAGCGGCGAACTTATTGCCCAACCTAATATTTTTGCCTCCAATTCCTTTGAGAATGAAGACAGCTACATATGATTTTTTGCGTCATACTTTGACCAGCAGAGCTGTGCGGCACTTGTTGCCCTCCATGTGATCAACGATGTCAAGGAATGGGAATTCGTTTATTTGCTCATGTGTTTGCGTATTTCATGCACCATAGATTTGCCTCTCAACACCATTACAAAACACTAAATTACAGCACAGTTGAAGAGAGGGTAGCGAGTGTGTGGCTTTCCGGATATACATAGAGCTCAGTGGCGGACGCAGAAAGTGGGCGGGAGGGGGGGCGTGGGAAGAAAAGTGGGTCTCCGCCGTTTTGGGGACCCAGGAAAATAAGGAAAAATATTAAAAATAATAATAAAAATAAACAAAAAAAAACTACACAAGATTTTTTATTTGTATTTGGCGGCCCCCCCCCCCCCCCCCCCCCTGCGTCCGCCACTGATAGAGCTATATCTCATCTGCGCTGAAAAATATACATGTATAGCGATTTTTGTCAAATTTTAAGCTGGGAATATAAGATGGAGCTCTTCAACTGGTAGTTGATATGGAGAGGTTGCCAGTCCCGTCAGGACGGACACCACATTTTTCCAACTAAGAGGTGATTCTTTTCGTCTATTTAACATTAATCAACAAGACGGCTGAAAAAAAGCACGTAAACAAACACTGGAACTGATGCACAGCTTAATTTTTAAACTCGTCAAGTTCGCATAATTTATTGCTCCCTACCATGACTATCTTTCTTATCGGCACCGCGACAAAAATCTGCTGCGTGATGCTGGTCTGTAATTCTCTTCAAGCCGTTATTGTGTTGTCTTTTGAAGTAGTATTATGGTCGCGACACCATCAACGTATTCCACTTTACTTTTCTGAACAAATCTCACTTTTATCCATGAAGATTCGAAGCTGTTTTAGAGTTCAAATCTCAAATTGGAGTAATTAAGCATGTCCTTCATGGCTCTACACAGCTTAGAACTTCTGGAATGGCATGTACTCTTCACTCTTGCATGTTCTTCTCCATCTTTCATGCAAATCATTATCAGTAATATATTTCGGACCACACCTTTCCGCATACCCATCTGGCTTTGCCTATCTCTGTAGGCTTTGTTTCGAGTCGGAAAGGCGTTGAGCGCCAAAAAGCTCTGAACACGCCCTCATTGTTTGTTTAGAAGCAGGTGTTCAGTCATACGCATTCAACACCTCTACGGAAACTTAATTTGCTTGCTTCCGAGTTCATCATGATAAAAAGTCAGGCTGCTACCTGTAGAGCTTTCGAATCTATTGTGTCGAAACTCTTTCTGACATTTGCTTATTTTATTTTTTATTCTTTTGTTACCAATGGTACGAACACGTCGTTGCGAAAACGATGGCTTTAAATTAAAAGAAAAACAACTTATGGTTGAACAGCAGTATGCATAAAGCTTTATATGCAGCATCTTTAGTATATCTAAGCAATAGACCGCAGACAACGCTGTCAGATCGCACTGACCTCATTTTCAATGCGACCACTTCGTATGGGGGGCAGTTCTTTTGTGGTTCGGCTTGTATTACTGTACAAAAGCCTTAAGATAGAACATACCCCCGTTGGCTGCAGAGCCAAAACCGGTCCATCATACTTTAAAACACTTGTTTAAAATACAGACTTATTTACACGCTTCATAGAATACTCGAAATAATGACCAGGAAACAAATCGAAAATAGACACCACGCTGACATCAACCACCTGATGAACTTTTCATACTGCTCTGCTCTGCCGTCGACGGTTTTGCGAGCTTTGAAAGACACTTGTTAAGCTTAAATTCTGATTTTGATCCGAAAATGGCCCTTACAGTGGCCAGAGTAGTCAATTTGGGCATGTGTCCGCGAGAGAATCCAGAGACATTGAAGCAGAATTATCCATTCTTATTAATTTTGGCATATTGGACTTCTCCAGGTGCAGAAGGACGGACACTAGACTGCTGATCGGGGACCAAAACCGTTCGCCTCAAGTAGTGGCGATGCTAGTACTGGTCTACCTGTTATCCCTGACCGTGCCTGCAGCGCCGATGCAGAACGCGTCGTTCTCCGGAGCACAGGGCATAATATACTCTCCTGGTTACCCGGACAACTATCAAAATCAGATCAATCAATACTACACTATCTCGGTGAGTTTTACTCCTTGCGTTTACTACAATATCCAGGGATTAATGTTTACTTTTGAATCATTGCGAGGTCTCTATGAGATGGATGTCACTCACCTCTCATTGCCAGGGAGGTCAACCTACAGCTCCTTAATCAGTGTGAACACAATTACCAAGTTCTTCGAGAACATCGTAAATTCCACGCATTCGATAAGGGAAAGCATGCAAAACATTCAAGCTTATCGGAACAGAAGCGAGAAATCGAGAACAAATCAATAAATTTCCATATTTTGCAGGTAGATCCTGGCTACTATATCCATCTGACACTGTACGACTTCGAAACAGAGGCGTGCTGTGACAAGCTATACATATGGGACGGCGGTGACATTACGCAGTCCACAGTTGCTAAGTACGTTTTGTTATTTACTCTACTACTTGCTTTACTTCGCAAATGAAAATCGTAAATACGGACTCTCGATGTTTACCCCAAACAGACAAGAAGTAGATGCAATCGTATTACACTTTTTTCTACAGAGTAGCCCCTAATTGTAGTAACACCATGTGAGCTTCCGCTTGTTGAATTTATTCTAGGCCACTGCATCTTCGTCTATATCATATCTATGCACTGGTCAGCTCTTGCTTATCATTTTCTATCTTTAAACATATCATGGGAAATTTCCGAAGGGAATAAAATGCGTTTTAAATGCGTGTTTGTGTTTGTTAGCATAATTATGAGCCTCCCTGAAAATGGCTTCGCCCATTTTCTGGATTTGTTTTTTCTATGGCCCTGCCTATTTTTTGAAAGTGGCCAATCCTGGCGACCAGAACACAAGTTGTTGGAGCAAGTGCTCGATGTCACTGTTGAGCAATAATGCCCTGACGTCACTAACCCAAGGATGCGAGAACGCAAAAATGGAGAGAAGAGTGTTTTGGTGGTCTTGACCAGCCGAATTCACGAAAATAAAACTCGGACAAAAAAAGCTTTTCCTTCAATTAACCATAAATGCGATGTCCAAGATGGTGTATCTAGGAAATAATTTTGCAATAGAGAGCGATTGAGTGAGAACAATTGAGTATTTTTGTTTTTTTTTTCTCTTGAGAGGGCGCTCCCGCCCTTCCTCCTCCTTCTCTCATCGTGTATGACCCGTAGTGGGGCAAAGTATCTGCTGGAATAGGAGCTTAACTGATGGGAGTGATAAGTTAATTAATAAACTCAATTGATCGAAGCGCGACTGACTTCACCGAACTTTCAGTGTGTCCGGTGATGCCACCGGACAAACCTTCAGCTCATCAGGTCCTGTCATGACTCTACTATTCAACACTGACATCACTGGTCGAGATCGTGGATTTGCCATACACTACGAGATGGTATTAGGTGAGTAATTTTACACACAGCTACATATACGTACATATATATGCACAACTACCAGTGGAGGGCGCAGAAAGTGGGCAGGTGGGGAGTGGAAAATAAAGCTGATAAAAATCTCATTTTAAACAATAATTAATATTCAATATCAAAAATAACAACTGAAATAAGCAGTTGAAAACAACCCAGAACAATTTTTTTTTGTTTCACAAAAAAAAATTTCGGAAAGGCGACCCATTCCTAAGGATGTGCTCCCCCCGCCTTCCCCCGTCTCTGCATCGAAAACTGATAGCTACTGTACATATGACTGAACCTTCCAAATAGGAGTAACCAAATAGTGAAAACAATTCCAGCGAATACACAATATTCGGAACCAAGCACCTGTCAATCCGGGCTTCGCGTATCTGGAATGGGATTCGTGACGTCACCAGATTGGCCTTCACCATATCCGAATGATGTCACTTGCAATTACTTGATGACAATGCCGAAAGGAAGGTAAGGCCAGCATAAATGATTCATTCATTCATTCATTCATTCATTCGCTCATCCATCCATCCACCCATTCATTCATTCATTCATTCATTCGCTCATCCATCCATTCATTCATTCATTCATTCATTCATTCATTCATTCATTCATTCATTCATTCATTCATTCATTCATTCATTCATTCATTCAATCATCCATTCATTCATCCATTCATTCATTCATTGATTCATTCAATCATTCATTCATTCGCTCATTCATTCATTCATTCATTCATTCATTCATTCATTCATTCATTCATTCAATAATCCATTCATTCATTCATTCATTCATTCATTCATTCATCCCCTCTAAAATGTTCTTTGCAAGCAGGGTGATGCTGACATTTGTTGCCTTCTCAACCGAAGCATGTTGTGACAAAGTGGAAATCTACGACGGACCTAACTCCACCTTTCCCAAGCTAGCAGTGTATGTAGCAACTATTTATTTTTTCCTAGGTCCATTGATTTTCTTTATTTTCAGACTCTCTGGTAACACGTTGGTGAACAGCACATACTACTCAACTCAACAGAGCATGTTTCTGACGTTCTACTCAGATTACACCCAAAACGACAAGGGCTTCAGTGCATACTACATGCAGATTACGTAGATGACCGTAGTAACTAAACTGAATACGCAGTGATTGTATAATAAAAAATGATGGTGTGAACGAATTCTTGCAACCGAAAAAATGCATGTGAGACAGTTTCGATATGGGGGGAGCTGAGAGCAGGTAAGCTTAACTAGCTTTAGACACAATATGTGTAACAGTGAATTTGGTGAAACTGAGAGGTAAGAGTATCCCCAGACTTCGCCAGTTCAAAATGAATAGAAATGAACAGGCGATGTAAGAGATAAGGATCGTGGAAATGATACGTATCGATTGCACGTTACATCGTCATGGATCGCTGCCAAACGGAGCTCATCGCCCGTACTCTCCAAGATGTGCTCAAAATGAACTGGCGATGTGAATGATAGCAATAGTGGAAACGATGCCTATCGATCGCCACGCCCCATTTATTACCATCGCTGTTACGTCTGGGGTCTCCTAATTCACTTTATCCATGTGGCGATCGCCGGCGGTCGTGGCGATCGCCACGATTGCTGGCGAAGTCTGGGGATACTCTAACGCGAGCTTTTAGGCTAATTCACTTCAATCATTCATGAATACCGCCCCAAATCAATGGGTCCGTGTCTGTGAATAGGTAAACATTAGCTGCGTGGTTTTGTTCAGCCTTGTAAAGACGCATTACGTTTATCCACGGATACCTTAAAAATGTGACCACTAACTAAATATGCGGGACAGGATCTCATGCTTTCTCATTAAATCTGCATGTCAACACGGTCACAGCGACGTCGCTATTTACAACACATATATGCTCGCAGATCAATTAAGAAACCCAATTTTTTTATTTATTTATTCGATACGCTGTAGCAAGGCAGACGTGAAAAACTTTTATGTACATTATATTCAGACAAAACATGACCATAAGACCAGGGACTTAGAACCTGAGTATTGATTAAGTCATTTTTCGTTTGAAAGAGGCCAAGGCTCCGGCGAATGACTCAGGATTAGATGGCTTGAAGTGCTTGTTTCTATTCTTTTTTTGTAGTGGGAATCCTTGAATAGAGAAGACCATTTGTACGGAAGAATTGAAATTATTCCGACTTTTCACTATTTTTGCAATATCTCTCTTCACATGAAGAGAAAAGACCACAGTTGCGCTTCTTATCAGGGGTCGAACATAAATTTTGTACGCTTTAAGGAGTGCTTTGCTATCTTTCATAGAGAGAGCTTTGAATATCTGATATGTACGAGTGCATGCTATCCTGAACAATTCCTTATAATGTAATGTGGAATCGAGTTTGTTATTGTAGAAAAAACTAGGATCTCTTATGTTGCTAACAGTATTGATTGAGTGCATCGACATTTTAAAGTCAGTGGAGGATCCAAGCCTCATATAAAAAATTTTGTTCGGCGAAGGAGGAATTTGCCATCTCTCCGACCATTTATGTAAGCTATCAGTTCCCGTTTGTAGGACTGCCGAATCGTGATCCGTACTGATTCCTTTATAAATTTTTATTTCATCGGCATATTGCTTACATAAAACGCCTTCATCTTCTAGTGTATCTGCTATACGTATCAGCAGGGAAAACATTGAAAAGAACAGGTGGTAGAACACCGCCTTGAGGCACTCTCCTTCGAATTTCGAAAATATTCGAGAATGTTGAGTTTATACGGACCTGAAAGGTCCTACTGCTGAGAAATTCTGCCAGCCGTTTGCAGACGTTTTCATGAAAGACCAATTTTCTGATTTTGTAAATGACTCTCATGTGGCTTACCCTATCAAAAGCTTTCGCAAAATCAAAGTATAAGACATCTACACACTTTTTTTCTGTCCAACATTAGGGTCCAATCATTGAGGGATTCCAACATATTCGTAATCACTGATTTACCACTAGCAAATCCATGTTCTGATCTTGCAATCAAAACATTTTCATCAATATGTTCCAACATGTGAGATTTGAGAATCTTTTCAAAAAGCCGTACAAATGTTTCCAAAGCCTTGGGATTTCAGTGAACATCATTGATTGATTGAAAATTTACGAAAGAGGGTATGCAATAGTGTGTGTGACATTTTTGATGAATATGAAGGGAATCCTGTCAGATGAGAGTGAGTAGGAGCCCTTTGAGTTTGTGAATTTCGAGCACGAGAACAGAGTAATCGCGTCACGACCTTTGTAAGATTGTTCAGTGTCTTGTACGTCTGAGTGGCTGAGAACTCCCTTTTCATAAACACTGGATCTCGTCATGGATCAAGGCTAGGCTAGCAGCAATTTCTGCCGTTGGCTAGCCGGCATGCCACTGATCCGTTTTCACTACATCGATAACTACTCTATACTAACTAGTGACATCAACGCAGTCCGAGATGGATGAATGCCAGGCCCTAGCACGAGCTTTCCGTGCGTTTGTAAACAAAACGAAGCTTTCGTTGAAAATGTGAAACTCTACGAAGCCACTTCTAGACCTAATCGTAGTGGAAACCCAGTCGTAGTGGAAACCACTTCGAAATTCCACAGATATTCTGTTTAAAAATGATGTCGATAAATAAACGTTCAAACAAAATGAGCAAAGAATTGTGATAGAGCCCATTTGATTTTGGCCTAGTATTTTCCACATCCTCATTTTTTCATTGCTACTGAAATTAAAGATGGAGATCAAAGTAGCGAAGTGAAACAAATCACATGTGGAAGAGCCTTAAAGGAAACAGCATGACCACTCATGTTAAGAAAGAAAGTTATCGAACGATAACCAGCAACTGAAATGCAGTCAGCGTAAGTTAGGAGCAACGTGAGATAGAAAAGGCGGGCTTTTCACGGCTTCATCTCTGGTAATAAGAGGTGATATGCAACATTGTAGCGCATACGGTACTACTTGAATATTAGTATAGGTATATGGAAAATAGCTAGAAAACTATGTGTCTGATCGCGAAAATTATACTCCGGGAAGGCGAGCTAGGCGCAGCCTGTCCTCCATAGGCTGGCCCCTTTACCGAGCATACAATAATTTAGCTAATATAAGTTTTAAGCCATTTTCAACCATTCTTTATGCGTGTTAAGGTGCCCCTGTCTTTACCTCCAACTTGATGGCAATCATTGAGTTGTGGGCTTCGCCGCAACCCTTTCGGTTAATTCCCGAAGTTTAACCATCTACAGGATCCATCATAAATGTTGACGCACCGAAACTATTCCGTAGAAGAAAACAACGTATCCCTATCATCGTCATCACAAAACCATACATATGGGTGTGTAAAATAGTGGACACATCTTAACAAACACAAAAAATCCACTCAAAAAATGTGTTCCTGCTGTAGCTATTAGGAAAAATTCAATAAAATTACCAGAGCGATTAACAAATTCGCCGCATAAAACTGTTGGGCAAACTGTTGAACGGCGAAATTGAAGAAGTTGTCCTGAGCATACGTTATGGATTATGGATGGCAGGTTCTATTTTCAGTGTTTATACGTGGCTCTTATTATCATTTTCTCGTAACAGTTTCCTCGACTGTTTTTGGCCTTCTTGTGCCTTATGAACAGCTTTCGGAGAAACCGCAGGAAAGCATTCACACATTACATGCTTTGTGTGAGATTCCACACATCTCACATCCCAAGTCAACATAGGTCGCTTCAGTTTTCACACCTTTAGGTGTAATTATATTCTCCACGCATCCTTTTGGATATTCGCAACAATTCGTAGTTTTCTGGATAAATCGCTGCAACAAACATAAAAATCCTAAAAATCTGCTCTTTTTGGCTGTCTCTATCCTATCCCTTCCTTCCCGAAGATTTTCGCTCCCATTTGTCCACTTTCGGCTTCTGCCGCGCGCGAAACCTGCGGGGTGGGCGGAGTCGGAGACGCACGCAGCGCCAGGCTCGTGCAGGGGCTGCCAACTAGAGTTTTCACCAAATCGATTAAAATTCGAATATTTATTCGAATGTTCGAATATTCAAAAATTCGAATACTCGAAAATTCGGAAGTTCCGAAAAATTCGAAAATTAGAATATTCGAAAATTCGGGGGTCCCAAAAAATTCGAAAATCCGAGTATTCGAAAATTCGATGGCCTCGCGATATTCGAAAATTCGAGGGCCTGGGATTATTCGAAAATTCGAATATTTGGAATTGTTTTGCGTCGCAGCTGTTATTTCTGTTCCATTTTCTCGCAGAAGAACCATTCCAATTGGAAGCCCAGTCCAATTTCTCATTTCAACCTTAATTTTCCTTCGAAGGCCACCAACTGCATTTGAAAGCTTCAAAACTGCAATCCTACGAGGTATACGACATCGGCGACGAAGGTCTCTCCGGTGAAACCTACGTATGTACTTTTCTAGACACTTGAGAAACCAGAATAAACTAAAAAATAAAATAAACTTCTGATTATTCAAGCCTTTCCTCCAGAACTATGAAAGTGAAGTAAGTGAACTGCAAACTATAATAATAAATTTTACACAACATTCTTCCCTATATTAGGTGATTTCCGACTACTCTTTTGTTCAAAATCTTTCTAAGTACATAACCGTTAGTTTGGAATTCAAAGTTCATACAAAATCTTGAGATCCTTTTAATCCTTTCTTCCCAAACATACTCCGACTTCTTGTTATAGAAGTTCTGTTGGTTTTGACATTCAACGTACAAGCATGCAGATGGACCCTTTAAACAGAAGTAATAATGAGGAACGGGGTAACACGCAGTGTTTTTTTAATAACGCTGACGCTTTTTCGTTGATAGCTGGAAGCTCATTCATGATTAAGGTAACTGAACCACTATTCTATGTGCCAACATTATTTTTACAGCCTCAATACCTCTACATTCACTACCATGGTACGTTTTGTTGAACTACAACACATAGATATTAAAGCGAAAGCCTTTTCACGAACGACGGGCTTCATCCACTCTACGATCCTTTAATGATGGTTACATACAGGCCTCAAATGAGATAGGCGTTTTTAAGCTTAGGAATTTCAACCAGTTGCAATTCTAAAACGGATAAGCGAACTCCACAGCAGCACAAGCTTCCACTTATGAGAAAGTTGTGAGAAAATCCAAAACGACAAATGAAACTCACCACCCGAAAAGTTTCATGCCCGTTGTGATTGGTAAACATATCACCTTGTTCGCCTACATGCATGGGTACAAAATGTTTTTACCAAATGGAATGTTATTTGCATAAATATTCGAACATTCGAATATTCGAAAGTTCAAATATTCGAAAGTTCGGTGCTTCGCAAAAATTCGGAAATTCGAATATTCGAAAATTCGGGGGTCCCCAAAAATTCGAAAATTCGAATATTCGAATATTCGAAAAATATTTTCGTATGTAAAACTCTACTGCCAACGACAGCGCAGATCATGTGCTTGCACCTAGTGGGCAACTGAAGTTCACCCATTTTTGTACCATGTTGTGAAGAGGTTAACATTTAGGAATGTGATACTCATATGGGGGTTAGTACAGGTTTGGACATGGCCAGTCCAGGAGATAAAAAATGGCGGTGGTCCAGTCCCAGGAATCTACTTGAAGGACTTCGTACTGGCTCACATGAGGCCTATTTGAAACCCGAATTTCAATCTGCTGGATTACTCCATATATGCTTGATAGAGTGAAAGAGCTGTACTCCTACAAAATTAGCAAACTCCTTGATCCTGATCTGTACTGGATCTGAAACAAAGTCGACCTGATTTAGTTGCGGAGCTGAGGCCTTCAGCTACCACATCGTCTTCGTAACTGCTGGAAGTAGGCTGCTGCGAATAAGGGTGCCTCTATTCTCATGGCCAAAGTATGAACATTATTTTGCATAGGCAGAGGTAAAATATTTCGCATCTTGCCTTTTGCACAGACTCAGGTTTAAGACACGTCGGTAATTCTGCCGCACCCTGTACATAGAATGTCTGCTAGAAAGAATTTCGATTCGATCTCTCATGCTGACTAATCCTGCCATTTTCAAAGGTCGAAGACATTGTCAGCTGTTACAACATCGTTTCTTTTTTTTCAAATCAGATCAGCAATAGTCCCCAGACCTCCTTCTCGACCAATTTACGAAGCCCCCTTTTCTTTTCACTCCTTCTACGAGGCCCAGCTTTTCACCGGAAACCGTACTGGAGCCTGACGAGTATTTCGGAATTCTCAACCACTAATTGCAGTACCTTCAAGTCTCCTGAAAACCATCGGTGGAAGATTAGCTACACTACCCCAATACAAAAATGGAGTTGTCTGATGACATTCGAAAGAAAATTGGTATCGCCACGAGGGCTTTAAGAGTATTCCCACTGACACCATCTCTCGAGTCAAAATGTCGGACTAAGGAACAAACCTGATTGGCGTAACAATGATATCAATGATTACATCAAATACAAGACCAAATAAATGAGAGAAATTCGTCTTACCCATCTTATTTCAGCACTATCAGCAATTTTCAAGGCACGTTCCCACAATGTGGATTTGTGACGGTGCTGACAGAAGTTATGTTGTGGTGATGAATTTATCAATTCTTATTCCTTAGGAGACTTCTCCAAATGCACGTACTGTGACGATGCTGACAGAAAACTTGATTAATTAACTGTTTTGTGTGCACTCTAGAACAGTAGTTTCGAGAGTGTCTGCGGAAACCTACGCGGTTTTTTTTGTGTCAAGCTGTTGTGAACTGGCAATGGCAATGATAACTAGCAACTGAAAGGTAATACTCTTTTTCCGTGCTTGCAGAACTTGAGGGAAACACTAAAAAACCTGGAGAACTTGCCCAGTGACCTTGTAACCTTCATAATTCCGCTCATTCGTCAACTCAGTCACGCCATCTGGTTTGTTTTGATGCGCGCTGGTGTCATTGATAACCTTTGCGCTGGCCGTTCATATGTGTGCTAGACCAACACCCGACTAACAGCGTGAGACATGGGCCTTCGCTTTTTTCCTACGCTATGATTTTTTGCCACTCTGTTTTTCCACCTGTTCCTATGTCGCCGTGCTGTTTTTATGTCCTGGTAGTGCCTTGTTTTCCAGCCGCAAACGCGCGCGCGTATTTTTTCCGCACCCGTTATCCGCCGATATATCACCTGCGCCCACGAAAACATGTCCGCAAGACATACCCACACACGAGGATGTACAAAAACGACGCTGTTAACGACTAGGCCCGCGGCATGCCATTTAACCACGGCGCTTTCGCCCCGTGAACTGCACTTGGGGGGTGTGTGACAACTTTCACCCGCACAGATACTTTCATTGCCTTTGAACTCGATCTACCCTCGACGGCATCGCTTATCTGGCAGTTTTCCTGCTCTGCACCGGGTTATGCGCATTGTAACATTTCCTGGTTATGATCTTTTGCATCTCTCGTCTGGCATTCGGTCGTGTCTACCATTACTCTTCTCATGTCTGCCTTTAGATGCTGAAAATCTTCTCATAGTGCACTTTGTGCTGGCAGTCCTTCCCATGCCGCCCGGTCACGTGATGTTGTATTGGAGCATGGTGCAGGAAAGCACGCAGTAATATTCTCTAAACTTGAATCCTATCATAGCTTACTCATTGCCAACGGGGGAACTGCATGGAGGTAACCACGGGAATCGAAATGTGACATTTGTGTTTGGAAGCTTTGCCTAAGTTGATGGCGGCGAATGTATGCCATTTTTGCCCAACGGCGCTGAGAGGCCTAGAACAGTGCTTCCAAAAATCTTCTATTCCACTACTAAGTAAACGAGAACATGCACCAAGATGGCAAGCCTCAAACTTGTCGAGTGGCCGAGCCGGTAAAATGTCTGCTTATCAGAAAAGAGCTCAAGGGTTCAATTAACACATGTGGTTTTCGTTCTGCAGTTTTGCATTTTATGTCTTTGAGTTTGCCTGGGTTAGTTCTGAGGTTAGAACCTATCAGATATAGGTATCACCGCATGAGCTACGATATAAATCACTACCTATGACGTAGCATCTTCAATGTGTTGTTTTGGTGTTTTCTTATCCAAAAAAAAACTACTTTGAGCAAGGGTAAAGATACAAAAAAAGGGGCATCGACGAGATCTAAACTCCCAAGCATGTTCTCAATGGCCCAGAGCGGTCTCCATTCGGCCAGTTCAAAATTGTACTTATACAACAGGAAGATCCTTGACGTGCTTTTCAGAGCTTCTTTGACTTGTTTACCAAAAATGGACATACATTTATACATCAACACCATCGCAAGCAATGCTTTCAAACATACATAGATGTCTCGGTCTCGTTTCGTTCTGAGGGGTTACCACAGTGCACTTCCCCTGTGAGGCTAAAAGTTGGTCCAGACAACCATATTTCTCACACTCACGATTTTGATCCTTGCACCCGCACCCACTCCACCCTTAGGTTCATTTCTTGACCATTCATCTCACCTATAATTCTCATAAAATGAAAGGACACATGAACGAACCCAACTATTTCTACTGAATTTACTTGGAGGCATATACTATGTAGATATTTTAGATCTAGATTGGTTTGGATATGTAGGTTTTGTTTAACGGAACACATCTCTTGGTCATAGATTTTCAAGTTTAGTTATAACCACGAGTCCGAATTTAGCTTCAGAAGTAGAATTTTTTTCAGAAGAAAAAATTTCAACCCTTACTTTAACCAACCCTCCAAACCTGCATTCTTGTGCATAGGGTATTGTACGAATTTTCTCCTGCTAATCATTTCATTTTTTTTATAAATCAAATGTTCAATGATGCCTGTTGTGACGGTAAGTAGGATGAAAGACCAGTAAAGTTAACGAGTTCCAGATTCCAGAAGCCAATTATCAATTGTTCATACGTCTGAGGTTTTAACAGAAGTTTTAAATACATATTTCATCATCTTACGGCATAGCGAGTCCTTTTTCAATAATCTGGAGTGCTGGGACTCTGTGCCAGACTTGTCACCTAACAGCTGATGCCTGATCGACGATGCTTTCCGCTAGTTCCGGCGTTTTTTTTGCTACGTAGATGTGTGATTCCGTTGTACTTCTTGCTATTGGAGAAAAAAGTGGGCGGGGTCAGGATATTTTCATTAAAGCGCGTTTTTGCGCTAACGAAATGCTCAGTGAAAATAAAAATAAAAGTAATTATAAATTCATGAGATGTTTGTTTCAGCTCAATCCTCGCAGAGGACCACTTCCACTAGTTTGAATTGGAAGTCCTCCTCTCCTTATTTATTAATTTATGATAGGTATGATAGGTTATTTATTTATTTACCTCTCTTATTTATTTACTTTATTCTATTTATTCACTACAAAGACCTATATTTTCTAATTATTACCTATGTTGGCATGATGCATTGTCCTAAGTTGGTTCTTCCACAATACTTTGGTCTCCTGGTAATGTTTGCTCATCGGTGCATGGAAAATTAGAATATCTCTCGCGCCCATCGTCTTTGCACACTGCGACATCGATATGTTTCCATTCTTCGTCCGTTGTGGATAAGGTTTCATTGAGAAACTGGAATTCCTCGTTGTTTGGTGTGCCTTGTCTATCTAAGTGCATTTTTATGCGTAAATCAGAACATTAATATGCTGGATATTAGAGTGGCGAATTGCGAAAAGGCGGTAAAAATCTCAATGGCAGAGAAAAATTCCAAGACCAAAATTTGGGTGAACTGTCGAAGGTTCGACAGTACTAATTCTGGATAAAACTTGGACTGAGGTGTTGTAGCTTTATTTTCAGGAAATATTTTATTAGATGCAAAAACGCGAATTACCAATTCACCATCGTAACAGTTAAAAAATTGAACCAGTCGAGCTGTGGTTTACTTTATTCGTTACCTTTGTTGTTTGTTTTTATTTTTACTTTCGTTCGTGCGCATTACAGATTCAGTACAAATGTAATAATTAGAGGGTTGTATTTTGTGCACACAATTGAATTCTTCAGCTCTTCTACGCTTCCTGAAAACTGTTCAGGCTGTTAGCTACTGGATCTATCAAATTGAGGTAAGCTGCTCAAAGTCTTTAGAAGTTACAGCGCTGTAGACGTCACTCTTGCTCAATTCATACTAGAATCCTCACACATTGTCTTTCTCTTCCCAAGAGAACACCTGATCAAGCAAATCCACCGTGTGGTCCTTCGCTAAAGAAAACCTTAATTTGAAAAATCCCATTGCTTATTGCAAGTCCGGTCACTTTCGCCAACGACAAGTACGCTGGCAAAAGTATAGGGCAAAGAAAAAAGGTGAAGAAAATCTCCTGTTCAACTGGGCGACCACTCTTGGATCCATACGTTACGAATTCCCAATCTTGTGGTGGAATGCTAACTTCCTACTTGAAGTGTAAGTATGAAATTCCTGTTTTCTAGTAAGACTAGCCTGCACCTGCCGGAAGAAATTTTGGAGCAACCAGAGAGGCTAATTCATTGCTAGGGAACTGGTTTCTGTTGTTTTATCACCGCTCTTCATTTGAATATGGTTCCGCTGAATCAAGTCATCCAGAACACAAACGAATAGAGTAAATAGCGCGAAATTCTTCTCCGTCAGTAGTTGGAAGGCTTCTTTTGTGAAGCTTACAGGGGTAATGTTCAGGCTCAACTTTTTTTTTGCATGAAGTGTAATATGAGAGTTTCTGGCGCAGAATTAGACGGCAATCGAGCCACGCCTATATGTGCTCGTAGACTTCTACCTGGTAACCCCGAGTATAACTCTTAGCATAAGCCTAGCTCATCCCTAAAGGCAGCGTCCCACCTCAAGATAGTTTTTGAGATCTCAACGTGAAAAGAATCTCCAGGAGCAGGCGATCACAACAGTATACGTGATCTCGTGCAAGACTGCTGACAATCATTTCCGAGCCCCAAATTTTAAGGAGCTTTGGGCGGAGCCAGGAGCGGAGCTAAGAAACTTTACGAATAATTCACTCCAGGAAGCGCACCTCCCGAGGAAATTCGTATTCCTCGTGAAGTCCTCATCAACTCCCTAATGGAATAGAAGCTGCGCTCCATTTGCGGCGAGCAAGGCAGTACGTTGGACGGAAACGTTGCTATCCCACATTGGCTGCGGAGACAAGGCGGAATTTTAGGGTTTCCGGACCGTGCACTCCTTTGTTAGCCACACATGGAGGACAGTTTCTATTCTGTTAGGGAGTTAATAAGGAAGTCTCACGAGGAATATGAATTTCCTCAGAAGGTGCGCTTCCAGGAGTGAATCATTCGGAAAGTTTCTTAGCTTCGCCCAAAGGCTCCCTAAAAATTGAAGCTCGGAAATGGGTTTTTTTCGGCAGTCTTCCATGGAATCACGTATACCATTGTGATCACCAGAGGTGGTAGTAAACCTCCTGGAACGGCGACGAAACGATGAGCAGAAGGTCGCGGTGAACTGTCAGCTCTGGTCTGCAACCATGAACTACAATACAGCCCATAACTACAGCGAAAAAAAAAAACTGATTGCGACAGATCGGCGACGGACTAATCTGTCGCAAACAGTCGGCATGCCATAACTTCCTTAGAAATGGAAATTTTGGAAATTCAAGCTCATATTCAGAATCCTCAGCCAATTTCGAGTCGGACTAGATATGAAACTTACTATATTTCCATTTCAATGAATTTTTCAACTGAAAAAAAGATGAAAATTTTGAAATCACCGATAGGAATGTGAAACTAGCAAAATTTACCAGAAAACACTCAAAAATGGAAGGATGTAGACAGTTGGTATATAAAAATTCCGATAATTCTCTCACCAGCTGTTTCCCAGAACAATTATCACAGGTCTCAATAAGCTCTATTTTTCACAAAACTTCAATGTTTGCGACTTCATGTAACCGTCAGGGATTCAGCTGGAGACGGGATATTCGACGTTTCGTTAGATCAGGAACTTCTCAATGCTAGTGACAAAAAAACGGTTTGCTAATATTGCACAGGCACTAAGATATTCGCTTTGGAACTATGGTGGTCTCCCTGTTTTACTGACTTGCACTCTTTTCCCACTATGCATAAAAATTGAACGCTTCAACCTGAAGACCCTAGATTTGGCATTTTGGTAGGTTTTTGCCGATTAATGATGAATTTGACTCCAATTTGGCATAAACTTCCGCCTATCATCGATTATAGTCAGGTTTTAAGCGGAGAATATCACAATTTTCACCACAAATCGGCATCATTTCTGTCATCGACCGGAATCCAGATAAATCATACATTTTCTGAATATCCGCAGCGCATAGATCACAAATATGTAAGTTTTATCCTCCTACCTTGGAAAAAGCTGACTCTTGGTTCCAGGCGCAGTGCATATTTACGTAGCCAGTCTGCAACGACCTGATTCCCGCAGGCAGACTCGGCAGCGCCACTAACGCGGTTACTGGCGTTTGTTTCCTGAACAGTTTATCAATTCCAGACATCGCCTAGTTCAAATGAAAGTCCAAGAACTCATAGAACAGGTTACATACACACAAAGAAATACCCATTTCATGCCCATTTCAAAGCGAAAAGGAATGGAATTGCTAAACTGTTCAGGAAACAACGTGTGCGCAACTTGGCCGACCTTAAGGTGTGCATCATCCAATATTAGAAGAAGCTCATACCTGATGCTTATCAAAAGTATATAGCCGGGGTCCGAAAGCGGATGAAACCAAAAGTCAAAAAAAAAACTGATACAAAAAACATTATCCCAAATATTAATATATAATTATTAAAAAAATAATTCCAAAATCGCATCTTTTCTTAGTTGCTGAACAGCAGGGCAGAAATATTGTAGAATAACTATGTTGATATTGATCAGTAGGACAAATTATTTGATTATATTCTATTTAGAGTCCATATATCCATGTCGAGGTTTGGGCTTGTGATATTTTTGGAAAATTATTACGTTTCTGAATTTTCGTTCCCATATATGGTTTGTATAAATGTTTTCACAAACTAGTCCAGCAATTCCATTCCTTTCCGTTTTAAAATGGGCATAAATTATTTCTTTGTGTGTGTATGTAACCTGTTCTATGAGTTCTTGGACTTTCATTTGAATTAGGCGATGTCTGGGAGGTGTTATTATACCTCCACTATAAGCGCGGTCACTGACGCTGCAGAGTCTGCCTGCGGGAATCAGGTCGCTGCAGACTGGCTACGTAAATATGCACTGCGCCTGGAACCAAGAGTCAGCTTTTTCCAAGGTACGAGGATAAAACTTACATATTTGTGATCTATGCGCTGCGGAGATTTAGAAAATGTATGATTCAACTGGATTCCGGTCGATGACAGGAATGATGCCGATTTGTGGTGAAAATTGTGATTTTCTCCGCTTAAAACCTGACTATAATCGATGATAGGCGGAAGTTTATGCCAAATTGGAGTCAAATTCATCATTAATCGGCAAAATCCTACCAAAATGCCAAATCTAAGGTTTTCAGGTTGAAGCGTTCAATTTTTATGCATGGTGAAAAAAGAGTGCAAGTCAGTAAAACAGGGAGACCACCATAGTTCCAAAGCGAATATCTTAGTGCCTGTGCAATATTAGCAAACCGTTTTTTTGTCACTAGCATTGAGAAGTTCCTGATCTAACGAAACGTCGAATATCCCGTCTCCAGCTGAATCCCTTACGGTTACATGAAGTCGCAAACGTTGAAGTTTCGTGAAAAATAGAGCTTATTGAGACCTGTGATAATTGTTCTGGGAAACAGCTGGTGAGAGAATTATCGGAATTTTTATATACCAACTGTCTACATCCTTCCATTTTTGAGTGTTTTCTGGTAAATTTTGCTAGTTTCACATTCCTATCGGTGATTTCAAAATTTTCATCTTTTTTTCAGTTGAAAAATTCATTGAAATGGAAATATAGTAAGTTTCATATCTAGTCCGACTCGAAATTGGCTGAGGATTCTGAATATGAGCTTGAATTTCCAAAACTTCCATTTCTAAGGAATTTATGGCATGCCGACGGTTTGCGACAGATTAGTCCGTCGCCGACGGATTAATCTGTCGCAATCCGTTTTTTTTTTTCGCAGAAGTTATGGGCCGTATTGTAGCTAGGAGCTAACTGACAACTATGGTCTTCGAATGATGAGGCTCTCGCAAAACCTTCAAACCCTTAGAGGTTTCGAACCTTCACATATGGGATACTCTTTGTCCTCGGAGTATGCTGACATACCTCTGAACCATGGATTCGAATGCTAACGGGACCTTATGTGACCATTATACTACAAGAGGCCAGTGAATCTCTTCCACGTGACTTAACTTCGATGTGTTGAGCTCATAAATGTGATTGCGAGTCCATAAAATATGTAGGATCTAATCTGGAAAGGTGTAGGGCTAAGCTGTCAAAATCAGCCACCAGGAAATCGCAGTCATCGATGGTCTCCTGCGGAAGGTCATGGTGATCGAGACAGTGGGAACATCGATCAGCTGGGTGTACTGGAAATGCGTCTTCACCGAAAAGGAGTCAGTGCACGCTCGACTAGCTACAACGATGGACCCGAACCATGAGCAGAAAGTCCTCTGGAGGACTTTTTCGCGAAACGACGAGATCGCCGTCTGCGCCTCGAGCACCGCACACTTTTTCGCTCCCCGTGTCCTTGTCGTTTCATACTGGCAGCAATTTCAGCGTGACAGTGAGCTCGCAGTTCGATTTCGAACTGTGAGTTTACCTGCAAGTATAGCCCCCGTTTCGTCATAATTTTCAAGTGCCGCACTTAGAGAACCATGTTCGGGCCAATGAAGCCTACATAACCTCTCCCGGAATTCCCCGTGAGCTGGGAGCTAGCTACCAGTTAACGTTCATCGTTAACTGACGGTTTCACTAGGTTTACTACCACCCCAGCTCTCGGAGATTCTTTTCACGTTGAGATCTCAAAAACGATCTTGAGGTGGGACGCTGCCTTTAAAGGCACAGGCCCACTTCACATTGGTCGTTGGGATAATGGCAGATTCTGCATCTCCTCGACACGTCAAATCCAGTAGGTGAACTGTCTCAAAACAGTCTTCAAATCCGCCTTCCGGGACGAGTCCTGTAACAGCTCGCTAACCCGAGTTGACGTGTTGAGCCGTTGATTTTATCGATTGAACACGCCAGGACTCGTTGGCCAACACTGCAGCCGTGGCAGGCGGCCAGCACAGCTTGGAGCGGCTCGCCTTCAGGCTCCGAAAATGTAACCACTTCGGTCCTTTTGGAAACGAGGCTCTCGTCGCTTTTGAGCCTATTGATGTACATTGTTGGGATCAACATGGCGAGAGGGTCTAGGATATACAGTCTGTTCCCTGAAACGTACACTGCCACCCTCGCCCAAATCGAACAAAGCGGCGCGTGCGCGTTCAATTGGGGCGCGAAGGGATTGATCAGGGCCTGAGGAGAGGCTGATCGGCTGTTGCAGCTTCGTGCCCCAATTGAATGCGCACGCGCCGCTTTGTTGTATTGGGGCGAGGGTGGCAGTGTACGTTTCAGGGAACAGACTGTATCTACACCTCCACCAAGCGGAATGAAATGGGCCCCTGCCTTCAAGTCTAAACCTATATGTGCATGAACATAACCATGAGACTATGCTTGAACATGAGCCAAGGCTCGAGCCTGAGCCTGGACCTGGATGTCTCCACTCACCTTCCATTTTACTAAAATTTGACGAATTTACTTTGTTCCCTTCACGAGTAATTGTTGTTGCTCACTATAAATATGTACTTTCTGCTGAATGATATTATTTTTGTAACAATCTAATTCGCCAATTTAACTAACAATGAAACGGTTTAATTCAGTCCGATATTTTTTTGATTAGTTCCCTACACTGAAAAAAAAGGCAAGTCAAAGCTTCTCTTGATATGGTCATGACCTCAGCCGTAGCAGAAAATGTGTTCCATGTTTCTGCGAACGGATGCTTTCCAGCCTAATTACTCTGATCAAGATAAAACACCAGGTATGTATCATCGTGAGGGAAATCGGGGCGTGATACGGTTCTGCGATTGGTTCGTTCAAATCCTGCTCCCTCCCCCAGAACGGTTGACTCATTCTCTTTGCGCGCGATTTCACTATACTTGAATATGCTAAATTTGAATGCGACCGAGGACGAGATCTTGATGGGCGATAAGTCTCCGCCTCGTTTTCCCTCACGATGATACACACCTTAAAACACCACATCACATCGACAACTGGGGACTAGTAGGTGTTGAGAAGCACTTCATTTTATTATATAATTCTAACAAATTTCTCCGCACAATATGAATACGTTCTGAAGCGAGAGGCTGTTATAACACCTCGTTACCACCCCAACAAACATTCTATGCCGAACCCAAAAATAAGTCGAAAAACGAGGACAGCCCGGAAACGAAGATAAAAGCGTCGCCACATGTCGTTTGTTCGCAAATCATCCGAACACATGTTCCTAACAAGAGTATAAGTAAAAGACAGTAGAGACGGTGACACTCCTCTATGAGAAGATATCCAACCAGTGTTTCCTAGGTGTTACCCGAGGACAACCCGGAAACGAAGGTAAAAGCGTCGCCACACGTCGTTTGTTCGCGAATCATCCGAACACATGTTCCTAACAAGAGTATAAGTAAAAGACAGTAGAGACGGTGACACTCCTCTATGAGAAGATATCCAACCAGTGTTTTCTAGGTGTTACCCACCTGCTGTACATGATGCTCCACGCAGCAAGTGTATTTTTGGTTATCAGCTCTGCTATTCTCGCGGTAAGTTCATATTTCGTCTTCACATAAAAACATGACTTGCACATCATTGGCATTCAAAAAATTTCATCATTGTATTTATACTACCTTTTCATTTATTATCTTGTACTATACTAAATGTTAATGTTCCTAATCATCTTCAGCCAATCAAAAAATAATATTTACTGTTTCATTACAATTTACATATTTATTATTTCTCCTATCATACATGTCCTCATTCATCAACGAATTTTCTCTTTTTTCGTTCCTCGGTCATTCCTGCTGTGGGATTTTGACCCAGTTTGATTGGAAGATGCGCTGTGTGTGTTGTCAAGACAGTAGCAAACTTTCAGCTACTCGACCGAACCTCTGCTGATGCAGGAATGTGCCCCACATGTCCTGTAGCCTTGCATCCTAACCATAAGAACACCATACCTGTACTTCTACGGGAGACCTACACCAATGACATCGCCATGCTCCTTCGACTGTTGAGTAATCCCCCCCCCCCACTCCTCCCCTCCCGCTCTGGCTGACGATGGGGTATTCTGCTATACAGGGTGCGCGCGAATTATTGGCGCGTGGTTTTTTGAGCCCCAATCATTAAGGATTGAGCGAATTCACAGGCCGTTCTTTGGGTATGTTTGGTGAAGCAATACCTACCGTAAGTAACAGCAAATTCGCCTTGTGACCTCTTTCCGGGGAGACTTGGAGAAGCTTTCAGCTCAGACCACCCTTGACACGCTAGTGTTATTCCAGAAGAAGTTTTCAGGATTCTTCAGGAACGAACTTCAGCCAGTCTGTTCCTATCCATTTAGTACTACAGACCTTGTTCACTAACATATCCAAAGCGGAGCTCATAAGAATGCCAAATAAGTGAGTTACGTGGACAATCCCTTCAGGCCAAAATTCCTGGAAATCATCCGTGGAACCAATTTTGACAGAATTTTGCGTTGCAAACTGGGGACGAACGAGTTTGCAAAAGCCGCTTTTTACTGGTAGAATTGGGAGTTTTCCGCGGTTCCGAAACGACTACTATATTTGCTCTTCTGATGATTAGCAGTCCCGAGCTTGCGAAAAAAAGCAAAAACGGTCTGTTAGATTCAACGCCTGTTCTCGGCATGATAATCATTAGGTGGTCCAATTAACGGTAAGCCGTTGTAGTTAAGACTTAGCTGTGACCTATCATACATGTATGGTCGGAGTTTTCTAAAGTCTACTTCGGAAAATCTTGGAAGGAAGGGCGTTGTCACCGACCCCGTGCCACCAGCGATTCGACCAGGAGATTTCCTGAAGCCCATGTAGGCACAGGAAAAGGTCATTGGAGAAACCAGTTGATATCTACGGTAGAGATGGCTCAAGGAAGGACACCTATAACATGACTTGTGATTTCGCTCAATCCTTAATGATTGGGGCTCAAAAAACCACGCGCCAATAATTCGCGCGCTCCCTGTATTTCACCCCTGAATGGAGCCGTCTCAACAAGTTGCTTCGTACCATAAAAATGTGTTCCCAGATGTAGCAGGTCTCATTATACCCTGCGAATAGAAGCAGAATTCCAATCTCTAGCTAAATAAGCACTGGAATGCTTGCTGTTTCATATACCTAAAATCATCTCACGCCAGAAGTGGCGTTTTTCTCTGGAATCCAAAAACTCTTTATTTCTCAATTTTTTTCGCTTGCACCGATAATACTTCCCTTCCATCTATACATTGGTATTCGAAGAAATATTCGAATAATTCGAAATTTTTGTTATTCGAATATTCGGATAATTCGAAAAGTCAAGATATTCGATTATTCGAGTAATCCAATAATTCGAAAAACTGAAATACTCGATTATTCGAATATTCGAATATTCGAAAGAAAAATTCGAATACCAATGTATATTTCCATCTAAAGAGAGAAATTATGGAAGAATATTTTTGAAGCAAATGATACCATTGACACAGGTAGCCACTTATTTTGCCCCACTGTTCTTTTATCACTATGCTATTCAATACAAATTGTGTGTTGAGATATGAGGATTTGTAACATCTTGTTTCCATCAAATTCATTCATTTTCTTTATAGCGATGTGCCATGCTGTCCATTCGCACAGCATGATGACCCTCAGCCACTTCAAGTGTTTCAGCTGCCATACAGTGTGTATCATAAATATAGGGCACTCCAAAAATTACGGCATCTGCTCTCCCACACATTCCTGACAAAAGCCACTGCTACCGGTGAATTCGCCGTCCGAAAACCTTATGCCACTCCATTCCGCTTTGAAAAATGGAAAAATGAAGTGTAACCGCGTAAATTAACTCTTTGGTCCTATCTCCCAATGTACCATAATTATACGGGCACCCTCAGTAAAAAATGAATAAAAACATTCGCTCATGGGGGAATTCGTGTCTCAATTTTGTAATAAGTAGTGGTAAGTGTTCTTCAATTAGAATTACAATCCCACCAGGATCGGATCGTTCTGAGGCGGAAAAGGGGCAGGTAAAGACAATTCATCATGAGGGCCTCCACAGCAGCAGGATCGCCGTGCAAGTTCACCGGGATTCGAGCATCATTGGCACTCTTGTGCAAGATTTGGGCTCCTGCAGTCAGAAACAAGGGTCCTGGGAGGTCGAGGAAGCTGTCGTTGCAAGAACAGCGTTGGGAAGGACGGATGTTTCCGAACGCCGTGGTATCCACCAACGCGGTTCTAGCCTTTTATCGACTCTCATGCCTGAAGTGATAGCATAGATGGTGATTTTACGCAACAGCAGCACTGCCCGTTGTCATCTATGAGCTGACAACGGGCAATGCTGCTTCTAGACTCACGACGTTTCACAAAGTTCCAAGGCGGTAGCTTGCGAGACTGAGCAAGAAGACAGACTGGTCAAAAATACGCGATTTTTTCTGAGGCTCCCGAAGACTAAAAATCGGGGTCAGGTGATGTTCCTCCATTGAAAAAAGTTTAACTTGGGTGGCTCAGATAGAAATATCTACTACTGGAGGGATCTGTGCAGTTCGTAAGCAAACGGTACTTCGAGACTGGCACTGTTATGGTGTTATGCGGCTTTTGTTCAGGAGGAGTGTTCGTCATCACCTTCGGTTTGACTCCAGTGAACTCATCCGCCTGCCTGGAGATGAACAGTGTCTGGCTCTTACTATATCTGAGCAAGAACGATGGAAAGCCATTGATTTTACGGCAGGACATCGCAACCATCTACATTGACCACTCGGGGAAGACATGGTTTCAGTACCAGAACGTGGTCGGTATGGCTTCTTTCATCTGCAAAATCTCTTATTCTGACTGCAGAAGCCAAAATCTCGTACGAGAGTGGCAATGGTGCTCGAATCCCGACGAACTTGCACGGCGATCATCCTGCTTGAAGGCCCTCGTGGTGAATTGTCCTTACCTGCTCCTGTTATAAGCCACTAAATCACAGCAGAGTGGCAGATTTTGTTCCGGCGGCTGCGTCGCGGCGCGCTGCCGTGGGGCGCGGTTGCCATCCGCCACTGTTATACATATCGAGGTGCCTTATGGATGTTTGTAATCAGAATCCACAAATCATATTAATAGAAGAATTTCATTGCCCAGTACCGACTTTCTGAGCTTGATAGTGATGTCTAATGGTGGTTTCACGTCCAACCACAGAGATACTGCTCTCACTCATGAGCTACATATTTATAGGCTTCCATCACTCACAATTAGCAATACTTGGAGTTTGTTATTGGTTGAAATGAAGGGATTTTCTCAATATTCTCACTTTTCTAGGATTAAGAGTGTTGCCTCCATCAATTTAGCAGTTGGATCACTTGAAGTGTCACTAGAAAAGTTCTTGAATGTTATAACTAATGCCTAGGGCGACACACT
Source organism: Ancylostoma caninum (assembly GCA_037903475.1). NCBI lineage: Eukaryota > Metazoa > Nematoda > Chromadorea > Rhabditida > Ancylostomatidae > Ancylostoma > Ancylostoma caninum. The sequence goes on along the minus strand of JBAJFG010000358.1, from coordinate 302,646 downwards.
TTGCAGCCAGACCTGGTCACAACAAGATGTTTGGAGTTCTCATACGATGTTAAAACACGCTTTCCTTTCAGCTGCACGAAGCTACAGGAAGAGCTGTTCAAAATAAGAACTGTTCGAAATCATTCGCTGATCATTTGCGTCGCTGCGAAATATTCCATAGCCTGTTCTGATGTTCAGGTAGCGACAGATTTGGTGAAAGAATCTGCTTTCCTATACGTTTTTCAAGAGGAACGATTGCTGAGCAACAGAAACTGCAACAACATATGCGACAAAGTTATCTGTATATGCATAGAGAAGGTGGAAGAATGGAGTTAGCGAGATATAGTATGTAGTCTGGCGGTCTGGCAAAAAATTAAAGGCCGCAATTGTGCTGCCCATTCGTTATGCGACATCACAGTTTGGATTCAATTCATCCTCAAGAGTTTATAATTTGTTTGAAAAGAAATAACAAATTCTTTTCCTTTTGATAACAAGTTCATTTTATTGATTATTGACCGCAGATTGAGGAAAACATGCACACATATGGATCTCGTTGTTTGGTGTCGTACAGAAACCAATCTCAATTTTGTAGAGAAGTGACTGCCTGAACTTGAAAGTTAGTTTCAAACCCATGCACAAGAGCACAAAACGAATCCATGGTGCTGAATAATTGTCAATTTGATCATCGTTACAGAATTAGCCGAAACCAAATCATAACACGAAAATACAAGAGGCAATGTCACAAGACGCCGGCAGTCCGAATAAGCCTAAGGGAAAAAGGGAAACTATAGACTCCTTGGAAATTTGCATAAATGAAACCTGAAATTAAAATTGTTGAAACCCGAACGTAGAGTAGAACATAGGACCAGTCTGAGTATCGAGTTCATTTCGTAGCAAACACATACTGAACACATACTGTACATATGGTCTATTAGCTCACAGAAGGCGCCTGATCGGACTTTGTCTGCAATTAGGACTTTGCCCGCAGAATGCGTCTGGAAGGATATTTTAGCGAATGGCAGTAGGGAAACATGAGAGTGCAAGGAACGACACCATACGCATATCAAAACAGTGCAGAAAATAGAAGTTAGCCGAAAAATGATGAGGTAGTTGCGGACTAAGTCGGGTCGGGCGCCCTCTGTGAGCTAATAGACTGTATATGGTCCCTTAATCGGCTATCTGTTGTTGAAAGTGTGTACTACCAGTGCAAAACATGAAGGAAGTAGTTCAAAATTACAATCTGATGCGTACGGCACCGAAGTGATGCAGAGGCAGTCAAAATCCATTGATAAGATGTTCCCGCATCTTCTCGCAGGGTTCTGCAGGGTCTCTGACAACTGGCGCGCCCTATGGTGGCGCCCCGCGACGCAGCCGCCGAAACAAAATCTGCAACCCTGCTACGATTTAGTGGCTTATTGCTCCCGTTCCCCCTCAGAATGATTCGATCCTGGCTGGATTGTAGGTTTAATTGAAGAACACTTTCCTCTACATATTTCAACTTTGACACAGGAATTCCCGCATGAGTGAATGTTCTTATTCATTTTTTTACTGGAGGTGCCCCTATAATTATGACAATTTGGGATATAATTATGTACATTGGGATATGGGACCAAACAGTTAATTTACAAGGTTACACTTTATTTTTCCATTTTCAAAGCGGAATGGAGTAGCATAAGGTTTTCGGGGACGCCGAACTCACTGGTAGCAGTCGCGTTTGTTAGGAATGTGTGCGAGAGCAGATAGCGCAATTTTTGGGATGCCCGTATATTTCTGATACGCACTGTAATAGTCAATAATAGCTTCATTTTCGCCGCACTTATCTTGAAACTCCATCAGCTACTAAATATCACAAATTATATATAGGTAGGAGTTTACACGTAGGATGTTCTCAAACTAACTAGCATTGCAGGTCCGATGTCACATAGCCCATCGAGAAGTCATTGTACACTTGGATCTTAAAGGTATGTAACGCAGTTTGGTCGGTAATTGTTAAAGCATCAATAAAAGGGTTTCTTAAATTTAGCTGCTCTCTGCCGCCCATCTCAAACTTTTGCACTATTTATTCGTTAACCTTGGATGCTGAACTCTCGGAAAGTAAATCGCAAGGCAGTATTTCTTTTTGGAAACCAGTTTTCAATGACCATACGTTGTAAGGCCCATCCATCGCTTCTTTCTTTAAACCTTCACCTTAACTACGTAGAACTGTCAAATTCATTAAAGATAACATCCGTCAAAATCTTCGCCAAGTGGTGAAAGTGATTGTTAGCATAGTCTCCATAGGGTTGAGGAGGGAACGGGGGAGAGGAGTCAAAAGTGATGGTTCACGCAAAGGCAGGTGATGGTTTTTAGTATGGATTGTGACTGCCCTCGCACTACTCAATAAGATTAAAAGAAGAGCCAGTGAGCAAAGAAACAGCAAATAAAAACATGGGAATTTCAGAGACTTAGAAAAAAAGGAAAGTTGAAAGCGTTGAACCAGAGCTAAAAAGGATTCATTGAAGCACGAAGTTACAGCTTTAACTCGATCGGTGCTCGGCCCGCAGTAAACCATAACCAAGCTGAGTGGCTCTATGAAAATCAGAGACATCGAGTAATGCCCTCAATGCCGTAAAATCAGACATGTGGCGTGTGCCATCCGTTTCTTCGTAGAACCCACAATTGCCAAAAAAAAAACAGTCGACCGCGCCTTCGCAAAGAAAACGCATTCAACTCCTTATCTGGTCTTCCCCTATTTTAGGCACTGAAAATTAGTTCTGCGTCTTTCACTTGCCAGAGCAAGGTAGGAGGACATCAGGCAATAGTGTTTCCATGCATGGTAGCACTGATAATAGTTCGCAATTTACAGTTTGGCGAGTATTTTGGTTGTGGTTTTCGACCGTTAGTTCTAGAAGCAACGAGAACAGGAACACAGGGTTTACGACCCTTACGAACAACCAAATGCACAAGCATAAACTACACATTTTATTAGATTAAATAAAGGACAGGTGAGGATAAAAGAATACAATCAAATGATGTACAGAGTGTATGAGAGAAAAACTAATAGAACAATCACACAAGCGGCGTATCCAGTGATCCACGCTGAAGCTACCAGGCCTCCTGGATCTCATCCACGGCGCTGCCTTTATTCGATTCCCGCCACTTCTTCGGCCGCATTGAAGGCGAACTACATTGTAGCAACAATCGGAACCATTCAAATACACAATCAATCAAATGTGAACCTTGTTAACCCATTGACGACCGCGTGGCTCACCGGTGAGCCGCACTTTTTCCGTCGCGTGGGACCACGCGGCTCACCGGTGAGCCGCGCCCTTTTTAACAAGTACTGGACCTTATTTTCGAACCGTTTTGCAGCATTTCAATACGGAATGGTTACAATCCTTCCTAAAAAGGTCTAAAACAAGTGGAGTTCGAGGAGGAGTTCTCCCTTATTGCGACAAACATCATGAAAAGGATGGAATTTTGAGGATGAGGAAGATTGCTTCACATTTCTCGTGTCGTGGATGGAATTACTCTGTGCAAAAGCCATATTTTCTACAGAGAATCACGTTCGTTACATCCTGCGCTTTCTATTAGTCAGGCTAGGGCCTTAGGAACGTGTATAGTCTCTGGACACTCCCTTATAACAGTAAAAACACCCTCTACAAATTTCCTTCTGTCTTAATGGAATCCAGAAGCGTTTAGAGTCTCTACTTTTTTTCTCCGATGATACTTGTAATCTTCTGGAACTACATTTCAAAATTGTTTCTGCAAAATGATCTGTTTTAGTCCGGAATATCTTATCGTAACGGAGTGGAACTCCAAGGGCGTCGCCCTCTTGAAAGGGGCGTTGGTCCCACGCTTCGGACACGCAAAAATGGGCGCGGTCGTCAATGGGTTGAACACCTATGCCCGTAGTAAATTGTCATGGCGGTGAGATGAACTCCAAAATTCCCACCAGGCTTAAAGGCAGCAGGAGCTGAAATCCTCGGCTCCGAGCTGTTTTGTGGGTGATGAAGTACAGACTCAGCACATCATAAATGTGAAACGCACACAGATAATGGAAGCTTACCTGCAGAGAAAATGGAGACGTCGTCGCGAACACGCCTGGCCGTGTTCGCGCGCGGGCGAGTTTTCCCCGGCGCAAAAGCCATTGCGATGCGTGGTTTGGCGCAAAGGGAAAACGAAATGCATTCAATTCACAGGGTTTCATGGCGGGACTCGGCCAGAACCATGCGCCGCAATGGCTTTCGCGCCGGGGAAAACTCGTCCGCGCACGAACACGGCCAGGCGTGTTCGCGACGAATGTTCCATTTTCTCTGCAGGTAAGCCATCATTGTCTGTGTTCGTTTCACATTCATGATGTGCTGAGTCTGTACTTCACCACCCGCAGCTCAGCTCACAGACGAGAATTTCAGCTCCTGCTGCCTTTAAGGAGATGATTGCATGCCAGATTACATCCATGGAATATAGGATAGCAGATCATTGCCAGCCACGTCACTGCTAGAGAACGAACTTGCGAGCAGAGGAGATCATTGCCCTGTTAGAAGACGATCGCCTTCTCATGCTGTGGAAATAGTGCGAGAGGTGAGTAGACGCAGAATTAGCTACTCCGAGAGTCTTATCCTGCGTCCACTAGCTTCCCACGTTTTCCACTCCACTGCATGAGAGGGCGATCATCTTCTAACACGGCAGTGATCTCCTCTGCTCGCGAATTCGACGTGGCAGGCGATGATCTCTTATCCTATACCCCATGGATGTGAGCTGGCATGTAATCATTACTTAATGCCAGGTGGTGAGTTTTGGAGTCCATTTCACCGACATGGGACTTCACTACGGGCCTTTTTTCTTTTAAACCAACGTTACTCTCCTGGCTTGTAACACACTCTTCCTAAAAGTACTATGACCTGTACTGCGCTCAAACTTTATGACCAATCAAAAACAGACAATACATATTCATTATCGCTACAATTTTTCAGGAGCTCCTCCACGGCCCTCATATTTCAAGCAGCTCCTGACCTTGTTTGATGAATTGGGTGCAGATGGAGTACTGATCGAGTGGGAGGTAAAGCGGCCGGACCGTATATCAGATCGTCGTAATATTTCTCGGATTGATGCTTGAACGCAAGGATTGAGTGTTTAGGACATGTTCCCTTATGAAGGTGCTCTAGGAAAGATAAAAAATGGCAACGCATATTCGCTGAATGAAGCTTTGGAAATTTTGCAACAGTCGGTATTATATCATACCTTTAATGGGTTGTGCAACACTAACGCTTGCTTACAGTGCTGAATCGCTGGGGCTGTCTGTCATTCCGCTTGTGCAAACAATTGGACATCTGGAATGGATACTGAAAACGAAGGAGTTCTCGAATCTTCGCGAAAATTCCAGTTATCCTATGGTATGCAAATTTTTCATACTTGTTTCGGGGCCCCTCATCACCTTGTCATCTTTCAAGCCTGAAATCTTCGGTTTAGAAAACTGAGATTCAAAGATACGGAAAAGAGAATTAGGCAAACCCGGTGAAAATATCATCATAGTGCAACTACATTCTACACCTGAAGAATTTTAGGTTGCATGTATTGGTGATCCGTCGGCTTTGGAGCTCATATTGGATTCTGTGAATCAGGTGATGTGGATCTCAAATTTATACATCTTTGTGCATTTTACATAGACTACATAGATTCAAAAGTAGCCAATCAAGCGTTGGCTGCTCGGACGTTACTCCCCTGAGTTCATTCAGATATCATCCTTTCCAGGCTTGGAACAGCGTAGTATTCTCAAGAAGATTCACTACATTAGTGAGAAAAGTGGTGAAATGATCTGGTCTTGGATTAAGAAATCGTTTCCTGACCAATTGTAGAACACTCACTTTTCCGGTCTTTGTATGTATAGGCGAAAATAGATTCTTTTCGAAACACACATAGCACGAACTGTATGCGAAGGCAAACTAATGGACTTTGTCTGCCGAAAGCTCAACAAAACCTCATCTTGATTGCGGGAGGGGGGGGGGGAAACCGAAATGCAGGTGCAAGGGTGCGAAGATGCTGAGCAGGTCTTCCGACATTATGAGACTCGAGCAAATTCGAGATTGACATATAAAAGCGCGGCACGCCTCTTCCAAACCAAACCTTCTAAAACACATCCTCCCTTATTTACGAATTCTTCTTTCTCGTAACTTCAAGGGTTCCTTAAAGGCAGTGTCTCACCTCATGTTGGGTGTCGAGATATCCAGAGATTCGGGTGCAGCTCGAGGCGCTGATTCAAATGATGTGCTTGATGTCAGAAAACACCCTCGAAAACCCCTACTTCCAAGGCAAAATTAGATACAAAATCGGACGAGTTTCCTTACCTTGCTAGGAGGCTAGCAAAAGCGGAGCTGAGAAGCTGAGATTGCATATCAAAATGAACTTCTCAGCAGCTGCTATTATCAAACAAACAAACATTTCCGTGTTGAAAAATCATGCCGCACCCTCAGCAAGCTCTTGCTGCGGAATGAACCCTCCAGGAAAAGAAACCCGTAACTTATGGAGTTTTCGACGTTTCCACGAGACTTAAAGTACATCTTTGTGCTCAGCGGCTCGCGTATGTTCGACTGAGATAGGAATCTCGAATGTGGCCCATGAGCTGAGACACTGCCTTTAAGCTCAATATACTTCTTCTAACTGAGATCACTTGATGACCTTTAATTATCGAATTATAGGTTCTGACATTGCATTCAAAAATAAAAGTGCCTTATATACATATTGGAGCTGACGAACTCTATCAGGTGCATCATTAATCTACTGATTATGTTCCCACCTTTGAAAGATACCGAATTTTTTAGATGGGACAGTGTGAAGCGGATCAGAAGATCCTACCGGTCAAGTACGGCAATAACACAAAACGACTTGTTTTTGACTTCATCAACAATATCGCTAGCCATATTAATCAACATCACCCTAAAACAAAAGTGAGTTTTAGGTGGAGGAAATTGTATTTCATCTTGTGTCGACTGAGTCTACCCTTGTCGCAAATTTTGACACACACACATCCATACATACATACATACACACACGCCACACGCAAACTGGGGCTTTAGTTATGATAATTTACTAATATGTGGTTTGTTAGTACGCGGTAGAAGTATGAATTATACATGTTGAGGTGCTCATGTGGTTCGACGAGCTCAAAAACACCGACCACACTCTGATCAAGGAGTATGAACTGGATCAATTAGTTACTCCTGTTGTATGGAAATATACAGCCGAGCTGGACAAGGTCATTCTAGGTACTTTACTATAAATCGTTTATGGGAGAGGGAATAAACTTACGTTCAATAGAGCTTACCCATTTGGATTTCCTGTGATGATGTGCTTAAACTTATAGGACCTTCCTAAAGCTATGTGGGAAGAGCTCGCCCTCTCGTTCCCTTCGGTATGGGGAGGAAGCGCTTTTAAAGGTAAGAAATGAAAGCAGTAAATCTTACTGATTGATGAGCAGAAGCTTAAGAAACTTGGATTCGTCATAATATCTGTTTAGGCGCCGATGGACCAAACCGGTTTTGGAATCGCATCAAACCATATGTACAAAACAATAAGCAGTGGTTAGTTTTATCAGTACCTTTTATCATGACTGCTTATCAAAGACCTGCAATTCAGAAACGTTTTCTCTTGTATCTACAATGTGAATTCCACTTTCTGCATCTAAATAAAACCCAAAATTTCCGTAATCTCCTAACTATATATATATATATATATATATATATATATATCAATAATATTTTTGACAATCTTAACATTAATGAATTAGTAAACAATCATATTATCAATTATTATCACTAACTCTAGAATAAAGTGCATTCCATTTAGATAGTGTACAACTACGCACTACCATTGTCAAGGAACGTTTTCAACTATAACCATACCTTAAGGAATTTACATCCAATCAAAGTGAACCACATATTAACAGAAAGTTGTGTATGTGGAAACAAGCAATATAAACTCTACTAACCCTAACCTAACCCACACCACAAAACATTGAAATAGGAAATTTGAATGTATTGAGTAACTACAGTGCTGTACAATTGCTGGATAGGAGAAGTAATTTTAGTCCCTGTTCCTTGCACAAAAATTTCTCAGACATGAAACTCTTCTCATAATTAATCATCTAATACCACTCAGTAATCTAGGCTTACTTTTAATGTATGCATTATCAAACCATTAGCTTCAAAACTTACGAAAGTCTTTAAATTCATTAAAAACCATTTCAAAAAGTGTGTACAGTCTATTACACTGCAATTTTTTCAAGACTAATGGTCTATGAATAATGCAAATATAAGCGGACATCTGAATACGTATAAATCTAATAACGTCGTACCCTTTTCCGAAGAATTCACAAATAGGTTCACCAATCTCTCACACTACTATTCTTGCTTGTACTGGGTATAACCAAGTGTATTATTCTGGTAATTATGGTCAGTATGCTCACAGACAGTATACTATTAGGTTGTGTACAAATAAATTGCGTTTTTTGACGCGTAACTCCTATCGCTCATAATTTGGCTCAAACGGAACCTTGCTAAGCAATGTCCATTAGAATCGCCATATTCAGGCGAATGTTCCGGAAATGTACAAATACCTTTGTGATAGAAATCCAAGCATTTAGACGCAATTAATTCGTTGGATGTATTTTCAGAATCGGTCTGATTCTTGAACTCCCTACCCTTGATAAAGTTGTCGAAGAGCTCGAAAAAATACTAATTCGTTGGCGACAGGTCTGAGTATGCCGGATAAGACAGTATTCTATAGCAGAAATCGTTCAACTTCTAGAGCGTTTTTCGTCAAACGTGATGTCTACCATTATCGCCAAATAGGATCAGATCTTTTCTATTGACTACTACTGCCCTTGCATGTGGCTATCTTTCATGCATTTTGTCGATTTGCTGACAATAGTTATCCTGCGGAATTCCACCAAACAGTTCCGATCGTGCGGCTTCTGCTTCGGAAAGGGTTTCGGGGGCTCATCTTTGTCCGACCATATTGTACCGAACCCACTTCCCAACGCAGGCTACGACCTTGTTCTTGCTCCACAAAAGCTGCTCCGATGAGATCTGATAGCGTTTGAGCCTCTGCAGCGTTCATTTTATGGGGCGTCCACTGATCCACCTCCTTCACCTCTATAAGCTTTTCCAAATGCTTCATGACGGTTGAGTTTGACACTTGAACTTCTTTTGCCAAATAGGAACAGTTTTCTCCACCGGTGACTTGAAGCAGTTGTCGTCACGGATCCGACCTGGACCTGGTTCAGTTTTGAGGCGCCAACAATTTTTGGAACCAGAGTTGAGTAGTGCGAATTGGAATGACATCCGGTCCCCATAGCAAGTTAACCGAACACCAGTTGGATGCTGGTTTTGAAGGATCATCACCTTCATTTTTAGCCATGGTTTTCAGGTTGTGAAATCCAAGCATAGCTGGAGGCGATCAAACAGTAAACCATGTGCAAAATGTAGAGAAGAGGTGACCACCCCAGAAAAAGTGAATGAAATCGTTGACAGGATGTGACAGACAGAATACAAATGCATGCCAAATGAGGAAGCCTCTTTTGGCATGCACTTGTATTTTATCTGTCATATCCTTAATATTTGCTCTATTATGGTCATTAATTCTTATTTTACTTTTTACAAGAACCAACTTCGAGAAGCATAATCTAAATTTCAAAAATTATTGCCGCTTTTGCTTAACCCCGAACAAAAACACGATCAATATGAAAATCGAAAAATTGTTTGGAATGGTTGAATTGGATTTCAAATCAAAATTGTGATACATGTTGAAGGTAAGATTAAGTACATATCTCTGGAACTAAAGAACTTGTGAAAGAAGTATTTTGCTTATGCTAAGTTTAACTAATAATATCAGGTTGTTGCGAAATTAATTGCCGTTTTAAGGTATGCTCACTTAAACCTTTCTCTTCTGCAAGATTTGAGCAACTTCAGCCCAACTTATGTGACCTGCTGATAGTGCTTTTCCCGCTCTTTTGAATGCTGCTTGAATATTCTGGCTAGCTCTTTTCTGAGGGTTTTTGTGAAGTCGCGAACAAATCATGAGCCGACGTGATTTTTGGGTGATTATGGTTCATGACTTCAAACTCGATCACTCTTTATCGGATGCTTGCAGTAATCTTGCATTTGTTTTGGCTTCGAATCGCCTCCCAAATGGGCAGTGAGGTATTCGGTCGCAAATTTTTCTTCCGTCGATTTTGATCCCCAAAGCAACCATGGTCGTGACCATAGGTTGTTCTCTGACGATCAAGCGTTGAGATGAGTCGTGGAACCTAATCCGGGTCGAACCATTTGGACTTTGAGGGCAGGGATGGGGGCTCACTATGCTACAGTTTCAAAACACTTGACTTCAATCGACATGACAAGAAAGGTGCGGAAGTGAACACCCCGCGATCTGACAGATGACCAGCGTCTCACCCGCTGTGTCATCTTTTCTAACTTAATTTCTCGCCTCAAAAACTAACCGTTTCTACACCGCGTACCAGCTCTCAATGGAGCTCGGTTCCTGTGCGATAAGAAGAAACGTGAATTCGTTTCGGTAGACACTTCCTCTCATCTCCAACTTTTTCTAAATCAAGTCTTCGCACTAGGGAGGTTGTGTCAAGAGTGTGGTGATGCTGTAAGAGTGTGATCCACTACAATCTTCTCCAACCTAGTCACGCACTAACATCAGAGTCCTGGTATTGTAATTTCGAGTTGATACCAGCAAATCTGCTATAGATTTGGTCGGCAGTGGCGAACAAAAACTGATTTCCCCCTTTTCCAAAATAACGTTAAGCCTCACTCTCCAAAATTCACCCGACAAAACTGATGTAGTGAGGCATCAAAGCTCTCACTCTTTGATCTCATTCCTCAGACCATTACCCCACTGTACGTCTTTTTTTCCGAGCTCCAGATGCAATCTTGCGACAGCAGCAGATTGCTGATCTGAAGCATGCTGAAATCGCCTTCCAAAAGTTTGCGGATAGTAGTGGAGGCATGCAATCCTCGTAGAATTGTCAGGGAAGATCTACTGACTTGAACGTTGCTGAAGCGATGAAAAAAATTGTGTTTGAGCCGAGATGAAACACTTTGAACTGGTGTGTCCACTTCGGCAATTAATTTCGCAACAACCTAAACAACAGTCGAGATTCTGTCCGGTATTCATTCTATAATACTCCTTACACACATATAGTCGGAAGTTTGGAGTAGTCAGAAATTGAGGCGTGAGGCCTGAGCTCAAATAACCAGTGCGAAGCAACAGTTGTAAGTCTAAATCCCATGTAAATTCGACTTGCTCGACTGGTATAGGGCTTAACTTGGCAAATTGAACATTCTTTCAAAACTGTGAAATACATACAAATCTAAAAATAAGAAAGCGGATCTGCCTGAATACCTTTGTATATAAGTACACTACTCCTGTGTGGAGCCGCAGTCAGACGTTGCGATAGTGCACACAGAAGCTTTCGGAATCGTAATGCAGAAAGAAAGAGGGAACGAACCTTGTCCTTTGGGTACTGGCGGTTGTTGAAAGAAATGACACTGATGCTCATTTTGTCTGATATCCGAAAATGATGCGAGATGGGGTGGTATTTGTTTACACGATGGACATTGCACGGAATCTGATTCCCATCCTTACGACTCATATACGCACGTTACACAAGCTAGAACATTTCTTCTCCTCAACATCCATCTTAGGTATCTACAAGCGCTCAAGCACGCTGATCTCTTCTCTGACTTCCATGGTTTTATACTCACAGGTTGGCAAAGGTAAAATTTCGAGTTTGGCAGTTCTGTCCTTATTCTTTTACTCAATCCATTAAGATATGACCATTTTGCGTCTCTTTGCGAACTTCTGCCAGTTTCCATAGCCTCTCTGGCCATAAACATCAAGCTGATTCGGAATTTTGTGCTGACAGGTGAGATTTTCCAATGGCCATAACCTGATTAGTTCCGTGATGGAAATGATGCAGATGTCGACGCCGAGGTCATACTTCGCTCCCTGAAGTGTCCAGCTGACACAACCATCAACGAACTAATTGCGGGTGAAGCAAAATGCCACTTTCCAGGTGAAACGGTTTTCAGTTCCTGCAATTGTGTTGCAATCCGTGGAGCGACCAAGATAGGGCGGTGAAATGATTTCTAAGCACGACTACGAACAAAATATTGGTGAAGAATTTTTTCGTTGCCCTTCGGAGCTCAGGTCATCAAATCAGGTCATGGAGTTCATCTCTAGGTTCCGGTTTCCCCTATAATATACTGTGATCGTTAGACCAAAAGCCGCTTTCGCCCCCTCTCCCCCCAGGCCACAATCTTCAAGTTTCGTGGAAGAACAACGCCTCTTTGGCCGCATTCCTTATAAGACATGTGCATATAGATTTCCACTATATGATCCATGAGTCGCAGAAGGGAAGGAAAACACGGAGGAGAAACAAAAATGCACGGGGAATTATAGAATGCGCATGTGTTTTCTGCTCTTGCTTGGCGGTCCCGGAGCGGGCTTTGCGTCCGCGCCGTTCCTGCACATATCGGTGTCCCACACACTTTGCTTAGTCAATGTTTACGCCAAGCCACGTTTTCAAACGGATATCAGCAGCCCAGATAAATCCCGAATCCCGGGCTCGGTTTAAGCGCAGAGAAATCGGTGCTTTCACATAGGGCTGTCAGCTGTATACACCGCAGAACAGAATAGCATATTTCGTCAACATGGCGTGATGTACGAGAACTTTTCGCGGTGGAGGTGAACACCCAAGTGAATGAAAGAGAAGACTGCTGAAATCTTCCAAGTCCGGAACCAACAACTCATCTTCCGTTTCACTTAATTGGCAGAACTGAAACATTTCTTGCTGAAACTCTGAGATATTATGATAATGAAGATGTAATCTAGTGTTTAGGATACAAGGTTAGGGACTCAATTTGGGATTTTATGATCATTAAGCACCATTACGACAATGCTTCTTGGATCCACAACAGGTGAGTTTCGAATGAGTTATCTCTGTTTCCCATTCTTATGAACTATTTTACAGAGAATCAGCTTACCTTCAGCGATCACAGATGTACCTTAACGCCAGCAATCCTTTCTATGTTGATGCCGTAGGAAACTCATATAGGAAATACTTGGAACGCTTGGATAAAATAATGGATCGGCTTAGGTCAACACGTTTTCTTCTTTTTTTGTGTTCAAATTACCTTTTTACAAAAGGTCGAACTATTAAATTTTTAGGACCTCGATGAACGATATTTTCTTCAAGGACGTGTTTGTAGAATTCATGACAGATTACGTGAACCCCTTCTACGACGATCTCAAAGCAAGGTTAGTTGACGGGAGTATGTCGTTGTAGCGTTTGTACCTCGTTGTCTATTTTTGTCTGCAGCGCTTCCCCCTGGCTTCAAAATGATAGTGATGAGATGATACATTTCGATTGCTTGCAGCTATGACCATTCCTCTTCATTATACCAAAAGACTATTATATTAGGTTGTCCCACAATGAATGGCCGCAAACTAGTAATGAATTTTTGGAAGTTCATAAATCCATTATTTCAAAAGCTATATAGACAAACTTTCGACCATTATAAAGAGCAAGATCTGCTCTATCCATATCTCAACAAGGCTTCCTCGATTGCCCTTTCTGGTTACTGCAGACGAAATTGTACGATGAGGCAAAACATTGTTTCTGTGCTCTCCCAATCTTTAGACTATCTTTTCGCATGTAATAGGATAAAAGCCAGATTTGGTGTTAGTTTTGCATTTGGCCAGGTAGTCGTGTTATAAGCGCGGAGAAGCTGTGACTAACAAACTCTTCTAGAACGACACGATTCTCAAATTTGACCAGGTGATGGTCACGAAACTTTTTAGATTTGAAGGCATAGTTCTGGAGGCGAGATGAGAATTCTGAAACAGTCCGTAAAAGTGTTAGCAGCCATGTTGGACGCAACTAATTCACTGGTCGCCCTGCCTTCTTTGCAACCAAACATGGCAAAAAATGAGCAAAGTGTATTTTGAACAAAAGCATTGCTTGTCAGTGCTTAACCTGCGATACCATCTACTTTAATCCCTCTAATAAACAATGTGGAGAGGTTTTTCGGAAAAGTGGGCCATTTTTAGTGTGGTGAGTAGACATTTCTTATTAAAATAGACTTTTGTTTTGTTTGCATCGCTGAGGGTGATCCGGATATATTCAACGAACTTTGACATTTCAGAAAAAAGGTAACTTTTTCTGACAGATGAAATACTGCTCGAGGTGTTCGACAGTAGCTAGACCAGCTACGAGTAGAATTCACTAAATGCCTTGCCTGTTACCATTTTGGGCTTGGCTTCGAGATTTGGCTGAAAATGCCTCAGTTCTGGTGAGCCGAAGAAGTGCATGTCCACTGGCGGGGCGGGCAAATCCACACAAGTTCACATCTTACCAAGAAGAATTTCACTGAGGGAGAGTTGGATCTCTCCTTGTAGTATTGTGTTTACCAGACTTTGCCTAATAGGGTATCTTTTCGAGCTCGCGGTGAATCTAGTTTTTGGCTAGAAAATTCATGCGAATCAATGTGTACTGAAAATTGACCTTTCGCACTTCGTTGAATCCTGTGATTTCGGCTTCCTTTCTTACATTATACGTTTCACTGTACTGCTGAAATGTGCAGGAAATGCTGATCGTAATTTTTTTTATTTCAAGGGAAAGTCTCAGGTATGAGCTGAGTTACGCACCTTGGGACACACACCTCCAAAACGGCCATTATTTATGGGACAACCTAATAGTTCCAGAACAAATATCACGGCTCTCGTTACACCGAACACTTTCGTAAATTACACGAATTTGCTTGCTCCTATCAAAATTACTGCAAATCTTTACAACCACCCTATTTCTCTCTATCTCTCCATCAGAAAATAGTCAAAACAAAAATTCAGTCTTATATTCCGGCGAGATCAGAGAAGCACAGACCCATTAAATGTCGTCCCATTTAATGGGTCTGTGCTATAACATATGCACTGAAGAACCTAACTGTTGAACCAATCAATCTGCGCATCGGAGATACTGATTTAAAATGTGCTCCATTCACATTCAAGAGTTCTTTGTTCAAGTTAGGGACAGAATTTTATGCTGCATGTTTTCCCCCGTCTTTGCGAGACATTGGACACAAATGAAGATAAGCACTGTCTCTTGAGTCAACTGAGTGGTTATCATCTTTATGCGTTATTGAAAGCATCGTAGCGAAGCAAAATTATACGAAAACATCAGTTATAGGGCCGATTTCTTCTCTTTTTTTGCAGGCTTGCTAGTGTTGACACTATCGATCGGAGAAAGACCTATCGTGCCCGACCTTGGTTCCAAAAATGAATGAATGTGATATTTTTTGTTTGTTATGATATGTAGTCTGTTTTCAATATTCCTACGAGTCATTCCTGAATTTCTACTGACACTGAGTGTCGTCTGCTCAATTAACCGTGCATGTGAGGACCAGAACCAACATTGTTAGAAAAATTAGCACGATCACGAAGCAGATAACTATGATGGCATGTATTGAAGTGCAGTGTGTATAAAAGGCACTACTATGTTCTACCACGGTGGATTGATCAAAGAACTATTGCTGCTTGAAAGTTTGATTGCTGGAGTACTGACCGATGAAATCGAATGAATTTAGTCTTCAATGAATAATTCGGAAACCCACTCAAAGATGAGTGCACCGAAAACAAAGAGCTCTATGGCCCATCCTCTTTTTCCCCTACTGTTGTAATGCCGTCGCTTTTCTGAGCATTCCAGATGTGCATCCGTTCAAAATAGAATGTTCGAATATTGAACATTTCTAATATGCTATTCGGTGAACACAATACTGATTACACAAAAACAATTCTATCTGTGACGAAATCTATCTGTAGGGAGCACAGTGTGCCAGGTTCTTTGAGCCATTCGGAAAGGAATGAATGCGGTGCATTCATACAATGAGAGTGAGCTTTTTTTCAGGCAGTCGTGGGGTTCGACCCCATAACGAAAAGTCAGCCCCGCCCACTATCACGGAACAGGCGAGGTGTGCTAGTGTCGTAATTGCTGTGTTCCCCCCCCTCACCGTTCTTCCCCGTCTACTAATTTGAAGTGCCGGTGCGTATCACTTCCTATGCATTCATTTTGGGATCCTACCCCAGCATGAATAGTTTTGATCACACCGCATTTGTTGCTGATACAACATAGTGCATATAAGTTGACTTCCGGGTGCAAAACCCTCCGCTTAGGAAGAGACCAGACGAACTTTACAGGAGTTGCGTGGCCAGCTGTGGCTCGGTGGAAACTGTGGCCCAGCAATCGGTCAGACGAAATGCTTGGGATGCGGTAGTGTGAGAACGCTACGCATATAAAAATCCGTGACTGCGAGACCCACTGGGTGCCGGCGTATAAAGCGCATGCGTGTCCAGGCATTCCACGCGCATTTTTACTTTACGTTCGCCGTGAGTGTGGTCCGTGGTAGAGGGTTTCTAATTAAGGTTTATTACCAAGCGGCAATGGATTCGTTGAATAGAGCGAATAGATGAATACAGCGGTCAAAATGGAGTTTATATGCAGAATGTAGGGGGTGCCGCCGAACTAACTGCTATGAGTTTGCCGCAAGGGGCAGAAAGTAGAATGCCCAAGGCCGGTACCGCGCCTTCTTAGCACCTGAGTGATAGGGGATCATTTCCAATTAATTGAGATAGAAGCCATACCTATGTACGGACAAGATATATTGTGGACAGGCCCACATATTACCTCGACAAGTTATCTGAATCTCATATAATATCTATGGTTGTTCACAATATCGTTGGAGCGCGGCAGTGCTGTAGTATGAACGTGCGAAGACACTCCGGTTGAGGAGCACCATCGGCGACCCAAACATGATCAGAGCCGTGCAGCTTCTCTAGCCAATAGCAGTGCAGCCGTCAGAGTAGGAAATCAGGCTTGCCAATTTCGAACTACAAAGAGGAGTGAGGCAGGGAGACTCTATATCTGCAATTCTCTTCACAATTGTTCGCTTTGAAATCCATCGACTGGCAAAGCAAAAGTTTGCGATTTAGAAACAAAGCCCTCTCTTATTTGGAGTGTGCTGATGGCATTGTTCTACTCGTTCACAACTATGAATACTTCCAAGCCACGATAGAAATGTTGCACCTAGTTGCCCCTCAAAAGGGGCTTGAAATCAACTTCATAGAAACGAAATGGATGAGGCAGGGCAACGAAATAAACACGGAAGCACAGGTAGCAATGGACGGGAAGGTGATTGAACAAGTTGACCATTTAGTTTATCTTGGACAGAAGATATCATTTCCACGGAACCCTATTGTCGAGCTTCGACATCGAATACAAGCAGCCCGCTCATTTTTCTTCAAATATAAACTGTTATTGAGGCAGCCTCGAGTAAAATGGGAATGAATAGGGGATTAGTAAACATGTGTGTATCCAGGCCAGTCATTTGTATGGATGTGAAAATGGGTCTGGACCAAAGAAGTTGCTCTCAGCCTCAAAGCAGCGCAGAGATGTTTGGAATGATCTGTACTCGGAGTGAGGCTTTTGGACAAGATCAATTCCAAAATTTTGCGTAAAAGAACAGGGTTCAAAGATTGGGTTGCAATCGCGCTACAGAGGAAGTGGAATTACGCCGTCAATCTTGCAAAAAGATCACCAGAAAGCACTGGGCGCGAGCCGCAACTGACTGGATACCATACGGGAAAAGGTCCGTTGGTCCCCTTAGAACAAGATGGCTAGACGACTTTGCCCACTTTGCTGGAGTCAAAACCAAGGATGCGGCTGGGAGATAGGCAGAACTGTTCAATGGTGCCGGTTCTTCAAGATTCTTAGGACGAAAAACCATGAACACGTTAGTTGCGTCCATGCAATAAAGAATAAATAATTGTGATTGTAGTTGTAAGGGCACGTCTAACACTTCTTGTGAAGAACTCAACACCTGATAGGTGGGACAGTAGCACGTGAGGTGACGAACACAGCACGTGAGGGATGGAGCCAAGGATTCGACCCAGAGCACAACTGAGGTCGAACTCCCCATGTGCTGGGGTCAAACCCCGCGTGTGCTTGAGGTGGTTGTGCACTTCAAACATGCTTGATATTGCCTGAAAAATGCAGAATATCAGTTCATGATCCTTCCACCAATATTTACTACTACTCCACTGTCTAGTTCTACGTCGAAGTTAATTAATTTATTAGCTGAGTTGTTTATTGCTTTGAATGCTCAAGGTTCGATATACATATTATGGAGGATAGTTTCTTGACCGTATATGTACTTCACAGAAGACGCCGAAACAGAAGTTATGTTGTAATCATGAATCCAATGAGGACTGCACAAACAAGACAAATCCCTGCCAGCAACATCATCCAGGGGATAGAAACCGCAGAGAACTGAAATTTGATCTATTCTCCGGCATTGATCTATGTATTAGATTGTAGGGAAAGTTCTTGCGGTTTTCGAAAGAGTTCTTCTTTCAACCCCATGCTGAATTGCAGCAACCTGTCTTTTGTATATGTAAGGAGGTCATGTATTTGCAAGTTCATTACTATCATTATCTGCGTTACCTCCCTTCAGGGAACTTTGAAGTTTTCAAAGCAGAACATTTGCGACCTCTGATCACACGGCTTTAAATCTGATGAATCAGGAACCGCATCCAGTCGCCGTATTAACACCGTGTTTGGGGGCAGTACAGCACCCTGACGCACATAATTGGTCCAGACGCCTTCGTGTTGGCGACGCCAATCTTTCCACATGGTCGGGATGGATCCGGAATGTGGTAGCTTATGAATTCACATCCACGGCAAACTAGGTGTAGGAGGACAGAAGTCTTGGATGTTCACTTTACCACCATCGCCGATCACCTGCCCAGTTGAGCAAGGTAAAAAAAATTATCACAGTGGGTGGCCATGACCTGACCGGGTGCGTTTTCCAGCGACACAGAATGTGGCTATTGAATTGCCCTCGTACAGGAGAATTGAAAACTGGTTGAAGTCCATCTTCAGAGGAGAAGAGAAGTGGAGCTGTACGTCAACATCAAGCACTACCGACACTGAGTTAACAAGGATGAGCAGCCTGAGCCGCAGCCGAAGTCAGGTGATCAGCCTCTGAAGGTTGTGGTCACTTCTTGATGTGGCAGCAAAGGCACCATCCACTATGCGCTACTGCTACGCGACACTGCCCTCAAGACAGACCTGTGCGTCAGCAGCTGGATAGAATGGCCGTAAAATTCGCAGGAAAGTGTCCGAATCACGGCAAGATCCGATACTTATACAGCTACATTCTTCCACACACTGAAAGAGTGACTTACCAGAAGCTACCCGACTTTGGTTAGGAAGTGCTGACTTACCCAATGACAGCCCTCACCTCGCGCCAAAAGATGACCACCTACTCCTGTCCCTCTCTAGCGCCATGCAAGATAGAGCATTCGATGATGAAGATGACTTGGATTGCTGGTTGGGCAACTTTTCCAATTTAATGCCAGAATAGTTCTATGGTCATCTTTTGGCGCAAGGTAGGGGCTGTACATTGGGTAAGTCAGCACTTCCTAACCAAAGTCGGGTAGCTTCTGGTAAGTCACTCTTAATGCCAGAATAGTTCTATGCCCTCCCGCGACGGTTTACCGCTTCATAGGGGCGCGAGGGTGACACTGGGTGTCGGACTTCGATGTACATCCTATCTCATTCTGTAACATAAATTCCAAACATCGTAGACAAACCTGTTAGTTTTAAGGAAACGTACCCAACAAGTTTGAGCATGTTGGACATACTGAACATAAAACAAAAAGGAGAGATCAGATTGCAAGAAAACTGAACATGTTTGAACAGTCTTAGACATGTTTTATTTATTTTATTTTATTTATTCAATACACCTCAAGGGTGCGCCATAACAGAAAAGAAATCATCGCTACACACCATGTGACAAGGAGGATCTTCAAAGGCATTTTAACAGTTTTTACGTAAACTTTCTTGTTTTCGCTCTCTACTCCCTCTTCGCTCCGGATACTTTATGCGCATCTCTCCACCACTCCTCAATACTGTAGAATCCAGTACAGGGCAGGTGCGATAAGGGTGCGATACACGCACCTTCTCCGCACCTGCCCCGTAGTGGAAGCCACAGTAATCCTTTGCAATAGAGCGCGGAATCGCGTGAAATAGCTCCACAAGGGGTTTCAGCGAAACTTCGGTGCAATTCTTGCAATATTGAACCGATCTAACGTGCGCGACTTGCACAGATGGAGTGAAACTTGGGAAATTCACCGTGATTACTCTCCTGTGACGAGCAATACATACCAATTTTACTAATTACAGTGTCTATAAATTATAACTATTACTCTGTGTTGCTGTATCGTGATGGGAAAATTTTGATGTAACAGTAGGGATCGTAGAGGTGTGGAACATCTCATCCACAGCTCGAATAATGTGTTAGGTCGTAAACGCCGTCCCCTCCGCGATGCTTCCTGATTAGAAGCCGTCGGCCATTCTGCCGAAGTCAGTGCGTAGGTGAGATGAGAGTATAGGGGTCGCAGGACGAGGATCAATCATAAAGAAAAAACACAACGTACCCCCCCCCCCTTTGCTTTTTCGCTTTGCTCCTCTAAATACGTAGGGGTGGTTCAAAATATCGCAACTGTGCTTTACCCTGGATACAGCTCTTTCAGCGCCCCTCAATCATTCCTATTGCGAAAGGGGTACGACAGGGCGATACTGTATCGCCGAAGCTGTTTACTGCCGCATTGCAGTGGGCAATGAGGTCACTCGACTGGGAGGAGAAAGGCATCCGGGTTGATGGACGGTTCCTCTCAAATCTTCGTTCTGCGGACGACATCGTCCTTTTCTCGAAAAAGCACCAATGAAGCGGAGGCGATGCTTTGTGAGTTAAACGAAGTAGGGAAAAGAATCGGATTGCAAATAAATAGGGCGATGACCCAGTTCATGAAGAATGCATACTGCGAAGGAGAGCGAGTAGAACTGGATGGATCTGATATAAAAGAGACGTCCTCTTATGTATACCCTGGAAGATCAATGAATATGGAGAACAACCTCATAGAAGAGCTGGATAGAAGAAGAAGAGCGGCGTGGGCCGCGTTTGGCCCTTTGAGGGAAGCCACTGATCAACTGTCGGACCCCAACCTTCGTGCTCACAGTTCTTCCAGCGCTCTGTTATGCTGCGGAGACGTGGGCGGACACTGCGGCCACGTCAAAAACGCCACGTACCATGCACAGAGCGCTCGAGCGTTGTCTTTCGAGGTACAACCGGCGTACCCAACATCAGACCGGGCTTCGCAGCTCCGATTTGCGACAAATGTCTCGCCTTCGTAACCCAGCGGAATACGTATCGAAGGCTAAAGAAACGAAACGACTTCGAGGGAGACCACCAACGAGATGGCCGATGTGTTCAAAATACGGATGCATCAGCTGAACGCTCAGCTGGAAAGGAATCAGAACTCTCGCCAGCGTCGTCTACGATGTTCCTGGATGACGGTGGCGTTAGAACGAATCGAATGGAAGCGATGCTGAGGCCCGCACGACACGTGACGACGGGCCATCTGAGCATCTAAGTAAGTAAGTATAGTTCTATGCCGAAGGCATCGAAAGGCTTTCAAAAATGGGCGAAGAGTGGAAGGACATGATGGTAGTCTATACATTCCTTTATGTGCTTTCCTGTTTTTGAAAGTCAGAAAAATGTATGAACCACAAGGACTTTCCCTACAACCTAATATTTATCCTAGCTAATGTTTGGGAGCAGAATCCTCACCTCAGCAGGTGTTATACCCTCATGCTGAAGTTGATCACACCGTGGAACGACGTATTTTTGGGAGATGCAATTAACGTTTACCCACGAGTGATGTGAAGAAAGCTTTAACGTTTTCTTCTTATCTTGGAAGCAGGAACACTACAGAACGCAATGAATACTTACCATCGTCTTAAGAGTTTCTGTACTCTCGGCACTAATGGCATGATTATCTATTAAAGTCTTCCAGGCATTATTGATCCCTAGTCTAGAAATGAAAAAGAAGTATTGAGGAAGATACAGGAATGAAAAAATAATATTCATGTTAACCAGCCTGATCGTCCGGCTAACGCCGGACTCTCAGGCTTTTTTTGGGCTCGCTTCGCTCGCCTCGCATACGTGTGTGTTCCCTTCCACTGAGCGCTTGCAACTTCTCTCGCAGGTGTGGACCCGTGCGTCACCCTTGTCACACCGTTGGACCCGACTGCAGGCGTTTCCCCACTTTTGGACGCCGGCGCACCCTTATCACACGGTTGGACCCGACTGCAGGCGTTTCCCCACTTTTGGACGCCGGCGCACCCTTATCACACGTTGGACCCAACTGCAGGCGTTTCCCCACTTTTGGACGCCGGCGCACCCTTATCACACGGTTGGACCCGACTGCAGGCGTTTCCCCACTTTTGGACGCCGGCGCACCCTTATCACACGGTTGGACCCGACTGCAGGCGTTTCCCCACTTTTGGACGCCGGCGCACCCTTATCACACGGTTGGACCCAACTGCAGGCGTTTCCCCACTTTTGGACGCCGGCGCACCCTTATCACACCGTTGGACTCAACTGTGGGCGTTTCCTCACTTTTGGACGCCGGCGCACCCTTATCACACGGTTGGACCCAACTGCAGGCGTTTCTCCACTTTTGGACGCCGGCGCACCCTTAGCACACCGTTCTACCCGACTCCAGGCGTTCCCCCACTTTGGGACGCCGGCGCACCCTTATCACACCGTTGGACCCGACTCCAGGAGATTCCCCGGTTTTGGACACCGGCGCGCCCTTATCACATCGTTGGGCCCGTTTCCCTCACCTATGAGCGCCGGCGCATCACTCCATGTCCCCAACGCCCGAGCCGGCGCAAGCCTCATCCGTGCCATCCCTCGTTCGTCTGGTTGCTCCTCTTCGTTTTGAACGTATCCCAACCCTCTATTTCCTTTTATACGGTCATGTAATCATAGGCCTATTTCACTCATTCCGACCGTGTTGAAAACAAGTGTCGGCCATTAACATGTCTGAACAGGACAAACGTGGCCCGAAACACCCTTAAATCAAGGAGAAAATCAAAATTTGCACACTTTTTATATGTAACTTGACATGCTGAACATCGTGGTGTAGTCAGATTTTTCCGGTAGGGGCTAGTTCTCTTGTACACACACACACACTGACATAAAATGCCAATTAATATTAATAAGATGAGATAGACTCCCTCTAAAAGGATCGGAATCATCTCGATCTCTGTACAAAGCATATATGCTCATACTGTCACATGGTCTCACATGATAAATTCGGAAAATTATGCACAATAGTTTTCTATAAGCACATGTGGGTCTTAAAGCTTACCCTTGAAGATTTATCGCCGCTCGATATTCTTTGAGGAAAAACCATTTTCATGAAACATTCAACCACCTACCCTTCATAAGGATCTTTCTCAATCTCAGGCATCATCCGAAGCAACTCGTTGAACACATAGTCGACAGTCTGTACAAAAAAGCACTACAACCATAATAATAACAACCAGGGGCGCCATCACGGTATGGTTCGAAGGATCGCTGCCATGACCTGCGCGTACGCGCTTGGCGGGCAACAGAAGGGGCGTGGTCACGAGATCGCGTCACCGGATCTGCATGGGCTGGGGTAAATCTTACAGAATTTGCTGAAAATTTATACATGGGGTTATCTGACACGCTGGACACGAACATCACATCCGTTTTGTGCC
This sequence comes from Ancylostoma caninum, assembly GCA_037903475.1. Taxonomy (NCBI): domain Eukaryota; kingdom Metazoa; phylum Nematoda; class Chromadorea; order Rhabditida; family Ancylostomatidae; genus Ancylostoma; species Ancylostoma caninum. The sequence continues at coordinate 278,972 of JBAJFG010000358.1, read as the reverse complement.
GTAACGTAGTCTTCTTGGAGTACGGTGCCCGGAATCAGCTTTTACCACCATATGGAGGTTGTTTCGCACACTGATGGCGACTGTTTAACGGTTTTGGAAAAAGAAGCCTTTTTTGAGCATGCGTAATCTCCTCAGAGTTAGAAGTGCGGATGTGCCTTTCACTACAGATGCGACAGAGCCACGAACTTTGAAAATTCTGAGACTCTGAAGTAATACATACATTTGGAATCTGTTTGAATTTGTGAATCGGTATACATCTAGCTTACTGTTTTTTTCTCTAAAAATAATTTGCATGTGTCTTCTGAAGACATGTTTTATTCCACGTATTTTATTAAATTAATTTTCCAACGCCTTTGAAATTCTAAATGAAATAAATCTTGATCCGGGGCTCGATTGCTGAAAGAAGACAACACAGTACAAAACAGATAACTAATTCGTGATGAGAAAGTCGAATAACCCCTGTTTTCGAAACTAGAAAAGATTATGAGAACTATAGAAGAACTATAGAAGGTTGTCAAATTGGCCCCATGGGCGATTGTTGGGGCAAGATGGCCTAGTGGTCTAAGGCGCTGCTTTAGAGCACCATGTTCCCACGGGGTTCCAGGTTCGAATCCTGGAAACCCGTGGGAACATGGAACATGGAACACCGCCGCCTCCCGTATTCGAGCGACAAGCCGTCGTGACAGGCCGGCTCAGGAAGACCCCACGTCACACCCCTATGATCAATGACAATAAATGGTTCCAAGATAAAAGCTACGGCGTCCACGGGAATCGACGCGCACTTTCGGAGCTCGGTTAGTGTGAAAAATATGCGAGGGTCCTCGATGTTTCCCGAACGGTGGCATCGGGGGGTGGGGGGCAAGAATGCGAATCGTTAAGGATCACAACGTAGCCAAGACGCGCATTGCAACTTTGAACGTCGGCACGTTCATGTGAACTGGCAGAAGCACTAGAGCGTCGTCGAATTGACTAGTGCGCAGTGCAAGAAACGAGATGGTCTGGTAGCAAGTCAAAGGAGATAGGTCATGGCTTCAAAGTAGTCTACAACGGCAGTCCGAAGACCAGGAACGGTGTGGGTATAGTCGTCTCCCAACGCTTCCGTGACTCGATAGCCGAGGTGCAGCGTTTCGATGACCGCCTCATGAAGGTCGCCATCATCACCGCAAATCAACGCCTTCACTTCTTCTCGGCGTACGCACCACAGACAGGCTGTTGTGACCAGGTCAAAGATGAATTCTGGATGCTGTTTGACGAGAAAACCGCGGAAGTACCACGAAATGACACAATCGTCGTCGCAGGAGATCTAAGTGGCCACGTAGGAGTGGCAAAGGACGGTTACAGATGCCATGGAGGCTTTAGCTACGGGACACGGAATGAAGATGGTGAGCGCATCCTGGAATATGCTGACTCTCAGAACCTCGTCATAATCAATACAAAGTTCCGAAAGCGTCCTTCTCACCTCGTCTCCTTCTACAGTGGCAACGTGAAGTCCCGGATCGACTTCGTTCTCGTACGACATTGCGATCAAAAGCTAATTACCGATGCAAAGGTTGTACCCTACGAGACCGTGGCCACGCAACATCGTCCGCTTATCTGCAGCATGAAAATCATGCCACCAAGGAGGATGCGTGACGAACGGTGCGGACCGGCACGAATCAAGTGGTGGCGGTTGAAGGAGAAGGAAGCCACAGTAACTTCCGCCATCAAGTTGCCACCGGTCACAACCGTCGACGAGACCTGGAGGAACGCAACCCGAGCCGTTGTAGAAGTGGCACGTTCAGAAGTTGGCACGTCGAGAAACATCGAGAGAAGCAGAAGCCACTGCATTCAGCATTCCTCGATCTGGAGAAAGCCTTCGATCGCGTGCCACATGAAGTCATCTGGTACGCGCTGCGGTGGCACGGCATTCCAGAGGAGCTCATCGAGTGGGTTAGGATTCTACGCGGATCCGAGGAGTCGAGTGCAGGCGGCGGGCACGTCAGTGGAATTTCCCATCTCCGTAGGTGTACATCAAGGATCAGCCCTCTCACCGCTTCTCTTCAACGTCGTGATGGACGCTGCTACGAGAGACCTCCAGAGACCGATGCCATGGACTCTGCTGTACGCGGACGACGTCATGCTCGCATCTGAACAAAAGGAGGACCTTGAACGACAGACACAGGCCTGGAGCGAACGTCTAGCGCGGTTCGGTCTTCGGCTCAATGTCAGAAAGACTGAGTATATGACGACAGATGTGAATGAGCCCGCCACCATTCAGGTGACGGCAATGATCTTCCGAAAACCGACTACTTCAAGTACCTCATCTCAACACTCTCAGCCGATGTCAGCCTAGCCCATGAAGTTGTCAGGCGCGTCAACGCTGCATGGCTGAAGTGGCGCTCAATGACGGGAGTGCTGTGGGACAAGAAGATCCCGGATCGCTTCAAGTCGAAGCTGTATCGAGCAGCTGTTAGACCCGTCGCACTGTATGGTGCAGAATCCTGGCCGGCCACCAAGGAAGTGGAACGCCGCCTGGGTGTGATGGAGATGAAGATGTTACGATGGATGGCTGGTATCACGCGTGTAGACCGCATACGCAATGAAAAGATCCGAGAGCGGTTCGGCATCGTCACGATTGCCGACAAGCTCCGCGAAACCCGCCTGAGATGATACGGCCACGTACTGCGCGCCAACAAAGACACCGTCTGCAAAATAGGCCTTGATCTCGGAGTACCAGGAAAGCGACCAAAAGGACGGCCGAAGCAACGGTGGCTGGACACACTGCATGCGGATCTGAAGCATGTGGGCGCCCACCCAGACCAGGCTTACGATAGAGCGAAATGGCGTCAGAAGACCAGAAAAGCGGACTCCGCCAACGAACGAGACAAACGGTAAAGAAGAAGAAAAAGAAGAAGAAGAAGAGAAAGAAGAAGAAGAAGAAGAAGAAGAAGAAGAAGAAGAAGAAGAAGAAGAAGAAGAAGATAGAAGGTTGTCAAATTCGTAATCAGCATGTCAAATAACAACTTGGTGAATATTCTATTTCTTAAAATCGTCGATTTTTTTTCAAAATTCAAATTACAGTTTTATTTAAATTTAAATACTTTGTGGTGTTGAATCCGTCATTTTATAGATTGTATTAGGAATAAGCCATCCCCCGACGCAGCTATTTACGAGCCACATCCCCTCCTTGCACGCGTTACAGTACGTGCGTATCCGCAGGCGATGTTGTGGCATATCTTTGAACCTTAACGCGTGTTTTCCTAGACAAGAATCAAGTATAATACTTGAAGCAATCACAGGAACAATTGATTTTCAATCACATCAACGTTTGATGGGAGAGCCCATAGTAAAAGTAGAGTACAACACCTGCAGTCTTAGGGCATCATCGCTATCAATATTCCTTGATATCGTCGCAAGTTTGGCGAGCTGCTTTTCCAACTGCTTCATTACCTTGACGCCTCGACGGAGCCGCACCTCAACTCCATGACGAAAAAAATTCTTGCAGTATTACATTCTTATTTTACACAATTTTAATAAAAGAAAATCGAATCAGTATCTTCCAGATCAATCAAGTTTTGACCAATACTATTTACCTCGCTAGAATCACTGAGATATTGAAAAAGACGTGAAGCACTGCTGTTCTTCGTCGCGATGGTATTTTCAAAGCGTTGATTTTCGCTAGAATTTTGTTTCAAATATAGTAGTGCATATGTCCTCATTATCAAAGATCAAATTAGCATTAGTTCAGCTTAATAAATGGAAGAACGGTGGATAAACCCAAAATATCATGTCATATTTTTTTCCTGATCGTCCGGCTCAGTTGGACTCTCAGGTTACTTTTGGGCTCGCTTCGCTCGCCTTGCATTCTTGGACCCATCCAGCGACATCTTCCCCATTACTGAGCGCCGTCCCACCACTCTCGCAATTGTGGACCCGTCCATTTTACAGGTATCGACTGGTCCAGCACACCCTAAGCACTACTGGGCGCCGGCACACCATTTTCGCAGCTGTGGTCCCTTCCGTGACATCTTTTCTGCTGCGGAGTGCACCCACACCACTGTCGCTGAACGCAGCGTTCCGGACACCTGCGACGACTGCGCGTCCATTTCGCAGGGTGGGTTCGGTATTTTTGGGGTGACTTCGATGGCGCCAGCTCAAAGACTTAATTATGTAGTAACCGCGCACTAAGGTGGAATGTGACGTACGTTGTATTGTTGCAATAGAGAAATGCGTGGCCTGTTTTCAAAAATCATTGCGTGTTGTGCAGTTGTCTATTCGATTGCTGATGTCCTTGCGCATGCAGCGGTCATAAAAGCAAGTGCCTTTGTCTGAAACTGGTCCAGAAAACAGGTCGTGTTTGAAAATGCTTATCATGTTTGAAAACGCTTATTAGATATCTCTTCCATTTCAAAAAGTCAGGTGTTGCGTCAATTATCAGTTGCCGAACGCGCGAGATTCTAAGTAGAGTGGTGTAATACATGATACTTCCTTCCATTCTGGGCTGAAAAAGTCCTCCTGAGACAAAAGGCCCCGTGTAGCTCAGCGGTTAGCGAGAGAGCACGCAATATGAGAGAGCGCCCGAGGGTGAGACGGACGGGGCATCTGTCTTACCCTGGATTCTTCGTCGGAAGGTAATGAAACTACCGAGTATTGTATATTATTCTGCTCAGAATTTCCACTCTTCATCTGACAACTGCGCAACTTTCAGTCTACCCAAATAAAGATGACATCACTGTTTTTACGTTTCTGAAGATTTCTCAATTGTTCTTGGCTGCATTTCTGTCACTCCAACACCACCTCGTGTAATGTCGTATTATTATGCCGTCTGACAACTGCACAACACTTACTTCTTTGAGATGAAGATGATATTCCAGGCCAAAGCTCAGATTTCAGGCAATATCATGCCTATATTCTCAACGATTTTTTCTGAACCCGGATTCGCCGACGCCTCATGAGCTTCATATTTCCTAACGCTGTTTTGTATGAAGAATTCAATCCACGACTGCAACTGCGACTTCCATGTATTTCTTCTTTTACAAAATAAAATGTGCGACTTTTAGCACCTTTTGCGATCCAGGGCACAGTCCCAGATCTAACTTATCCTCATTGTCGTAGGTGAACGTTTCCGCCAAAGGCTATGTCGTAAGTGATGGTTTACTGAGACGCGTCTCAGGTTATCGTACCTATGGCAATACGAGGATAATGAGGAACCATATGAAAAGTTGAGCCGTTCAGAATCAGATCTGTAGCAGTGCGCAGAAATCTCCGTTGACTATCGATCGGCTGCCAATGGCAGGTAAAACAATGTGGATGACAATCACATGCCAAAGAGGGTGCTGCAAGGATCCAGATTCATCCAGTCTAGCTCCCTGAATCGCATGGCCGTCTCAAAGCTGCGCCACCATTGTCAATCACTGCATCACGTGCCGAAAAAGGCCACTCAGGATGGGCTGGTATTTCGCAAGACTTTCGTGTCTGACCCTCGGAAAATCTGGACTCTTCATATAGGAAGGACTTTAACCTTAGATACTTGATTTAATAGAATACGGGATGACTTTGGATACAGATTACTACGGACTAGTTGAGCAAGCCTCTTCTGCCCTACCCTCTAAGACGTTCTCAAACGGGCATCTTAAAGGTTACGGCTTGATACTTTTGTAGTCCTAGAAACCTGATCATAAGTACAATGGTTAATTTGGTTGAACTTTCGGAAAACCTAAGAAGGACCTTTTCTGGAAGCTGAGATTCCGCACTCTTCGGACTATCAAAGACTCGAAGAAGTCAATCAGCTGATTACGCTACCACTGGTCCGGAAGCCAGCGCATATGGTGAGACAACGTCTAAGTATTTGCAACTCGGCGAGCCTACGGCATTGCGACTCCGTAGAATTATCCGGACTACGGTTGGTTTCCCCTACGCTCAAAATAACATACACTAGATTCGCCGCTGGTGTAATCTTGGAAAATTTCCATACATCTTTATTTTGGTATAGTGTCCTGAGTCCAAGGTGGTAGAACACCTACTCCTTTCGGCTGCGTATTGGACAAACCACAAGCTATGCAACTTTATCCCGAATTAGAAGTGATAGTCAACAGTCGATGTGTAGTGCAGAAAACACGCTCAAGCATAACTATTCCAATTAAACTAAATCACTGCCTTTCTATTATTGCGGATTTAAAGGCTGTACATAGCTGCATCTTCACATTATTCCTCACAATCGCGATCTTACACAGAATGTTTGCTCATTTGTGACTTTTCGTTGAAATGAGATTAATAGAGATTAGCATCGTCAACACAGAGCTTCTTCGTTACCGAGAAAATGCTTACTTTATCATCGCAATTCGTCGGTCAACCTCATTTGCAATGCGCTGTGACATCTCTAGCTCTCCAAGTTGTTGTTCCTCTAGTGGGTTCTTCAAGAATCAATATAGAAGAAGCACAAGTAGTGGCAGTGCTATGTTTACCTGTATGCTAGTGTCCATTAGTCGGTGCTCCATATCTCGATGCATTGTCTGCATCTTCCAGTTATGATGCCAGTCACCTGGAGACTAAATGAAGGGAAGGGATTGAAGTTCTATCATTTTCTTGTTGAAATCCTTCCTTTCGTACTTCCGCAAAGAGTTTTGAATATGGCATTTGAGACAGAATTGAATTTACCTCGGTAGCGGTTGATGCCGCGCTTTCGCTGCTAAACCCACTTAGTGAGTTTACAGATGGTGCTCGAAGTGGTGGTGAATGGAATTCTAGCGGCAACGGCTCCATTAACTCTAAACATGATATTCTATTTCCTACGAATCTACGCATCTACATAGTTTCGAAAAAGAATTACTCACTAGATGTCCCGCTATAAACAGCGACAGCACTGGGTCCATATTGATACCGTGTTGGACGAACTCGTAGTGGAATCATTGCATTGTTGCTTGTCTGAACACGTACAATTGAAAAACGAATTTTTTTTGGCTAAGCTCTAGAGATTTGCTAGAGAGCTTTAGGACATAAATGCAACCTTCCTAACAATTTCCTGCTTCTCAATACCGAGAGTCAAATCCCTAACCGCTCTACAAAAGAATATCGAGTGACCAATACCAGGTGCTACTTCATGGAGCTCGCTAACCAAATGGTAGACCGAATTGAAAGGACGTATACTGTTGAGAGCTCTGAAAATACAATAGGTAATGAGACTCTATCCAACACATAATCGCTAACGAAAACTGGAAACAAAATGGCTCGGTCGTCAGTTCGTTCATCAGCTCAGTGCTGCAATAGAGAACTGCGTACTAGAATCAAATAAAACAGTGACAATAAAAGAGCCCAACATTGAACTGTCTTGTAAAGGATGGAACATGAAATAATCATCGAAGCGTGGTTGAATGTGTATCTCACAATGAAAGGATATCTGGTCGGAGTGGTGATTCGTAATGTCACGTGCACTATCATACAAAGTTTTCAACGCTGGTCTTTCAACGCTGGTCATGTGTGAGCTTAAAGGCGGCGTTCACTTCATGATGGATATCGAGATATCAACAGAATCCGCTCCCACTCGATGCGCTGATTCCAATGATATGCTTGAAATCAACACACAACTTGATAATTCGACACTGAAACGGATGAGTTTCCCTGCTAGGAAGCTAGAAGAAGCGAAACTGAGACGTTAAGGTTGTGCATTGAAACAAATTTCTCAGCAGTAGCTATTATCCAACGAACAAACACTGCTATGCTGGAAAATCATGCCGCATATTCACCAAGCTTTTGCTCTCTGAAGCCTCTCGTTCACTGGCCGAGAATTTCGAAATTCTCAGCCGAAGAGCCTGGTAACTTTCGCCGTTCCCCTAAGGTTCAAATTACAGTAGCGAGGAAAAAGATTGCAACTTTCCGTTTTTCGTCTATAACTTCTTTCAAAGCAGAACACGAAGGCTCAAATTTTTATCAGAGCTGTAGATACTCATATGAGATAGGATGGATGTAAAACCTTCTCACCCCGCCAACTTTATGTTTTTTAAAGATTTTTTTTCGCAGAGGTCAAAATCTATAATTTGGCACCATACGCATAGTCTTCCGAAATGAAGTGTATTGTTGGGATCATCCCCCGAATTGATTGCTCGCATAAGAATTTGTTAGGAAATGTGCATGTGGTGACCATTGGTTGACATTTGTGAAGGCTAGGTGAAGTTAGTTTAACAGTGATGTTTTATGGATGTTTTTGCCTCTCTGGCACCCTCTATCGGCTTTCTTTGGAGGGAAAAGATGCTGCTGATGGCTGTCAAGTTTGGTCACAGCTGCTAGAATTTAATACGTTTCAGTGCTCCCTCGGAATACCAAAACATTCTGGCTAGTTGCAATACAGCCAGTTGTGCACATCATGAAATAAGTTTTGAAATTTTTCCTGTTTCAAGAAAGAAGGTACCTCAGCGACCTCATGAGTGGTAAGGATGCTAAAGGACTCCTAAAATAATGCCGTATGCATTACGACTCATGTCGCCTTAGATTTATCGACACAGGAATACTCGAAGTGAGGAGTGCCAGTCAGTAGTAGTAGTGGGTGTGCTCCTTTGCTTCCCACACGAGTTCTCATAATTCGCCTAAATTCTTTTGCTTTGGAAATGTCTTTTTTGATTAGATTCATCCAATTTTAACTGAAATAGCCGGCTTTTACTATGAGAGGACACAGTATCCCACTTCGGTGGTGTCCCGTGCAGTTCATTGCATTTTAGCAAAACCTACCTCATCGAATCCAAGGCGATATGAGTCGTCATGTACACGACAATATTTTAAGAATCCTCAAGCATCTTTACCACTCATGAGATCCTTGAGGTATCTTCTTTCTCTAAACAGGAAAATTTCAAAACTTATTTTCCGTGATGTGCACAACTGGCTGCATTGCAACTAGCGGGAATGTTTTGGAATTCGGAGGGAACAATGAAACGTATTAAATTCTAGCAGCTGTAACCAAACTTTGACAGCCACCAAAAGGATTTTTTTTTTCATCCAAAGAAAGCCGATAGAGGGTGCCAGAGAGGCAAAAACATCCATAAAACATCACTGCCGAACTAACTTCACATAGTCTTCGCAAATGTCAACCAGTAGTCACCACATGCACATTTCCTAACAAATACGGGTAGATTATTATGCGAGCAATCAATTCGAGGGACGAACCCAACAATATACGTCATTTTGGAAGACTTTGCGTATGGTGCCAAATTATAGATTTTGACCTCTGCGAAAAAAAATCTTTAAAAAAACATAAAGTTGGCGGGGTGAGAAGCTTTTAAATCCATTCTATCTCATACGAGTATCTACAGCTCTCTAAAAATTTGAGCCTTCATGCTCTGCTTTGAAAGAAGTTATAGAAGAAAAACGAATAGTTGCCATCTTTTTGCTCGCTACTGTACATCTTTGTGCTCAGCGGCTCGCTCCTGCTCGGCTGAAGAGGGAATATCGAAAGCGATCCCTGAGCTGACAAACTGCCTTTGAATTGGAGTGAGGCCGCTATAACTGTACAGAAATAATGACCATAGAATTTCATCAGATGCCGCTCCTTGCACATATTACAGCCAAATCCAGCGGCAATCACGGCACATCAATGGACCCGCTCCTCAATTCAATCAGGAAAATAGTCCTCAATCCTTCTGCCAATAGCCTTGAGTTTTTCCACGCAACCGTGCACGATCCCACAGGGCAACGGCTCCAAAATCACAAAACAAACTGGATTCTTCATGAATCAGACCCAGCGTAACTGCGCGTCTATCTCACGACTCTAAGTTAGCCGCTATACTCCTCGAGGAGTATAGCACCTTGTGTCGCCGGCGACGGCGGCCGCCAATGTTGGCACCCCTCACAATCGGTACGCACCGGCGCCGCAGTCGCCAACATTGGCGGCCGCCGGTCGTCAATGTTAGCGACCAATCGATATGCACCGACGTCGCAGTCGCCGGCGACGGCAGCCGCCGCCGCCGCTCCGCCCACAATCGATGCGTATCGGCCTCACAGTCGCCGGCGACGGCGACGCAAGGTGCTACAGTTCTCGAGGGCTATAGCGGCAGTGCAACGGAACCGAGAACTGACTTTGATTACGGTCCTAACGTATGAGCTTAAACATAGGTGGGGAGCTGCGCTGGCAGCACACTAGCAGGAAATACAGAGCTATATCACTATAGAGAGCCCCATAGGAAATTTTGGCAGCGGTTTGGAGATCACCAGTGCAAACAATGTGATTATCCATATCACATTAGGAAAGGTCACTACGACCGAATATTCCCCCTTGTCAGTAGGGAATTGATCGATGGTGAGCACTTTTCCTATTTTATCCCTTAAAGGCAGCACTCACGAAAATTTTCACTTCTGAAATGAGTCGCTTACCATGTAGCCGGCCGCTGGACAATCTCAACAGTAAGTTGAACACCTTGAATGGCCACCTACCTGCGAAGATACTGCCGTGGACACGTATGCCGCTCTGGACATTAGGGTTCCCTCGCGCCAACTAACGCCTTTGACAGGGTGTGTGCATGTGGTCCAGGGGGGCGTGTCTATGAAATTCGTACCATTTGCAGGGTTCCGTGCCGGGACCCATCACGGAACACTCGTCCGCACTGTGGACACACATGAAATACCGCCATCTTTTTCTGTGTTTTTCGCGTGTTTCACGCTACTTTATCGTTGTCAATGAGTTCATCGTCCCTAAAAACCCCGATATACCGCGAAATCTTCAACACAAAAAATTCCGTGAGTGCTGCCTTTAAGATGAGATCTAGAAAAATCACATACTCGATAGGTTTTCTATTTGGCACCATCTGTGTGTGCATATTAACACATTTCAGCCTTTCATCCATCCAATTTTTGTTGCAATTTTGGAAATCCTAAACAAGTTCTGATCAGTAAATAATTGGAAAATAATACGTTCAAAACAACCATTCCAACCTTGAAACTATCATGCACTCCACCGAACCTCAGAATGTTTTCGAAGTACAAAATCCGATTTCTTATCGATTTATCGATAGCGCCTGCAGCTTCGGCTATCATGAGCGGCCAAATTTTGAAATTTTTCTTCTGCAATTTCAAATGGACATAAGGTGTTAACCTGGATTGAAGGTGTGCGTCCAAATTAACGAACTTCCTCTTTCGCAACTGCTTTGCGGTGAGTATGATGAATTGGCGTGATCTTCAAATTCGTCATAGTCAATCGTTTCCCGCGACCAAACGTTTCTACTCCGAGTCGTCGTCTCTCCAGCTCGTTCCTCATTATATATGCAATGCTAAAGACGATTCAAACACTCGTTACTCACACGCTTCATATGTACTTTGGCTTTAGAACGTTGCCGCATACGTAAGTTGTCACGAGCGAGCATAATTTTTCCAACGGGGTTAATTATATTTTTCATTGTTAGGGTAACGGAGTTGATAGGTTAATTGAAGGTCACTCAATGGCTTGATATCTCAACCGATCCTAAGGGGGAAGTAAATCCTGTCATCACCTCCAAAAACCCTAAAACGAAGAATAAAGCAACCCTCCACTCATAGTTTTGAGGAGAGCACGCATGTCATGTTCATGTTTTTCATTATCCCATCCAGAAACAACTTGTCCACAAGGAAAAGAAAAAACAAGTTGTCGACCACCATTTCCAAAAACAACTTGTGGTCGAAAATGTCGTCGGCAACCTTTCAGCCGAAGAACCTGACGCAGAAAGAAAATCAATTTCCCACACCCACGTAGCCTACGATGCAACTCTTGAAGACACCAGGGCAATGGGTACCATGGTGCGACTTCAGAAGAGTGTTTGAAGGTCCTCTCTGCCATCCTCCACAAGTCTTGCTTAGGACAATTTTGTACAGCTGACAGATTGTCACTGAAGAAGGGGCCAGAACTAGTTTGTACGGCCGACAACGTGTCTCAGCAAGGAGGGGTGGAAACAAGTTGTCGACAAGCTCTTAAGCGAGCAAGTTTCAGATGCGATCAGAAATTTGCTCGCCAAATGCTTGTCGATGGAAGGGATGAGATCAAGCAGAAGGTCGGATGATATGGAACGGATCCAAAGATGGTGAAGGGATGCGCATCCTAAAGAACTGGAGACGGGTCCACTGCTGTGGTAATGGTGCGCAGGCAACCAAAAGTGAAAGAGATCGGTCCACAGCTGTGATGAGGGTGCGTGGGCGCCCAAAAGTAAGAGAATATCGCTTTTGAACGTCATCCAAAAGTGGGAGAGACGGGTCCACCGTTGTGATAAAGGTACGCTGGCGTCCAAAATTGAAAGAATGCTACAAGCGGGTCCAAAGCCATGGCAGTGGTTCTCATGCCACTACGCGGGTCCGTTTCTAGATGAGTGATGTGCCGTAGCCCACTTCGCCCTTTCCTCCTACATATCCCCGTCACGACCTTGATCTTCATTTTCACTTTCTTCCACACTCTCCTCTTACTTCTTTTCGTGTCTGAGGCGGCCACCCCTTCATTCTGATCCCTTAAAGGCAGTGTCTCAGCTTATTGACCGCGTTTGAGATTTTCACGTCGGTCGAACATATGCGAGCTGTTGAGCACAAAGATGTACTTTAAGTTTCGTGAAAATGTCGAAAACCCCATACGTTATGGGTTTCTTTGGCTGAGAATTTTGAAGTTCTCGGCCAGTGGACGAGAGGCTTCATTCCGCAGCAAGAGCTATCATAGATGAGGGTGCGGCATGTTTGCCGACACGGCACTACCTGATCATTTGATAGTAGCCACGCCGTCGTTGCAAGTATGTCCAGCCCTAAAAATAAACTTAGAAGTTCATTTTTATGGCTGGGCATACTTGCGACGACGGCGATTTGGTCTCCACGCGATTAATTGCAAACATCACAAAAGCTGCCGTGGTCATTCCACGCGAATTCATTTTCGGAAGCAATCCGTTGACGCTCCGGAAGCAATCCGATTTTTACAAAATCTCACAAGGAATGGTGTGGCGACCAAATCGCTGGTCAGTCTCGGCCTGGGCATACTTCATTTTGTGCGTCTTTAGCGGTTTCCCTCATTTCTCATGCAATCGCGTCACTACCTCTAGACGTTGCGACGCTCAGTTTTTTCTTCTCTGTTCTTGAAAATTTCTTCCAATTCGATTCAGTTGTTTAGGTTTCTCACTACAATAGGCTTCCCACTAGGAATTTGATGAGAATCTGTGTAGATCTTTTCATTTCTTTCTCTTAATTTGTTCCCAAACTACAATATTCTAGAATGATTTCTAATTCTTTCCCCATAACCAAATTCGCATCCCTTCTAGAGTGTTGCATTCGAAAAAATTTTTCGAATATTCGAATATTCGAATAATCGAATATTTCGATATGGCCGAATATTTGAATATTCGAATAAACGAATATTTTGAAACGCCCGAATATTCGAATAAACGAATATTTTGAAACGCCCGAATATTCGAATATTCGAATATTCGAATAAACGAATATTCCGACGTCTCCGAATATTCGAATATTCGAATAATTCGAATACTTCAACCTCTCGAATATTCGAATTATTCGAATATTCGATCATGAACTTCGAATATTCGAATATTTCGAATATTTGGGAAGTTGCTCTACGTTTATCTCGACTGAGTATGCAAAGGGAAATCCTCTGAATAGAACAATTACTCATTAGGTTGCCGCGAAGATTACTTGGGCCCGTAGTAAAGTGTCCAGTGCGATCATCGCACATCACCTTCAGGGCGATGATCGCATTTCGCGTTGGAGAGGAGTATGGTGATCATCGCCATGGTGAATCGGACAGGCCGTACATGAAAAGTGATCAAATGTACCTGTTTCACGTATTCCCTCATCAGGTCCGAGACTGTTTTAGCGTGTGAGACAGTTATGAACCATTGCTATCAACAAATTAGAACGAGTACGACTTGTCAGAAGCACCAGAAGCACCTCTGTGCTTCTGATAAGTCGTACACGTTGAGCTTGTTCTGTGCTGTGATACGAAAATCAACATGCTTGAGTCCATAGGCTCAAGTGCATTCCGTGCAATTCGCGCATCTGATCATACGTACCTTCACACCATCACCACACTCCGAGTGAGATGCTCCGAGCACTTCACTTGGCGTCTCTTTGCCCCGCACACTTTCTAGTCACCAAACGATGGCGATCATCGCCATCCAGGGCGATGAGATCAGCGCCCCGCACACACGTGCTCGCAGCACCGCCACGGTTGGTGATGATCTTCCATTCCTCAGTGTTGGAAGGTCGTCGCGCGTGCGATCATCGCCCCAAATGTGGCGACGAGTTGTGCAGGCAGCTGATCTCACCGCCATGACACTTTACTACGGGCCTTGGTCACTTCACCACTATTCACTACTACTTACTTAGTCAAAGTCACTTACTTTTGTGTGTTGCTAATTTTTTTCGAAACTGAATTGGAATTTTCTGTCCAAAACTTACATAAGGGTTAGTCAATGCTCTACCTATATCCAATTTGTCCTATCATTCCGTTGCGATTAAGACTGAAAACATTGTCACTGACTACAAGCATGTTCAGCTGCTCCTGGTTTGATAACTCAGAAAACGTAGCAACTCAAGGGGTGCCACAAAAGCGAGCGCCTCCTGGAACTGATTGAATAGTGGTCGCGTAGTGGTATTCTTGATCTGGCAGAGGACCTCCAACGTCATCACAACACAGTATTTTTTTATCTGCTTCTCCACGGGGAGGCAAGGAAATACGACGTGTGGATACCTCATGATCTGAGTGACCGCTAGTTTCAAGTGCGTAGAGTGCATGCATAAATGCATAAACTTTTTGAGTTTTCAACAGAGCTTTGCTCAGCTAGCCATCTTGGTTACCGGTGACGAGAAGAGGGTTCTTTATGTATTTCACACAAGGAAATGTGGTTGACTCTTAAGCCAATAACTGCCAAAACTACTGCATAAACGAGAACTATCTCCTCAGAAAGTACAAAGGAACCATTTGTTAAAAGCTGCTGCCAACAAAACAAAACTGTTTGCGAAGAATAATGATTTCGCTTACATTGTGTAGATGTTTGTTATATTGAAGAAGAAGAATTAACCCGAAAAGACGTCCAAAAATGGCTGAAACTTTCGCGACGTCTAATAAAATAGACAACACTGAATAGAGTTAAGTACCGGTGTTTCGAACCTAATTTCAAGTGAGCCAGTACTCAGCTGACGAGTTCAGTATTGGAGCTACTAGCAATTGCAAGAACTAACCCAATCCCAAATCACTGAAACCTCAAGATATGTACATAGTGTTGCACTCGTTTCTGTAATGAGTCTGCATAAGTTTTTTTGCTACAGCAACATACGTAGAATGTTACAGCCATATGATAAGTCAGCATGAGTTTCTTTCTAGGTAATGAAAACAAATAGGAGCATTTTTAGGAGTTTTTGACTCAGCAAACTAGTACGTCAATATTGTACGTACTTGCTAATCGCTTTGCTGGGTTTCCATCCAACATCTCGAGATCTTTTCTCAGAACGGGTGCTTTGTATTGTATAAATAAATGAAGTTGATTTCCCAAATTTTGTGCACAGAAGTTGCAGTGGCATGCTGGTGGTAAGGTTGCGGGATGGGGTTGGAAAAAGTAAGATTACTCGAAATGGAGGCGTGGAGCCTCCATGGCAGACTAGTATCATAAAGATTGGAAATTCCCAGTAAGCTCTTTGCTTTTCTGAAGTTTTTTTTTCACCAAATTGAAGGCTCAAAACTTGCCACAAAATTGTAGCGATCTATCTACGTCAGCAGGTATTCTCAGACAATGTGCGGGTGAACCGCGGTACAAATATTTGGCGTAGGCAACTCTACACTCAACCAAGTAATTGAACGCGGTAATTAAATTATCTATGTGGGGTGAGCCTGCAGAAAGTCCGCTGTCAGCCCGCCGAAATGATAATGTGGCGTGCTGACAACGGCAGCAATGCATACTGGCGATGTGTGGGTGAAATTTTAGCAATCACAAATTTAGCGACGGTAGGTGCTTGCTGGTGGGACTCGAGAATGATTATGAGAGCGAAGGTGCTGTTGAAAATGACTGCTCGGTTATACGAATGATCTAATATTCGAATGTACCCACCCCGAATATGCGAATATTCGAATAATCGAATAATTAAGAGTGATCGAATAATCGAATATTCGAATAAACGAATATTTTAAAAGCGTCGAATATTCGAATATTCGAACAAACGAATATTTTGAAAGCGCCGAATATTCGAATATTCGAATAATCCGAATATTCTGAATTTTCGAATATTCGAATGTTTCGAATAAACGAATATTCGAATATTCGAATAATTATTCGAATATTATTCGATTCGGTCAACACTCTAATCCCTTCGAGTTGTGGATGCTTTACTTACATTTCAAAAAATAACACAATATTTATGCTAAATGCGTTAAGGAGAGAACCAAAACCAGTGTGAAACGCTAAAATGGTCTTTCGAAACCAGTTAGGAGCCACAATTTCAACACAATGCTTTTCATCACAGCTTACTACCGCTAGGTATAGAAAACAAGTGTGAGTGAAGCTTATATAATGGAATTTTAGTGGGAAAAGCTCAGTGAGTGAATCAGCGCCGTCGCCAATCATTAAGTGATGTATGCCGTAGCCGGCGATCCAGTCGCAGCGACAGGATCGCTTGTGCAAAACCTAGTCGCGGCCGCCGAATCGCGTCGCTTGAAGTATGTCCAGGGCTTTTATGTGCAAACTTAACTTCTCAGCTCCGCTTTTGCCAGCTTCCTAGCAAGAAAACTCGTCCGCTACGATGATGAATTTGGCCTTCAAAATGGGAATTTCTAACCGTTTTTTTCTCCATTTCAAGTACATTATTGGAATCCGCACGTCGAGTACGACCAGATTCCGTTGATACCTCGATACCTATCATGAGGAGAGACACTGCCTTTAAATTATGACACAAGCTGCAGGCTATAAAAGGTCAAGGAGTTTTTTTAAGGATTTAGCACTGGTTTTGTCTATTTTTAGGTGATTCGCTGGAGCCTAGATCCTGGAACGATCGCTTGCCATTGTTGTACATGACCCATTCAGTGGTAACAATAACGATCAATTTGAGAAACAGCTCCTAATTATATCTGTAGATCAAACATCCGCAGATTTCCATGGTGTCGACATTAGTGTTCTGCGCTCTACTCACACACAATCCATCTACTCATCCTCTCTTTCTTACCAGTTCTATCCAAGTGAACGGAAATGGTTGGCTAATTTTCCCATAACATTCTCCTCACTTTGCATTGTTTGGTTCAACCTGCTTCTCCCGGACGCGTTTCTGAAGGTCAGACTGCTGACTAGCTCATGGAGCAGTTTTCAAGCTCTTATCTCCGCTTAGATTTAATGAGAAGAGGCGAGCCTCTGGTATTTTATAGAAGATATCCTCCGTAAACGCATTATTGATGCCATGGGTCATTGCCATTGTGGATCATCCGGATTTGAATTCGTAAAGCACAACTTCACGAATTAGCTTACTACCATCAGTTTCATGCCTGAACAGCAATGCTGTGACATTGATCCGAGCCAAAAGCGGTGCTGATAGCAGATGTTCTAGGCTATCACAGCACATAAAAACCCTCGTAGGATGTCTTTAAAATAAGGAGCAAAATTAGGTTAAACAGGGAACTGACACCAAGTACCCCGGAACTTTTGCACGCACCTAATAGAAGACAATAAAAAACGATATATAGGTGCGCCACCGCCTAGTAGTGGGAGAGTTGCCACTGAACGGACCAGAAACTGTGAGAGTGATGCGCCAACGTCCAAAAGTGTGGAAACGCCTAGAGGTGGGTCCAAAGGTGTTATGAAGGTGCGCCAGCCTCCAGAAGTAGGAAAATGCCTGAAGGTGGGACCAACGGTGTTTCTTTGTGGTAGATAAGATAGTGTCTGCTCATCTGCTCGCATTAATGAGCGAAGTGAGCATGAAGCAAAGTCTGGAAGTCGAAACGAAACGAAACAACACTGCTTTATAGCGCGAAATTCATCTCAAATGAATGAGTGGAGAAGAATTGATCCGTTTCTATCGTGGTTCTTAGTAGATGGTCTAAAGTCGCCTAGCCGTACTGATTCACTATTCCTGTCGGCTGTTTGCTAACATATCCTTCACAATTCATAGCGCTCGAACTCGTCATTACATAGTTCGACGCCGTTTATAAGGCTTGTAAAGGCGATCAATCAGCTTAATTGTTAGGGCACTGATAAACTTCTGTCTCAAGAAACCGGTCGTTGCAGATGTGCAGGACATATTCAAAGAATGACGTTTAGGTTTCGTGTCCAATACACTTTATCTAACCGTATATGTGCGTTCTCATCTGTCTGTTTGTATGGTTAGGAAGCACCACCCACGGTAATTCTACTCTTACAGATTTTGATATATTTCTAGCAGTCTAACACTACAGGGTGTGGCCTATGTTTTTGGACAAGAAATTTCCTTTATACCTCATTTGAAAACGATCCAACCAAAGCGATTTTCATAGTGATAGCATTAATCAGGGCACTCAGGAACATATTGCTACTGATGCCCAAAATGGTTAGTTTTAAAACCATTACGAGGCTATAAGCATCTTGCCGAATTTCGTGAAAAGGCCACGATATATTGGACGGCGATTTTGCCCGAGAAACGGATCAGTGGGAGCTTTGGAGGAAAGGGAAATTCTGCAGAATTCAGATAGAATACGTTAGGCGGCTATACCTTCTTTCCCTGATAACTGGTGAACAGCTTTCTGCCCATGGCCAAAAGTGGTTTTGCCTTCGTAACCTGGCAATCCTGTCTCCAAACTTGTAGAGACACTAGATGCAGAGAGTGCCTGGCATAGGAAGCCCGAATATTAGGCTCTGTGGGCATCGCGGTCCTTCGATGGGGCAAAAATATGAAATCAATATTTCTTGCTCGAGAACATAAGCCGCACCCTCTAGTGTAAAAACCAAAACAATGACCACTTTTGAGCATGTCAAATCCCTCTATACTTGAAAATGTTGGTGGCTACGGGGTGCATCTTTTGTAGAATTGTTGGAACCATCGTCCAGGAGCTGAGGCTGCCGCTATACTCCTCGAGGAGTATAGCGGTTTCGGTCGCTGCTGTCGTCGACAACGGCGACCGACCGTCGCCGCTGTCGTCGACAACTGCGACCGACCGTCGCGGCTGCCGTCGACACTGGCGACCTACCGTCGCGGCTACACTGGCGACCGACCGCCGCGGCTGTCGTCGACACTGGCGACCGGCCGTCGCCGTTGTCGTCGACAACAGCGACCGATCGTCGCCGCTGTCGACGACACGCCGTCGTCGATCCCGATCGACGACAGCGGCGACCGTTGTGGCGACAGACGTGAATTTTTCGTTTTTGAACAGGTTTTTTATAATGTTCTGCAGTTGTTAGTTGTTCTTAGTTAAATCTATGTTTCAGGTGAGGCCTACTGTGCAGAACGAAGCAGCCGACTGAAGTGGGCTACCTCCGAAAAATGGGATATCTGTCAGGAATCGTGGAAGGGAGGTATGAGTGTTTAGCCTGGATAACGGATGGGTCCCGCCACGAAAATTCACGAAAAAAAACGGGAAAAACACTTATGCATACATACACATATACATCTAGTTTTTTATGGAAAATTTTTTAAAAATATTAGGCGTCGTTTGTAGTGTAGAGCTGGAAATTTGTGTAATTGCACAAAATGGGGAATGAAGGCTGTATCTCGGCTGTATGTGGATATGATGGCATATATGTATGTATATGTATATATGCCATCATATCCACATACAGCCGAGAACAAAAAACATAAACACACATATATGTATATATGCCACGCCCCTTTGGACGAGCTACACCGACGGCTATGTGGCCATTCGATAGAGCTCGATGAGACGAACACATACATATATACATATATGCCATCATATCCACATACAGCCGAGATACAGTCTTCACCCCCCATTTTGTGCAATTACACAATTTCCAGTTCCACACTACAAACGACGCCTAATATTTTTAAAAAATTTTCCATAAAAAACTATGTACATGTATACATGTATGTATGTATAAGCATTTTTCCCGGTTTTTTTGGGTTTTTCTCGGTTTTTGAATTTTCGTGGCGGGACCCATCCGTTATCCAGGCTAAACACTCATACCTCCCTTTCACGATTCCTGCTAGATATCCCATTTTTCGGAGGTAGCCCACTTCAGTCGGCTGCTTCGTTCTGCACAGTAGGCCTCACCTGAAACATAGATTTAACTGAGAACAACTAACAACTGCAGAACATTGTAAAAAAACCTGTTCAAAAACGAAAAACTCACGTCTGTCGCCTCGACGGTCGCCGCTGTCGTCGATCGGGATCGACGACGGCGTGTCGTCGACAGCGGCGACGATCGGTCGCTGTTGTCGACGACAACGGCGACGGTCGGTCGCCAGTGTCGACGACAGCCGCGACGGTCGGTCGCCAGTGTCGACCACAGCCGCGACGGTCGGTCGCTTGTCGACGACAGCGGCGACAGCGGTTACCGTCGCTAGCGACGCCCCGCCCACGATCAATACCCACGACGGCCACTGTCGCCGCTACGCTGCGACCGGAACCGCTATACTCCTCGAGCAGTATAGCGGCACTGTGAAACACTCAAGATTTCAAGGAGGACAATTATCGTAGGTGCCGCCTCTGAATGCATCACCAAAAGGGCGGTTTTGGAATAAGATAACAAAATTGTGCCATCATAACACAGAAATGTAGATAATCTGTCCCACATTCACATACAGCAAAGTCCACATAAAGCTCCGTTTTCGATCTTCTTTACCTTAACCAATCTGTGATATATTGCAGTGATAGATCCTTCTCATCCGTGATCAGAGCTTGCGGCATGTACTGGAGGTAATACAGCTTTGATTCTTTATAATCTATTGTAGTGAGCTGAAAACTGAAAAATTTCGACCATTAACTCCTGTACTACCTTCTTCTAAATCACTATCTGTGCAAAGCCGAAGTGACTGGTGCAGAACAAGAACTATGTTATTGGGCCTAAAAATGCCCTGCAATCGATTTGGTTTCCCCACGGCAACTTTAAAGAACAAGTAATGTTCACCTCATCTGCTCTTGTGCTCATTCTGTACAACAGCCAGGGTCCCTTCAGAGCAGATCTCGCCAGGAGACATCCAGTGGTTGGACCGGTACCGAAGTTACTGAGTGAATAAACAGTGAGTAAGATGTGGGTCCAAGCAAAACAAACTGCATACTATTCCCTTTTTGCATATTTCTCCGATGGGAGCCCAATCCTCATAAATTCTCTCCACTGAGTAGCATTGCTATGAGCAACGGCCAATGAGAACTGAAAGCAAAACTGTTCATGCCCTTCTGTACGGTTACACTATCTACACTGTAGAAGCTTAAATTTCACCTAGGACATAAGGATTCTCTGCAATAGTTTCACTCCATGATTCTGAACGTGACAGCCACTTTGTATTCAGATCGCGATGCACACAAGATTGGCCAGAGAAAAAAAGGGCAACCGGGTGTAGTTATTATCATTTATTAAGGAGTTTTTACAGTTTTCACTATGGCGCGGCGCGGCGCGAGAAGTAAACCTCTGTGGGCTGACTTTTCGCCTCACACTGATCGTCCAATTTGCTGCTTTGCAGCAGCGGCAAAGAATGCCACGAAGCATTAGTTGCCGCAGACCGAAGTGCGAGCTCGCAAAGTGACGCGCCGCGGCAAAAAGCATACAAGGATCACCTTCGCCTCATTTATCGCAGCGAGTTCGAGCGAGCCGCACTGCGTTGCCACGTCTTATCCTTAAACATAGGTCGCGGCGCAGCGCGTCGAAGCTGTAAAAACTTCTCCACACAACTACTGACCAGACCTTGATGCTTATGTGCTTGAGTGAATAGAATGTTTGATTTTTCATTGATCTGTTGTGATCTACTCTGGAATGTTCTGGAAGCTCACCTCTTGAAGTATATGAACCCCTCCATTGTCATGTATCTTCGTATTCCTACGCTTCGCTACCTATTCACTCGCCTGTACTACTATTCTGGTTTTTATAATAAACTATTAAACTACGACTACCGGGCGACCACAACAACTGGCGATCAGCAACTCGAAGGACCAACCAAGGGACAACCACAGTAGATGTTGGGACTGTTAGTGCAATCCTTGAAACACAAGCCCCGCAGCAACAGAAGACGCTTGACGCCGTGATGGAACGAATGGAACGCCTGTTCACTTCCATGAGTGTCATTCCAGCTGGTGTTCTTGCCTCGACTGTCGAATTCATCACAAATTCGCTCTCGGCACGCATTCGTGAACTCATATACGATCCGTATAAGGGCTGCATGTTCGAAATATGGTACAATTGCTACGAGGACATCATCGCAAACGACGGCTCCACCCACGACGACGCCGCAAGAGCTCGTCTAATGGTCTCGAAGTTGGATGCCGTTACGTGAACTCGCTTCACGAACCACATCTTGCCAAAAAAGACATCTGACGTCTCTATGGATGTAACCGTAAGGACACTCAATGAGCCGTTTGGGCACAATAGGTCCGTTCCCGCCCGTCTCTTTGCCTACCTTTGGACACAACAAAACAGCGAAACTATCCGCGACTACACCAAACATGTCGATCAACATCATGAGATTGCCGAATTCAACGACGGCACGTCCGGAGAAATAAAGTGCTGCGTATGGATCTGTAGCCTCTCCAATCCAAAAGACGCCAACATCCACGCTCATGCTCTTTTCAAAATAGAGTACAATCTGCAGACCACGCTCAAGGAACTCAGTGCTGGATCTAGCAGTCCATGGACATCGGACAAGATGCTATGCTCCTCGGAAACCAACGTTTATCATCACTGTCTGGTATCAACGCCGTAAATGCCAAGAAGAACCAATCACGGCACCCACCATCACCCTGCTCCGATGTGGAGGACCGCCCTGGGCTAAGGGGTGCAACTTCGTAAGTAAGCCGTGCCACGACTGCAAATGTGGAAAATCACATTTGCAGTCGTGGCACGGCTTACTCACGAAGTTGGAGAAGCCACGAAGCATTTCTTGCGCAGCCCGCTGCGAGGTCGCAAAGTGAGGCGCCGCGGCAAAAAGTGTGCAACGGTCACCCTCGCGTCATTTGCCGCAGCGAGCTCGCCCTGCGTTGCCGACTGAGCGAAAAACAGAACTTAGGGTCATATGCTCATGCCGCCACAGCGCCTGCGGATACGCACGCTGTGCTATACGCATAAGACGGGGCGTGGCTTGTAACATGCGAGTAAAGTTAGGCAGAGTTCCAGAAGAATGCCCAAGATGATGAGTTGAACACTATAATTTGTTTAAATCCTCTTATATAAATCATGATAGTGCAACAAAATTTTCTGAAGCGCAGACGTAGGGGGACTAGCACGTGATCGCATGCGCTCGAGGCTTAATTATAGACTGTGCCTCGCGACGATGCGAAGCTGATGGGGCATTCGGCCGATGTTTCGTCATAGGTGCATAGACGTAGTGGAGGTCGGCGCATTCGTTGTTTTGTCAGCAGCTAGCGGTCTCGAGCCCTCCAGGCGAGACTGTGTTTACAACGATTTGACGATGCGTAGCAGCAATGTAAGCAGAGCCGCCCCTCTGCTGGCGCTTTCGGGGGATGATGACGTCCTCTTGCGATATGCTCTTGCGCGCCTCTCTTTGAGGTCTCTTGGGGGTTATGCAGCTTGAGGGTCCGTCTGTTTTTAAGAAGTGCGATCAAATACACAGGATGAAGGACGCGTCATCATAAGCTGTTGTGACATTTTCTGAAACCAGTTGTGCAACTTGTGCAGTTGATCAAACTTTCTAAATATTTCCTAACTTTGTTCCATCACTTTCGAGATTTGCAGAGTGCGGCTGCAGTAATAACAGACAGATGACATGACATGACAGATGAGCCGGGGCCCCGTAGTCCAGAAGAACATGACTATAGGTGTCCACCGAGCGAGAAGGAGTCCGCCATGGCCCAATAGTGGGAAAACGGCGGGGTACGGGTCCATCGATGGAGATTGGGTCTGCAGGAGCCCATTAACGGGGAAATGCCAGGTGACGGGTCCAGGATGGGAATTTGGGCTGTTCTGGCCCAATACTGGAAAAAGCGCCAGGATACGGGTCCAAGGATGGAGACTGGGCCCGCAAGGTGCCGATTAGTGGGGAAAGCGGCGGGATACGAATACCACCGATGGATCGGGTCTGCTCTGGCCCAGTAGTGGGAAGAACGCGAGGATACGGATCCACAAATGGAGGACGGATCTGCCCTGGCCCAACAGTGGGATAAGCGCCAGGATACGAGTGCACTGATGGAGACTGTGTCCGCCGCGGCCCAGTAGTGGGGAAAACGCCAAGATGCACGTCTGCTGGTGGAGTAGTGACACGCTACGCGCTCATTCGTGTCTAAGTCGCCATCTCTTCTTCCTCTCCGTTGGCTGTTCATAACGGGTCCATAGGCATGTAAGAAAAGTGACAAAAAATAGTAGGTAGTATCATTATACCGGGAAGTAGCTTTACATGTAGATGCGTGGTTAGGAATTTGCAGGCAAGGGTAGGATGGCGAGAATTTAAATAAAGCTGTTGTTTAAATTTTAGGAAAAATGGACGATTTCGAGAAATAAAACATCGATCTAGGGGTGATTTGACATGCTGATTACGAATATGACATCTATTTTGCATCAAAATGCAGTTTCTGAGCTGTTTCAAGCGTATATTAGCAGGTACAATATCCCTCAGAATCGTTTGAAACTTGACATTCTCATCCCGTATTCGGTGCGTTTTGTATCGTGATGTCCCTTTTCAACTGTTAAGGCTTGGAATAGGTGTACCTTCTTCCCTGAAACTACTGGATTTGCATTTATAAAGCATTTGATGAAAGCACATTTGAGCTTCATTCATTTGATCAAATATCACGTGGGAATATCCGCTAGGAAACTAATTCATAAAAACGAAAAACCAATTCTTTGAATGGAAAAGTTTGCTTCTGAAAAGGATGGTGAAGTGCCTCGAGCGAGATTTCTTATGAATATTACTAAATATCAGTTCATTTCACGTTTTTCACTCCGGGATCGTAGTCAATTCGGCATTGTTGACATGGTTGCATTCTTAGCTCCAGAAAATCAATATTAACAAAATAAGTACGGAGTGACGACGGCATTGTATCCTTGAGGTACGTCTGCAGGCACAGTGCGTATCTGCTAGGCATTTCTCACACCTCTGGCGATGGATTAGCAATCGATTAAGTTTTACTTTACTTGATTTACAGGTGTTTCGGGCCACTTTTGTCGTGTTCAAACAGCACCCACAAGAAGGAGGCGGGTCCACCTCTGAGATGCACCGGTGCCCAACAGTCTAAAAGCGTCAAGGGGCGGGAGTGTCATATCCTCTTACCACACCGTTGGACCCGGCAGCCGGCGGGTCCTCACTTCTGGACGCCGGCGCACTATCTATCCGAGATTGGGCGCTGTAGTCACTGCTTCATAGACACCAATCCATCAACGGAACTTACCGTTGTTGGAGAAGTACGCCTGCCTTTATTAGAGAAAAAAACAGTACATGACGTGTTCTTCTGCGCGTTAGGACTCTATCAGAGCGCAATATTGGTAAGTGTCAAACGATGACACCGTGTAACAGGTGTATAATGTGTATTTGTATCCTTTGCTCCATTTCACACCACCTCTGTTGTTGGTTCCCTCTCATTCGAACCCAACCATACCCCACCGCCCTCTTTTATACTCAAGCTAACACTTTGCCCTACCATAACATGCAAGATCTTGCTTCCATTCTCTACTATTAGACCACGGCAAATCGGTCGTAAGTAGCTTCTATTATTCCAATCAACGGAAGGCTGCAGCTGAACCAAGACGGGAGGGTACTGCTCTGCAGCGGGTCCACAGGGTAGAAGAAAGGCAGCAAGAGAAAGCAGTGCGATGGTACATTTTCCGTTGATTTTTCATTAGAAATATTGGTAGGACGACAAGTTATATTGGTGTGTTTATGAGTTAATACGAGCGAAGCGAACATTAGGGGAAGTCTGGAAGTCTGGCGGTAGCCGGACGGCCAGACTGGTTAGTTCTATACCAGCAAAAGCCAATCCATACAAAACCCATACGCACACCAATGGATCTGCATGGGTTTTGCATGGGTATGCATGGGTTTTGCATGGATTTGAACACTGTTGGTATAGAACTATTGATTAAAAGATTACATGCTCTATTCGTGAGATTTGCGTCCTTCAATCCCATGCAAAACAGTTTATTAAACTTCCTGAGTAGAATGAGTGATACTGACCTTTGATTACGGGACCGTATAAAACGAAAACGGCAGGTACGACGCGGCTAGAAGGAAAGAGGTTGGGACAGAAGGAGAGGATGGGACGGATGAGGGCTGTGTCGGCACGGACGTTCCGAAAATTACAGGAAATGGGGGACTGCTATAGAAGAAATGCGGTGGCGTTAGTCGTGATGGAGATGCTACTGGATGGGTTCACAACTGCGATAGTGGTTCGGCAGTGTCCAGCAGCGGCGGAAGTGCCGGTCGACGAGTCCACAACTGCGCGAGCGGTGCGCCGGCGTCCAGCAGTGGGAACAATGCCACTGGACGGGTCCACAGCTGCAAGAGTTGTGCGCCGATGTCCAGTAGTGGAGGAAACCCTATTGGAAGAGTCCACAGCTGCGCCTGTGAAATGACGAGGTCCAGTAGTGGGAACTTATCACTCGAACGCGTGGCGAGCGAAGGGAGTTTGAAAAAAGCCTGAAAGTCCGGCGTAAGCCGGACGATCAGGCTGGTGTAGCTTAAGAAAAAAATGAATGTGTTATCCCTTATAACCGCTATTTTCTCTCGCTATTTCTACCTTTTTTATCTCGCTTATTCTCTCGCCTTTTGTATTACCAAACACCCGCATAATGTATCGAAACAGATTTTCCCGCCTTTTGTGTTGCCAAACAAAATCTTGACCCATTCTCCAGGAAAATCTATTGCCAATCAAAATTTAATCCCGTAACATGTATTGCCAAATACTCCTCTTGCCAAATGTATCACCACCAAGGTTCAGAGCAACTCGTATAAAGACATCATGGTGGGTATGTTTCAGAGAGAAAAGGGGGAGTCAGAGCAACGCCAAGCAGCAAGAATGGCAGGAACGTCAGCTGTCCACTGGAGGGTGCTAGGGACACAGTGCTAGGATCCAGAGCTGCCTGAGGATGCGAGTGCAGTCACCAGTGGGAAAGACGACACCAAACGGGTCCGCAGTAGAGTGATGGGGCGCGTGAGACAGAATGTGGTGAAGATGTTGAGAAACCGGTCCACCTAAGTATGTCGGTGCTTAGTAATATGGAGTACCCCTGTCCTCTGCTGGGTTTGGGTGCACCGACACCCCGTCGTGGGCAAGATGCGGAGGAACGGGTTTACTGACGCGAGAGGATGCGACGGCGTAGACGAGGGAGAATTGTGCCGGCTCCTATACCAGGTGAAAATCCTTCACCCTCACACTTGCAAAGTTTGCGAAGGACGTCTCGGAGTTGAAAGGTGGAGAAATGCGAAAAAAGGGAGCACTAATAGATATGTGGTGTGGGTCATGATGATGCAAAAGTGTGTGGGCAATGTGTCTGAGATTGGTTCAATCAAACCTTTGTCCCGCTCTTCACAATCGACTCGCACTAATTTGGAGCGCGATTTCACCACACTTGCTCATGCAAACTTAAATGTCAGTGGGGACGAGCTGAAATCCAAGGGCGAGAGAACACCTGGGAACAAATGCAACATTTTGTCTCATCATGACCCACACCTCTAGTTGGGGAATGGCTGGCGCGTTTTGTGGAAAGTCTCACATGGAAGCGCAACATCGGTCCACTCCAAGAAATAGGTGAAGAAATACTCAGGCGCATTCACTAGGCAAGCCGACAACAATTCTGAGGGACCGGCAGACCCGGCAGCTACTTTTGTTTCACGAGGCGAGTTCCGGTCAATGATTAGAATGATGCGGGCATACCGGGCAAGTTTCCACACCATTCTAGTGCCGGGCGAGCCGACACGCTGAATTACAGGTGACAAACACAAACAATAACATTTGGTTTTCAATTCATAACTTTATTTTCGTCCTTCGAATACCACTGTACGGTGAACAACGTCTGTTATAACATCTTGTGGCGTTATGAAGGGTAGTTTTGATGTTGGTTACTCTGATAACTGTGCAGCACGAACTCAGCCCGAACGGCGCAATGGTTCAAGTAGAAACGCTGGCAGCAACGGTTCATCCCTCAGCATTTGCTGCTAAAGGAACGAAAGCTTGAGCAGCAATCGAGAGGAGGATGGCAGCAACTGGGAACCGTTGCTGCCAGGGTTTCTACTCGAGCCTTTACGCCGTTCGGGTTGCGTTCCTGCTGCACAGTTATCAGAGTATGTCTTGATGTCTTCTTCAGGTTACCCTGGTAGTGTGTCGGCTCCCCTTATATTGCAGGGTGTTTCATCTATGGAGTAAAGATTATTTTAAAAATTGTTTGAGATCGATCTCTTGGGGTCGTGAATCGTATATTAAGTTGAAAAGGAGCCATTTTAAACGCTAACTGATGAGGATCGAGCTGGAGTAAGTTTACGGAGGCTAGTCATCAGAATTCTTTCAGGAATTGAAATGGCTATTTATTCATGTTCCCTTATAGGTGCTTAGTGGTGGCAGACGAAAGACAACACGTCGTTGAGTACTTGATGCTGAAAGAATTCCAAAGAGTTTTCGAATAGAAGGATGTTCTCACACGAACGTGATTTAAGATGCCAATGACAAACCGTGTATGATCTATTAGCTCACAGAGGGCGCCTGATTCGACTTTGTCTGCAATTACGACTTTGCCCACAGAATGCGTCTGGAAGGATATTTTAGTGGATGGCAGTAGCTCAGGCAATAACACCGTGCGACCCGACGGCCAAATTGGCCGGAGCGGACCACCCGAGCTACCGAATTTGTGGGCGTGGCCTGTTACCGGGCGACCCGAGGGAATTAAGTGAAGCATCGGGCGACCCGAGGGCATGATAGGAACCCACCTGGTGGGCCGAGGGAATACTAAAAATTATCGGGCGACCCGAAGGCAAAGCTTGCGGAATTCAAGGCATGTGAAGGAAGCATCTCCAAATTGCATTAGAGAAGAGATTTTCATGCTAGCTAGATGCTTTTCTTCTGCATTTTTCCAAAGAGTGGTTACTGGGAGACCAGTCAAGTTTTTTGAATGAGTCCCCGACTAAGAAAATCACTGGTTGCTCATTGAATTTGAGCACGGATTATGCTATGACATAGACTTGTGAAATCCTTAAAAAATCGAGAAAGAATGGAATTGATCTAGTAGGAGTGTTCAATGGTCCGGAACCGCTCTCTGTACAGCAAATTGCTCTTTTTGGTCTTCTGATTGTCTGCGCATCCGCACGTTTCACTGTCGTCGCCGTTCTCATTTTTAATTGATCTTAAGGTGTGGGATGGCGAGCAAATCCGAGCCACTGATATCTCATAAACATACATTTGGCTAAGAAGAAAAAGCAATGAGCAAAAAATTCAGAATGCCTACGAGATGGATCAGTTGCTCTGGAATTTCTTACTGTGCAGGGCCGCGCGCTCACAATGGATAGCGGTGGACCCGTAGCACCCTAATTCCTAAAACGGACCCGCTTTTCTCGCAAGGTGGGCCTCCACATCCTCGACGTGTCCCAGAGGAGTGATGACAAGAACAACATTGAAGTCAAAAAGGCATGGTGTGTCGACACGAATGGCCGAGTGGATAAGAAAGCGGATTCCCAAGACAGAGTTTGGTGTGAACTCAGAACCCCAAAAACAAGTTTCTGATCGCATCCAACAACGAAGCAGTGAAAACAAGTTGTCGACAAGCTTTTCGGGCGAACAACTTGTCGGCAAGGAAGTGTGAAAACAACTTGTCGACAAGCTTTTGGAAAAGCAAGTTTCGGATGCGATCAGAAACTTGTTTTTGGGGTTCTGAGAAGGACAGGTTCGGATCCTAAAGGTTGGAAGGGCTGCGATAAAGCACTGGTTGGGGGTTGAAAAGTTTGCATTTTCCTTTCCGGACATTCTATGTTGAAATCTGCTTGTCTCCAAGCTACCACGAGCAGGTAAGCGCAGGTAGGGTTGATTTTGACTTTGACTGCCAAGTGAAGTGCGGGTGAGCCGACAGCAGTTACAGTGCGACCCGACGGCCATTTCAGAGCGACCCGAGGATAACGCGTCGGGTCACCGGGTAATCGCCGTCGGGTAGCCCTGTGTTATTGCCTGAGATATGAGTGGAAGGAATAACACCATATGCACATAAAAAAAGGCAAAAAAATGGATCAGTTGGCCGAAAAATGATGAGGTCGTAGTTGCGGACAAAGTCGGATCGGGCGCCCTTTATGAGCTTATAGACTGTAGAACGCATGACAGCTGTAAATTTTCTATTCAGAACAATAAAAATATCAGTGTTAGACGTGTTTGTTGACATTTTTTTTTGGTTGAAAGAGCTATATAATACCTTTAAAAGGATTCCTGCAGTACATCAAGATGTGTACCGGGCAAGTCGGCTGCTAAGTGGACTAGGATAAGGAAAGAGGAGAAAAATGTCGACGTTAGTCAATTCTGTCTGTGGGACACGCCCCCATCCAATTTTATCTGAGCATCGTAGAGGCACTGAATGCGTAAAAAGAGAAAAGGGTATATGAGTAAAGACTTGATTGCTCACCTTTCTGGAGTCAATAAGCCGAAGATCGTTGAGCTCTAGGTGAAGCTCTGGGAAACTTTCTGACGTTTCACGTTTTGGTACCTACATGTAAAGCAATGGGGAAGTGTACTCAGAACAAAAAGAGGGAAAGACTTACATACAACACTTGTTTTCCGCCTGCAGTAACCGGCGGAGGCTCTACCTAAAACCAAGTTCGTTCAACGTTATGATCTTAGTTCTTATTATCTTAGTTCCACCTACCTTGCTAGCACCTTTCTTTTTGGTCTTCGACCTAAAATACAGTAGTAAGGTTGTAGAGCCTTGCACAACAAGGTCGAATGGGTACTCTTTACCTTTTGGACTTCTTTGCATGCATTAAGACGACCGACAGTTTGAATAGTAGTCAAAACTTCATTCTCGTTGGCTTATATGATGAAGAATGCACATTATCATCATATGAGGATATCAAAAGATGTTTTACCTGTGTAAACTCCAAACTGCGTTTGAAATGTGATTGCTGAGTGGCTCAACACATATTCTCCATGCATGAATGTAGTTTGGTGCCTGCCGAACTCCCTCGTTTGAAGTTCTAAAAGAAATTGCAACAGCAGAGAAGTTCACAGTCTTTTCGTCGATCGTCTTGTAGATTTTCTAATTCGTGCTCAGAACCCCAAGAACAAGTTTCTGATCGCATCCGAAACTTGCTTTTCCAAAAGCTTGTCGACAAGTTGTTTTCACACTTCCTTGCCGACAAGTTGTTCGCCCGAAAAGCTTGTCGACAACTTGTTTTCACTGCTTCGTTGTTGAAAACAAGTTGTCGACAAGCTTTTCGGGCGAACAACTTGTCGGCAAGGAAGTGTGGAAACAACTTGTCGACAAGCTTTTGGAAAAGCAAGTTTCGGATGCGATCAGAAACTTGTTTTTGGGGTTCTGAGTGTATAGAGCAATTTATGCTAGGATGCGTGTGTCAGACGCACGCATTCATTAGCGAATGATTTTCCATGAAGACCGGTCAACGCAGCATGCATTTCAACAATGAAAAAAAGGTGCGGACGTAAATGCATGCACCTGCTTCAGCGATGCGACTCGCCTGATCCTTCATCATATGGACGCACTAGCGTCAAACGCACGCGAATTCAGCAAATCATACCATTCTTAAGAAGGAGTACGCTATAGTCAACACATTCTGAAAGTTTCTATTCGAGCCCCTCGGAGCCATTCGAACGAATGAATAATATTCGAACTGGGATTTCTGAAACTATTCAAATTCAAATATTCGAATATTATGCCCTCCGAATATTCCAATAATCGAATGACTTTTAGTTGTCAAGTGTTAGATTGGCGTGAACGTCCTGGTCTGATTTTTGAAGACTATGATTTCCTCCAAATTTAAATTTCCTTCCGTTGTAAGGAACTTATGACAGAAACCATGCCTTCTACTCTGTGGAATGCTCGTCGCTGCTAGAAATAATGGAAAACTAGAGATGCAGAGGCAGTGCAGTACCATTTTTCTCCATTTTAGTTGATTTTCCTGTAACGTTGTGGGCAACCCATTTCGAAATACCCGCGTTGCCTACCGATCCCACTGCCTAAAGGCAGCACCCAAGGAAATTTTCGTTCCTGAGATTCTGATCGTTCTGGATGCTCAGCACTAGTCGCAACAATTCTATGAAGGTTGCACAGTCGTGGACACCA
The DNA here is from genome assembly GCA_037903475.1 of Ancylostoma caninum. Taxonomy (NCBI): domain Eukaryota; kingdom Metazoa; phylum Nematoda; class Chromadorea; order Rhabditida; family Ancylostomatidae; genus Ancylostoma; species Ancylostoma caninum. The sequence continues at coordinate 246,663 of JBAJFG010000358.1, read as the reverse complement.
ACAGTCTCAAAGTACAAAGGGATTAGATACATGCTAGCATTCAGTTAGTATGAGTTGTATGAGTTGTATCACGGAATGAATGAGTGTTTTCCTTGATAATCACTCACTTTTCTTACTCAGACACTCGCGCGGTTCAACCGCAGTAGAAACCGAATTGAACCGCAGTTGTACTTGCGGTTCAAAGCAACTTTTTCATGGCGGAACGCGCCACTTCCTGGTATCGTAGTGGAACGTGGCCTATTAAGGCTGCGGTTCAACCGCCAGGGACAAAAGTAGGCGTTCGGCTCTGGGTCAGCTTCAGGTCCAAAAAGCGGCTCAGGAAGTAATTGTAACGCAGCCAGACACTGCCAAAGAGCGACAAATTAAAATGTGAACTCAATTTATTGCAAATCCGCAATGAAATCCAACAAGTTCTTCATTTATTTGAGAAAAACAACAAGATTAACATGTGAAGAAATATGGTACGAGAGTACAAAAAAAAAGAAAACAAATTACTTCATCATGAGGAGAATAAGAGTGAGAACAAAAACAAAATGGTGGCAGTGGAGCACAAAGAAACACAACGACCACACTATTGTGACGTGATTTCATCACGTCGATACAAAAAAGCATCGTTAAGGAACGAATCAGAAATAAAAGCAATTGCGTGTGGAATGGATTTTAAGCCTCCGGAATGGTCGTAATTGTCGTACTAGTTTTTCACAAAACTCCAAAAGGCTGTTAGTAACTAGGATGCATTGGATTGCATTTTCTGGAGTGACCCAAAAGTATTATAGCATGAGTTTCGAGAAATTCGAAACAGAAACGCCCAATTTGATTGCCCAGCATCAACTGATAATGTGTTCAGGAATTCAAAAGGTACCTCAGACTAACATATGAAGAAAATCCAAGACGTTTTTTTGGCGAAAAACTGAATTTAGACTTAGATCTGCAGCGAAGCATGGTGAAAACAGTACTCACAACGCTCTTCCTATGCTCTGGCGCAATTTGACGGCCCACCCCGCTCTTACAGTCTTACGCCTGAGTAGTTCCTGCTTGCGGCTTTCATAATCGCGGCCGAGTGCGAGCCAGTATCTGCAATATCCTATTGTTGTTTCAGGCTGGTAAGAGATGGCTAAAACATACCTAGTAGGCTTTTCGGCGAGGGCTTCAGGGTCGGCGAAGATTTCGCGCACTCCGAGTTTTAAACCTTCGAGGAGACAGCCTGCAAGAGATCAACCGTGAAATGTTTTGCATCCTCAATCTTTTCGATTTGCCGCACTCACCGATGAGGTAATTTGTGACGACATCGGGTAGATTCAGCAGAGAAGGCACCTTGGCATTCTTTCCGGTTAAACGACACGCATATTTTTGCACTTCGGTCGGTGGAGAGCATGCCTGAAGCAAATCTCAGCTTGTTTACGACAATTGAAGTAAGAGAGTAAGAACACTAACTTTGACTAAATAACGACGCACAAAATCAGCGCAGTGAGTCATGTGGTCATCGTCGCGAGCACGCGACGGAACTTCCCAACTTTCAATGAAGGAGTCTTCAAAAATTGAGAAAAGGAAAGAAAACGATCATTGTTACAACTAACGATACAAGCCAGCTATCTCCATGGGTTTCCATCACTGATGACAGCAGAGTTGTCTTCAGTGATGGGGCACCATTCCACTGGGCGTTCGACCTGTTAAAGTGTTCGAGTCGAGACAGGCAGGCAGGGAGGGAAGGGAGCAAGAAGAGAGAAAGAAGGGAATGAGGAAAGGAATGAGGTGAGCCGCAGCTTTAGCGGCGTCGGATTAAATCGATCGATTTTCGAATTTGCGCGCCCACGCAAATGTGCACGTGGCGCGGCTGCGGGGCGATCACGGCACGTGCTGGGCTGAATAGGGGACGTGCTGCACGAGGAAACGTGCTGCTATCGCCCCCAAATTCAAAAAATGGGCGGGGACCAGCGTGTTCCTGCTGCGGTTCAACCGCCCGAGTGTCTGAGTAGGCACAAGGCATACAGCGACGCTGTCGCTGCGACCGTTCACTACCACAAGTTTTCTCACAGTGGCTCCTACTCAAGCACTTTCACCGGGTTGACTGCATTCAAGTACCGGGAAGGCCGCAACATGCCAGCGGCTTGCCCGGTAAACCGTTCAGTGCATTGCGGGGGATCCTCCTCCATGCAATGAAATACAGTTTTAAGCAAAAACAACAACAAAACACGATTTTTAAAGCGCTGCCGTTTACGACTGCCACATCCCTCTACAAATCTTACAGCAAGATTTGTCGTGAAACCTTAATACGTCTCATTTCAAGTAATAGCACGACGCGGCTTCTCGATGACATCAATACCTTCAGTACAGAACGCATGATGAGATGTTTTCATACGATTCACCTAGATATTCCGTAGATGAGGGACAAGCAGCAATGAACCATTGTGACGACAGCAACTTACGCTAGACATCATCTTCATAGGAAGCGATGGCAAAAAAAGATCCGTGCAAAGCAGAGAACTGCATGAGGATTTCTTTCTCTGCTTTGTATGAAAGAATTGAACCAGTGCCACATTATTTCAAACATTCTATCTATATAACTCATCCTTACATGGAACAGTTGTGGAGACTTCATCTAAAAAAAACCCCGACGACAACGCTCAGCTATGCGTGGCGCAGCGTAGCATAGCATATGCTGTGCGCCAGGCTGGTTGAAAGATGCGGTACTGATTGATCGGTTGAGTAGGTTGAGTCATACGCATTTCCGTAAGATTCGACCTACAGCAGAAAGATCAAGGCAGATCAGGAAAAACTTACGTTGCTCCAACAGCGGATCATGCTGCTCCTCAAGAACAGATGAAAAAAACCCAATGTTCTCACGTCCCTCCATTGATTATCACTTCTATATCACATCACATTATCATTTCTGCATGACCGGGGCCTGCCCGGTATTCCAAATGTGTTATCGGCCTGACCGGTATACCCGCGTGTTTTAAATCAATGACCGGGGCCTGCCCGATGTCCAGAAAGTAAAGGCCGGGGCCTGCCCGGTGTCGAGAAAGTAAAGGCAGGGGCCTGCACGGTACCTCAGTTTTGATGTCGGCCTGACCGGTGAAAGTGCCTGAGTATGCAAACGCGCTATTCCAAGCAAGCAATGTGATAAGAAACAAGAATATGTATGGTTTTGCTCTCATCATTTCCATTCATATTCTTCACTGCGACGATGAACTGAAGTATGCCCTGGGCCTTATGATAGCATTCGTCTTCATTCACATCTCCTTATGCCCATGGCATACCGCACAGCTACACCGTCACCATGAAGGAAATTATCTCAAATCTATCGTTATCTCAAACATTTTGTCTAGAAAACCCATCGATAAATAAAACACTCGCGGAAACTACATTCAAAAACAAAATCCCGACAACAACACCCAGCTAGGCGCCTCGCCGCTTAGCAGATGAGGCGCGCCACGCCGAGTGAGAGGTACAGTCGTGGTTGTTGTATCCTGTAGCTTGAGTCATACGGATTTCCGTACGACTCGATCTACAGCAACTAAGGTAGATTAGCAAAACTTACGATACTGTAATGAGAGATGATGCTGCTCCCCAAGAACAGATAAAGTAAAAAGAACCTAGCAAATAGCGAAAAAGAACCTTTTTTTCTACAAAACCATTTTGTCGAAAATTCCCGGGAGAGGAAACTAATGTTACAATCTAATCGAATGCACCACTTCTCATTTCCTTCATTTCAGTTTGAAGCCACTATCATACTTGAGAGTTGTTTTTGAGATTTTCGCATGACAAGAAACTCCAGTAGCTGCGGACCACAATGGTATATGTGATTGTATGAAAAAGGTGCCGAAAAAACCCGTTTTTAAGCCCCACATATTGAGGAGCCTTTGTTCGGAGCAAATGCGAGATTACAGTGTTCTCACCTCATGTATTCTTTTGCTGGTCACACATAGAGCGCAGTTTCTATTCTGGCAGGGAGTGGATGAGGAACTCTTACGACGGGGAGTGAATTATTGAGGAAGTGTCCTAGCCCTGCCCTCGGCTCCACCCTGAATCTCTTCAGCGATGGTCCGAAAACTTGTTCTTTCAGCAGTTTTGCGCGGAATCACATGTACGTTGTCACTAGCAGCTCCTGGAGATCCTTCTCTCATGGAAACCTCAAAAACGATTCTGAGATGGGACGCTGCCTTCAAACCATGGTGGGTATGCGGGTAGTATCGAAGTGATCCATGCGTGACATTTCTTATTTAGCACCTCTTCTGATCCTTCTCGACGCGTATCTGAACTTCTTCGAGCAGCCACACAGACGAAGACTTTCTCCTACACTGACCAACTTACTAATTATTTGAAGAACAATTTCATATTGCATGAGCCAGGTAAGGTTTCCACTCCATAGGATTCGGCCGTTTTACTGCACAGCACAATACATCAGGACGATTTCTCATCATTCCGAAGCCGTACGGCGTGTCTTGTGTCGGCGAACCACAGAAGGAGGGTGGAGTTTTCGAGAATAGCGTTTATAACAGGGAAGATAGCGATGTTATACCAATGGTGGGTGAACAATTTGTTTTCCGCAACGTTTGAGGATTTCAGAAGCCTCTGGCTTCAGAAAAAGCTGGCTGATCGAAGCGTGACCATTTCGGAATGTATTCCCGGTCTTGCACGAGTGTTCAATGAACTCGGTTTGACTTTTTGCACGGGACTTGAGAGAACAACAAAAACAAAGTTACCTTGGCGTGTAGCATTTATCATTCGTGGCTCATCTATGCTTCATCTCTGTCAGTTGCGCAGCAGGAACGCAGTTTGAGCAATGTTATACGTTTAGATCACAGCCTACATTTTGGCGTAGGTTTCTTTCCGTCCCCCGGCTCAACCATCACTAAATTTTTGGAAATTATGTAAGCATCATCTACTAGTGACAGTTTGTAAAAAAATACTAAGCAAATTTACACTCAAAAATGGCAAACTGCGATTCCACGCTTCTCAACTGCTCCATTTCCAAGGAAGCATGAATGACCTATTCGTTTGTGTGAGTATGGTCTTAGGTAATCACATTTGTAATGTGACTAGCGCCCCTTCGGAACGCTAGAAAGTGAGGTGGGGCAGCCACATGGGGCATGTGCAAAAGCTCCGCACTTGCCAACTCCCTAGAAAATTTAAAAAAGCAAAACTAATCATTAAATGGCCTCAGATATGAAATCCCTCGTGCTTTTCCTTTACTAGGGGTCAAGGCAGAAGCATTTTCCATCGGCAGACCTGTATCCTCCCATTGCTCCATACTATTGATCCAAAGTGAAATCGTATCCTGGTGTTCTCCGCACTGTTGAGCCACAGCGAGCCCGTTCACCGTCAGCAGAACCGGACCCATCTTATACAGTGCGTTTTATAATTATAGGGACACCCCATTTTTCGACCATAGCGAGCTTCATCGTAAACCGATCGCCCTGACTCTTGCTCCATTCGATTCAGAATGCGAATTAACCCCGAGAAACATACTTTCAGCTAGCATTCTTGATACATAAGATTTTTATAGTAACAAATCGAAAACACCGTGTTTCAAAATTATAGGGACACGTTCCTATCTTCAATCACTTTATTAGGAAAAAACAAAAGAAAAACAGCAGAACATGTATCAGTATTTTGTGGATCCTCCTTGTTTCACTGCCACTTCGAACATCCTATCTAGCATGCTGGAGAAGACCTTCTTGATGAACCTTGGCTCAAGTGTACTCCAGACATCCATTATGGCCACTTTGAGTTCATCCGCAGAGGAGAATTGCTTATTGTGGGCATAAACCCGTCTGGCAATTACTCACCAGACATTCTCTATTGGATTTAAGTCTGGGGAGCATGCTGGCCATCCCAAAACCTGCACTTTATGCGTGCTCAGCCATGCTACAGTGGACCGGCTCGAATGAACTGCAGCGTTATCTTGCATAAAGATGAAATTCCTGTGGCGATGACGCTTCAAAAAAGGCAGCAGGTGATCGTTACGTATCTGTTGGTCTCGCTACTATCCATTCTACATGAGACAAAGGCCAACGATAACACCCCAATGCTAGAAACTGCTTCCCAAACCATACAACTTCCTCCACCGAAGTTCTTCCTTGAGAAGATGAGCGGTTTCTTGCGCAGATCCCTTCAGTACGACTTCGAACCATCCGGACCATCGAGATTAAACTTTTTTCATCAGACCAAATGACCTGTAAGGATAAACCAGATTAAGTCACTTTAACTTTTAACATTTATTGACACGTAGTTACGCGCATGCGAAAAACAAAGAACAAAACGGATAAAACAATAAAACCAGTGGATTAGAGCGACAACTGTGCATCACATTACGTGGATCAGTGAGAAAGCACTTAGGGAAAAGTTATTAGTTCCTTGGGCAGATCATGACTAACCTTATCCGAGTCTCTTGTGAAGTTTTTCTGCACGAAACGAAGTCGAGCACACTTGTGCGCTTGCTTAAGTCTTGGTGCAGGCTTCATTACTTGTCTGGTGATCTGCTTTGGCATCACTATTGTCCGCCAGATAGTCGTCCGTGACGCAGACAGCCCAAGATCTGCTTTCACTTCGCCCAGACTAACGGTGGAGTTGGAGAGAATGCGGCATAGATGTCTCGAAGTGGCTTCAGAGAGGACTCTTGGCCGGCCTGGATTCTTCTTTTTTCTATAACTGTTCGGATTCTTCAAATAATTGTGGATGCAATTTGCCGATCTTCCGATCTCAGCTGCGATCCCTCTGCAGGTGTATCCGTTCCTGCGCAAAATATCCACTTGAGCCTGTTCTTCCAGAGACAACCTAGACCCGTGGGGCATGCTTATCGAATGAGAAATACGGTGATATTTTCGATTTCGGTGATGATAATGGACAAAACATTCAGGTGTCCCTATAATTTTGAAACACGGTGTTTTCGGTTTGTTATTATAAAAATCTTATGTATCAAGAATGCTAGCTGAAAGTATGCTTCTGGGGGTTATTTCGCATTCTGAATCGAATGGAGCAAGAATCAGGGCGATCGGATTACGATGAAGCTCGCTATGGTCGAAAAATGGGGTGTCCCTATAATTATGAAACGCACTATATTGGCGGACCTGTATCCTGGCATCTTTCTCACTGCTGGGCCACGGCGGGCCCTTCCTCCATCAGTGCACCCGTATCCTGGCGTTCCCCACACCATTTGGCCACGGTGGGCACGTTCTTCGTCGGCGGACCAGTACCCTGGCGTCCCCCACACCTTCATGAAATCGTAACACTAGAAACTTCAGGAAACCCTTTCTGCACCAGCAATCACTACAACACTCCAACTCATTCTATTTTACATACCGCTATACATACATACTTTGGATGCTTGAATCATTACGAAATGCATTTTTCGGTCAGAAGAAAACATATGGCAGAAAATAAAAATACCAAGTGCACTTCATTATTTAAGACATCCTCCCAAAAATCTGCCGATTTTTCTGCAAATTATAGAATTTTCTCTCTGCCACACTGAGTCGCAAGTTACTCATCATATTGGCAATAAACTTGCAATCACATCTAGAATAAATTGGCTGCCAGCAAAGTTGCGCATGCGCATAGGACTGCTTCAGTGTATTTGAGTAGTTTCAGACAACTCAACTCTTGTCAGTCAAACGCATTCATTGCATCACAATACTGCGCTGCGGCAACACGTCGCGCGCGCGATGTTGTCGTCATTAACACAAATGCTTGCAGTTAGGATTTTTGCGATGATAAGCAAATATCCATCAAATCACTGCGACACATTGAAGTATCGCATACGCATGCACAACTACACTGGCAGCCTCAGATGTTCTTATGTTTGCGCGTGCAAAACTTGATGCATCCATGCACAACACAAACTAAAAGAGAGAAAATTTGGCGTGACAACTTTTCCAAGTGTCAAGCATGAACAACGCTCAGAATGCAGTAACTCTATGGAGAAACTAAGTAAGGGTAGAGACATTAGAGGATAGGATGGAGAAAAAGAATGAGAGACAGAATCGGGAGGAAACATGAGATGAGACAAGAAGAACAAAACAATAGAACCAACAATGTATGATGTAGTGAAAAACTCCGAAGCAAAAAATACCATCAACAAAGAACGAATACAAGCTTGAAACAAAAATAAGAGGGAGACTGGAGATAGCGGCAAAACCGGAAAGGAAAGTGAGTAGAAATGATACAGCAACGAGTATGGTCTATTAGCTCACAGAAGGCGCCTGATCTGACATTGTCTGCAATTACGACTTTGCCTGCAGAATGCGTCTGGAAGGATATTTTAGCGGATGGCAGTGGGGAAACAGTAGAATGGAAGGAACCACACCATATGGATATTTAAAAAAATGCAAAAAATAGATCAGTTAGTCGAAAAATGGTGAAGTCGTAGTTGCGGACAAAGTCGGATCGGGCGCCCTCTGTGAGCTAATAGACTGTACTTAAGCTCTCGCACCTGCAATCAAAAAAAAAATAAATCACCTACAACCACAGGTACATAGTTCCGCACGTTGTTCAATTCTCCTATGGCGCTAGTCTTATGCCGCACAATTGAGGTATTAAACACCTCAACGTGTAGGGTTTAGGAACCGCGTAAACCTGAAAATAGTGAACAAGCAAACAATAGAGGATAGAACACGCGAACAGAGGAATGAACATAAGAAGAACAAAGTACGGGATGAGAAACATCGTAATACATAGAAGATAAAAGATCTCACTCTGGGTGAAGAGAATGGAAGGAATTCCGAAAATCAGCGCAGCACTCGCGATATCTTCGCGGTAACTAATCAGTAATGCTGACCTTTCCGCAGCACTTATGCGTACTGTTCCCTTCAAAAAAGGGCGGTCCAGGCATCGGCAGCTGATTGGCTATGGTGCTGCCTCGAGGCAGCATCACCTCAATAACTGCTACCTTCGACATTACAGATGATATTCTGCTGCTACGTCCAAAGTGCAGCAGCAAAAGTGTGCGGATGTGCGGTGTCCAGTGTGCGGGTCAGGCTGAGCTCTCGGAGGATAGAGCTGCGCAATCCTCTGAGGGAGGACTCTAACATCACTGAGAACAAATGGTCATTTATGGGCGGCTCTAGCGCGAGTTGACCCACCCACCCTCATCACATACGACGTGACCCTCCGATGGTCAGCGCATCCGCACATTCAGTTCCTAAAACAGGTGCATTTGTGAATAGATTCCGCGCTAGCTCTTATATCAGTGTATATAAGGTTGAAAGTCTGCGTATATATGTAGACCAGTCTGGCCGTCCGGCTACCTCCGGACTTCCAGACTTCTTCTAATGCTCGCTTCGCTCGCACTAACTCATCTTGTAACCACACCAATGTAACTTATCGTCATACCAATTTCTCTAATGGAAAAAGAACGGAAAATGTAGCATCGCACTGCTTTCTCTTGTACTCTTTCCTCTACGCTAAGGAACCCGCTATAAAACAGTGACCTAGCGGACGACGCTAACCTCCCCTCTTGGTTCGCCTGCAGCTCTCCGTTGATTGCAACCATTAAGAGACCGATTTACCGCAGGATGATGACAGAAAGTGGTTGTCAGTTCTTGCACGTTATGGTTGAAAAAATGATAAAAGTTAGCTTGAGTATGAAGGAGGGTAGTGGGGTGCGCTTAGGTACAAATAAGAGGGAATCAACAATGGAGATGGTGGGAGCAAAGGATATAAATGCACATTATATACCTGTTACATTATACATTATATACCCTTTGACGGTGCCATCGTTTGAAACTCACCAATATTGCGCTCTGATAGGGTCCTAACGCGCAGAAAAACTCGTGCTGTACTGCTTTTTTTATAACAGGTGTAGGCGCACTCCTCCAATAACATTGGACCTTGATAGGTGCCTTTGACACTATACTGACTGCTATGCGCAGTATCGGATAGAGGTGCGCCGGCGTACAGAAGTGAATATTCGCCGGCTGACGGGTTCAGTGGTGTGATAAGTGGATTTCATTTGATCTCCCCCTCCTCCTCTTGACGCTTTTAAACGTTGGAAACTGCCACACCCTTATCACAGCGATGGACCCGCCTACCCCACTTTTGGGCGCCGCCGTACACTTATCACAGCAGTGGACCCGTCTCTCTCACTTTTGGACGCCAGTGCATTCTTATCACAGCAGTGGACCCGTCTCCCCACTTCTGGGCGCCGGCGCACCCTTATCACAGCGGTAGATCCGTCGCCCCACTTCTGGGCGCCGGCGCACCTTTGTCACAGCAGTGGACCCTCTCCCCCACTTTTGGGCGCCGGCGTACCCTTATCAAAGCAATGGACCCGCAGTGAGTCTTCAAACAACCTAGAGATAAGAATAACCGCCCTACTATTCATTCAAAGCAGGATGAACGAATTTCGTGACACACAGACACACACACTCACACACACGGACTAAGCCCGTTATTATAAGTCATGATGATAGAAACAGAAATCGTGGAGAATTAAACAATGGATCCAGCAAGAGTGCAAAGAACTGCATCGATTCAGGAGAATACGTGTATTATCGCTGGGGAATGCTTGAAGCTAACAACGCTGCTATAAAAGTTGAGAATTTGAAAATGGTTCTTCATTCTTCGTAACAATGGGTGTCGAACTCAGTATGAACCCATCACGATGTGATATCGGCGTGGGCGGCGGAACTAAAAAGTACAAACTTGTCAATCACTGTGATCGCATGCTTGCGTACAAAGTGAGTTCAATCTTTTTCAAAATTTAAAATGCAGTGTTTCAGTTCAGGGTTTGCGTTCGAGATTCCTACGTCAGTCCAACATATGCGAGCCGCTGAACACAACGATGTACTTTACGTTTAAGGGGAAGGTCGAAAACCCAACAAAGGGTTTTTACAGTTTTGACGTGCCGCGCCACACTTGTTTTTAAGCATAGGGCGCGGCAACGTAGTGCGTGCTAGCGCAAGCTCGCTGTGGCAAATGATGCGAGGGGGGCCCTTTCACACTTTTTTGCCGCTTCGCGTCACTTTGAGAGCTCGCACAGCGGGCTGCGGGAAGGCATGCTTCGTGGCATTCTTGGCCGATGCGGCAACGCGGCAAAATGGGCGAAAAGTCAGCCCACAGAGGTTTACTTCTCGCGCCGCGCCGCACCATGCTCAAAATTTTAAAAACCCCATAGGTTATAGATTTGTTTGGCAGAGAATTTCTAAGAGTATCCCCAGACTTCGCCAGCAATCGTAGCTATCGCCACGACAGCCGTCTGTCGTCGCGATCGCCACGACCGCCGGCGATCGCCACATGGATAAAATGACTCAGACAATTTCGGGGGCAAACCCCGTTCCAACCGCCGGCAAATCCCCGACGAAACGTTCGAACGATGACCAGTAGCGGACAAACGGCGGGCGGAACCACGCATGTTGCGGGCCAAACGCGCTGTCGCGCGAATCGCGGGCTGAACGCAGAATCATTCGGGCTGATGTACCACCGTCGGGGTACATACCCTGAATGCGACTACTTCTCGGGCGGAAACACCCAAACGCTCGTTCCGACCCTCGCCCCCCGCTCGTTCGGAACGGGATTTGCCCCCGAAATTGTCTGAGGGATGAGGAGGCCTCAGACGTCAGAAGGATCTTACTTCTTCTTAATTGGCACTTCATGTGTGTGTGTGTGTGTGCACGAGAACCAGCCACCAAAAACGGGAAATACCTACACCATTGTGTTCAGCGCATTGAGTTATGTACGAAAATGTGGTAAATTTTGATTTTTACCTTGAATTACAGGTGTTTTGGGCCACTTCAGTCATGTTCAGACATGTTAATGGCCGACGGTTGTTTTCACCACAGTTGGAATGAGTGAGATAGGCCTGTGATTGCAGAACAGTATAAAAGGAAAGAGTCGGATAGGTTGTCTTTATAACGAAGAGAAGGAACCAGACAGACGAGGGATGACACGGATGAGGGTAACGTCTTAGTGTAGTGTTAGAGGTGGGCTGGCGGTGTGATAAGGATGCGCCGGCGTCCGAAAGCGGGGAAACGCCTGGAGTACGGCATGATAAGGGTGCGCCGGCGTCCGAAAGCGGGGAAACGCCTGCAGTCGGGTCCAGCGGCGTGATAAGGGTGCGACGGCGTCCGAAAGCGGGGGAACGCCTGGAGTCGGGTCCAACGGCGTGTAAGGATGCGCCGGCGTAACGGCGTGATAACGGTGCACCGGCGTCCAAAAGCGGGGAAACGCCTGGAGTCGGGTCCAGCGGCGTGATAAGGGTGCGCCGGCGTCTGGAGTCGGGTCCAACGGTGTGATAACGGTGCGCCGGCGTCCAAAAGCGGGGAAACGCCTGGAGTCGGGTCCAGCGGCATGATAAGGGTGCGCCGGCGTCCGAAAGCGGGGAAACGGCTGAAGTCGGGTCTAACGGCGTGATAACGGTGCACCGGCGTCCAAAAGCGGGGAAACGCCTGGAGTCGGGTCCAGCGGTGTGATAACGGTGCGCCGGCGTCCGAAAGCGGGGAAACGCCTGGAGTCGGGTCCAACAGTGTGATAACGGTGCGCCGGCGTCCAAAAGCGGGGAAACGCCTGGAGTCGGGTCCAGCGGCATGATAAGGGTGCGCCGGCGTCCGAAAGCGGGGAAACGCCTGGAGTCGGGTCCAACGGCATGATAAGGGTGCGCCGGCGTCCGAAAGCGGGGAAACGGCTGAAGTCGGGTCCAGCGGCGTGATAAGGGTGCACCGGCGTCCAAAAGCGGGAAACGCCTGGAGTCGGGTCTAGCGGCGTGGTAAGGGTGCGCCAGCGTCCGAAAGCGGGGAAACGGCTGGAGTCGGGTCCAACGGCATGATAAGGGTGCGCCGGCGTCCAAAAGCGGGAAAACGCCTGGAGTTGGGTCCAGCGGCGTGATAAGGGTGCGCCGGCGTCCAAAAGCGGGGAAACGCCTGGAGTCGGGTCCAACTTCATGATAAGAGTGCGCCGGCGTCCAAAAGCGGGGAAACGCCTGGAGTTGGGTCCAGCGGCATGATAAGGGTGCGCCGGCGTCCAAAAGCGGGGAAACGCCTGGAGTCGGGTCCAGCGGCGTGATAACGGTGCACCGGCGTCCAAAAGCGGGAAACGCCTGGAGTCGGGTCTAGCGGCGTGATAACGGTGCGCCGGCGTGCAAAAGCGGGGAAACGACTGGAGTCGGGTCCAACGGCATGATAAGGGTGTGCCGGCGTCCAAAAGCGGGGAAACGCCTGGAGTCGGGTCCGGCGGCGTGATAAGGGTGCACCGGCGTTCAAAAGTGGAGGAACCTTCGGAGACAGGTCCCAATGGTAAGATAAGGGTGCACCGGTGTTCATGTCCAATCCCAGTTTGCACTTACTCGTTCAATTTTTACTATTTACGTCCACCACAGCGAACCGAAATGCGTTACCACAAATTGTTGGAAAGGAGCTGTCCATAATGGGTCAATGGTTCCATGAACCGCGACAAACAATACTTCTGTGTGGATAGTGTCTGTTCATCCACCTGCACCAATCTTATCTGAAGACGATGAAAATATGCGAGCGAAGCGAGCACTAAAAGAAGCCTGGGAGTCCGGCGTTAGCCGGACGATCAGGCTGGTGATAGTAAAAGAGGCGTGGCGATCGATAGGCATCGTTTCCGCTATCGCTATCAGTCACATCGCCAGTTCATTTTGGGCACATCTTCGAGAGTACGGGCAATGAGCTCCGTTTGGCAGCGATCCATGGAGATGTAAAGTCCAGTCGATACGTATCATTTCCGCGATCCTTACCTCTTATATCGCGGGTTCATTTCTGTTCTTTCTATTCATTTTGAACTGGCGAAGTCTGGGGATACTCTAAATTCTTGGCCAGTGGACGAGACGATTCATTCCGTAGCTGAAGCTTGCTGAGGGTATCCTTGGAGCAGTGGTGAGTGTTCATGAGTTCTCATTATAGGGCAACTAGGCAATGCGCCAGTTCATGATAGGTATGGGGATATCAATAGAACCCAGTCCTACTCGACGCGCTGATTCCAGCGATATGCTTGAAATTGGGAAGAACCGTGAAAAGAAAATATTTAAGGGGGCCAAATTCGATACTAGAGCGGACGAGTTTCTTTGCTAGAAAGCTGGAAAAAGCGGAGCTGAGGAGTTAAGATTGCACATCAAAATGAACTTTTCAGCAGTAGCTATTGAATAAGTGAACGAATAAGCATTGCCGTGCTGGAAAACCTTGCCGCACCCTCAGCACTTTTTTACTGCGGTATCAAACCTCCCTCCCACTGGTCAAGATTTTTCAGCTAAAGAATCCCTAACTTATTGGGCTTCGACGTTACATTGCTGCTATAGTCCTTGAGGACTGTAGCAGCTTGCGTCGCCGTCGCCGGCGACTGTGATGCCGATGCGCATTGATTGTGGGCGGAGCGGCGGAATCCGCCACCGTCGCCGGCGACTGGTGATCGCCAATATCGGCGGCCGCCAATGTTGGCGACTGTGACGTCGGTGCGTATCAATTGTGAGGGGTCGCCAACATTGGCGGCCGCCGTTGCCGGCGACGACGACGCAAGGTGCTATACTCCTCGACGAGTATAGCGGCTACCTTACGCTAAGACCTGAAGTGTACCTTTGCGCTCAGCTGCTCGCATATGTTCGGCTGAGGTGAGGGTCTCGAAGGCGATCCTTGAGGTGACACACTGCCTTTAAGAGCAATTTGTGGCTAATTATGTGGCGGATGGTTGCGCTTTACACCCTTGGACTTTATCGTGTCCGAATATACAAAGTAATGGTTCAGTGGATGATATCTTTATTACTTACTGATGAGCAATGCGAGAAGAATAGTGAGTAAAGTGTGCCTTGTATCAGGAGTAATGAGCATAGAACGGGGATCATCGATCAGTCGATGATACAATTTATACTAGATGCGCGCGTTTGACGCGCGTTCGTCTATATGATATAATAGGTTAGTCGCATCGCCGACGCAGCTTGAACGCACGCGTTTACGGCCTGGCGGCGGTCGCGCGTTCTTTTCACTGAGGATGTAGAAGGTAGATGGTGATGACGTAGCCGCGAGAGTACGTGGGGGGACATCCGCTGGGGTATGTGGGGGATGTCTGCTGGGTCACGTGGGGGGACGTCTGCCGGAGGCACGTGGGGAGACGTCTGCTGGAGGCACGTGGGGGGACGACGACCATATGTGGGGGGTACCCCGCGATTTGGGGTCTACCCCCAGGTACAACTGGGAGTGGACCCTTTTTCTACCTGTAGTCGATCCCCACGAATGTCTGAGATGTTTTTCCAACACGGAAATACTTGCCCAGTCTATAGTAGCTACTGCTGAGAAGTTTATTTTAATGGACAATCTTCACTTCTCAGAATATCCCCAGACTTCGACAGTTCAAAATGAATAAAAATGAAAGGGCGGTATAAAAGATAAGAATCGTGGAAATGATACGTATCGATTGCCACGCTACATCGCCGTGGATCAAACGGACTCACCTTGTGTCTTCGACAATGTGCCCGAAAGATACTGGGGGTGTGAGTGATATAGTGGTGCAAACGATGCCTATCCATCTCCACACCACATCAATTATCATCTCTCTCACGTCTGAAGTCTTCTTATTCACTTTATCCATGTGGCGATCGCCGGCGATCGTGACGACAGCCAGCTGTAGTGGCCATCGCCTATATCAAATTTAGCTTCAAAATAGGGTTTTCGACTGTGTTTTCAAATTTCGAGCACAGCGTGGGAATCAGAGCATTGAGTAGGATCGGATGACGTTGATATCTCGATACCCATCATAAGGTGATAAACTGCCTTTAAACTTAACCAGCATGTAAATTGATGCATGCTAACAGCATGTGCACAATAAATAATAGGTATAACCTCTTCCCGCCCCAAACCCTTCTCCCTCCTTCTCCCGGCCGTCTCAAGAAGCCGCGACCCCGCACACAAGTGTGACTCACCTGCTGCGTCAAAGGTGCGTATGGATGCATCCCTCATCATATTGTCGCTCGTATCTGATACAGATTGGCCGATGCTCACCTAAATGCACCGCCTCCGTTAATTGAACCAAAAATATGAACTCAAAACTCAAAGAACGACAGGCGACTCCAATGGTGGATCTCGGTTCGTGCGCTCATCACCACCAGTTTGCATAGGTTAGAACGAAGACGGGAAAGCGAGCGGTCATATCAATGAATTGTGTGGATGCACAGACAATCATAAGGCCATATTTTCCATATAGTGGAGCCTAAACGGCTTCCACCATTGGAACCTCCTGTGTATCCGTGGCACAGCTGCAATTCATACTATACGTGAGCGTTTGACTCGCGTGCGTCTATAAAATGAAGGATAGGCTCAGACACAGCTACGTCTCAGCACAGTCGCAAGTCAGGAGCATATGTTTGCGGCTTGTGACAAGTCGCACTGTATTTCCATTCAGAATATACATGACGCATTGACAGGTCTGCAGTCTGCACGGAAAATCGTTCACAAATAGATGCGAGACTGTGACGTTCGCCCCACTCACGTATCTAGTATAAATTGCCCCATAAAGATAACGGACACTTTACAGAAAATACTGAACGAGATCCACTTTCAGATAATCATTAATCCCGGTTCCAATTATTCAGTACCTGAAAATCAAATGTATGGACTTATCCAAATTGGATACACCGCTGAAATAGAAATCACGAGGAAGGTGAGCATGTCTTGTAAACAACGGAAACACGGTCTCCAGGCAAAAAAAGTAATAGGACCTTTAAGACTTGGAATTTTTGTCGACTGTTATTTAGTTGTGAGCTATATAATCCGACGTGGCGCGGAGTGCATGCTCCTCCATGTCTGGCAGATAAGACGTAGTATTTTACCTTGCTCCTCCCATGTCTGGCAGATAAGACGTAGTATTTTACCTATCTATATTTTCCATTTATCCAGCACCAAAGGGAGTTACAAAAGTGTCAGATTAAAAACCAAGGCATATGTGTTATGCAGCAATCGTCACAATATTACCACGTAATTTCTTGAGAAATCCATAAAAATCTCTAGCAAGTGTATTCCGCCTTATCTTGTTGGGGGCTTAAAGAACACATTGCAGGCTGGCAAACCGCGCCCGGACAAAATGGTTATCCAGTACGCTTCAGTTGGCCAGGAAGCACGAGATCCGAAACAGCCGTTCAGAACAGGTGGACCTGTCGGCGAAATCACCGGCGAGACTATGGTGAAGCTGATAGCGGCGGAGTGAATTAAACTCTCATAGCCCCGAGCTGATGGCTCTTTTCATACCTTCTACTTTTTCGTCATCAATTTTCCTCGCTGTTGTAAAATAAAGCAGAGTTCTAGGAGTGTTCGGGTGAAAAACAGTGAAATTGCTTGGGAATAAGTGGACCATTTTTACGTTTGTTGGCCGCTTTAAAGGTGTTTTCAAATAATTTCTCCGAATTTTAGTCATTTTGGTCGAAATGAAATTCTGCAGCTCACTGAGATTCTCGGACAATTTTCCACAATCAGACAGCTTTGAAAGGGCTGCGTGATTTTTTGGACCTTACAGTAACCCTACAATAATCATGGGCTGAGACGCGGGACGGCTGCAATGCGCTGCAGCCGTTGAGGGTGGGAGCGTGAAGAAATATGGACGAGCTCTCCCGACTCTTCGGCTTAGCCACGCACACATCTTGAAAGTTAGCACTTCGGGGTAAATTTATGATGACCTCGATTCTCTCCATGATTATAGCTATCTAGAACTGATGCACTGTTTGAAAGATCGCAATATCCAACATAAAGACTACACTTCCTCAGCGATTGGTGGGCACCTCCCAGCCATCAAATCAAAGCCGTTGAATTCTCCGTCTTTCCCATTTGAAAAAAAGTGGTGAGCATATGTTGAGCACCTATTTTCCAGATGTTTGGCAAGACAAATGGCAAGGGAATGTGTTGACGACCCATTTTCCATGACAGGCACATACGACGCATCGGCATTGCAGTCGATGAGTCGGTTCAATTGCACAAGTTTGATGTACGTATTTGAAAGGGAATCGTATGTTAGGAGAGTGCCGGTGTCAGCCCGAAGCGTCTGCTAAGCAAAATCACAGCCTGATTTTTGCATGAGGATATCTTCGTGGTCCTCGCCGCAACACGCACAACAGTGCGCAGCCAGCTGAACACCACGGCGACGTCCACGTACTTCGTGCCTCCAAGCACGGAATCGATGGATGTCATCGGCTCAACTGCGTGAGGAGGTACTTCACTCAAACTACTTCCTGGATCTGGCAATTAAATGTAAAGCTTGAACATTGTGGTAATTTTGGAGGCCTCTCCTGGCAATGGGAGGAAATAAGAGTACGTAGCGAAATCTCACGTACAATGTTAAAGGCAGCAGGAGCTGAAATCCTCGACTCCGAGCTGAGCTGTGGGTGATGAAGTACAGACTCAGCACATCATAAATGTGAAACAAACACAGACAATGATGGCTTACCTGCAGAGAGAATGGAACATTCGTCGCAAACACGCCTGGCCGTGTTCGTGCGCGGACGAGATTCTCCGGCGCAAAAGCAATTGCGGTGCGTGGTTTGGCGCGAAAGGGAAAACGAAATGCATTCAATTCACAGGGTTTCATGGCGGGACTCGACCAAAACCACGCGCCGCAATGGTTTTCGCGCCGGGGAAAACTCGTCCGCGCACGAACACGGCCAGGCGTGTTCGCGAAGAATGTTCCATTTTCTCTGCAGGTAAGCCATCATTGTCTGTGTTCGTTTCACATTTATGATGTGCTGAGTCTGTACTTCACCACCTGCACCTCAGCTCGGAGTCGAGGATTTTGGCTATTGCTGCCTTTAAAGCGCAATTTTTGCATGGCGATCTGTTTGGCAAGGTTTGTGTGACAACCCATTTGGCGGGGCATCATGTTTGGCGAAATTTTTGGCGGAGTTCGTTTGCCTGGTTCGTTTGCAAACCCGTTTCCTAGGTTGCCAAACAAACCTCGCCAAATGGGTCACCGACCTCAGAGATGAGTAAGGAGGGATTTTCCCTGAATACCGATAAAGTGTGCTGACAAGAATGAGAGTACTCACTGTGCCTTGTTTGCGTTCGGGCTACAGTAAAGATGCGTCTTGGCCAACCTTCATCACATAGCCGTACGCGTAACTAACACACGCATCTCATCTATTCAGCTCTAATAACAAGCTTGGCATTTTCTTCAGCCGAAAGTTTAATTCAGTGAAGGACATCTCACACTTCATGCATGCGTGAGTCATGCGACCATAGGATGGAGAATATGCTCAGAAGCCAGCCAAAAGCCTATGCGCCGTCTCCAGCTCTGACGTAAAAGAGATGGGTGTAAGAAAGTTGTGTTAGGGCCGTCCGTGCTACTCGCAACCGTCGCGCTGGTTTTTCTTCGGTGTTCTTGCCTACCTACTATAATATTTATGTCGCGTTCACTGATGATCATGAGAAACTTTGCGCAGCTGATTACATGTATCCGGCGGATGTAGTACTTTATTTCTTTATAATTATCGGTTACAATGTATTCATACGAATAAAGTAATAAAGGATAAAGTGGTCGGCGTTAATCGATCCCGTCACGAGGGATGCGCCACGCATTCGACTTCATCTGAGCATCGTAGAGGCGTTGAATGCGTATGTGCCCTGTACAATGACTTGCGGCGGGCACCCGATGTACCAAGTCAGTGCTTCATCCTCCCAGACTCCTCTGGTACCAATTTACCGACCCCGGAGGGATGGAAGGCTTGCTTGGCCTCGGGCGGGATCAAACCATCGATCGTGTGCGTGCGCAGCGAGCCTCTTACCACTGCGCCACACACGCCCTCATTCATACGAATATCAAGCAAAATAATATGAAGTAGACCGATAGAGGAAGGAGGCACGGAGTTGTCGAGAATGGAATCGGTCTACTACCATTCGCAAATCATGGCCTCTAGTTCTGTCGTTAAACCTTGAGATTGTCAGAAGCGGGTATTTATCAATTCAAATTATGTCCATAAAAATATTGAAAAGAAGGCTTTGTTCATAGACTACTCTTCTCAGTTATAACGTATTGTCATTGAGAACAGCTAGTCGCTACGGATAGGTAGCCTGGAATTCTTTTCATTCCTTACAAATATCTGCTTCGTAAATCTCTTTTGAACATTTTCGAGTCTGTTGATGTGGTATTGTTTAGAAGGAGACCAAAGTGGAGTGCAGTACTCGAGAATAGGACGTACATAAGTTGTAAACAGCCCGAAAAATGTGTTAATGCTGCGAGTTTCGAAGTATAAAATTTGACCTAATGTACGCCTTTGCTATAATTTTCTTTTGCTCGATGTGCTGATCGAATGAGTATACTAGTGTAAATATAAATATGAATAAATAGTATACTAGTAAAAATTGCCTCTAACAAGATATTGTCATTATCTACTGAATACGAGGCAAAAAATGAAAATACAGAAAAAATTGTAAGGCTGGCTTCATTCTGGAACTGTTTCTGTGTTGCATGATTGTCTATTCGTTGATTTATTTGTTTCATTCCTGTTGTTCCTTGTGATACATTTCTGACTAGAGCGGAATAATTGCAACGATGCCTCCATCATGTACTCCACTGGGCAGCACCGAAAAATCCGCAGTGGACATTTCCTGGAATGTATCTTGAAAAAGGAGTCCAATTTCTGTCGACGAATCTCTGCATTGTTTGTACAACGTGACTGCAGTGTAATCAAAGTGTGTTCTTTGACCTCTATCACTACTCAAGAGGTTTTGTGCTCGTTCGGGGCACAGGCGTCACCACTCTCTCACAAGTTGGGTACTCACCGAAACCATAACCGGGTCCAAATCGTTTGATTGTGTGTATTAGACTTTTGAAAAAGCAGTCAGCTGTTGTTCGTTAGCTGACGCCATCTTGCTATGATTGCATTCGTCCTATTCCCATCTTCTCAGTACTTTTGATTCTACGACTTTAGAAAATGTTACTACTATTGCTCCCCACTCTTTTATTCGCTACTCTATTTTATCATTTATATTGGAAAAGAAGAAATCTGCCTCCAGGTGCGTCATTTCTTTGTAAATTAAGAAAAAAACCCAAGACTCGATAAGATCTCAAGCACGTCGCCGCGCCTATAGCAGAGGAAGATAAGCCGCTTATAGAACAGATACCCTGTAGTCAGTACTCCACGTATCTCTGGTCTTCCAACTCCAAAATTAATTTTTCGATGATCAACTTCTTAAAATTCTAGACGTCTGCCAATGATTTTTGATAGCCCTACTTTGCAAATTCAACTCTATTCTTTTAATAATACCACTGTACTTCACGAAATTCACCACTGGCCATGGTTCATAAGTGTGAAACGAACCTTGAAATGTTTTTGTGTACTACAAATGGTGCTGTTTCGCTGAACGGAGATGGATTTTCGCAAGAGTTCTTACTAGGTACTACTAGGTTTTGGAATATTTTGTGCAACTACAATGTCCAATCCATAATTTCTTATCTTTTCCCTTATTCAAGTTATCTTCTTGTTAGTGCAAATTTTCACACATATCAAATGAAGCGTGTATAAAGTGCACGAAATCAAAAACTACTGAACTTTGACCATCCGCAGGACCCGCTCCATTCCCATTTGCTGGCAATCTTCTTTCGCTATACCTCCACGAGCCTGGCTATGAAGCATTCCGTCTGTGAACACAGAAGTATGGGCACTGCTTCACATTTTGGATGGCGAACAGGCCCGCTATTGTAGTGACAGACTACAAACTGATGAAAGAGACTCTAGTCAAGGATGGAGCAGCCTATACTGGTAGACTGGAAATGCCTTTCTCACGAATGGTACGAGGTACATAACAGTTTCTCATCACGATTGAACTTTGCTGAAGTACTATAGCAATGTTTAGGCGGTGATTACGGAATTGTGGAGACTACAGGAGATTTGTGGCAGCAGCAACGGCGATTTGTGCTGCATGTTTTTCGCGATTTTGGAATGGGGAAAAACCTAATGGAGGAGAGGGTGAGCGATTCGAGCACGTTAACATTTTCCTCTGAAATTTTCCTCTCTCGTGCTGCATATTTCCTGCGGTTTCCACGGAAATAAATGGCAGTGCAGCCTTGTACGAGGAAGGGAAGTGCGCGGGACCTGTGATTGGCCGACCTCTGCACCTGGCCAATCGCAGAGCTCAGTGAGACTAATCGATACAACGCCTGACACCCAATCAAATAGCGCATTTTTCTGCTTAGACGAAAGCTATAAAACCTGATGGGATTGAAATAAATTACGCTCATTTAGCCCCATTCTTCAGAGAAAAAAAAACAGGAACCTCCATGGCCAATCACAGGTGATTGAACCAGCTCAATCAGAAGGATTTTGAGTGGTTGATAAACTAGTGAGAATCTTCTCGTTTAATCAGAATACTTGCAAATTTAGGTTCTAGCCGAAGTGTCTGACTTCCTAGCAAAATGCAGTCGGAGTGTCGGTGAAGAACTGGATCTGCGCAATCACTTTGACACTGGAGTTGGATCAATTATTAACAGCATTTTGTTCGGATTTCGCTTCGATGAGGTAATTATTAAGATTTCTAGCAGCAAAACATAATTTATGGCAGCTTGCCACGCTTTAGTTTTATACTTCTCTTGGTCCAATTATTTTTACCTTCGGTTCCTTGCCCTATAAGAATCAATTATGGCCATCTTCCTAGCTTTCATTTCGACGTACAACACATCAATAAATCTGTATATATAAAGTAGAATGTCTGTGCGTGTGTATGTGTGTGTGTGTGTGTGTGTGTGTATGTATGTTCCTTATAGAAATTGCGGAGAGTTAACCGATCGGGACCAAACTTTGCACGCTTATTCCTTATGCGCCGGCGGAGGTTTTAGGCTACTTCTTGCCGGGCATTATCGATTTATTTACCGATTGTATCGATTTTATTGATTTTTCGCTAATTTTGCCCAAGGGTCGGTGGGGACGCGTACACTGGGATATCTCAATACGCTGAACACGAATACGACGACCGTTATGCATGAAATTATCGATATATCGATTTTATTGATTTTTCGCTGATTTTCTCCAGGGGTCGATGAGGATATGCCTACTGGGGTTTCTTGATGCCCCGAACACGAATATGATAACCGTTCTGCACGAAAATATCGATTTATCGACTTTATCGATTTTTCACAGATTTTCTCCAGGGGTCGAGAGGATTTGCCAACTGGGGTTTTTCAATGCGCTGAACACGAATATGATAACCGTTTTGCACAGAAATATCGATTTATCGACTTTATTGATTTTTTGCTGTTCCTGCCCATGGGGCGGTAGACACATGTCTACTGGGGTTCGTCAATACGCTGAACACGAATATGATAACCATTCTGCACGAATTATTGATTTATCGGTTTTATTGACTTTTTGCTGTTTTCGCCCATGGGTCGGTGGAGACGTGTCTACAGGGATTTTCCAGCATGCCGAACACAATTACGACAATTGTTTCGCATGAATATATCGATTCAATAATGTCTTCTGTTCTTTTCCTGCTTCTGAAAAGGGGCAAAATGTGCTTACTGGATCAGTCGAACACGCTAAACACCTAGGTACGAATATGGCAACTGTTTTCCACGAATTTCCCATCGAAATAACTTCATTTTCGCTTACGGGGTTACTTGGGGGAAGGGTTACTTGGGCATGGCTAATCTGCACACCACCAAAATTACGGGTACTTGCAATGATTTTATCAGCAATATCAATTGTCCTCCTCAGTGTGAGAGGGCCGGGGTTGTAAAACACCCGAGCGAAGCCGGGTATGCCGTCTAGTAAATGAATAAATGAGAAGAACGGGCGTAGAACGTAAACCAGCCCGGTCCCTCTTATGCACTTTTTGAGCGAAGAGAAGTTTCTATATGGGAAAAAATCAACGAAGTACATGTCCTGAATCCGAGTTATGTGCTTCAGAAATTTTGAGAGCCATTGACCCGTTAGCTCCTTTCACTACTGGAGCAGCCCACTAGAGCGTTGATTTGTCACGTGAAGCCACACTACATCGCATACTGTAACACCTATCATCAACTCAATACAATATTGTACATGCACTTTCTCCAATTCTTCAGTAAATGGTCACCAAAGGAATGAACAATTTTTGATGTTTTTTCTGGTAATTTCTTTACCTTTTCATCGTTTTTTGTCTTTCTGTACAGGTACATTTGTCTTTTTGCTTTGCGCGAGTTATGCTGCGGCCGCCACTTAAACGGTGCTGTTTCACAAGCTCATTCCTCACCCCTTTTTTTTTTTAAAGTATCTGTTTGTTTATTTGCTTACTTATTGATTTGTTCTTGTTATTTGTTTATTACAAACATGATGTTCCAGACCAACATGGACATTTTCTTATCCCGAAAAGATATTGTCAAGCGCATCATGGAGTTGTCTGCTCGACCTGCCTTCATACTTTGGATGTTGTTCCCAACTCTTAAATACTTTCCATACTTCTGGAAGTACAATAAAGGTTTGTAGGCATGACCTTTGTCGCACCAATGGTCGAATGACAACCAATGCCAATTAACGAGGGGTTACGCCCACCTAAACATTATCGTCCACGTTACTTTTACTATTCCAGAAGCTGACGCCAACAAAGAGCTGCTGTTCGGGATGTTCGACTCGCAAATCCAAGCGCACAAGGCAGAAATTAACTTCGATTGTGAGAAGAGTACCGATTACGTGGAGGCGTTCCTGAAGGAGCAGAAGCGCCATGAAAATGAGCCCGAATGTGGAGGTTTCTCGTGAGTCGGTTTTTAACACCACTGTTCCTCTATTGTTACCATTTCGCGCTTCAGACTGGACCAGCTGCGTAATATGTGCTTCGATTTGTGGATGGCTGGCATGGAGACCACGTCGAACACGTTGTATTGGGGAGTAGTGTATGTGTTGCTGGATTCTGATGTGCAGAAACGTATTCATGAAGAAATGGATCGCGAAATTGGCTCGGACCGATTGGTCACCATTGCGGATCGGAGCAGGCTTCATTACATGAATGCTGTAATCACCGTGAGTGGATTCGCTGCCGTTGAAATTAAGGCCATTTCATAGGCTACGGCAATCAAGCTGATTTAGTGGCACACGTCAAATCTCTTCGAGGAATCGTGCAATTCTCGTTGAGGAATCATGCATTTTTTCATTGGGTCCCCCTACAATTAGTGCAGTAGAGGCACGAAGAGGCGGCCCACCAGCTGGCTAGGGTGCGCTATAACTGACTAATCTACTGCTGCTTGTACTGGACCACCCAGAAGAATGTTAAACACTCACTGGCAGTGACGGATACAAAAAGTCGGCGACGGAAGGGGGGGGGGGTAAGTGGGATCCAGACTTTGGCAAGAACTTTACCCAAGGCAAGCGGGAATAACCATCCACTCCTTTGCAGCTTAGAGTGAAGAAGAGAGAATGAACGAAAACTGAAACTGAAATAAGAAGAGAATTAAAGCTTGTTTAAGAAATACACTTGAAAAGGTTTCTTGCGGTAACTACAGCATTGTTGTTACTGAAAGAATACTGATCAAACTTTGAGATAAGATTAGAGATACCCTCTTCGTTCAATATCCAAAGGAAATTGGAATTGATTGATTTTGACAGGAGGTTGGGGGCTATCATGCGAAAATCCTGTCAGGAGCACTGCTTTCAGCGCTTGTAAAAGGACAGGTTCTGCCCAGATCTTGCTGAGACCATGCATATGGCTGCAACTGGCAGCGCTCTACTTAAATCCGAAAGAGAATTGGATTCAATTGATTTTGATAGGAGTTACAGCTGAAAAAGTTCCTAGCAGTACCCACAGTATCGTTGGTACTGAATGAATCTTACCCAAACTTCATCTGTCACTACTATCTCGCCAACCGCTAAAGGGAAATAGAATTATTTGATTTTGAGAGGAGATATTGCTTTGGAATTCTCTGACCCCTAACTTTACCCCAAAAGTTAGGGTTCAGCACCGGTCCAAAGAATTTTCATCAAATAACTTTTCCAAAAATCAATTACTTCAACTTCTGCTAGAGCGGTAAGCTTCAGGAGAGGCTGCTCGTTCCAACGAATATGAAAACTGCAGCGTTCTCTCGGTTAGAGCGAAAAGAATTAGTCAAAAAGCAGTCTCCAGCACCAATTCGACACAACTTACTCAGATAACTTTTTCCAAAAGCAAATATTTTCAATTTCGCTTACACTGTTGTCTTCAGAAAGTATTGCTCTATCAACGTATGGCAAAGACCTGTGCAATTTCCACCATCTTTCAAATTTTAACCGGAAATTTGAAAAATTATAACATGGTGCTGCCATGTTGACGTGCTCCACGGCCATTGCACTTGTTAGCACTTGTTAACTCGTGTGGACACGCCGATGAGCATTATAAAAATGAAACTACTGTTCTTCGCACAAGCTTGTTTTAACTTGTTTGTTTACAAGGAGGCTTCGTACATTTTTGGCCACGTCAAAGGGGACTTCGTAATTTTTTCTGCTCGAGCTAAGCTTGAGCCGAGCTCTGTTGGGATCTCGTCGCTTTGAGGGCTTGGCAGAAGAAAATAAAATTTACAAAAATATTATTGGTAGTGATAAAGAATTAATAAAGATCACTTAAACAATAATAATGAAAACAAACAACTAAAAATAAACCAATACGAGACTTCTAATTGTTCTGTGAAGCAAATTCAAGTATTCGGTGACCCATTTGCGAGATGTCAAGACCACTTTCTTCTTTACAAAAAGTAAATCACAATGGAACATATTTTTGCATTTTTTTTTCAATTTCTCTGGCAAAGTTCCAGTCTGTCTTTTTTGGCGCACCCGCAAGTACACATATAAATAAGTAAATAAAAATAAGTAAATCAATGGGCTGGCTCATCACAGGTACCGCTGCCGCCTTACTATAGCAGACAATCACACTACAGTTGAAAAGAAAGATCCACCGCGCCGCAACGAGACGCGTCGCGTGTCACCTGATCGGCTTTGCCCGTATCACTTATGTATAGTGTGATTTCGTGTGATTTTTCCCTGCAAATTCCAAATGTGTACCATGATGGGTTGCCAGATTTTCTAGGAAATTCAACGCGTCGCAAATCTCCTCCCAGTGAACGTGTTCCATGAGACCACCACCGATGTGACAATCGAAGGATACAAAATACCTGCTGGCACTTTGTTTCTACCACAAATATCCAGTGTAATGTATGATGAAACGGTGAGAACTTCATTTGAACACAGTACCCTTGATAATACATGTGGTAATTGTTCCCGCAGATCTTTCCCGATCCGTACAAGTTCGATCCGACAAGGCATTTGTCCAGCGATGGTAGCTTTGTGAAGATCGACGAGGTTATACCGTTCTCAATGGGTAAACGGCAATGTGTCGGTGAAGGACTGGCGAGAATAGAGTTGTTCTTGTTCCTCGCTAATCTATTCAATCAGTTCGAGGTGAGCTATTTTTGCACATTTGGATCTTATTACAGTGTGGGCCAAAAACATGGCAACAAAGAAAGGGGCAATCAAAAAAAAAAGATTTTTATAGCAATTTGAATCATTGTCACATGATTTTCACTAACTCTCAACGAATATAATACAAGAAAACATCTAGAAATATCCTTCATCTGCTAGGAATCAGACCCTGAGATATCAAATGAAATTGCTGGCCTCAGCGCGCAAGTGGTTGGACAAAACTTTATTTGCTGATTTTGAAATTCTTTCCTGGAGATTCCCAACTCCTAATGGGTTTTGAGCAAGCCTATGTTTCAGGTACCGTGAAAACCTGCTAACATATTTGACTGAGCTCTGTGCAGTTGAGTGGCCACTCGACTAAACCAATAGGTCCTCAAATTTATTCTCCCTCCCGTCCTGAACCAGATTAAATCTGATTTCCTAAGTACTGTCCTCGTATAACGTCCGGAGACGGCCTCCCAAGTAAACCTGACTGCAAGGCGAAACGTGCTCCTTTGAGAGCAAAACACGCCTTGTTACCGTATTTATGGCCCACCATGTATTTGATTTCTATCAAAATTTTCTATCTGCCCTAGCACTTTAGGGCACTTTAGGCCCAAAACACTATTGTCGTCCGCCCGCTTCACCATAATAGCGGAGGCCTCAGCTTTCGTCTCCTCCTCTCATCCCACCATCGTCTCTGCCTGGATTATGTAATGTCATATATGGCCCAGCCCTTCGATCCCAATAATAGGGCCACCATTTGAAAGTGATCATAATATTAGGACTAAAATAACGGCTGAAATGCTTCCAAAGTTCAAGAATAGGCAATTCGCCATGTCAATTTGCCGTGCATGGAATGTCCAAGAAAGGGCTGGAAAGGAGAACGATGGGTCAGGTTACCCACTGCCTTCCCATGGTTTCTTACAAGTAACATCATTTCACAAGCTGACTGATGTTTTCCCATTGTGACGACTTCTAGAACTTCTATTGAGTCGCAGTTCGTAATTTCAGGATCTTCTTTAGGTTCTGCCCTATGGAGACAAGTCGCCGTCAACAAAGAAATCCTTTGGAAACACTGTCCGTGCAGAAGATTTCTCTGTGATTTTACGGAGGCGTCATTAAAATTTGTGGCTCTTCTTGTCGACATTTTGTCTACCTCTCAGCTAGAACAGTAGCTTCAAGCCCAATTCGCGAGTGTACCTCAATTTTTGTCGTGCTCCAGTGCCGAAATGTGACCTAATGCAAGTTGTCGCACTCTAAAGAATTATAGTGTGAAGCCCCGTACGCGAGGTTGAACGAGCTCTATGGTTGCTGTGTCAAACTGAGCGGTAAAGCGCAGAAAGCCCATTTTGGTGGTGCAATCCTCCACAATTGACAAAATGCATAAAAACTTACAGTACTTTATTAATCAGCTCAAATGTTCCAATTAATTATAAATATAATTTGAGAATAAATGGTTTCTACTCATTTGTATCATATGTCGATGCTGTAAAAGTGAATGCATCCTAGTGGAGATTTGAATGAGGCATGAGTTGTGGCATAACGGCTTCCGGCTGGATTACAGAAAATACTACCAAAAGTTTGTGAAGTTACTATTGTCTTATGGGGACATGATCCAACCTAAACAAATTGCTCGAATGGATATTCGTGCTCAGCAGAAGAGATATTCGACGGAGTACTATTGATTCATCATGGCTCAGAGCGTAGAAAACTAGGACTCTTCAAAAATGATACAACTCATTCGTTCTATGATAGTTACGTTCGAGGCTAACCAGGACGTGAATGCGTATTCAGTCTTCATTATAATGACCTAGCTTCAGAAAATCTCACTTTAATTTGTCGCTGAAATTAGTGGGCAGCATTGAATGGCTTTGATCACCAACCAAGCCGGTACTGGATTACCAGGACGCATTTTCTAGTGCTTTAAAAATATACATGAAAACGCAGACACACTGTCAAGAGCTCAATGTCATCGAACATTTAGGTTAAACTCAATCAGTGCCTTAAGTGGTGAACATTTTCCTACAGAATAACATTCATGAATGATGCATTACCTGAAATGTGTTTGTTTTGCTTATGTTCGCTTTGTGTTTTATGCGTTCTATGCTCACTTTATTGGAAATTCCTTGACATTTTCGTATGAAACTGCTCTATATGTAAACATGATGGTTTAACAGTGGTTGGGTTCGCCCGAATAAAGACTCTTTGGAGCGACGCTTCTCGACACTCTAAGCAATGGCGCCTCTTACCAGCCTGACTGCTTGCGTGGGTTTCCTCAATACATTGTCCTCAAAAATAATCGAGCACTTCATGAGATTCTTGAGAGATACTCTACAGTTTTTTGCAATCCCTTCTGTACTATCAGATCACATTTTATTTGTCACAGGGTCCATGACGAAAAGTGACCATACCTTTGAAGATAACCCAAAGCTCTCATTTAAAGTTTTTGGAATTCAGCATTGTGACAAAAAATATGAATTTAATTCTTTAAGGACAGAATAGAGTTCAATATAGGTTTAGCCGATATCTCTAGGGTCTCCTTGTTACCTAAGAATCTCTGAACGCTTAGTAAGAGTGGCTACAGGAGCAGATGCATGGAAAAAGTGTTCCGTTCAGGTCATCTATATTCTCTCAGTCGTGCATTCTAGTGAACCAGTCCAGGAGCTACCCAAATGTACAGGTAATAGAGCGATTGCTGAGAACGTTCGTAGGACGCTGGCTGAGGAGGTTCTTCTTGCCATGCCCAAACAGCCGGGTCTCGTGAGTTTCGTTTTCATATATAACTAAAGAATTCCGCTCAGAAAAAAAAACACTGAAACATTTCTGAATGTTGCTACTCACCTAGTTCATTGAGGGAATTTCCAGGTATACGACTGCCAACTGGAATACGATGGATATCAGTACATGGGAACCACATACGCGTGGGGTGACATCATGTTTGGGAGACCTGCCATATTCTTCGAAAGGTAAAGCGTTAGGTGCCTACCTGCACAGTGCTCGTCTTATTAGAAATTCCTTCAAGTGAGACTGAGGACTTCGACGCGAGCTGGGTTGTTGACAGGTGGAGAGATGGGCTACAGAAAGTAAGAGCTCAACTTCATCTAAGCAGCTAGTGTTTAATAGTAGTTCTGCTCCCGTTAATTTACCCATTTCAGCTGAGTAAGATGAAAAAATTCGGATGCAATTTCGTGCTGATGCATAAACGTTACAAGGTGGTCTGTCTTTTCGAGTAGAATGTTCAATGAATAAAGCTTAACCATAGGATAGTATTCCCAAAAGAATTAAGCTTGATTTGAAATGGTGAACCTGTAGCTTCTGAAAAGAACGCTGTGAAAAAATTTTGAGTGAATCGCACGAACTTCACGGAAATCATCTTGGACCGCACATAAAGCCGGGGAATTTACACGTGGAAACTAATCGTCAGAAATGAATGGAGCAGTACAGTGCGTCGAAGAATTGATGCACTATAGTCGATGACAAAGAATCAGCTGTACAAACGGACAGTTTCCGAAATCATTCTGTATTTTCAACAGAGAGAATGAACGAGAATGAATTTTCCTAGGCTAAGAACATCATGGAAAGATTCTCTTCAATACTACTAGGTGTTTCCACTCATTCAACATACGTAGGCTTATTATTTGGCAGAATATGCTCCATGCCAGAATGTGCTCCACGTCAGTACGTCTCATTGATGGAGTTGCTGGATATGGTCTGTGCGACCATAGTACTGAACACTATTCTCCACTTACCTCGACCAAACCAACCTAATATTATCAACAGACACATCATGTATAATATAGGTAGATAAACAGAAGCGAGAATAATTATCTTAAATTTTATTCAGGTGATAGTTCACCGGTCAATTTCGTCGCTCAAAACGTTCGTAGGGGCAGCAGCACGTCCCCGAGACCGCAGCGAAAAGCTGTCCTTAATTAGTTGCCTGTCTGTAATCCAAGTTTAACACATTATGACAGCATGCGCTACTGGTTGAATATGATCTTTCTAGTACCTAGCACATTCTGTACGATTTTCAGTAACGACTCAATAATATGTAGTGTGTCAGGTTATCTGAAATTTGCAGTGGATTGTTTTTCACTGTTAACATCACTTGAGAATCCAGGGTCAATGAGTACTCGTAGCCAGAGGCTTCGTTTCAGCATTTCTGGAATGACCGAGTTTGGTTAGCCAAGTTTATCATAATTACGATTACTTGGATCCTATGCCAACCCCATGTATTCTTTTGTATCTAAATGTTCTTAAGTCAGGAAATCAATCACTGCTCTTAGTTTTGATTGATTTTTTTACCCGTATCGTGTTTCCACCTTGAGCAATCAACCTGATTCTATCGCCATTTGATGCGAGATGTACAATAAACTCCGCTCTTATTTATAGTTACTTTTTACTATGTCGATTTATAACACTATGTCATTATGTTGATTTATAATATTTGAACGAGAAAGGCCGAGATGGCGTATCAAATTATAGTGACTCTTGCTTTCAAATAGGCGATTTGCCCGGAAAGCTGCAATAAAATATTTATTGCAAATAAATAAGGAACCACTCACTGCTTCTAGAAAGAAAAAAAAAAGAAAAAAATGTAAGCTGATATGTAACAGAGAAGCGCCAATTAAAAGAGAGAAAAAGAAGAAAATTAAGCTGACCACTAACGAATAGTTAATCGCTACACAACAGTAAACATAAAAGAGTAGAAGTAGAGGTAGCGGACCTGCATTAGTTTCCAAAAGACTTGAGCGGATATTTTGAGGATTTTTCTACAACTTTCCAAACAATACCGTCCCGAACACCCTCTTTGTATTTGGCAGGGACTCCTCTATAGAATCTTAATCCGAGCTCTGGTGCAACAGCTTCGCTTTTGAAACGTAGGTGAGCACTTTTCAGAAGATTTCCTTTATTATTTCTGGAATTCTTGC
Source organism: Ancylostoma caninum (assembly GCA_037903475.1). NCBI lineage: Eukaryota > Metazoa > Nematoda > Chromadorea > Rhabditida > Ancylostomatidae > Ancylostoma > Ancylostoma caninum. Next base: position 214,416 of record JBAJFG010000358.1, on the reverse strand, counting down.
TGGATGATACTCAGTAGGCCACTTTTTGGAAGCAATATCCTCAAAAAGACCTAATATTGCTATCTGCTTGGAAAAGTCGCGAATGAGACGTTGGCGTCGAGATGCTTAAAGACTAATCTTGCGCATGACACCGTCAGGCCAAACTTCGCTTTCAAACCTAGCTCAAATTTCAGTAACTTTGCATGGAAATGGCTTAGTAGTAGAGTGTTAATCGAATCAAATGATATTCGAATAATTATTTGACAATTCGAAGGGTCACTGCCAATGGTCCAGCAAAATCCACATGATCTCGTTGCCACACACGAGTTTGAGACGGCCACGTCTTTAACGGCACCTTTGTCGCATTCTTTGCCCCTCCTTGTCAACTTGTGCATCTACACAACATGTCTTCACAATGTTGATCACGACCATTCTCTGGGATTCATCTGACAACTCGATCTGAATGTAGGCATCCGACAGGTCAATCTGCGAAAACACCGCTCCTCCGTTGAGCATCGCGAAGATATCCTCTGGCACCGGCAAACGATAATCGAAGGACTCAAGAGCTTTATTCATTCCAGTTAAGAAGTCAGCGCATACTCTCAACTTTTCATTTGACTTCCTCACACAAAGAATGGGTGCAGCCCATTCATTCTGAGTCACTGGTGCTATCATATTCATCTCTGTAGAGATATTGTATATTCTATAGAAGATATATATATATATACATTGTATATATTCTATAGAAGCCTGTCAAGTTCCTTCTCGACAGCTTCAACAGCAACGTGGGGTACAGGCCTACAAGCCTGGAACATTGGACGCGCATCACTCACTAGCTGCAAGTCAGCATTCTCTACAGAATGATAATTCTCCCATGACCACATCTGTTCCACCGTAGCCTTAGGCGTCAAATAATCTTAGTGAATGGTGTACTTGGTGCACACTGCACACAATGCACCTGGATTTACGGCGTGATCTTCAAAATCAGCCTAGCATTCAGATTTCTGCACTCCGTTCTTCGACTAATTCGTAGCCTTTGTTCGCGGGTCATTAGGAATAATTGTACAACTAGAGTGAAGCGATGTTTTTGTTGATTTTAGTAGTCTAGTTTAGTTCTACTCTGGTTATGTACAGTCCTATAGATCAGGAGGAAAGGATCTCCGCGATGCTTGTACCCCCCACGTCATTATCTCTAACAAGATGGTCATTAATTGACATGTTAGGTAGCCGCTATACTCCTCGAGGAGTATAGCACCTTGCGTCGCCGTCGCCGGCGATGGCGGCCGCCAATGTTGACGACCCCTCATAATCGATACGCACCGGCGCCGCAGTCGCCAACTTTGGCGGCGGCCGATCGCCAATGTTGGCGACCAATCGATACGCACCGACACCGCAGTCGCCAACATTGGCGGCCGCGGTGTCGGTGCGTATCGATTGGTCGCCAGTCGCCGGCGACGGCGGCCGCCCCCGCCGCTCCGCCCACAATCGATGCGTATCGGCCTCACAGTCGCCGGCGACGGCGACGCAAGGTGCTACAGTCCTCGAGAACTGTAGCTACAGTTAGGCATACCTGCGTATTACGGTCGAACGTTGTCTTCAGTCATCTCTAACATTTCGACCCATGATCTGCTTGCTGGAGATAACGACGTGGAGGATTCTAAACGTCGCGGAGATCCTCCCCTCCTGATCTACAGGACTGTACATAGCGTCTAGATTTTATTTGCATACTACCAAAGATAGAGAACGCTGCCCAATCTGATGTGTTACTTATTCTATGGGATATCAAGTGGGATATCACGTTTATTGAATTCTTATATGGAGTCTTGCAATCGACGGTGTCTCGACCCGGATGGCTCAGCTGGTAGGGTAACGGACTCCGGAGAATGGTATTATAACGATTCCTGATGTCATCGAAATTTTTGCGCCATTCCGTCCCTTTTGTTTGACGCAGAATTGCATATCGATAGAAACTACCACCTTCTTTTGCAGAGATACTATTTGTGCAAACAAAACAAGCTCGGAAGGGAAGGAGAACTGAAAAAACAGGACTTCAGAAAGGTAGACGAGATGTATCTCTGCATAGGTGATCTGGATGTTTCTAGAAAAAAAAGAACGAGAAATGGCTTTACATCAGTTCGAAACAATGTAAACGCGCCCTCATTTCTCATTGATTGTACGGTGTATAGAAGCAACTCGTTCAGAGATCGGACCCCTTCTCTAAATAGAATCGTTTTCCGTTAATAACAACGCAAAATACTTGCGATGCAGAGGCCTTTCAACTGATTCCGAGCAATTTGGAGGAAACGGTCGTAAATCGAGGTGTGTTGTGTGCAGTGTGCATCAAGTACACCATTCACTAAGATTATTTGACGCCTAAAGCTACGGTGGAACAAATGTGGTCATGGGAGATCTATCATTCTGTAGCATTCTCTTTTGTACACAGTTCCAATTCTCATCAGAGAGTTCAGGGTACGACTTCTCCAACTTCACGGCAAAGTACTCGTTTTGGTCCGCTTTCACCTCAGCGACCACAACGACATTTTCATGTAGTAGGACATATCCTCGTTTTTCTGGATCCATTCCAGCCCTAACAGCGAGTTGTGAGGCGTGACGTATGCATAGCCCTCACTTTTAGATCTCTTGATCTCGAACTCGCATCACAACTTGCCGTGAATCTTCATAGGACCTCCCCTGGCGTTCTTCACAACGACATCTGTCTTCTCGAACTTTGGAGCATCCATGCTCCTCCAGACTTCTGCATAGCGTAACAGTGTTTGATAGTACTGATCCTTTCCCATTTCAGATGGGTGACAAGAAGAAATTCGGATGCAGTTTGACGATCCATGAACAGGATTACGAGATAGCCTTTGAGTAAACTGTCCAGTGAATGAACCTTCACTTTAGCAGTATGTAGTCCGTGCAGTTTGAGGTTGGCGTCAGTAAAAGCGTTTTGGACTTCGGTTAAATCTAATAATGAATAGAAAGGAAGTTGGCATCGTTATACCCAACGAGCTCGCCTCTTTTTTGAAACCTTTGCGGATTTCGATCTACGTGAGTCATGTTCCTGAAGTATCTTACAATTAGAAACCCCTGGCGGTAAGGTTTGGTGCTAGCTGGTCCATTACACTATCCACAAATCGGCAACTGAAGCGAGCACTAACCAACTTGCATCTCTGGTGTTGCTTCTGAGTCCACTGGTCTTTCGAATTGTGTTTCTGTAGGAAGATTAGGTGTTTGAGAGGGCAATTTACAAATGGTTCGTATTTCCAGATTCTGACGATGGCGACAACGCCGAAACGTTGACCAAAATAAAGATTGAAAGATCGACATCAGTTCTGGCTTGGAGCTGGACGTAATCAACTTCTATCAACAATTATGTGGGTAGAATTCTGTCGCACGCGTCGTTAGTATTTTCTCTGCACCCAAATAGGTGAAAAGCCTAGATCGAATAATGCTCTCTCAGTGTTCCTAGACTACCACATTGTGCTCCAGTGCCTGTGTTAGTGGTGAACTGTTGATCTCAGTCAAATCATAAGTTGAAGCGCTGTACGCGAGCTTGACCAAGTTCTGTGATTGGTCTATCAGATTAATTGACCAGGTGACTGCAGTCACACAAGCCAGTCGCGCAAATTTTCTCAATATAACGCTCTAAAATCAGTGGAATACAGGGTGAAAAGCATTATATCACGAAATTTAAAGGTCTCCTTCAATGTACACATCACAAAGTATTGTTATTGACAAGTAGTGATTCGACAATAAATACTCATTTGTACCACACATCGATGCTGTAGGAGCGAATCCGCCCCAGTGGGGGCTTCAGTGGGGGCATTGGTTGTGGCATAACGGCTTCGGGCTGGAATACAAGAGGTATTTCGAGAAATTACTGATTTATGCTTCATTTAATACTGATAACAACCATTGGCACTGATGAAAACATGCTCCAACCTCGACAAAGTGCTCGAACGGTACCGGATTCTCGTAGGCGTGCAAGTCGGTCGCCTTGCGCTGTATTCGTTGTTGAGCAATTCCTCTGGCGGCGACTACCACGTCATCGATCACGATGTCATCATCTGCAGTTCGTTAACAGTAAAATCGTCCCAGGATTCTTTCCAAGCTGTTTATTGACTTATTTTACCTCATTTTCCATTTGGATGCCTTTCTTTTACTAAGACTACGGGATAGGATGAGGGAGGGGGTAGGGGTGGGGGTGGGAGTGACTCTGCAGTACGATTGATGTGCTAGTGGACATCTTTCCGCCTTTCCGTGCCAACTCATTCCTCTCCAGTATTTACACTCTAAAACCAAGAACTGACAGGAAGTTTGAATGCACCAATCGTAAAACAGCGACACCGCCCCATTCACCATGCCAATAGTCATTCAAGTATGCTCGGCAAAAATACTTTCATGGCGCCAATCACTCCGTCTGCTAGAGCTCCATCTAAGGAACGTAGCGCTAGCGTATCTTTCTCTGTCTCTGCTCTCTTCAGCATAGCGGGACCGCTAGTGTTGGGGAAGATGCAGATGTAAAAGGAACTGAGGCACAATCACCACCATCTTCGCCAACATCCGCCCTTCAAACGTGTCACGCACGTGTGGTAAACTCCGCTCACAAGAAAACTCACGAAAAAAATAAGTACTTTTCAACAGCGTCACCTGCGTCCGCGCTTGGTTCAAACAAATCCTCGCCCCGTCCTTCAGGGCCTATTCGATCGCACCAATTCGCCCGCAATTTCACCACACTTGCTCATGCAAACTTAGATGTCAGTGGGGACGAGTTCACGCCGAAGGGCGGGAAGACAACGCACCATTTTACCTCATCATTGTAAAGTTCGGAAGGTTCGCGAGTTCTAAGTTTTGGAATTTCACTTTCATCGAGAGAAATTGTCCAGGTTTCCGAACTTTAACCGAGTGAAGAGTTTGGGAAGAAAGAGCACAGGTTAAGATGAAGCGTTTATTCGAAGCAATAACAGCACGACATAAGCGGAAGCAATAGGCAAATAGCGGTTCAAAGAACATCACAATCATGAGGAGGAAATATTTAAATGAATACATGGAAAATGAAGACAAAATAAAGTAGATCAAGTCATGATTGGGATGCGGATCCCGGTCCAACCGGATCCGAGCCGGAACGGACGAACTGAGCTGTCCTTTTGTTATCTGCCCTCCTTTTATGCTCTGGCTGGACCATAAATTTCAGAGTGCGCGCGAATAAATCTCGCGCCGCGCGCGAGAGCTGATCTTTAAAGTACTAGAAAGTACAACTGGCTGTTTTGCGCCTAAAAGCCGAGAGTTAAAATACGTAATTGAAGCGGCTCATTACATCCTACCCCTCGAAAAAGTTCCGGTCCTCCGGAACAAGAGTAAATAGGCGTTACTTCTGGCATAAAACGGTAGCGTGATCGTTTCCGTTGCATTTAGAACAAAGCTGAGTATCTAGGCAGTATGAGAGATGGTGTCTACGGAGGCATTTGGGGCACAGCTGGCGCTGCACCAAAAGAACTGTTGCCTTATAACTGAAGGGTAAGGGTGTGCGACACAGCCAGGTGTAATGATGTCCTTTACAAAGAAGGCAGTTGTCGAGCTTAGTGGTAGATGTGGTCTTATGTTGAAAGGGGCGTACTACTTCTATTGGCTTAGGTGGTGATATTGGGGCGTTATTTACGGTCCCGCCAGAGCATATCAGCAGGGATTTGAAGGAAGCCGTTGAATCATCAGAGGACGAGCTGCTGCGGTGGCGTTTGCGGGGAGCAAAGCGGGTTGATTGCGGTTCCATAAGGCTAAATGAAAGTTGAAAACAAAGAAAAACGTACAATAAGAGAGAAATAAGCACAAACATGGTGGGAAAATGGTATATAAAACACATTATAGCAATACAGACGATAATGAGAGAAAGTGTGCTTCGCGGCTAATTATCTGACCTAGCGTTAATGCGCGAGTCGTCCTTTAATTAGGCGCGTTTCGAAAGTTTTTGGCGTCGATTGGCATTTCTTGTCGTTATGGAGAAGTTCTTGCGTTATTTTTCTTTCGCTTTTCTTACTATTTTATCATTTCCTAACATTCTCGTTTATTTTTCGGCCGTGTATTGCTATAATTAATTGCATTAGGTTAAGTGTTCGTGGTTTTTCGCGAGGATTATTGGTGATGGTGGGATTTCGTAATTTTATTATTTTAGGATGAGCCGGATGGTGGATCGTGGTTTCTGTGAGGATCGTTGTAACGAGCGTGGAGCGTGTTTGGAAACCGATAAGGGATACAGTTGTTTGTGCTATGAGCCGAGCTCGGATGTTAACTGCGGCGGCGGGATGACATCGTCTACTACTTATTCGTGTTCTGAAGAATATCCGACGAAATTGATCGCTTTTGTTGGCGCGCTTAGTAAGTTTTTTTTTTCTTGAAGTTTTATTCACATGGTTTTTATTGAGCTATATTTTTTTTGTCTTGATTGTGTTATGTTGGTTGCATTTTACGCCTAAATTCATTTTTACCTAGTTCTTTTCTCTTTCTAGCTAAGAGTGTTTTGTAGAGGGTTATTGGTGTTTTTCAGTTTTCATCGTCGCGCTGATTGGTCTTGTCGCGGTTTTGTTCGTTGCATGGCATCGTGCTCGTTATGTACGTCGAGTGCCGGCTATCGAGGAAAAGAAGGACGTAAAGAAGGAGATGGTTCCTACCGCGCCAGTCGAGGTTACGGATGTTTAGACGTGTCGATTTGTACTCAGTTGTACTCTCTTTTTTTTTCGCTTATTGTTCGTTTTTCCTGGTGCTTTTTGATCTAGTTCCTACGTGTAGTTTATACGGTTACTTAACCAAAGTGCTTTACTTACATTCCGGTCTTGACTAACTACCTTGAATGTTGAAGAATAAATTGTTATTGTTTTTCTTGTAATTTTTAAGAAAGCAAAAGGACGTGATTCGCTAGATTCTTGTAGTTTTTGTACTATGCTAGTGTTGCAGTGGAGTTATAGGGTTTAGTGCGATTCACGTGGATTGTCCTCGTTCTACGTCCGTCTCGAATTGTGATGTTGGGATGTTCGATATCGATGATTTCAAACGGACCTTCGAAGCGCGGTACGATTTTGCTTCCTACTTCTTTTCTTATTAATACTTTTTGTCCAATTTGGTAGTTAGCAGGGGCGGAACGTTTTCGTAGGTCATAGTGATGTTTTTGGGTTGTTTGGGCTAGTTGGAGGTTTTGATGGACGTGATTCCAAACATTTTGGAGCGTAGACACTAATTGCTCTGCGTAATCATCCTCGTTAAAATAGGTTTTTGATGGTAATTCTAGGGCGAAGCGAAAGGTGCTGTTGGGTTCGTGACCATGAACGATAAAATGGGGAGAATACTTTGTTTCTGAACTTTCGGTGCTGTTGTACGCATGGGTTATTAAGTACAAAACATCATCCCATTTGTCGTTATGTTCGGTAGTGGCTATGGCGATGAGTTCTTGAAGGGTGCGATTAGCGCGTTCTACTTGACCATTGCTTTGGTGATGGTACGGGGTGCTAGTTCTATGTTGAACGTTCAAGACCTTAAGGGTGTTTCGAAAATTTTCGCTCATGAAATTAGAGCCTTGATCAGTTACTAACGTTTGTGGGGGTCCAAAACGTGCGACAAATCGATTAATGAATGCATCGCATGTTGTGTGCGCTTTTTGATCAGGAAGCGGTTCTGCTACGATGAATTTTGAGAACGAATCTACAAATACGATGATAAAACGATTTCCTTGTAATGTCAGAGGTAAAGGTCCTATGAAGTCGGAGTGAACTCGTTGCCATGGTCGCTTGGATATTTCGAATCTTATCATGGGCTCATTGATACGATACATTGCGGGATCTTTCCGCATTTGACATAGCTTACAAGTTGTGATTAAGTTCGAAACATCTTGAAACATTTTGTTCCAGACTGCTATTTTTGCTACGGCATTGTAGGTTTTCTTAACGCCTAAGTGGGCAGTTCCTAGTTGAGAGGAATGCATTTTCGCTATTAGTTGTTTCCCTATAGCCGAATTCTCAGGTAGAACAAGTTGTAGCTCTTGTGATATTTGTGGAGGTATCTTATAAAGTATATCATCAATCAAAACGTAATCAAGTAATTCTGCCATGTCCGAATTCTCTTTGATGCCTTGTTTGTAAGCTAAAATCCATGGGCATTGATCTTGTTCGTTTGTGATGCGCTGACGATCAAAAATTGTGTCATCTTCTTGAGTAGTGATTGCATTTGTAACGGGTAGATGACGTGATAAAGTATCGCATACAACGTTTTTCTTGCCTGGTCGATAAGCGATGTCTACATCAAATTCTTGTAGAATTATTTGGTATTTAGCTAGACGTCCGGAAAGATCTTTTCGATGTAAGAGGGCTTTTAAGGGTGCATGATCCGTTATAATGGTGCATTTTGCTCCATCTATGTAAGGACGGAACTTTTGAACAGCAAAAACTACGCCTAATGCTTCTAATTCTATTGCTGGGTAGCGTGTTTCTTGTTTATTTAAGGTCCTGCTAGCGTATGCGATGACTTTGGATTCGCCATCTTGTTCTTGTTTCAGGACACCTGCTACGCCTTTTCCGGAGCTGTCGGTTTCGATGGTAAATGGAACTCCTAAACGCGGTGCGACGAGCACTGGAGCTGTGGTAAGAGCTCTTTTTAGTTGATTCATTGCGACTTCGCATTCATTTGTCCATTCAAATTTGGCATCCTTTTTGATTAGAGCGAAAAGCGGGGATGCTATCATTGCGAAGTTGTAGACGAAGCGTCTGAAAAATGAACACATACCCAAAAATGCTCGTACCTCTGTTGGGTTTTTCGGTACGGGATATTCGTCGATAGCTTTAGTTTTGTCTGGGTTAGGTCTTATACCGTCTTTGCAAAGAACGAACCCTAAGAACCTAATTTCCGATCGTGCAAATTCACATTTAGACGCTTTTAGTTTCATTCCTATGCATTCTATTTTGGTGAGGACTTCGTCAATGTCTACTAGATGTTCTTGAGGAGTCTCTGATGTTATTATTAAGTCGTCGATATAAATGAAGACTCGGGCTCGTAGATATTTCTTGAAATCGTTCATAATTCGTTGGAAGGTAGCGGGGGCGCCTTTCAAACCCATAGGCATTCGTATGTATTCAAAAGCTCCCATGAAACAGGCGAATGCTGTTCTCTCGCAGTGGGATTCTTCTAGTGGAATTTGGTGAAACCCTTGTTGAAAGTCTAGAGAGGTATATAGGCATTGGTTGGCGCATAGGTCGATGATATCCTGAATATTAGGAAGGATTGACTGTTGTGGTTTAGTTATGGCATTTAAGCCACGGAAATCTATTGTAAAACGCCAACTGTTGGCATCCCTTTTCTTTACTAGTACTATTGGTGCACAAAATGGGGATGAACTTTCTCTTATAATTCCATCTTTTAGCATTTGGAGTATTTGCTTTTCTATTTCCAAACGCTTCTCTAAAGGGACACGATATACTTTTCGAGCTGGTATGGTAGCGTTTTCAATCAGATCAATTCTATGCCTAATAGGGCCATTGTAGTGACCTAAATTGCCGTCAGGTCCCACAAAAGCTTTTGAATGGTTTCTCAAAATGATCTTTAGTTGAGATTTTTGATAATCGTCTAAGTCTGATTTCGACAAGTCAACCTCGGTAGTTACATCATAGCTTGTGTTTTCTTTTATTGGAAATTGAGGCATCTTACTTTCCCAGTCTGCTTCGGGTGGTATATAGGGTTGTACGATTTGGACACTGTGTACTTGCGACTGTGGGTTGGAGAGAATAGTGGCGAAAGCGATGTTCATTCCTTCGAATAGGTGGATATCGACATACGAAGGATTCATAATGTTGATGAAACAAGTGCCGTCGTCTAGTGGTGTTACTAGACACCTTCCTACTACAAACAAGGCGTCCAGCGGTCGTCTATTATCCTCGATGAGGAAATCGGATGGCGAGGTCGAATAGTAGCCATCGATCTTTGCCTGGACCATGTTGTTTGTACGCTTTGGCAATGTAGTCGAAGCTGTAAGGCGTACGTTGTATGGAATAATGCTACTGACGCTATTGAGTTGAACTAGACTATGATTCTCATCGCCTATCGTGAACGATTGTTTATGTAAATCTATTGTAATTTTCAGGCCGTTCTCGTTAAGTCGTCTAAGGAAGTCGGAGCCTAATAAAACTGGTGCTGGACACTGTTCGTCTTTAGAGACTTGGAATTGGTGGTCTACAAGGTATGTTCCTATCCTTATTCGTAGGAATATTGTAGCTAGAAGTTGTACTTCGGTACCGTTAGCAGCTTTCGCGGTAGAGGGTTCACTATTCAAATTGGCTTCTAATCCTAATGATTGTAAGGTGGATAGTTTCATGTAGGAAATAGACGCACCACTGTCAATTAATGCCGTGAAGGGTAGTTCATTCACATATATTTGGACGTATGGAAGTCGAGAATTTTTGAGATTTTTATAAGAAATTAAGGAATAAACGTGTGGTACAAAAAGTTGTTCCGATGTTGACGGGGTATCTGGATCGTGGACTAATACCGTGTTTACTTTATTTTGGCGATTCCGTTTCCGTTTACTAGCGAAAGTGCTGGCAAAATCGATCATGGCTGTAGCTGCCGTTGCCGTAGTTCTTTTAAGGAAGAACAACTTCAGATAAAATACGCATAGACAAATGAGAAGAATTACTACTAAGCTAGGAAGCGTAATCCAAAGGAGAAGGTGTATTATTGACCACTTGATTGTATTTACGCCTTCTGAAAGTTTAAGCGTAGTTTTATCGTAAATCGACTTCAAAGTCTGACCTACGGTTTCACCGGCATTTTGAATGTGCGAAATTGTATTTTCTATAATTCCACGCTTATAAAGCCTTGAATTAATTTCCGATTGTTGTTGTTGCAAGGCTTGGATTTGGGAATTGTGGGTTGAGGGATAATTTTGAAGAATTTGGAAAAACAAGGAGGAACTGTTAAACAAGAATGGTTGTGCTTTTTCGTTGTTTCTTAGATTCGGTGGGAATAATGATTGCGTTTCTCCTAAGCGTTCGCTACCTATGAATGGGCATGGTGTAGTCGGTGAGTTTTGAACTAAGTCGCTTGATCCGGAAATTGAGAACCATAGTTCTTTTTCTATCAGAACAGGAGTTAATTTGTAACATGTTCCGTTTACATTATGGTCCTCAAATATTGCGGTAGGTACTACTTGCTTGCAACGGGAAACTGATAGGTCGTTTTTGACTAAGGTTGCGGCGATGTCGTTTCTTCCAAGCAGCATTCGGGCCGTCCAGGTAGGATCAATGAAGCGGAAGGCTTGCAATCGTTGGATATTGATGTATTGTCTTGTGCAGATACTATTGAATAAAATTCGCGATGGAAGATCGCTTGGCGGTACAGCATATGTGGAAACAGATTGAGTGCGTGGTACGGCTATTGATGGGGGAGTAGTTTCATAGTAGTTTTGAATTGGGGCGAAAGTATTTGCACGAGGCCATTCGTCAAAAGAGCGTTGGGGTGGGTTATTCTGAGGCGTATAATTTGTGGGCATGTATTTATCGCTATGGGTATTTCGTAATAGTGTAGGTTGATATTCGGGATATGCAGTAGTTGGTCTATAATAGGCATTACGTTGGGTTGTTGCGAACTGAGGAATGGGAGTTGCAAATTGGCGCGTGTAAGGAGGGCGAGTACGAGGTGATTCAGTTGGGGGTGGTTCTCTTCTAGGCTGAGTGGGTAAAGCAGTACGTGTTGACGTTATTACGGGCCTACGTGTTGTAGTAGTAGGCGTTATAGGGGGCGTCGCATAGTACGTAGTTGTCGCTGAGTGACGTTGAAAAGGCCTAGGTGTAGTCGGGGGCCAGCCGTAAGATCGTGTTTTAGTCTCATATGCGTCTTCTGGGTATGCAAAAGGTGGGCGCGATGTGTCAATGTAAGGAATAATTAGATTTTCTGGGGGTTGAGATAAAAATTGTAGTTCTAGTTTGCCGAATTCGTTATTAAGGTACTCATCGAAAATGTCACTTATCCCTTTCTGTAAGTCTTGGCGAATGTTATACTCGGCGTAAGTTAGTGGCCTATACCGCTGAATTTGATTTAATCTGGCTAGTTGTTTACTTCTATATTCACAATATCTAACCGTGCGCATTACACTAATATGGGGTTCTTCTTGTGCATATAATCGTGCCCTTCTCATAAAGTCCAAATTAGTGACGTTCCATCTTTTGATTTCGCGAAGCAAGATTGGTTCGTTAATGGGTTGCGTATGTAATCGGGGTAAGTCTCTGAGATTTGTCATGCCGTATAATCTAGTGATTAATGGCTGTGACTCGGGTGGTACTAAGTCGTATGGAGATTTACGTCCATGGGCATCAGTCCAATAACGTATGGATCTTTTTGCGCGGCGTACAAAACCTGACCTATTTATTATAAACTCCTGAATGAGGATATGCTGAGGTATTTGTGGGAATACTAAAAGATGTTTAGAAGTGGTAAGGTAGGTGTTGGGAAGAGTACAATGTTTCGTTAAATCATTTTTGATACGGAAATTGTCATGAAACTCGAAAGTAAGCTCGTTTTCGGGAATGGCTATGTAACTAGATGTGACGAATGCATCATACATGCCTATTAGTTCTAGTTTGCATAGAGGCGCAATTTTGATGGATTCCCATACGATTACCTCTGTTGGAGTGCGGCAAAATCCGTCTTTTAAAGTGCAGTTTTTCAGATTGCCTAGTGGGCTTAGGATGCTACGACCGTCGAAGGAAGCGATTTCGCCCAACTCCATGGAGTAAATGCTACGAATATGGATGGCTGTGCCCCATAGAGGTAAGGAAGAGTTAGTATCTTCAATTTCCATTGTCATATATAAATCCGGGACTATTTTCTTTAATTCGTGGCCACGGATGCGTTCAGTTAGTTTTGCGGCTTTACAATCCTTTTTGGGTATTGAAATGCGCTGTCTGTCCAGAATGGTGTGGGCTGTTCGTATGTGGAGTATATTATAGACAGATACCCTTATAATATCCTGGTAACATTTTTGCGCTGGGATTTGGATAGGAGTGTTTTTGTGCGCATAAAGTTGAACCCTGGTTTTGACCATTGGCTCTGTATTAGAGACATGACACTGAACCATTTTTGGGAGCGAAAGAACGTTGGCGAATGGATGGGTACCGCATATTTGATATTGGGTTGCGAGACAGGGTTGGAATAAGAATAAGCTTATTATACATACAACACATAGCAAGGTTGTATTTGGTATCATTGTTGGGTAACGATAGTTCTGTGCGGTGGGGTTTGTCAGAGGTATGGGAGGTCCCATAGCGTTAGGTAACGGGTTAGAATATGCAGGTAGGTATGCGTCACGTTGTGGGTCATACGCTAATCTAGGTCTTGCGAAACTTCTTAAGCCAAATGGTCTGTTTCGATTAGGGAAGCGTGCTCCATAGAAAAATCTGTTGGGTCGTGGTCTAAAATTGTTAATGAAATTCCTACCACGATTGGATGAGATTGGTCGATTTAATTTTTGGGGAAAGAGTCTATTCTTTTGCGTTCTAAAAGGCTTAATAATTCTGGAATTGTCTTGAATGCGCATGTTTTTCAATCGTTGTTCTAGACGCTCGATTTTATCATCCGTTATAAGGGAATTTATCGCTTTCACCGTTTCGGAGTCTTCGCGCTTTTCTTGTTCTAAAATGCGTGCTTCTTTCTCTGCATTGGCAACTACGGTTTCGAAATTGCTGGCGTCGGGAAGGCGGCGAATCGCTTTGCGAATGTCAGGTCGAAGTCCTTTTACAAAGAAGTCGATTGCTAATTGGGTGATCATGTTTTTGTTTTGTCCTTGGAAGGCTACTTTTGTTTTAGCGAAAACTTTCTTTGCAAAGTCTCCTACTGTATCTCTTCCCTGGGTTAAACTGTGTAATTCGTCGCGTACGTTACTGAGGATAGCCTCGCTTTTGAATTTCGTGGCTAAGGTTGTGACAAGATCCTTCCATGACAGTTTATCTGCGCCGTCTAGGTTCTGATATTTAAGTTTAGCGCCTCCCACTAGGTATAATGGGAGTAAACTTTTTGCATGCTCATGAGGAATTTTGAATCTATTGATGAGATCGGTGTATTCTTCTAAGAATTCCTCGAATGTTTTATCTCCTGCGCCAGAGAATTTCTCGACTCTGTCGCCTAATATTTTATATGAATGGTATATAGGTTGTTCTTCGGCCATTATAGGTGAAGAATCGCGACTAGAGCTGGAATTCTCGTATTTTATTCGCGCTTTTGCAGAAGATGGCAATTCGGGTTTGAGCTCGAGATTCTTAACTGGGGTGACTGAGTACGATCTTTTTTTAGTAATAGTTTCGTTCAAGAATTCGGTAAAGTCCTGATCAGGTGTAATTAGTTCTTTTTTCAGTAGAGAGCGGCGTTTTCTTCTAGCCGAGCGGGATAGTGGCTGAGTAGAAGACAGTTTGGCGTGGGTAGGTTACTTCCCGGAGTAAAGGTAAGATGTTTTTTTTTCCAAAGTAACTTTGGTTTGTGTTCTTCTATTTGGTGTTTTCTTAAAGAGTTGTATGTTAGTTTATTATTATTGTTGTTAAATAAAGGTTTGATTTGGTTGACTAGAAATAGTTGGCAATAGTAGGTTATTTTATAGTTTGTTGTTATATAGATATATTTTGTTGGAAAGTAAAACACTCACGTATTGACGGCTCGTTGTATGCGAGGTAGTCGAGAATACTAGAAGTAGCAAGCTGTAAGCGGGTTGTTGTTGCGTTGCGGCAGAGTATATATGTATGGCAAGGTGGGCGTGGCATGGTAGAGGCTGGAACTGAACGTATTATTTATGCCCTTAGAGCCTGAAAGGAGGTGTCCTTAGAGTGTATTTGTACTCGCTTACGGTTTTCTTCAAAGGATTGACTGATTGTTTTGTCCTAAAAGTTACAAACAAATCGGTGTTTGGGGATTTTAGAATTTGATGTATTTGGATGTACTAAAAGTGCTGTCAGTTTGGTGTCATTAGTCATGGCGTGAAAAATTGAGGTGGCTTAGATGGAAGTACATCTTACTTAAAAATCGGGTGCATTGTATTCCATCACAAAAACTGATTGGTGTACTTAAAGGGCATGTTTTACCCGCGCCCGTAATTGTCCGTAGGGGAAGATTTATTATGGCCGCTAAGAAAAGGCAAATGATGGCTTCCCACTGAAATTTTTGTTAGTCGTAGCCAGAAAAAAAAAGATTATTTAAGCTCACCATATTGGATTGCGACGGAGAGTAGAGTTAACGGTTGCGTGTTGCAGACTTATTCTCCGAGGGGTAAATTTCCTCCAGTTCTTGCCACGTGAGTGAGCGGCCACGGACTCTTATTTTGGGCACTTCAACCCAGACTTGTTCTAAGCTGACGATCAGCTGCGTTGCCTCTCCATAGGCAAAATCAAGGAGCGGTGCGTAAGGGTGCAGAAGGTAGGCGTTGTATCGCTTGACGAGGTGTTGATTGAGGGTGTGGCGACGGACGCCACATTTCTTACAAGGAAATAGGCACGTCGTGCTGTCTAAGTCTTCTCTCAGAATTGCCTTCCGTGGTCGCGGAAGTAGTTCGCCACACGTGCCATTATAAGCGGCACTACAGCCGCTCATAATTTCGTAGACATGGTGACGGAGAGAATCGTAGCTTATGTCCGAGAGGCGTAATCCGTGCAATTCTTCGAGTATATCGGATAGCCTAGCTACCCTGTTGTTTCTAGTGGCGGCGGGGGTGGCTAGGGGTAACAGCTGGAGGTTTGACCTCATGTTTTTGATTTCTTCCTCAGTTGGCTCGTGGGAGGGGCGTGATGCCTGTAGTATTGGGGACACTTCGATGAGATAGTTGATTTTAGCCATGAGCGGATTAGCAGGCATTTCGTTGACTGGAATGATAGAGTTATGCTTAAAATATGGCGATTGGCACGGAACATACACATGTTGATGAGGGAGGAAAGATAGAGGGAGAATATGTGGGTGAAACAAAAGAGAACAACTGAAGCGATATAACTAATTGCTTGCTAAGGGGAGTGTCTTTGTTAAGTTCTCGGTGTCTGTATATGTGTGTTTACTCCATGCGAAGTCCGAGACTACCTGGCCAGGGTTTTTGCTCGCTTCGTGTATACCCGTAGTTAGGTTTTGTCACACAATTTTTCCTCTATTATGTATTTGTTCATATTCTTTCTCGTTTTTTTTTCCCGAATACAGCTTCGCATAAAAAATGAAGCGGCGTGTGACTCGTGCTCCCTTATTGCTACGTGTTAAGCAAACTGTTCGTAAAATTAGCCTAACAATAAATGTGGTTGTTCCCCTTTGAAAGACATAGTGTTTCCCGTACGAATGATATAGCATATGTAATGGTCTTAGTCTGATACGACATGTGTTGTTCTTTATTGCGTAAAAGCATTTCAACGCCATCGATAATGTTTTTGTTGTTTACGAGTGCGCTGGTAGTTAGGCAAGGTTGAGGTTAGATGAGAGAACGGAAAGGGAATGGGGAGAAGAGCATGATGTGGAGAGGATTGCGAGGAGCAGAGGTGTAAACATGCATATTTATGTGATGTTTTTTTTTCCCAAAATGTTTGGCGGAAGTTTTCAAAAATATTGCGACAGCCGGAACCTCCATGTAAAGTTCGGAAGGTTCGCGAGTTCTAAGTTTTGGAATTTCACTTTCATCGAGAGAAATTGTCCAGGTTTCCGAACTTTAACCGAGTGAAGAGTTTGGGAAGAAAGAGCACAGGTTAAGATGAAGCGTTTATTCGAAGCAATAACAGCACGACATAAGCGGAAGCAATAGGCAAATAGCGGTTCAAAGAACATCACAATCATGAGGAGGAAATATTTAAATGAATACATGGAAAATGAAGACAAAATAAAGTAGATCAAGTCATGATTGGGATGCGGATCCCGGTCCAACCGGATCCGAGCCGGAACGGACGAACTGAGCTGTCCTTTTGTTATCTGCCCTCCTTTTATGCTCTGGCTGGACCATAAATTTCAGAGTGCGCGCGAATAAATCTCGCGCCGCGCGCGAGAGCTGATCTTTAAAGTACTAGAAAGTACAACTGGCTGTTTTGCGCCTAAAAGCCGAGAGTTAAAATACGTAATTGAAGCGGCTCATTACATCATGATCCACACCCAAAGAAGGGGTCTCCTCCGCCTTACGTGCCCAGATGGAAAATAAATCTAATAAAAATATTATAGTGACAACTGTCTGACAACTTATCCTAGAATAGAAAGGAAACGGTTTACGCAGACGTATAATTCACTCTTTTATAGAACTGCAAGGTGGTTTCAGCGAATTCCCTCAAGTGTTTTGCAAGCCCAGAATAGTTCTATCTTCAGATCGAGATTGAGAGGAGTTGATGTGTTTCAATTGTTGGACATTCATGACAATTGTTAGCTACTTCATTTTTTTTCAGCGCATCGGTTTTCTCTTGTCTGCCAATTTATCACGGATTTCTACGACGATCAAATATTATCACACCCTCAGCCACTCACTTTTCCGATTCATTCTTAATCCTGTCTTTTCTCAGATCCTCTCCCTCTCTTTAGTGACCTCCGCTAATTACTTGGTAGTTTCCCATCCATTCGCTATGCTTTCTACCTATATATCACCGCCTTATTTCTTACTTCCACCTCTTACTTCCACATATTCCCATCCTATTCTTCATCTCTACCAACTGTTTACCTCAACTACATGCCAAGCACCTGGGAAGCGGCGTGCATGGGGACTGAAAGAGGTGCTACACCCGCCGGGGTACGCATGGAAATTCAGGCCATTCGCCCTGGTGCCTCCTCCTGCTCTCTGCCGCTCGAGAGTGATTGTGACGCAATCACACCTTGTTTATGTTGATCATATAAGTTCGAGGCCTTATGGTGGACTATGAAGAGGGTGTTTTTTTTTTCTACCCACATATATATTTATACGTATTTCGCTTAGGCGGTGATTCCTGGTAGTTGCATACTCCATTGAAAACCTAAATTTGGTGGTAAATATTTAGCTGGAGGTGCTAGACAAAGGGATATAGTGTGTGTTGCGCAACTGCGATAATAGCTATGATACTTGAGTATTGTTTTTCAAAATTCATAATTTTTCAAAGCATTTTTTTTTGTTCTTCCTTAGTTCTGTATTGTGTTTTTCCTTTCAATAAGTGTTTGGAGCACCATGAGTGCATTTGATAAATAAATAATTTTCTACCCACATATACACATATGTATAAATAAATAAAACTGATAAATTTTTCCAAAAATAACAATAAAAAATAAACAGTTAAAAATAAACTAATGAAGATTTTTATTTTTTTATTGTTGAGTAATTTCAAAATTTCCTCCCCCCGCCCTGGCTTCTGCGTTCGCCACTGGAGTCATATTTTAGACAAACCTCAAAACCCCAGACGTTGAGGTTGCTTCCTTAGAAGCAGCTTCCATTTTACACAGTGATGATAATATTTCCGGATCACTGTGAACTTACTGCATCAAATTGACAGGAAATATGTATGGATACTAGTGAAAAACATTTCCCTTTACGAGGCGTCAGACCCCCCTGTTCCACACTCTGACACTGCTCACACTCGAATGTAGGACTATTATTCATACCATCTTCCTCTTTGTGGAACCTTCTTCGAATCGATGGATGAGAAGAGATGAATTTGAACGAGGCGGCTGTGAGTAGACTGCCACAGATATCAGGGCAGTCGAGCATCCATCTGAATTCAATACCTCTCACCTATTGGGTAACTTCTGCAGTCGGAAAATTATACGGATCATTGCTGAAATTATTACGAGCACCTCGGGAAATTTAGCTTCTAAGCCGATGTGTGCTGTGCCGAAAGAGTGCAGAACATTTGTTCTACTACTGGCACATCTACACACTTTTACCGCCCTTCAATGTCAGGTCCCCCACTGTTCAGGTACAACTATACTACACTATATGCATCGGACATGAACGGGGACCAGGAGTGTGCGGGAGTGAGATTTCGATCCCCGTAAAACGCAAAACGGAAGACGGAATATGAAAAAAGGGCGTAAAACGGAAAGCGTGAAACAGAAAACGGAAAATCCCGTACATCCCACTCAGCTTAAAGTTAAAAGTGGGAATATGTGGATGGATGGACCAATGACAGGACAGTGGCGCCGCCCTGCATCATCGGAAACTCACACAAAAAAAGGCTTCCCCGTCCTTAAGGCCAAGAGTGACGACAAAGTAGTTTCAAGTTGCTTGTACCTGGACTAAAGATGTTACGATTACCAGAACAATTATGAAAAACAGCTATTTTCGGCATTTTGAAGGATAAGAGGATTCAAGACTAGGCATCATTTCTCCTCTTTATACTGACCATTTCCTCTCCATCATAGTTCTTTCGACTTACTTGCACAGCATACAACCACAGCAAAAGCAACACCAACATCCGAAGAAGAACGTCATTGTGAAAATTCCGAGAAAAATCGTCAACCTCTCTCGAAGTGGGCCTGAAGTACTTCGTATCCTTAGTAGTTCTTAACATAAACGATTTTCTTTCCATTTAGCAAGCCCACCTTTGATTATTGGCTCGTTGATCTCATCCTCCGAATCTAGTAGGATTCGAATTGTCATCACTACAGCTAGATTCATTAACGTGACCTCAAAGTACAGTTTATACATTGTCACCGCTTCAGTGAAAGTTAGACTGTTCAAAACGAAAGCTTCAAGTTCCAAGGGGTAGGTGGAATGGGGTGTGAGAGGACTCCATAGAGTAGAGCTGCATTGAGCATTCAAACATGTATTCTATGCAGCAAGATCGGCTGCATTTTGGGACAATGTGTGTGTTGCTTCTTCGCTGCTCAGACCTAGTGTTTTATCTGCGCCCATACATTGACAAATAGGAAACCAAGAGCGCATTAGCAACAAATTTCAGGGCGTATTTATCCATCTCGATCGCTGTGTTAACTAGATAGCTCACACCTACTAACCAGGCCAGGTATGCGACCGAAATTCAAGAAAAATTAAATTAAATGAAATTAAAGAGAAATCTTTGATGAACAAACTTCTTCATAGAGGAGGAAACAGGACGGATAATGGAGTAATCGAAAGTGTTGGGATACCAGGACAGCGGATCAATGGCCGCATTCATCGTTGAGACTACCTAGGGCAGACGTATCAACATCATTCTCTTTTGTAAAGGAAGTGTCTAGCGGTGTGCCACAAGGACTGTGACTTGAAAATTTATCATGAAGTCTCATGTCCTGGAGATATAGCTGCCATTCAGTTGACAATAAACGAACTGGTTCAGTGGTCAAGAAACTGGATGATTCCCTTGTCTGCTGAGAAAACGTTGCATCTTCGAATAGGAAACTCTAATGTTGAAACTTCTTATAATATTTCTTCGATTCCCATTAGGAGAGTAAAATCAGTTAGAGATTTTGGTTCTCATTATAATGAATCTCTTGATTTTTCGGCCCATTACGAGAAAATCTGTCAGAAAGCAATGACTCGTAGTTTCCAAATTTTCAGAGCCCTGTCAACTAAGGATGCGAACCTGTTATTACTAGCGTATAAAATGTATGTAAGACCCATACTGGAATGAGGTTCCACGGTCATCAACCCCTACCGTAAACAAGATGTTCTCATGTTCGAAAGAGTTCAGAATAATTATACTAGAAAATTGTTCATTAGAATGAGCGAAGCTTCTTATTCCAGCATTCCCAACTCAAATATTAGAAATGCTTGTCTTGACCTAGCAACCCTAGAATCCAGACGCACAATACTAGATATTTGCATAGTACATAAACTGCTTGACACTGCAACTAACATTAATGCTCTTGAGTTTTTCAACATTACGCCCTCAATAACTAGTGGTGGCCCTTTCAAAACTGCGTTTGCAAAACCTAAGCATGTGTTAGGTTGGTGCAATAATAATGTGCGTTTTCATGCCTTTGATTCCGAGCCCCGTAACTTGTTTCAAAATCGATCTTTTCAGAAACGCTCAAAACTACTATAGTCCGCAAATCTTTGGCAATAAGGTAGATGTTCTCCCATTACCGTACTTTTCGAATATGGCCTTCTAGAATTGACAAACTTCCGGAAGGCAATTTTGATATCCCTTTAGTCTTCGAAAAAATTCTCCCGGAAGAAGTCGTCCAAATTCTCTGTGAAGTGGTAGTCGGTGAGCGAGAGGTTTGCTGACTATGATATATGAGGCAGAGGTTCCGAGCCTAATTGCTCTATCCTGTAGGGACTCTGTAGTGCGAGATATGGCTGGACGGTGCTATGTAGGAGTGGTGAATCCATTTTATTGGGCAACGCTGGGCTCACATAGTGAAGTTTCTGATTTTTTTTTCATACACATATTGGAAGTACTTCTTAGTTGAGAAGGACCAAATGGGCTGTAGTGAGTGATTTCTGCAGCAGGTCACCACAAAGTCGCCGTAACCTTAATTTGGTGCTGCCTCGGTTTCTGACAGTGTTTTGGTGCTTTTTCCTAGTCCAACTATTGAGCAGGGCACTTCGTGTGTGTTGTCGTAGAGGGTTTATACTTCACACTATGTCACCAACTCAGACAATGGAGCGGGCTGACCGCGGTACCAAAGTATGCTCCGCGGGCTGACCGCGGTACCATGGGATGCGGAACGGGCTGACCGCGCACAGAAAGCTGGCTGACCGCGGTCCTTAGCCGCAAGTTTGGCTGACCGCGGCCCTTTGTCGAAAACTTGGCTGACCGCGGTACTGTCCGCGGTCAGCCAAATTTGGCCTGTAGGACCCGCACAATGTACGGTGCAACTTTTGTGAACATACTGACAGTGATGGGTGGGATGTACAGTGGACGTCAATGGCGTTGGCCCATCTGCGGCCTCGAGAAGGACGACGCACAACCTCGCCGCGCGCGCAGTAACCTATGTATTCTGCTGCTGTTATGCAATTTCTAGAAGCTTTTCTACCCGATTTTAAGGATTTTCGAGCGAGCGGGGAGAAAAGACCCTAGAAATAGCATTCCGGCGACGACGACATCGATTCAGGCGCGCGCGGCGCGGTCGCGCTGCGTCCTTCTCGAGGTCGCGAATGGGCCACCGCCATTGCCGTCCACTGTATATGAAACGACAGTCTTTCTCTGACTATGTTGAGGAGATTAAGAAATATCTTACATCCATTTTTTGATGAAGCAGTGGAACCTCCCGCAGTTTGCGGGGATTGGGTACCATTACCTAGACATTTTTGGAGTGAAGCTCTCATTAAGAGAGCTTGGCCATTAATATTGTGCATCTGGTGAATGGCCACAGAAGCGAAAACTTTCAAGCACATAATCTGAAGAATACGAATGAATCCTGGTGGTTTTGGCCTTTCTGTTTTTCAGAACGGTTTGTGCTGCGCCATTTCCAGATATAAAAGGGGAAGTTTCTTGTCTGATGTTGAATTTGATACCTAAAATGTCATCCACACATCATCAGCAACTATTACTGCCGTTATCAGCACGCCACGACGTCACTTCGACGGGCTGACCGCGGACCTTTCGCGGGCTGACCGCGCACAGAAATCTGGCCGACCGCGCTTAATTATTTGGCTGACCGCGGAGTTGGCTACGGTCCGCCAAATATTGGTGCCGCGGTCAGCCCGTTCCATTGTCTGAGAAGCGACCAAGTGTTTGGTCTCATTTCTCTCATTACAAAGGCGCGAAGCAGACCTCCTAACGAGGATCAACCTGGTACCCGTTCAGTATGTGCGATATCTATTCGTCGAAGTTTTTCATCCTCCCATTCTTAATGAAGGAAGGGATGCTCTGACGACAATCACCGGCGAGGTTCTGCGAAACCAAATGTGTTGTTTTGAATGGGTACTCTTCGATGACTGCCATCAGTTGGGGGTCGCAAACCCCAGGAAGACCAATGCGACATCCCTTACTTTCAAAGCAAGACACACCACGTCGAAAAATTCAGAAGCAGCTTCGTGGTATACATTTGCTCACGCTCCCTTAGCCAGAACTATGATGGTTTTCCGAGTGGTTCCTGCTGCGATGCCGCCGGGTTTTAGCTCCCTGAAGTGAGTTTGGCAAAAAAATTTGTTTTGGCATCTTTCCTTCCAGAACTAAAAATTCACCAAAAACGTTGTTATCTTCCAAAATGCATGAGATGTTTGAAAATGTCATAAAATTTGCTATAAAACCATATAAAACATCTCATAGCGGTGATAAGAAATACCGGAAGTTTTCTGCACCGAAGACGAAGCGACGAAAAACGCGCATTATTTTTGCACCAACCTAATAGTAAGGGCAACCAGCTTTACTGTCAGGGCAGTAACTGCATACATCAAAATAAGCAGGATAATCCCCACCAGATGTCCCACCGCTTCGTTCAAACGGACTGTTAGGTACAAGATATGTGTAGCATAGATCAATTCATCAGCATGATTACTATACATTTCCTTAGTAATGGTAACTGCTCAACCAGAAACCGTATTCTATCTGTATTTGTATCCATAGCGTTGTAAATAAAACACAATAAATCAATCAATCAAATCACAAAAATGTACCCATCGTTAACATGGATGTCGACGTGTTCACCCTGGGTAAACACAATCACGCATCCGGTCCCAGCGTTTCGCTAGTCGAAGATTCAACTCTATCTTTATGGTTATGACAGTAAAGGTGATAGCCACATTGAAAATGAAGTATAACATAATTAAACCTCACATTCGATGAAAAAGAAATCCTGGGAATCTAATCTAATCTAGAGGGACAAGATTAGAAATTGCCCACAATTTTCTGGCTGTCAGGTCTCTTATCAGGTAGATTTTGGAAGGTTAAATGATTTTAGAAGACACTGTCGTTCACAGCTTCCATTGATACGTCGGAGCTTTCACGTGGCTATAGCAAGTTGGAGCAGTTTCAACAAATTGAAAACTTAAGAAAATATTTTCCCGACGAAAAAGCAAATTATCAAAGCGAACTTGGGGTCATGGAACCTAAACTTTCATATTGCAACAATGAACAACTCACCGCTGATACAATGAATATCAGACATCCCCAGCTCTCCGGTTTACCAGATTCTCTCTCTTGAAACATATTATTACTGTTGTTAGTTAATAATGATACTTTTTTTCCAGTAGAAGGCACTTATGCCGTTCAAATAGACAGAATGTGGGCAGCAGTGTTCGAATACGATGCGGGCGTACACAATCGATACATTAATATGCTAATTTTAACTCTAATCTCCGCAAAATCTCTCAGTTCTATCAGGTGTCACGAAACACACGGCTATGACATATGATTTATCTATGACATTCGATTCTGTCATGAAAACAAGAACAAAAAACACGTACTTAACTTTATCAACAATAAAGGCTACCTAGACTCTCCTAATCTTTCGTGGCCTTGGGCCAAGTTCTTTGAGCGGCGTGTGGTCTGTTATACTTACTACTCGGACTCCTGCAACTGTGAGACCTTTAACGCATGTCATTCGTCCCGGCCCAAGACCTTTCACCTAAAACATATTCATTCTCGACTCACAAGAAAATGTAACGAGTATGAAGCCCAACCTGTACTCTCACTGTCCGGACTCCTCTTCGAACCAATCGCTGTCCAGCAGCTACACCTGTGGTCTGGCCAGCAATGGTGGTCTTCTTTCGCGCATGTTTAAATCCTTCTAATCGGCATGATGTGTAGATGATTACATGATTCTTCTTGTCCATAACCGTCACTAATGTGTTGTTCTTCGTTGCTTTTATGTACACTATGGGTAGATCACAATACGGGATGCCATCGAATTCCGTCTTCATTGTTTCAGCAGTTGGAAATCTGGACTCGATGCCATGCAAGCTCACTGCTGTGAATCGTCCGGCACCCGCGGTTCCCTCCATCACTTCCTAAATGTTTGGCAATTTCAGTGGTTTCGATAACAACAATGTTAGAACACCGCGTATGCAGTTTCCTTCCTAACATTTGCCTCAAACGTTATTTATTTAATTAGAATCGTCATGAAAATCGATCACAATAGTATGCACGACTGCCTACAAAGTGCAGAGGAATCCATTTCAAGCCTCTTACTATGAGGAGGGAAGGCACAGGGGAACCATACAGGCCCCCTTTTTGTTCGAGTAATGTGCACCTCCACGAAGAACTGTCAAAAATGGAGGCGAGACGAAACAGTGCTTTTGAGAGCTGAACAAGAATGAAGCATGGAAGCTGATTACTACTCCAACTAAGCTACTGTTAGACTGCTTGCAAAACATGGGCAAACGGTGGGTGCAGTTCACTCTTGTATGGTTGCAAAGGAAAGTTGAAATAACCTCTCTTTGACTACCAAGAACAATATCATACAGGGCTCCTAGGGTTTGTCAGTCTCAAATGTTCACAGGTATTAAATATATCATTGAACCAACCTAAATCCCGAAACTCTTCCCCTACCTTAGCAGCTCCAGTAATCTTCGTTCCTGCTCTATGTGCGTCTCTGATGCTGTCGGAGAGGGTTTGACTGATCATCAAAGGTCGAGACTGGAGCAAGGGAAGAGTCGTTGTAGCTCTTCCCAAAAACATACGAGAAAAACTACTCGCTAATTTCTGTACAGCAGCACACATTCGTTACCTACAATATGTCATCATTAAAATAACAGGATAGTGAGAACGTTAGAAAAAAATGTTGAGTAAACACCTTTTTTCTCAAAAATAAACAAATTTTTTAGAGATGCTTTTCATTGGTTACGGAAGAAACACCATGCACGCAAGTCAAACAGAACTCGGAAATTCAACCGATACCACCAGAGACCGGTCAAGAGTTCGAAAAAATTTTATTAATAAAAGAATGAAAGCATGAGATCATAGGGTCTGACAAATGTATTCCAAGCATTGGCGACAATAAGGCAGTACAATTAATCAAACGTAGTATATACATAACGTATTCATAGAACACTACCTCCAGAAATAATTATTAAATGCAAACGATGCGCCAGCCGACAAAACGATATCTTCGTCGTCGCTCATAACCTTAAGTTATTCAGTAGAAAAAACAGCGTAGCTAGCAAAGCAAAAACCCACATCGTAGGATCCAGCATCAGCTACTTCCGCATCATAGTGGCACAAATTCTCTGCAAGACAATCTTAGAGATCACACATCATCCCGACTGTAGGCAGTTTGGAAAAGAGTCGGTATTGGGGCATTCACAGACTGAAGGTATGCTGTGCGGTTGTGCACTATCAAGCAAGCTTGATAATGATTGAAATCGACCGCGTCCCAGACCATTAACCTTCTACCAGTACCGACTACCGGTTGAATGGACTACATATTACGCGAACCTGTTAGTCTTCCTTCTCGAAATTCTAATGCAGCGCTGTGTGATACAGGAGATTGGCCGGCCACTGGCCGTAATGCTTTCAAGCGTAGTAACAAATAGTGCAAACTGACTGCTGACGTTGACTTGGCAGATTCCTGAACAAAGTTCATCCCACCTATTCCAATCAAACAGTGAAGAACGACAAACAACAATAACGTACAATAATCTGATATTTCAATGAGTCGATTTCATAGAGTAGTTTCTGTAATACTTGTTCTTTGGACAGAGACGCTCCTTTCGGAACGTAATTTCTTCTCGGAGGGACAGTGGGAACTAAAAGCTTCCGAAATTATAAGAAAAAAAGCTATCACGAATAAAAAAATCCACCTCGTGCAGACGAAGAAGATGAAGGTACGTGGGTGACGTCTGCTACTCCATCCACGTCTATGTATTCTTCTAAAATGAAGAAACACTAAACTATCATGTGAAATGAATTTATCAGAGATGAAGGAGCGATCTCAAGAAGGTCGTGGCCATAGGTGCGATAGTCGGAGCCGAGGCTCTCACCCCCTTCACTTCGGACGGGGGTCCGGCAGATTCCCTTCACTTAAGCGTTAATAATTTTTTTTCGGGTAAAGGAAACGATGAGGGAAATGAGAAGAAGAAGGATGCAAATGAGGGGGAGACGAAGTAACAGAAGGCAATATCAGGAAGTTAGACGGAAACATCCTTATTAGTTAATGTTAATGAACATTTAATGAAGGATTATAATAAATGTGAATGCTGTGTGAGTCGGCCGGAACGAATGTCTTATAGGTTACGAAATTCGAGTTAGTGCACTGAATTGAACGGATTGCAGGGGGTTGAGGGAATTAGGAATAACACGGCTGTGAGTGAAAATTTTCATAGGGTGAAGGGTATCCTGGCATAGCTGAAACCTAGGAGATGAAGAAGGCACCCTGTTTGCTTAGAATGAGTGAAAATTTGCGGAACCGTTTGCATCTTTCGAAAGCAATACTTTTCGTGGAAGTTTCAGTTCTATGGCTGATAAAAGTATTAATAGGAAGTGAATCAAAAATGGGACAGTCCAGGGAAGAAGAGAAGGAAAAACTGTATAATGTGAAACCAATTGCAAATGTTCTAGTGAATACCTTACGGGAACCAAGTTGAGGTTTTTGAGACCGACGAAAATAGCGCGAAACAGGAGGTTTTTCGCGAATTTCTCTTCAAAAGCAAAATCAAATGAGATGACTAGGGCATGATATTGAAGTAGAAGAAATTCTCTATCGATTCGTATATGATATGATGGGTCAAAGTCTGTCCTGCGCTGTGCAGGAGGGGATGGAGCCAAAACCAGTACATTGGCTCCGGTCAAAAGCGAGACAGTGCAATGAGGGAGGAGGGCGCAGAGCGAGAACCGAGCCGTCCTTATAGAATTGGCTCCGGCACCCTTCATCTTTAGCGGGAAGGACTTGCAACGCCTTTCCAGAAAAAGTGATTAGTGATATAGGTGTAATTTAACAAAAAAAGGCCACTATGTACCCTTCACTGATATGTCCACGTTTGAAATGAGGAAGTTATAAGGGAAAAAAGCCGTTTTTTGGCACTTTTTAGTATTGTCAAAAGGGAAGTGGTTGCTGTGGGTGAAATATAGGGTATTGGGCACGAGGGGGTAGGATATGAAGTGCTGATATTCCACGGACCCTCCTATTTTTGAAATAATTGTAATTTGAGTGATTTTTATATTTAAATTAGTGCCATATTTTCCGCGTCGAGGCGATGACTCATCGCGCCGCCTCCGTCAGTTCGCCGCAAATGGAAGGGTATACCTGAGATAGACAAACAGCAACTGAATTACTAACACCTATGTCTGTAATCGTGATCTCTCCCCCCCCCGTAGTCCCGCCGTCGCCTTTTTGTGACAGCCAGCTAGGAAAGCTGCTGCTACCCCTCTCCCCCCCCCCCCCCGGTCGACGACCACCCTTCACTTTTGGCACCGCTGACAGGCTTCAGACCCCTCAGACCCCCTTCACTTCGGAGACCTCCGGCTCCCCCCTATCGCACCTATGGTCGTGGCTGCAGAAGTCATTGCTTTTTCTACTGAATACATGTTAGTTGGAATAAAACCGTGAAGATGTAAAAAGCAACCGATATGCATTTCATTATGAAAAATGTTTCAAAAAATACGAAATTAATATATAATGACGGCAAAAGATGAAGAAAATAAAAACGAACACAAATGTAGACCACAACTAGAGAGAAAAAAAGTGAAAAAAAAACACTGGTAGCAACGCACCTGGACTGTCTTCTGCATGCCTCAATACATCTGAAAGCATTGGTTTCTTCGATGGAGGGCCGCTATTTTGGAATGAAGCCTCTGTGGAGTCATAACCCTCAGCATTGTCCGGTGAGACGCACTGGAAAGAAAGACTTATAGTCATGGATAGTAAAAAAAAATCCTCCACAGTGGCAATGGGTACTAACCGTCGAGTCTTCGTGATACCGCTCGTCCCGAACACCTCGCTCACCATCCGTTACCGCCTCAACAGGCACAAATTCACCGTTCTTCATTCGAACTTTCGCGGTGAACACTTGAGGTTTCGGCCAATTCTGGAGAAGATGAGCCACGGCAACACAGGACAAAAAGTGATGCGGCAGTACCTGCTCTAATGCAATCTCTTCCGTGGTCTTTTCGTGCAATTCCCGTACACGTGGGACACCTTCTCTAACGATTCCAACCAAATCAAGGAGCTCCTCTTCCCAAATTTCGCATGTTGTTGGTATTCCTTCTACCTCCCATCTAAAAAGCAACATACACATATGATTACGTAAAGAACACATAGATACGTTAATTGATAATCCCTTACTTTTTGGTTGACGTAAGATTGATCGTCCGTAATTCTTCGTTGTCGACTAAGCAAGCTCTTCGAGCATAAATGTTGTCGGCAGCGAATGGAAGGAAATGCTCTGAAGGTAAAACTTCACATACAAATATGTATGAATCTACGAGCAAAAAAAGAAAAAAAGTACTGTATTTTCAAAGTTTCACTTGAAAATGAAAACGGAAATGGAGACCATAACTCTAGTGTTGTCGCTTTGCATGGAAGGCAAGAAAACGAGGCATTGTAACAGCTCAACTCACGTCTCAAATAGTCAATAATATCGGCGTTGCTTTCACCCTCCATTTGCCGTTGAGCTATGATTGACTTGATGATTGGAGGAAGTCTCATACGGACATCATGACCATAGTGATCACCACACATTTCAATGGATACGCGCCTGTAAAGCATTAATCCTGGAAGGGAATTCTAAGGGAAAAACAGTGACGGTATGTGGTAAAAAAAAGACTAAGCCTGACTAGTCGAACAGGAAGGAAGAGGCAGTCCACGTTTTGGTGGGTAAACAACCAATGTACAGTGGACGGCAATGGCGGTGGCCCATTTGCGGCCTTGAGAAGGACGCAGCGCGACCGCGCCGCGCGCGCCGGGATCGCTGTCATCGCCGCCGGAATGCTATTTCTAAGGTTCCTTCTTCCCGATTAGCTCGAAAATCATTAAAATTGGGTTGAAAATCTGCTATAAATTCAATACAGCAGCAGAATACTTAGGTTACTGCGCATGCGGCGCGGTTGCGCGACGTCTTTCTCGAGGCCGCAGATGGGCCAACATCATTGACGTCCACTGTAGATAAAAATTCAAGGTATGACGCAGAGCTACCAAATTCAATTGCAAACTTACCCGTCAGCGTGCTGAGTCCCATGGATGTAGGCAGTACATGTGTGGCCCATACGATACGGTCCCACACGGTCGCGATCGCTTCCGGTGGCATTGCTCGAATTGACAAAGCCACTCCTGTAACGTCAAAACATTGAGAAGAGAAAAAACATTCCAACGAGAAAGGAAAAAAAAACCAAACCTATTGCATGCCATAAAAATTCCTCTGCCTCGTTGACGCCTTTTTGAGCCGGATTTATGACGGAAATGAGCACCACCTTTGAGTTCAAGCCACCGCACGAAACGCTGGAAGATGTACTTCAAAGACTATAAGACGCGCCCAATGCAGTGGCTTCTACATAAAGAGTGCTACAACATCACTATGCTTTTAAAAAGGTTCAAAACTTTTCTGCTATAGTAGCTTCGCAAATCCAGACTCTTCGCCTCAAACATAATCTTTCACGGGAATTACTTTCAAAAAAATTAACATCACGATAAATAGTGTCTTGTTTTCAGCTCATAAGCATCAATGAATGGATATATGCTCGAAAATCATTTCAATGAAGGAAAAGCTTCACCTTGAACTCGTTAATGTTGTCAAACACTAGCTCATTTATCTCTGGATGTACATCATGCTCAATGCTTAGATGTTCATGGAAAGATGTACGCGTCACAAACTCCATAAAACACACTCCACAGCAATAATAGCGTTTCTTGCTGGTGTCACCGAATGACTCGTCCTTTGACTGACCAGGACGGCACTGAAAACTAATTCCTTAGGCTTAAGATCAACGGGAAATTGGGACAACCATGAAGCTTACACCATTAGTCCTGTGGTAGTCGATAGTTCTCAGTGCTATCATCTTGTTACAACCATAAGGACATCGATTCCTAATGCCAGCCGTCGGATGTCGACGAGAAACGGTTCCGACTGTGTTTGGTTCATGCTGAAAAGTATAATCGTGCCGAATAACTGATAGAGGGGAAAAGCTTGTGTTCAGTCGATATGAGGCAGATAATCATGGGAAACAGTACTTATAGGGTGAAGAGTTCAAGCATAACACTGTTCTTGAGTATGAAACTCGATTATAAACAAAAGAGTGTGAACGACATTGAACGCGACTGACGCACACATCTTGTATAAAATTGCCCTCATGGCAAGAGATGCAGGGTTGGTCGAAATGAGAAAAAAAGAGCTTTTTCACTTAGGTAATAAGCATAATATCGAAAGTACTTGGAATCAATCAAACAAAGTAATACATAATCGCATTAGCGCTTCATTTCCGGCTCTACAGAAAGAAATTGAAACAACCACAGCAGGCATTCGTTTTTGAAATAAAGAATGCTACATATTCGGCCCTTGAGAAGCAATCCACAGCACAATTATCTGCTTAGTTTTCAGATCTGAGAAGAATTCAAACGACCATATATAGGCGTTCACCTTTATAATGAGTGAACCATTCATAAAATAGATTTTATCATGGCTGAAGACAAGCTGGCGTTTGTTTGGGAAATACCTCTTCTCTTAAGAGGAAGGTGTTATCCATTTGACACACAACAAAGAAGCCAAGATTTGGAAATTAAAGAAAGAGGTGAAGAGAAGAAATTGAGATGGAGAAGCACCTCCATTTCAAAGCTATAGTTTTGTTTCTTAAATTTCTTAAACTGGTTTTTGTTCATTTTCGCTGCTAAAGAGACAATGGACTGGCCTCAGATAGCTAACAATAAAATAAATATGAAAAATCTAAATATAAAAAAATTAGATTTGCACATTGTTGAACAGAAGAGCCACATAGAAAATGAAAGAATTATAAGTAGAATTAATAGTAGTAAACAAAGTAAAATGCCTCCTATTCTCAGCGCAGTGATTCTATCAAAATTAGAAAGGATGATTATAAAAATAACGAACCTTAGCTGTGACAAGCTCGTATCCGCCGACGTCGACCTCCTCGATCGCACCGATATCCTCAAGTTGTTGTGCGGCCATTGCGTCGTTTGGCTATGCGCTCGTTGCAAACCGCATGGAAAACTGTGCCCCGCATGAGTTCCGCCAATGTGCAGTCACGGACCCTGTCCTAGTGTCGCGCAACTGCACCAGTTCTGGACTCTGGAACACGGTCGGTTTAGGATTGCAGCACTGCTTGGCGTGTATGTAAAGAATGTGTAGAAACATCATTTAAATGGGGTGCAATTTAGCAAAAAATTAGTGAACATATTCCCACTTTTTTCTTCCGAAATATAAGCTACAGTCCTCAAAAATACTCGCCTCACGCTTCACCGCCCATCTGCTAAATGGGCTTGCAGACTTCTGCCGCAGCAGTGCCGCCGCCACCGCAGCAAAAGTGGGTGCGCGGCAGGAGTTGTCGCCCGGCGACAAAATGTAGTCTGTCCGAAACGACATGTCATCCACATCACAGCCAAATCATTGGTCAATACCATGAAGATAACGATGAAACGTGATACGCAGATCAGGGATGATGACGTGGACCGCTGGCAAACGTGGCAGCTTCTCGATCCCCGCGAGCGTGGGCGGACTCGTCGTTTCGAGCAGACTATAGGGGCTTTCATACACTTGCCGCGGCGGCGCCGCCGCCGCCGCGGCAAAAGTGGGTGCGCGGCAAAAGTTGCCGCCGAGCGGCATGCCGCGCTTTCACACAAACGTCGCCCAGCGACAAAATACCCCCTCGACCATTCCTTGCCGCTTGTCGCTGGGCGACGTTTGTGTGAAAGCGCGGCATGCCGCTCGGCGGCAAATGTATGAAAGCCCCTTAAGTGGCTTTCATACATTTGCCGCGGCGGCAGTCGCCCATGGTTAAGCATAGGCCGGCGACGTCGCGGCGGCGGCGCCGCGGCGACGTCGCCGCGACAAGAGCTTGTTTACTTTTTTGCCGCGGCGCCGCCCGGCGACGTCGCCCAGCGGCAAGCGGCAAGGAATGGTCGAGGGGGTATTTTGTCGCTGGGCGACGTTTGTGTGAAAGTGCGGCATGCCGCTCGGCGGCAGCTTTTGCCGTGCACCCACTTTTGCCGCGGCGGCGGCGGCGCCGCCGCGGCAAATGTATGAAAGCCCCTTTAAGTGGCTTTCATACATTTGCCGCGGCGGCAGTCGCCCATGGTTAAGCATAGGCCGGCGACGTCGCGGCGGCGGCGCCGCGGCGACGCCGCCGCGACAAGAGCTTGTTTACTTTTTTGCCGCGGCGCCGCCCGGCGACGTCGCTCAGCGGCAAGCGGCAAGGAATGGTCGAGGGGGTATTTTGTCGCTGGGCGACGTTTGTGTGAAAGCGCGGCATGCCGCTCGGCGGCAACTTTTGCCGCGCACCCACTTTTGCCGCGGCGGCGGCGGCGCCGCCGCGGCAAATGTATGAAAGCCCCTTTATACCCCTACTGCCACTTCTTCCCCCGCGCCGCTGGGCGACGTCGCTGTGTGCCGCCGCGGCAAAAAGTGTGCAAGCCCTCGTCGCCGGATCCTTGCCGCGGCGACATCGCCGCGACATTGCTGACCTATGCTTACAGTGCCGTAGATCCGTCTCGTCCTCAAGGCGCACCGCCTGAGATCACACGTGGCGTCCTGCTGGCGATCGATACTCAGCCAGTTGGCTGCGGGAACACTTCCAGCAGGACGCCACATGTGATCTCAGACGGTGCGCCTTGAGGACGAGGCGGATCTACGGTACTGTAACTATGTGCGACTGTCGCCGCGGAAAGTCTGCAAGAACTTTAGCCGTTTGGACAACAAAAAGTGTCCAACGACGTGTCATACAAGTATATTCACGGTAGAGCATGATTTTCCTGCAGTTTCCAAGCAGTGCCCAACTTTTTCTTCTCTTAATTTCCCGAGTCCGCGGAAAAGCAGCACCATTGACGCCCACTGTACAGTCCTTGTCGAAAAGATGGACGGATTGCGCGTGCGGTTTCATATCGTCGCGGTCCCAGAATCGCGGTGGGACCTACTGGACCCTCTCACTTGGAGCATGTACTCTCCGCATCCATCGTTCAGGTCCCGCCGCGTTTGTGCAGTGACGGAATCCGTCTATCTTTTCGACAAGGACTATAAGTGTACTTCATTGCTGTACAGCAACACAGAAACTTAAAGACAGTCCGGGGGGGACACTTGATCCGACCGAGTCCTTTAAACTTTTGAACGCTGACGTGCTCCTAACTACCGTACATGATGACAATGTAGCAGAAGGTAGTGGACCACAAAGTAATTGGGAAATTAGAAAGAAAAGAAGGAAGCAAAAAAATAGAAACCAATCTGTTCATTAAGAGAGCGAAATACAACTTATGAGATTGGTGCGAATTATAATACTATGTCGCGCTTCAAAATGAATTTTTCCTAAGTAATTCATAGGTTTTTTTAATTATTCTCAACCACGAAGTTTTTGTACAACAGTTTAAGCTGACGCATTTCCAGTTGCAGAAGAGTACTGTAGTTCTTAGAGTGGAATTTGAAGGTCATACCTAAGCGAGGACTAACTGATCTGTTACAAATTCGAGATTTGAACTATCCTAATTTTTCTTCACAAAACTGCAAATCCACTGAATACAGTACGGTCATGCCACTTGAATAAAGATATCATTAGCTTATGGTGAATCATCAGATGTTTCCAAGAGCTATCTCGCTGACAATATCAGAAATGCGCGAAAGAGAAATCAATAGGACACTATGACCGTCGTTCAATCGCGGAACTTTTGGAGAATTACTACAAACCTTTACGACTGTTTATATATGCATGAATCCTTATATGGTCGTTGTGAGGACATACAGTGCGTTTCCTGAAACGTACACTGCCATCCTCGCCCCGATCGAACAAAGCGGCGCGTCAGCGTTCAAAAGTTTAAAGGACTCGGTCGGATCAAGTGTCCCCCCCGGACTGTCTTTAAGTTTCTGTGTACAGCAACTACAGCTATGCTGCATTATGTGCAGTCTATGTATTAGCTCACAGAGGGCTCCCGATCCGACTTTGTTCGCAACTACGACTTCATCATTTTTCGGCGATCTATTTTTTGCATTTTTTTCGATATGCATAAGGTGTGACTCTTTCCGTTCTTATGTTTCCTACTGCCATTCGCTAAAATATACTTCCAGACGCTTTCTGAGGGCAAAGTCGTAGTTGCAGACAAAGTCGGATCAGGCGCCCTCTGTGAGCTAATAGACCATAAACACCTTAGGACTAGAATAGAAGTATGAATAAGTTAGCCATTCTTTGCAAACTGCGGGTAAGTCAAGCCCCACGCCTGCTATACATGTCTGAACTCGTAGTTGCACACGATTACACACGTCTAAACACAACAAACAAGTACGGTTGGACAGTTTTTGTTCTCCAAACGGCTAAAGCCGTCTGCAAGCCCCGTCGAAACCATCTTGTTTGTAATTTCGCCGGATTTTGGGGTTTTCGGGGGTGTATTGCTCATATCCGGTGGTAAAATCGCGTAAAACACCCGAGAAAGCCGGGAAAACGCGATGCTGCCTTCCGTGCGCGGACGAGTGTTCCGGCGGCACTCTGCGTGCGTAAATGGGTCCCAGCACGGAGAAAGGGTATCGGTAGCAGCCCGCATGCGTTAAAATGCGTAAGCTGGCGCGTCGGGCTCTCCGAAGCACTGGCCGACCGGGCGTGCACGCGACGGCAGATCGCCGTTTTCTGCAGGTAAGTTGTTACTGTGTGTGTTCCTTGCAGATTCATGATGTGCGCGACGCCTACTTTAGGGTTCGCAGCTCAGGTCCGAGTTGAGGATTTCGACTCGTGCTGCCTTTAAAGGCAGTGTGTCACCTCGTTTCGTAGGCTGAAAATACCAACAGACTCTAGACCTTCTCGTCACGCTAATTCCTAAGATGTACGTCAAAGCTCTTAAAAATGACAAAAACCCCGTTTTTGGAAGGTCTAAAAGTGCAATTCACGAACTACCTGGGCGGAGCGATCTGTGAATGTGCTGGCTGCCCGCCATGTCTGCAGCATGGGCCAACACGTCTAGACGTGTCCGATCGATGAGATCAACGGCTTCGCGCGTACACTCGGCTCGACAAACTGTTGCAAACTCTGTCCCGAAAAATCTTTAAAAATAGGGTTTAAAGACCTATTTGTAACATTTAAGGTATACCGTTGGATTCAGTGGGACGTCAACCACTAGGCGAAATATAATTGCGGTGACCGACTTCCATAAGCTCCACCTATGGGCTCTGTGCTAGAGGAGTGGAGCTGCTGTTCGGCTGTCAATACAGGGAGATGGGATCTGGACGCACATGCGCCTTCCACCTGTTGTACTGCCACATCAGGGCTTGCATTTAATCGAGCAACTCGTTCACCCACCAACTGTCATTCGAGCGCACATGGACACCAAAACATCTTTCAAAGCTTAACTATTGAGTTATGATAAACCAAAGTGTTTCGTAAGAGTGTAGAGATGGTCTCAATCAGAGACTCCAAATTTGAACGCGCTTCAAAAGTTTTATTGCAGCTTGGCTTAATGTTTAATTCAAGATAGTTTTAGCAAAAGAAGTGCAGACAAGGTGCAAAATCCATTTAACCAGAGGGATGTAATGCGTCCTCTTCCTTCATCCTAATGAATTTATAACTAAACACCTTGGAGTTTTTGACACTGTTTGAACAGGCGAGAGGGAAGGAGGTCCATGG
The DNA here is from genome assembly GCA_037903475.1 of Ancylostoma caninum. Taxonomy (NCBI): domain Eukaryota; kingdom Metazoa; phylum Nematoda; class Chromadorea; order Rhabditida; family Ancylostomatidae; genus Ancylostoma; species Ancylostoma caninum. Next base: position 177,868 of record JBAJFG010000358.1, on the reverse strand, counting down.
GCAGCTGCAAATATGTGATCTGCGGATGCGAGGATCTTCGATTTCAGAAGAATTTTTGAAGATGAAGGACCAAATATGTTCAACTTTTGTTTATGTCTTATGTGAATTTAAACAACGGAAAACAGTAGCAGATTTCTTCATGTTTGACATCTAGAGAATATTAATGTCCAACAGGTAATTGATTCTTTTAACAAGTAAGTGAAGTAAACTCTTTTCACGCTTCAATACCTAGATATATATCTGCTACTTTGGCTATGTTGAAGCGTGAAGCGTCAACATTGCCAAAGTTAGCACTCGAGATCCATGCAACCAAAGGGTTCTATAAGAATATAGAAATGATTACAATCAGAGACTCTCTAATTACGCTGTACGCTGCGCTGATAACACCATTCCCCTCAGTGACCTTCCACTATGTCAACGCCCGGAGAAACGTCGTGTTCTTCCCTTAAGTTCCTCAGGAGAAATTTCCCACCTTTCATGTAGCAGAGGTCATCTAAACGCAGTAATACGCTGGAAATAGCAGCTATTGAAATGATAAAGATTTAATACTGAATTAGGAGAAATTAACCTTACTCTTTTTTTGTTCCTGAGCGCTAACATTGCACAGGATACTAATTACAGCAGCAGAACAGATTTTGAGTGTTCAATATGGCAGCGTTGCACACACCGAGATTCAGCGTATGCCTCCCAGATGTTCTCATGATGGTGATATTCGCACGAACGAACTGTTGCGATAATTTATTCGTGTGGATACTTAAAGGAACTAGAGATATCCTGAATATTCATTTCAGATTTATTTCATTCATTCGGCGACGATAAAAATGACCTTGATCGAACTACCCATTCAATTCTTCACAAAAGCTTCTCCAGTTCTATCAATCACACACACGCACACCAAAAACTGACTACATCGAAGTCGGTGTCCATCTTTGCTCTGGAATGATAGTCGGATAGTGGCTGAGTTGCTCTGTTAGGCAATTAAATGCAACCCCAAATGCGCTACACTACACCAGGTCGAAAGAATGAAACCAGATCCCCTTAGCCGGTCCTGACAGCCGAGGAGTCGCGCTAGACGTCCTACAGCTCAGATTCCTATGGCTGATAGGCGGAGCTTACAGTTGTTGCTCACCGCAATTATATTTCGCCTAGTGGGCTACACCCGATTCAGTGTGTCGACTAGATTCAGAATCTGGTAAAAGCTCAGACACGAAAACGAGGTGTCACACTGCCTTTAAGCCGCGCCGCATCACCTGTAGCTACATTTATGGTGTATCGGAGTCCGATCCGATCGGATAACTGAAGATACGTATCGATCATCACTATCCGACGATCGATACGTATCATTCGTTATCCGACAGGATCGGACTCCTACGAAAGCATTTTCTTTGATGACCTCTGTCTAAGAATTTATTCATATATATTGAAGGACGCAAATCCACCGTCTGTGTCTTAGGAATTGATTTCTCCATGGATTTCCAGAAAAATTTGTCGCTGTTGGTGCCGTTTCGTAGGGAATTGCATGGAGAAAGTCACCGACGACTGCGCAACATACAGTTCTGTGAGATTATCAAAATATTGCGGGAAAATCAAATTGGGACACTATCAGTATGGAGCTGAGATGGGTCCAGTAACGTAAGCAAAGAGATGTAAGCTCTGAGATTCCGGCTTGATCTATGGTCTTTTTTCGCTTTTTGAGCAATATTGGAACGGTTTCGGTCCATCTTGGAAAGAGCTTTCACTATCTTATACTCCACAAGCTTCACTCTTTTGACCTTTCTCAGCCTTATCGAAGTTGGTGGACAACCTTTACTTCTCTGATCCCCATCTCACCCCTATCGGTGCTGTGATAACACTACGTTTCAGAGTCGATTCACAGCATGGAAAGGTGAAGTCACTGTGCAGACAGTGGGCAAGGTCGACTGTCTGCTCAGACTCGAGACACCTTTCGTCCAGATCAAGGTCGGCACGATGAACGCAATGAGCGCGGAGTGCGACGCTTTTCACTCGTCACGAAAAAATCTTTAAGAGTGAAATGATGCTAGTGTTTTTGTTAGCAGCAATAGCTCGCAAAAAAGAAAGAACCTTCAAGAAACTACTATGAAGTTGGTTGAGGGCCAGAGTGTCATTCAAAAGAGAACTCAAAATAGTACTCGGTAGAAAAACTCCGAAAAAATCATAAGCATGGTGAATTCAAAAGGTTAATTGGAGTCATGATAGATTTCTTACAATTGGTTGCTCAAAAGCAATGAATTAACGACCTGACTTCCATCAGCGTAGATTATTTACATACAAGGCAAGTATAGAAATACCATCAGTAGTAGCTCAGTAGTATTTTTCATCGTCATCGGTAGCCACCCCTCCCCCCCCCCATCGCTTATGTATGTTCACGACTTCCATTCATACCGACCCCATCGCTTATGTTTACGACTTCCATTCAGGCTCGCGTACGCCACTGATACCTTCCCAGATGAAATCGATACAGACTTGGAAGCCAACTTTATGAATTGGAGATGGAAACCAAATCTCAACTAAACCCACAATCCACAAATTAACACATTACTCGCAACACAGTGTCTGCAAACAGGGCAATTCGTCGGGTGATGGTCGTTTCCTCTATAGCTATTCCCCTTCCGCGACTTCATTTTACTTCCTGCATGACATCTCGATCAACTGTGTGGTAGCAAATGTGCTAAATCACTACCAGATGTCAAGAGAACCACTCTAGAATTGAAAAAAAAGCAATCCATGTCTTTTTGGTCATTTCTATACAATGTGCTATATGCAGTTGTGCTTGCATCTCATTTCTAATTTACCTAGTATTCCGTCACAAACGAATTGAATCATAAACTCGTACTTCTTTTAAAAATTGGTGCTGGGAAACGAGTTTGCTTTGGCAGTTTCACTTGGAATCTATACAATGTGCTATATGCAGTGCATCGTGATCAGCAGCTCCCGGAGATTCTTTTCATGTGAAAATCTCAAAAACGATTCTGAGGTGGAACGGTGCCTTTAGATCTCAGAAATCACGCATTTTATCTCGAATCATCCAAACGGCAACTTTCATAAGAAGCACAATCTCCTCAATCAGGTGCAGGTTCTGCCTTCGGTAGTAGGGATAATACTATAATAAAACTCTCATTATTTACAAGTTCAAAATTCCACAAGAAATCTCAAGGGTCAGTTATCATTGCGGATTGAAAAACTTATTGATACAAAAATTGAGGTAAGAAACAAGGTAAAGACAAGTGCAGGCAAGTGGAAAAATACGACCAAGTAACAACAGCCAAGCCACCTTGCCACCTCCCCCTCCTCCCCCCCCCCCTTCCCTGAATTGTAAGCTCCCTGCTGCCGATGTCGACGAAATAGTCCTCCAAGGGCTCGCTTCGAATTCTGTTTTCATTTGTTTGTATTCCACCGACGTTGCGCGTAAGACCACCATCGAAGGCTTCTCAACCTCGATGGATTACCAGGAGAAAATACAGTTTCATTACCCGATTGGGATTTCCATACTTAGGCCCAACACGTGAACAAATTAGTTTTCGAAGAATAGATAAGAAACACCTTTTAGTGAAAGAATAGTGCTCTCGGAGCGCATGGGCAGCACGATGCGCTTCTGAGTTTCATTAGTTTTGACAAATGAAAAAAGCATGTCGCCTAAGACGCTCTGGAGCCGCATGCATCATTGATATCACCCAGGGTAAACGTTTTAATACTACACAGACTTACCCATGATTAGAACGGGCGTTAACCCTGGGTAATCTCAATAATCAGTCGCTGCTCTGCAAATTTAGCACTTCTGAGTTATGTCATCAAAACGTTACCTTCTTCACATATAATCCCACATATTATGAAGCAGTCAACGCATTTTTGTTTATTTGCCGAAGTATCATAGACCAACTCGATAGTTTATCTATCCCATTCGAGACATGATGTCTGCAAGTTGTGTTATTTAATAGCAGCAGCGAATGACCAAGCCCTCAAGCGTGCAAGTGTGTGTCTCATCAGCAGTTTTTTTTCCCTGAAATATTTTACTTACCCTCTTCAAAATTCGAAAATTTGCTATCTTGTTTCCACAGTTACCCAAAGAAAGACCTTGAACTAATCGGCGATGCAGCTTCCTCAGGAACAACAATTTCTTATGACACATGCTTCACAGTTCGTAACTTATTGCACCTTTTACGTTTTTTTTTTGTATTTCCACTCCCGCCTACAAACCTTTTTTGCTAACAAAAGAAACAGAAACTGGAGTGTGAACCGCTAGAATTCAAATATTTATATTCAACAGGTAACAACGAGAATGAGTGTGCAAAATACGTAACCGAAAGAGTCCTTGAGACCAACGACGCAGTACTGGAGAGCCAGACCATTAATTCTAGGAAATGAGTAGACATCTTAGTCGCTATCGTCCTCATTAGTAAAATCGAATGGTCGAAATCGCTCCTGCAGTTGCTTAGCGAGTTTCGTTTCCTCCTCTTTACTTAACACACATGCCTTCCAGTCTGCTTTTGCTTCACAGTCAAGGATTGGACGACTAGCAAGCACCTGGAGAGTCAATTGTAGAGACGCTAGTGTTTGTTGGTCAAGTGATAATGTACCTCTCTGGCAAATTGCAACGGGAAATCCTTCATTTGACGTGTGAACAGCCGTGAGCCGTCTGGCATTTCAACGAAAAAGTAGGGGCAGCCCTCGTTAACCAGGTCTGATAGCTGCAGTATGAGGATTAAAAACAATAACTGATACATCATTGTAAATATTCCTGAACACATTCCACGTCTTCCTGTACCAAGAGTAGAACAAACAAGGAAAACAAACAAAAGGGGTGTTTCAATTTCCAAACAGGTTTTTTATTGCATGGCGATGTGAAGTGGCATCGATTTGCTGACAAAAGGCCGCACATCCATGAAAGCCAAAAAGACTGGCAGCGAACCTCACCTGGTCATTCTCATCCATCATCGTCAACTCGATTCCAGCCAGATTGGCGGCGTTCAAGAATGCTCCCCTGAGCGCCTTCACGCATGACTTCGGAACAGGGACCATTTGCAATTGCAAGTGTTGAGTACGATAGTTGCGCTCGAAACATACCAAGGATTTTCCTGCCTGAAACGGTGATAAACATGTTGTAAGGATTTATTGTTCAGTATAATATACTATTAGTATATCGAACAAATTCTCGTCTTCAAATATTGTAGCAAAATTTCAGGAAAAAAATAGGGACAACCAAGCATTATAGACAGAAGTTCCTTATTTTAGCAACCAGATAGAGGGAAGCCCGGTAGCGGGTTACCAAGGCTACCACAATTACCTTGCAATTGAAACCTCGGGTTTTCAAAGGGTAGAAATCCATCGACTTTCCCTAATACGAATGAAACTGCAATGAACATATCGAAAATGGCGTATCCATGAAGTAGGGTACCGAATAGAGGCTAGGCATTTCGAAGGGATTCCCCTCTGGGTATAACTGCAGCAGCTTGCCTAGGATTGTTCAGGGATGTTACGAACTCTCGTCCTCAGCCACCATACATCATTCAGATTAATCTAGGTGGACGAGTTAACACTGCATGCCCTGGGCAAACGCAATTACGCTTTTGTTAAGTACGGATGAACTTGGGAGGAGGGAGGGCGTCAAAACGTTCACCGTGAATAATCTCGATGATCCACTAGGCCCTGTTCAAAAGTCGTGCCTGTAAACTCCTTCCTCTAAAGCCACATGTAAAATGAACCGTCATCCGCCACCAGCGTTTTGTTCTGAATCAATTAATAATTTGTGTTTTTTTTTTCGAAGTGAATCCCACGGCTCCCCTCTTTCAGTTCAAGATCGTGTGTCATTCAATCCTTGTGTTTTCGTTGAGAAGGACAAAGAGCAGACCAGAGAATAGAGTAACACAAGTAGATATGAACGAAAACTCACACTTTCTTAGCCGAGTCAGAAGATTAACAACATTGATAGCCGCCGATAAACATCCACGGTGACTCACGATGACTAAGCGACTCATTGGCTTCCGAAGTGTAAAATTCGCGCTAGACATCAGTTGCATAAACACAGCAGTCACGGGTGCTCGAATAGCATGCGAGCAGGGGAGACGCAGCCGCGCAAGGGCGGGAGTATAGGAAGCGATCGGCGCGGTGTCAGTTTGTCGACCCGAGATGTGGCGAAGTGCGCTCATTCTCTGTCTGCTGGCAGTTACTGCTCATTGTGCTGCGCCTCGTTCTGCTGCTGTTGGTGTGGGCTTCCGACCGAACTGCTTCCCGAAGCCGTCGGGTGGCTGCAAATGCAGCATCAAGGATGGATCGGTGGACACTATGATCGAATTCGCCACAGACGATGAGTGCAGGAAGCCGATCGAGATGGTTACGGCCGAAAACAAGAAGAACCTGGGTAAGGAGATCCAACAGAAATTCGGAGCATTCAAGGACAACTGCTTCCCGAAGCCATCCGGAGGATGCAAGTGCAATGTTGACCTGGGACGCGGCGAAGAAGTTGTGGAGTATTCATCTGATGCTCAGTGCAAGAAGAGTGCTGAAAGGCAGACAGCCGACAATAAGAAGAACTTGAACCAGGAGATCAAGGAGAAATTCGGAGATTTCAAGGAGAACTGCTTCCCGAAACCGTCTGGAGGCTGCAGATGCAACGAGAAGGACTCTCGAGGAAACGAGGTCGTCACCACGTACAACAACCCGTCCGAATGCAGAATCCGATCGAAACGTGATGTAGCAGTTGGCTCGCAACGACAGCCAGCAAATGTGAATCAATCACAGCAGAAATATCGCCAGCGTGATGCACCCAGTCAAAATGTTCGCGATCCCGTTAGGGAACGTGCCCAAGCGAACTACGCTGCCGTACTGGATGAGCTGCACAACAAGTTCAAGGGCTTGAAAGAGGGCTGCTTCCCACGACCGAAAGGGTGTCTCTGTGTGATTGGCAAAACCGCCGAAGGCCGAGACATCACCGAGCGCCGCATGAAAGACGCCGACTGCAAGTGCAAAGCGGGCGAGCGTGGCCCGGGATGTCCTGCTGCTTGAGCGGCTCCCACAGTGTAATTACCAACAAGATGGACAGTCCATAATCCTTCCACAATCCGGCGTTTGAGGTGAGCGCTAACCTGTTTGCTTCTCTTTTGTTATTTTTTGAGTCTAGTGATCATTTGAATTATGTTTATATATTGGAATAAGGTATTTTAGAGGATAGGTTACGAATGGCTTGACTTTTCAGGCTCCGACGAAGGCGAAACCACCAAACGTTAGCCGAAATAAACATCGATACCAGTCTTGGCCCAGCTGAACATAATCAACTTCTAAAATTATTCTTTTACCGTGGGTTCCATGTATTCTCGTCTCTTTATTCCTCCCTCAAGTCTGTTTACATTACTTGTTTTGCTGAGTAACTGTTATTTACTTCTCGAACAGATTGGGCTGTACTTATCCATGTAAATAAAATCGTTCCTTATCAGAAAATGTAGTAATAAAATAAAAGAAAAGACCTTGTCTGCCACAAGAGTAAAGGCGTTCTTGAACTTCTCGATTTCATTTCTCAAATCGTCTGAAGCGGCGACCATTGACTGGATGTGTCCTGCAAACCTTCACTAGTTCACGATTCACTCAGTCAATAAAATCTAGCTGTATTAAAAAACCACTCGGGGAGTCGTACCTACACTGAGTACCATGACATGGTCATCGACTAGTGGTCCTTTAGGCATTGCAGCATAGGCAACGTCGCCTATTGCTACCACAAGGTGTTTTTCGACATCTACGTTCGATAAGCAGAACCAGCATGGGGCAGCTGGCACCTTCTCGCCGGTCATGTGATCTGTAGAGAAATTTCCTCTAATTCTTTGGATGAACATGCATACTCGCCTTGGGCATACCTACCATTCCTTCTTCTCTTTCTTCCACCTCGATCCACGTTATCCTCAACTTCTTCAGACATATCAAATCGATATCTGTCGACGGTGTCATGATTTTTGGTCCTCTTCAGCTGCTCTCTGCAGGAGTTACGAGTTTTTACACTAGCTTTTTAGAGGTAGAGTAATGAACACAAAAAAAACTAACGCTGCCATAAACTCTTGTAAAATATCCATATAGGGGAATTCAGACGAATTCGGTGGTTGGGCTGTGAGCTCCTCTCTGCTCATCTTACGCATCGGCTGCAAAATTCACTTCTGGAGACAAGCAAAGAAAGGTCTGAAGCTAGGACCTAGAAACACAAATTATAGAAATTATTTACATAAAATGCAGGTGGTAGAGCAGAAGGTTAACAAGTAAAGAAAGGTGGGAGTCAATCACTCCTACAGTGGATGCGCCACATATCAAACCTAACATTAATTTGTATTTTACGTATGTTTGCGGAAGAGAACCAACCACAGCCGAAAAAATCTAGCTACACCACGATCTTCAGTGTGTGAGTTAGGTACGGAAGGCGTGCAAATTTTGATTTTTATCTGAAATGACAGGTGTATGGTCCACTTTCTGTCATGTTCATTTACTTAGAGAACCTACAGTTGTTTACATCACAGTAGAAATGAATGAGATTGGTCTGTGATTGTCAAGTCGTGTAAAAGAGAAGATGCGGGTGTGTATGTTTAAAAAAGTCTAAAAGACAGATAGATGGGAAACAGCAAGATGAGAGTAGGCTGCATGAAGTAGATCCACAGCTGTGTGGGGATGGTGGCGCACTCAGAAGTGGGAAAGACGTTAACCGACGAGTGTGGTAAGAAATGGCTAACAAATGTTGGATTTCTCAGGATCAGGTCCAGTGATGGGTTAGAGGTGCTTCGCTGCCCCATAGTGGGAAGACTTAAAGAAAAGAGCTCACTGACGTTGGAAGGGACGATGGCGTGCCGCAGTGAAAATAATGCTGAGGAAGTGGTCCAGCTCCCATACATCATGGTAGATGGAAGTATTAGGTTGTCTCACAAATGATGGCTGCTTTGGAGGTGCGCAACTCAGCTCAAACTTGAGATTTCAATTCGGAGTAAAAAGAATTATGGTCATCATTTTCTGATTTTTGCTAGTGATTTTTGCTAGTGCTTTCTTCTTTACATGAGTGAAACTTATGTAAAGAAGAAAGCTTGAATCACAGGAGTCGACGAAGTGCGAAAGGTCACTTTTCACAACACATTGATTTACATGAATTTTCTAGAGGAAAAGTGGATTCACTACACTACAAGTTCAAAAGGATATTTTATTAGGCAAAGATCTGGCTAACACAGTATTACAAGGAGAGAGTCACTCTCTTCTTCTAATACTGTGTTCCTTGTAATACCTCACTCAGTGAAATTTCCCTTGGTTGGATGTGAACCAGTATGGATTTGCCCGCCCCGCCAGTGGACATGCACTTCTTCGGCTCATCAAAACTGAGGCATTTCCAACCGAATCTTGGAGCCGAGCCCCAAATAGTAACGGGCGAGGCATTTAGTAAATTCTACTCTTGGCCTGGTGTAGCTACTGTCGGACACCTCGAGCAGTATTTCATCTATCGAAAAAAGTTACCTTTTTCTGGGATGTCGAGATTTGCTGAATATATTCAGACCGAGCCAGAGCGCCGCTTCGCGGCGCTCTGACTCGGACCCGTGTGCCACGTTACCTTCGGGCTAGGTAAACTCTGAAAAAAAACTACCCCGAGCCAGAGCGCCGCGAAGCGGCGCTCTGACTACCCGTGTCACGTTACCTCCGGGCTAGGTAAACTCTGAAAAAAAACTACCCCGAGCCAGAGCGCCGCTTCGCGGCGCTCTGACTCGGACCCGTGTGCCACGTTACCTCCGGGCTAGGTAAACTCTGAAAAAAAAACTACCCCGAGCCAGAGCGCCGCTTCGCGGCGCTCTGACTCGGACCCGTGTGCCACGTTACCTCCGGGCTAGGTAAACTCTGAAAAAAAACTACCCCGAGCCAGAGCGCCGCTTCGCGGCGCTCTGACTCGGACCCGTGTGCCACGTTACCTCCGGGCTAGGTAAACTCTGAAAAAAAAAACTACCCCGAGCCAGAGCGCCGCTTCGCGGCGCTCTGACTCGGACCCGTGTGCCACGTTACCTCCGGGCTAGGTAAACTCTGAAAAAAAACTACCCCGAGCCAGAGCGCCGCTTCGCGGCGCTCTGACTCGGACCCGTGTGCCACGTTACCTCCGGGCTAGGTAAACTCTGAAAAAAAAACTACCCCGAGCCAGAGCGCCGCTTCGCGGCGCTCTGACTCGGACCCGTGTGCCACGTTACCTCCGGGCTAGGTAAACTCTGAAAAAAAACTACCCCGAGCCAGAGCGCCGCTTCGCGGCGCTCTGACTCGGACCCGTGTGCCACGTTACCTCCGGGCTAGGTAAACTCTGAAAAAAAACTACCCCGAGCCAGAGCGCCGCTTCGCGGCGCTCTGACTCGGACCCGTGTGCCACGTTACCTCCGGGCTAGGTAAACTCTGAAAAAAAAACTACCCCGAGCCAGAGCGCCGCTTCGCGGCGCTCTGACTCGGACCCGTGTGCCACGTTACCTCCGGGCTAGGTAAACTCTGAAAAAAAAAAACCCCGAGCCAGAGCGCCGCGAAGCGGCGCTCTGACTCGGACCCGTGTGCCACGTTACCTCCGGGCTAGGTAAACTCTGAAAAAAAAGAACCCCGAGCCAGAGCGCCGCGAAGCGGCGCTCTGACTCGGACCCGTGTGCCACGTTACCTCCGGGCTAGGTAAACTAAAAAAAAGAACCCCGAGCCAGAGCGCCGCGAAGACCCGTAAACCTCCGGGCTAGGTAAACTCTGAAAAAAAAAACTACCCCGAGCCAGAGCGCCGCTTCGCGGCGCTCTGACTCGGACCCGTGTGCCACGTTACCTCCGGGCTAGGTAAACTCTGAAAAAATAAACTACCCCGAGCCAGAGCGCCGCTTCGCGGCGCTCTGACTCGGACCCGTGTGCCACGTTACCTCCGGGCTAGGTAAACTCGAGAAAATCACTGTCATCCACACGAAGCGCAGCTTCGCCGCGCTTCGCGGATGACAGTGATTTTCTGCGAAGCTCCGTAGCTCCTAATCGGTTTGGAGGTTAACTCTTATTATGTTCAATACAAAGAGCTTCTACATGGTCCTTTGTATGAATAGCAACACAGGTCCTCACGTGGTCAAGTCGTTTTCACTTGGGATAGCGCTAAAAGTCGAAATTGTTATGGTTCGGGCACAATTAGCTTCTAACAGGAATAAACTGCATGGACGTTCTATTCCTATTTTGTAAGCACAACATTAAGCTCATGGAGTGCACCATTCGTTCCCCTGACCGCTAATTTCTAATTGCTATTACTACTTAGTGCTTTAGAAGGAGTGCAGCGAAAATTCCCGTACAACTCTGCTGTATTTGGATGATTCACGGCTCTGATTGCGAAATAACACTCGCTTCATCAGTGGTTCTCCCATTCTGCTTTAAAGATCCAAGATATTCCGTTTTGGTTGGAAATTAGACGTTCTGATCGGAGATTTCCATGTTGTACACATACATATACATGGGCGTGTCATTGGGCGTGTCAATTTTCGCAATAGAGCCCGTGGCGGCGGGCAAAAGAGGTGGGGCGAGGCGAGTGGATCAATGACAGCGTGACCTGTCATCCCTCGCGCGGCGATGGGGGGGTCTGCGCTTTATATAGAGTAAGATCTCCCTCAGCAACACCAAACAAATTCCATTTTATTAAGCAACGCCCACTCATCGCCAAAAGAGGGTCACATTTCCGGAAAATTTCGCATCAGTGTTTATTAGAGGGATTAAATAAATGGTGTCGCAAGTTAAGTACTGACAATGCCCCAATGTAATGCTTTTTTTAAAACCCTCTTTGCCCATTTTTTGCGAGGCTTATCTGCCAAGAAGGCAGATGGAACCGTGATTCAGTTGCGCCCAACCTAGTTACTATGGACTGTTTCAGAATTCTCGTCCCGCCTACGGAATTATTTTTTCATACCTGAAAAGTTTCATGATTATCACCTGGTCAAAGTTGAAAACTCGTATCGTTCTGGAAGTGTTTTTCTATAAAAACCACAAAAGAGGGTTATTGAGGAAGCCTTCTAAGGATACAGCTCTAGCAGCCCTTGCTCTCTATAACGATTCGAACTTTGCCCATCTATCTTCTGAAATAATGGATTTATGAACCTCCGAAAAATCATCACTAGGTTGCGGCCATTTATTGTGGGACAACCTAATATAATACGTCACTAAACGGATTCACAACTATGGGATGGGAGCCTCGGCGCCAGGAAAGTGTGAAGAACTGGACTATCAACAGATGTAAGGAGTGGCCACCATAGTGTGGGAAGATGTAAGACGGAAGAATCGCGAGCGAAGCGAACTCCGAAAGAAGCCTGGAGGTCCGGAGTTAGCCGGACTCTCCGGGTTCTTCCACCTTATTCAGACTGACAGAGACATTCGAATATGTATTTGTCCGACGTAGTGTTTGGTGGAATTTCCTCAATGTAGAGATCTCCTTTGCTACCAGTTTATCCAATAACCTATCTAATCGATTCAGAAAAATACCTGTATGTTGAAGGCATATAGCCATTTTTGCTTTTCTTTGTTGTTAAGTGGAGCTAACCCAATAAATCTTGTAGTATGCTGCGCTGGCTCTAGCAGTACGCGATGATTTCTGTAAGAGGAACATCAAGAGTTGCGACGTGAAATCACGAAAACGATTTTGGGTACGATTTTGGTGGATACCTGTAGGGTTGTCGCTCGTAATGAATGCCTGTACCGGCAAAGTGATACCGCGGTTTGAGCCCCGCTGCAAGTCGAGATATCAATTTTGAACCCTGCACTTCTGACGAAGGTGTGTTATGAGCATGCTTCCAAACCTAAAGAGCATAAACAAATCAGATACCTACTAAAGAAGAGATAAATTTGAGAAGGACATGCCTCAGCTGGCCACATGGATGTCACTAGGACGTCAACTCCTAAGAATCCAGCCTGATTCCTAACTGGCATCAATAATTCCTGGAAAATGTGAAGATAAGTTGTCGTACTGTTTAAATTCTAAAGTTGAAAGTTCTATAGAAATAAAAACAGTGATTACACCGCATACACACTTCAATATCATCCTCATTGAACTGGAAATTGCTGGAGGTGGGACCTTCAACGCCACTGAGGTAAGCAATCTGCAAACCTATAAAAACCTCTTAACCCAGAATAACAACAACAGATGAATTGGACTGCTTAAAAATAATGAATCTTACCACTCGCAGTGTTCAGTATACCGCGTTTGCCGAGGTAGGTTAGGGTAGAAGAGAACTCTACTGATTCATCTGGACAAAAAGACGAGGTTGATGGAGAGCAGGGTCCTGAGAGTACACAAAGTTCAGAAACATTGAATGATTGCGAGAAAGCACCTTTTTTCTGAAATTCCTCTTAATTCACTAGTGGTCCTAGGAATTTTCTGATAGCGTCGAAATCGGCGAAATTTAGGAGCCACCGAACGATTCAAATTTTCAATTAAAAAAAAACTGTTGCACTTAAAGAATCGAAGTCTGAAGTCAAAATTTTTCTTTAGTTTTTTTCTTAGTTTTAACCCATCGGCTATACCAACGGAATATACTTTGCTGTGGCTCCGTCCTTACGAAAAACAGAGCGGTAGATGTAGCAAAGCGTATTATATGTCAAAAAATATGATTTTTACACTGGTTGTTCCCCTTCACAGCACAAGAAATACGACTCATTCTACCTCGTTTTCAAAATCTTCATGCTTTACCTGCTTGTTTTTTTTTTACAAAACACAGCAAAATAGTGCGAAAATAGGACTCAGCAGCTCATAAGAGCGCAGCTCCCCTTCAGCCGAATGGTCGTCAAGGGTTAACCCACTCAAAAAGACTTACATTTTGTGCAACTCTATGAAATCTTCATAGAAGGTTCCAAAATAAATACGAATAAATGTGTAACAAACAAAAAGGAACACTACAACTAATTATTTAAATGCCGCCTTTTTATGCAGTCACACGGAAAGCGAATTTCTAAGTGGACATACCAAGTATGTAGGTCGGTATAGCAAAGTCAACTTTTCCATTCATGACACTTTCGTTGTTGTCTGCATCTGTGCCGAAGAATTCACCAACGCAAAATAGGATATCGAACGGGCCATTCTGAAAAAGAGGGAGAAGTGTAATAAACACTTGTGCTGTCACACCCGATCACATCCATTTAAAAAAAATGAAATTGAAAAAGAATGCAGCCGAAGACACCGCCTCGGGATGCCAAGCCCGATCACAATCATTTTTAGAAAAAGCTAAATTGAAAAAGATAAAGAGTTGAAATCACCAATTAAGGTCATCGAACTAAAGGAAAGTCCACCAATTTTCGCAAGCCGAAAGTCCCTCCTAACTACCCTCTCACCCTGGTTGTAAAAATAATACCTTCAATGTAATGTCATGCCTATGTACAACTGCAATATTCTGTTACTCCGCAGAGCGGCTGTTACACCACTAAAAAGTTATTCATGCTTGCGGCGCGTTAAAGTTTACGCGCCTCTCCAAAACTTCACAAAGTTCTCGCGCCGACCCAAAGCGGCGAAAATGGAAACGCGGTTTGTCCGCGCGGCGGTCGCAACGGCAAAACTAGGAACATTGCTGACCTGCCAGGATTTCTCTTCTACCTCCCTCCTTTGCACTGTGCATCGGCGCGTAAACTTTGACGCGCCCCAAGCATGAATAACCTCTAAAATCAATTGCCTACATTGTAACAATACGAAATTGGGTACATCACCCACAGTTGGGTATTGAAATATGTCTTTTCCCAGCAAAGTACTGCAATTTACCTTCGAGTTGATAACTGATATCTTTTTAGCCAATTGTTCGAATTGTCCACGAACATCACCAACACATAACACTCGCGCCTGGTCCTTAGACATATTCAGGAACTAAAATTCGTGATGACCTCGTAAATGATGAGAATACTTTGCGTCACACAGTGTAAACGAGATATTCAACGAGATGTCCATGTGGATGCCCACAAAATGTAATATATCCACTAGAGATTTTTATTTAAATGAAAGAACGCACATCATAACAAGATTACATTGAAGAATGTGCTATGTACATACTGTATAACCGATCACTTATATCACTTTCCTTATCGAGATAATCCCAGGTTTTACCAGAACGACGTCATTGAACATCTCATACAAACCAGCTAACAATTATTGACACCATAACTTTCAATGACTAAACACATACACGTCTTCGAGTGAGGTCAAGTAGTAACTTATAAACATTTTAGAAAGATTTATAATCACTCGTCTGTGGAATCATGAGCTTGTCTGTCAAGTCCAGGACAATAACCTTTAAGCTCTTCTTGGTGCTCGAACTGACAGCCACACCAAATACAGTAAAAGTGTGTCGATCGTAGATAGCTAGTTATTTCTTTCAACCTGAAATTCGGTTGTAAGAATGCTTTAAATCCTCCATATTTGATAACAATGTGCTTGGAACGAAGAAATCGAGAAATTCTGATCTCGCAAATTTTGAATAACAAATCAGTCAGAAGGCATACCATACCTCTCGTACAACTCTTCATCAGGCAGTTCGTCAAACCGTACTTCTTGAGGAGCCTCCTTTCCATTTGCATAGCAGAACCTGACAACAAAATAAAAGCTTTTTTCGTGCTAGCAAATCGATGAATTTAGTATTAGGTTGTCGAAGATTTTCCCGCCACTCTGTTCTCTTTCTCGCCAATCTTTTCGCAGTTGTTCAAGAGCGTTCTGTTCAAAACATATATAAAGACTGAGCAATAGCCTTTTCATACCAAATTTTCCTTCGCATTTCGTCACGATTATGGCCGAAAGAATCATCATTGACTGGAAGCATGTTCGACTGCTCCTGCTTTGAGAGCTTATAAAAAATATAAAGCTTCAAGTGGTGAGAGATGTGTGCCTAAACTTTTCGACTTTCCACAGACTTCCGCTTCACTCGACGACTTGTTTACTAGTGACAAGAAGCGGGCTTCCTATGGAACATGAGAAAGTGCGGCGGCTTGGTCGCTGGTAAGCAGGGATTCTAGTGGCAAAACGAGAACTCGATCCATAGAAGGTAATGCTCAGTGTTTGGTGGAATTGAAATAGAACCACTCATTCGCAGCCGCAGCCAATAAATCCCGCCGCTACCGCTGGAGTTCCTGTCAATAATGATGCCACATACATTGTGTGATTATGGTTTTGTTGAAAAAGAATAATAAATTTGAAAAGACAGTTCAAAAATGGCGAGAAGCTCTTCCGACAACCTAATAAAAGCAAGCAGGAAAATAGGTTAAAAGAACATGAATAGGTTAAAGGAACATGAAAACAGTTCTTTATAAGGAAAAGAAGCCGTACTGAACACTAAAAGTTAGAAGACGGCTTATCACCTCTGGTCATCATCATCATCTGCACCATTCAGCTCATGCTTTCCAAAATCGTCGTCGGAATTCTTCACTTGCTTATAGCTCTTCCAGAACCACGACTGTTCAGGCAGCTCAATGTTAATCCTGCAATACATCACTTCACCTTCAATAACAAATGAACTTGGACAAAAAGAGAAAAGTGTTCATGCATTGCGCTCGTGCATATGCTCATTAGTATTCCATTTCATGAGAAATATTACAGCAATTCTCTGGCATTTACAAGTAGGGCACATGACTACGATACACCCTCGAACCCTCACTTTTGTGTTTAATACCTACCTTGTATCCAATTCGACGCATATTTTTCTACTCGATAGAATGTCGCGGATAAGATCTTTTGTGTTTGACATGCCTCTTTTTCGTTTTCGATAATCGTCTATTAGTTCTACCTATAAGCACGAAATTCAATACTGAAGTAAGATCCTGTCTGAGAGGACTTACGGTTTGCTCTGCTCTTCGTTTCATCATCTCGATATTCCGCATTAACCTTTGCTTCGCTTGATTTTCCCTTTCACTGTCGTGCCCCAACCCAGTTCTAGTGCTTTTCACGTCGAGAGCTATTGGCTCCTTTATTCCCGAGCCAAGATCACTTTCTGTAATAGGCGATTTAAAAGAACAAAATCCATGATGACTTCTAAACATCTAAGTTTTGTGTTGAATGGGAAGCATAACATACAAAATAGCAAATCTCATACCATCCTTCTTTTTTCCTAGGCTCATGCCAGGCTTGAAACCCATCTTTGCCATTAAAGCGAATCCTTTCGATGTTTCTGGGACCGGTTTGCTCAACGCCTCTTCACGCAAAACTTTTTCTGAACACGCACAAATACGAACTTATATAGAGATGAATTATATGAAAGCAGGAGTAAATCAGCTAATTAAATGTAAACTGGAGCAGCAAGCCGAAAACATGATCCATAACTTCACACGTTCACATATAGATGCTCTCAAAATTCGGATTCTGAGATTTCTTTGCTATGCCATTTTACAATATTGCCTATTTAGAAGCACTAAGCGCAGCGACTGAAAGGGAGGTGTTCTGCACTCATTTCAGACCTCAGTTGGATGACATATAAAAATGTCTCTAATGTTTGAGAAAAAAATGTAAAATGACCATGGGCGAAGCAAAAGATGCCATTCTTTTCAACTTAAGTTAGAACAGGTGAGAAATGTGAAATAAAGTAGTGAAAGACAGAGAAAAACCCCTTTTACTCCGGAAAAGTGCGACAGCAGCAATGACCACACCTTAGATCTCCTGAGAGCTAGCTACAAGTCAGCAACATGTGAATGGAGGACAATGATCTAGAACAAAAAAAAGAGAGAAGGCGATGGAACAGTTCCGTAACAGAAAGCAGAAGCTTATTAGAAGAATGGTTGAAAAAGGGGAGTTGGCACGAATGAAAATATCGTAATCACAGTGAGTAGGATTGATTTTTAGCCTTTTTTAGATAATAAATAGAAGAACCGACAAAAATTCACTTCTTGACTTCAAATTTGTTTAAATGGAAGGATCTCCGCGACGCTTAGAATCCTCCACGTCGTTATCTCCAGTAAGCAGATCGTGGGTAGACATGTTAGGCATAACTGCGTATCCCGGTCGAACGTTGTCTTCAGTCATCTCGAACATGTCGACCCATGATCTGCTTGTTGGACATGACGACGTGGAGGATTCTAAGCGTCGCGGAGATCCTTCCCTCCTGATCTACAGGACTGTAAGTGTTTAAGTAAGCAAGAACACCGAGGAACAATGGGCGACAAAATGCAGCACGGCATGTGGTAAATATACCGTGAAAACAAGCGGGAAAAGGTGAATCGAAGCAATCTCAAACCTCATGAACAAAATACCTAGTTCGCGCTTTTTTGGTTTGGATACATCCTCCTGTCGACTTCGAATCCGTTCGCCCTCGATCTTGAGCATCCGTTTGTGTGCCAGACTAGTCGCGATACCTAGGTTAAAAGTGCGGAGTAGCAACATGAGCAAATCTGTACACTATTCATGGTCTTCTATACGTAAAATCGCAACTGCTGATAAGTATTAGTATTGTCACCACAGCTTTTAGGGAAGTCAAGAAATCCAGCCCCGACGAAATGATGATTTATTGGATTGGATCTCTAATGCAACAAAACTGGAAATTACAATCTGGTATGGCTTCAGGAGTCACCTTGAATGGGCCATCTCCCTACACCTTCCTGTCTAGGAAATACAAGACGGAACAAGTTGCATACTTGCTTGTTATATGTATTCCAATTTGTTATATTGTTAACCTTTGGAGAACAAAGATTCCACGTTTACTGATATTTTCTTCGGAAATATTTACCAAAGCTGTAAGAAAGGCTACCACCTTCGGTAAAACATACCAGTTTCTCCATCTCTAATGAAACTACACACCAGTGCTAAAAAAAATGAACAAAAAGGAAAACAAACCTGGCTTCACATCCTGCGTCATCACCAGGAAATTATCCGACATGTAATCATCTTCCCCGTCCTCCATCGAGAATACGAGGCTTAAAATAGTGCCCTCAAGAGAATGTAAGTGCTTAGCTGCATCAAAAGTTACTGAAAGAACACAGCGCTTTTCAACACGATTTTCAGTCTTATTTAAGAGAGAGCATGTTCAATATTTTATTAGCGGAAAAAACAGCAATAATTAACTACATGTCGGGAACACAGAAACTAGAAGTGCTTTTGAAAACTGTTAGGAAAACACTCATGAACAACTAGAATGGGTGCAAAACCAACGATGAACATGGGTGGAAGCTGCAAACACAAAGCCAGGGAGGAATTTCGACTAATACTACGATAAATAGAGAACAAAACAACGAGGTGTAGCGCGTATGAACAACAATGAGTTCTCATCAAGAGATTTCACGGATTCTATTAACATACTTTCAATATCATTATTAAGTACGTATTGACACTTTCATGAGTAGATAACTTGCATGTGGGCGTTAGATGCGCTTCAATTTAAGCTTCGTCGTCATCCTGAAAACAGATAACACTCAAAAAACTTAAACAAAGCAAATAAAATGAAAATTATAAACATCCCAACTAATATATAACAACTCTGACCTCATGTACCACTCGCTTCGCTTTTGAGCTTGCAGAGCTTTGATCTACGACCACTTCTACGCCAGTTTTTCTTTCAGTGTCACTTCCTAAAACTAGTTTTCTTTTTGTTCCTATACACATATATTGGAGGCATGGGTACTAGCTTTCAACTAAAACTTTGAAAAAAAAAGGAGTAAAAAGAAAAAGAGATATAGTTTCTGACAACTTGCTCAAAAAGCAGCAAATCGGTCGGAGCCCTATTGGTGAAATTAGTGGAAAGCACATAAAAGAATGGATTGAACAAGTCTGCGAATCCGCAATCCCTGACACGCAGCGTGAGGAATTTAATGCACTCTTAATACTTGGATTTTCCGCTGACTAATATTGAAATCCTCACAGCAAGAATCTTTGTAGATAAGTTGAAAGGATGTTTCTTCAAAATATAAAAAAGAAGCCTAGCTCAAAAAGAAGTCAGACGGAAGTATACAATAGAAGCGAACACGGGAACAAACTCCACCTTCATCTCCTTCCAATTCAATGAACTTATCGTGAGTCCACAAACCATCGGCAGCTGATCGGGGAGCGAACGACCTTCGAGGGCCACTATCGCGATCTCGGCGTTCATACTGAAAGAACAGACAGATGAGAATTAGTGAGAAGATGTAATGAAATACAAGAGATACTAACCCTATCTCTGCCATAACCGCGGAAACCTGAGAGGCGATCACGTCTTGGCCCCATGTCGATTCGAGGATCATACGCACTACGCCCACGCCATTGCTTCTCTTCTCCGCGATCATCATGCTAAAATTTACTTAATTCAAAGATCGATGACGGCGCAATTTACTGAGCCAAGACACCGAAAGATCATAGAGCAGAACTAGATTTGAAAGCAAAAATGAAGATGCAACAGCCTTCACTGAATAAAAATTGGCAAACCTAAGGGAGTGACCAATTATGAATTTCTGAAACGAGTAAGCACATTAGCATGTGTTAGATGTCAGATCAAATCGCCTGTCATTTCCCTGGTCTTTTATGCGCTGTACTACTGAGAAAACGAGGCTTATGATATCACATCTTCAATCTTTGCAACTGTGCATCTTTGCGATGCTCGTGCAAATTTCATTGATTTAGGAGCCTTTACAGCAGGGAATTTAAGGGGAAGGTATGAATATGCACAGAACATACAGTTGACATCAGAACTAACCCCAAAATAACTCTTCCCCTTCGGTACTGCTGTTGGATCTATCAGTCTTTGCACTGGTTTATCCGCATCTTCATCACGAAACTTGCCTGGAAAACAGGAGGTAGGGGAAAGTTTTCGAGAGCACGAAAAGAAATTTTGTGAGTTGAAGTATTTCCCTTACCGTTAAATCTGCTACTATCAAGATCACGTTCTCGACTAGCCTCAAATCGGTCGCGCCCCTGGCGATCAGCAAACGACAGGCGATCTCTCATTGTCTGTCTGAAGCATGACACGTACATAAAAACCATCATTACACAGGGGATATGGTGTAGTAACCTATTCTGGAAGCCGCCTGTTCTGTCACCATCACTACGTCGTCTGTCGCCGAATCCGCTTATCCTGGAAATACAAATTCGTTCAACGAAAATATGCAATAAAGCGAGAAGAAAGAGCCACCTTGATGAAATTGTCCCTGAACGACGAGGCCCATCGATGGTACATGTCTATAAATCAAGTTAAGGACACATATAGAGCCTCGAAATCAATCTAAAACGTAGTGGATGAAAATAAATATGAATTGAATAGCATTAGTGGCAAGCTGAAGCGGATAAAATGAATAAGCGCAAAATTAGCGAGTCAATGCATCTGTATCTTTTCTACCCCTCCGAAGTGGGATATAAAGAAGCAATTTTCCACTGAAGCTCCATGAGATCTCTCGTGTATATTCCCTCATGAATTAGAAGACAAACTAATTGCAAAATGAATTTTAACCAACTTTCAGGACTGGATAGGTAACCTTGAAATCAATTCTAAGTTTCTAACTGTGATCGGAATAGCGATACAGCGTTATGGATATAGTATGTAGTGCTAATGTACAAATATTGTCACAGTTGTCGTCCTAGGCAAAAAGCATCATCAGAAAATATACAAGTTGCCAGTAACCTTTGCGCCGGCCGTAACTAAGCAAGAAGAGAAAAAAATTAGTGCTGCAAAGCACAGAAAATACTCTTGTGTATTCAACAGAAAGAAATTTGAAGGGGGCCAAATTGCTCAGTTCTGTTACTGTTATTAGGAACATAATGGGAAAAGTTGTCATTATTACAAGGGATTTAATAGAAAACCAAGGCTAGATTTCAGAAATGAAAACTAGAGCAAGTGCCATAACAGCTTCAACTCACGATCCTCTCCTTTGGCGTGAACGGCTTACTTTCTTTTTTACCTGAAACTGCTAAAGAAATAGAACAAGAACACAATGGTGAAAGTAAGAAAAAATTGGAAAAGAAAATATTAAAACAGCGGCAGCAGAAGATGAAGCTATTTTATGTGCATACTTCTAACTGCGAGCAGAGCAGCCTGGTCCAGCATGTTGACCGGTTGAGATTTAGAGACAACAGGACGTGGACCTCGTAATAGTGGAGATCGAGACCTTGAGCGAGACCGTGTGCGAGAAACGTGGACACGCCTCATACCTAAACAAAACTTGTATTTATTTATTTGTGCACTCAAATGTGCATCGCAAAGAGTGGAGTTCAAGCAACAGGAAGAGAAGCATGGGCATAAACCGCAAGCTCATTTTGCCAACAAACGTTTCAAACAACGGGGTAAACTCGGATAAACTCATTGATAAACGGAGCCGCAAAATCCACCGGAACAAGCAGTGCTGGTATTCATGAACGTCGGCGGGAAGGTTTTAGCCTACCCGCCGGGTGGACGAGTTTCGCGGGTAGAAAATTGGTATTCATGAAACCGGCGGGTAACTTCTCGGTCTACCCGGCGGGTGGACGGGAAGGTTCCCGCTTACCCGACCCTCTAGACCTCGGGAAGCTCTACCCGTCAATGGATTTCCGCGATACTTTTTTATTATTATTGCATGTTATTAATGAATTTTTACGTAGTAATGCCTTCTTGAGATTGAGAAGAGTTTTGTGCTTTTTCCTACCTAGCTAATTGAATGCTACCTCCATTCCGCGCTTATTTGTCTTCATATGGAAACAATATTTCTTCTTATTTTCAGATATGGTGTAATTTGATTTGAAGTTTTGATTTTGAAAAAAAAAAAACGGCGGGGTAATGATTTCCAAAAGCCACTGTCTCCCTGACTGACATTATTAAAATCCACCGTATGCGCGCACATTACTGGAAGCTGGGTGGACCGTATCCCTCCTGGCGCTGAAGCAACGGTTTCTTTTCATTATTATTCTACTACTCTGCCCTTATATTCTTCTACCACTCACTAGTACTCAAATACTAGTCACTATAAAAACAAATGGTGGCGAGGAGCAATGTACAACACCACGCAGTGCAAGAAGCCAACAATGGTCCTGCAAGAAAGACAAGGTATTCAAAAAACAAACAGAATGAGAAGAATCGATTCCGCGAAGAAAAAAACAAGAGCACTACAAAAAACAACGATATATGCGTTTTTAAGAATGAAAAACAGAAACAGAGCAAGTAATAGAGATACCTCATGGCTTACTAGTAAGAAACTCACATGGAAACCCGCTCCTAGAAAGAAAAATCAGAGAAACCTACGTTTCCCCGACAAATTCTTCAAAGAGTACGTTCGAAAACATTCATTTCGCGCAACTCATCTCGAAAACTCGGCCGTGTCTGCGAATCTAATCGATGCGTCGCGGTCTTCCCGCTTCCTGGTGGTTCATGAATACAATTTTTACCCGTACGGGTAACTAGGAAGATTCCCGCCGGGAACTAGCTGCAGCGGGTACCCGTCACGCCCCTTCCCGTACCCGCACGTTCATGAATACCAGCACAGAAGAGTGCACACAGTTACAGCACATTTCACCATGGACGATAGTTGGGGAGACAGCAGAGAGAAAAAATCGTATCTGGGACAGGCTATTTAGAAACTCCTAAATGTCTCTGTGTAAAGAGAGAACAAAAACCAGGACAGTGACACTAGGTTGCGCCAATTCTCAGAATTGTACTACGAAAAAAGTTATTAGATATACATACGATTTTCTTGACTTTTGTTTTCTTGTTTTCTTTTTCGAACAACCACTACATTGACACTCCTCGTATGTTTGAGCACATAAGTCTCGTTATGATTAGTAGTTGTTCTTGCGCACTTCAATGTGCACACAATAAATAAAAAAAAAAACGAGTGAAGCTATTTCCCACAAACAGTTTTGAAGTGAAAATCATGACGGATTGCCCGACGAGCCGTTTTATCATTTCAGTATAAGGCAATCAGCCGTCCTGTACACCTCTGCTTCCTCACTTTATTATATCTGACAAAGTCGAAAACTGGAGATCCGTAAGTTCTGTTCGAAAACTTGAGTTCTGAAGCTTCGGAAACTTTTTTTGAAAGAATCCAGGACCTGCGTAATTTTCCACTCTCGATTTCACGCTTTTTAATTCTGACCATTTTTGATTTTGCGGGATCTGAAATCTTACTTCTCCTTTTATGCCAGCCCACTCCTCCCCAGAAGTGGTGAGTGGGCTCAACTCATTCAGCAAGGTTGAGTGCTAAATATTTTGCACTCAATTCAATCACATACTTTGACAACGACTTCTAACAATAATTGGCCCGAGCAACACGCTTTCAGTGGGTAGTCAGCTCTACTGTCTATACATACATAAGCTTTCGGAGCTGCAAAATCCATTGCTTACATTGAGTTTAACAGTACTGTTTTACTGTCCTACTACAAATTCATCGAAACCGCGAAAATAACGGCACTGTACAGAAAGAACAGCGCAAAACCACAAAAAGTGTCCCCACAAGAACACAAGTGAACGCACAAGCTTTTGTGCGACACCGAACATATGTATGTATATAAAATCTACTCATGGAACAGGTGAACACCTCACAATGATGCACCAAGAGGCAAAAACTGAAGAAAAAACCAGAAATTAAAAAAAGGCGAAAATGGTTGAACGAATCGACGTCATGCCACAGAGCACCGTATGCAGTCGTCCTGCAGATCTAAGTGCTCGATTGGAGCACGAAAACTACGAGGTGAAATTCCTTTTAATTTTGGCTTTTTTTTTTGAAGGGTTCCTGTTATGGATGGTATGCACAAGCTGGGAGTCTTGTTTCGTCAGTTTTCGATATGAGAATGTCTTTTTACTGATGTTGAACTCTTCCTGAGAATCGTTTTTGTAGTGTTCCATTCCGGTGGCCATCGAAACGTTTTTTTTTTGCGGCACCACTTGGTGACGAATTCTTCCCACACTCTGTGAATTCAACGGAATCCTTTGTTCCCATTCTTTCTCTAGGGAAGTCATCTATGTATTGCTTGTGTTCGCTGAGTTTTTCTAAGCCGTTCAGTAAAACAACAAAAATAACACGAAGTGAGCTGCTTTCAACCAGCGCTAAAGTTTTGCAAATTCTAAAAATCAGAGAGTGTACTGCTGGCGAGAAGTTTTTTTTTGCTGACCTTCAAATTGCTCCAACCGAATCTTGTCGCACTGCTCTTTTTTCCATTCTCGCAAACTCGCCGCGTGCTAACCTTATTGTCTCGCCACATCGTCGATCCGTTATCGGTTAAGGCTACCCCTAAGTTTTGTTCATGCGAATTCTTTCCATATCCTCATTCTCTGACGTCCTTCCCATTCTTTTCCTTTTTCTCATAATCGTATTTGTTATGAATCATTGCTCGTCAATGTCGTCCGCAGTGAAATCCCCACATCTGGCTCAAGATTATTCTTTCCCACTTGTTCCCCGCTGCAAAATGAGAGACTCTTGAAGGATTTTCACACTCTTGTTGCGGCGACAACAAAAAAAAAGCCGGCTGCAGGTATCTTGTGTATAGACGGCAGCCGCTCAAAGTTGCCGTCGGTGCACGAGACACGTCCACTATTGCTTATTACTTCCACTGCTTTTTTGCTGACTTTTTTATGCATAGCATAACTATGCACAGCCCTGAATTATTATCACTCTTCCCGTTCATTCATTCTTAATTTGATCTCCTGAGATCTGTGGCTCACAGCACAACTTTGGCTCAGAATACTAACCGTGAGACCACAGTTCAAATCAGCTCCTAGTTTGGAAACAGGTCTTTCCTTAGCGTAAGTCCAATCACTTAGAAATTCCTTGCAAGAATATCTCCAAGTTCTTTAAAAGTAGTCTTAACTATTGTCACAGATGATAGCCGTCTTTCACGGATTAAAAAAAAATCGTTTGTTACTTGTCAGCAGTGGGAAGGAGGGGGGGGGGCCCCCCCCAATCCTGGACGGATTACCAAAATCGCCCATGATTTTACAGCGCATCGCGTCGAAGTTTACGAGCTTCCCGGGTAGATTAGTCACTTTCCAGTCGCACACGGCACGGGCGTGAAAGGTTCTATACTGACAGACTGATAGGCAGCCCACTGACGTTTGCCAGAAGAACTTCGGTCTTTCTCAATTCTCCTGATTAAGCGCATCTTTCGCTGATACTGAATTGTCACTATGCTTCCTTATCGCAGCTCTTCTTTCCTAAAATTATCTCTGCCGATCAAATGGCAGGCGTTCTATCTCAGCTCGCTTTTACGCATGTAATCTTGACTTAACTTTCACAACAATCTGAAAAGTTATTCATGCTTGCGGCGCGTCAAAGTTTACGCGCCTAGACAAAACTCCACGAAGTTTTCGCGCTGACGCGAAGCGGCGAAAATGGAAACGCGGTTTGTTCGCGCGGCAGTCGCAACGGCGAAACTAGGAACATTGCTGACCTGCCAGGATTTGTCTTCCACCTCTCTTTTGCACTGTGTATCGGCGCGTAAACTTTGACGCGCCGCAAGCATGAATAACTTTTGAGGGGAACAGCAAGCTCGAGGGTGTACTCAAGCAGGCGTATCCTCGTGTTGTTCGAGTTAAATTACCTGCGGCGTCAAAGCGGCGGCAATCGATCTGTGATTTTCTTCTCGGTGCTGGTCATACCCACATATTCACCTTTGGTTGCACAGGAACCTTTTTTTGTGTTTACGCGAAGTTTTCTAGTTAATCTTTTACTGCATGGCAACGTTAATAACCTCTCATTCAACCTTGGGTTCCAGATTAAACCACTATGGATGTCGCTCCAGAGGAATCGGATTCGTTCGTTACCTATATCCTTGTAACCGCTGTTTTTGCAGTGGTTGCCTTTCTTGTGAGGTGAGTTGTTTTCAGGGCCTTCCTTCCTCTAGTGAATTCGTCTCAACAGATCTGGTCTGCGACCAAACTCTGAACTGTCTTATCAATCTCAGTGTGTAAATGCGACAATCGGTCGCGAAATAAGTGACATACAAGCTTGTATGCTCAAATATCGCTCCAGTGCTTGAAACATTTTGCCGTATATGCGCTTTTTCTGTTTCTCTATTCTCATCTGTTTCTACAATTAGTTATAGCTTTCTTGTGATTCTGGTGTGCGGTCGACCCTTGTACCCGCTCTGTGCCCGCGTTAACTTACTCATAAGCCTGGAAAGAACGAGTTTCCTAAACAGTTACCGCATTTTATCCGTCATTTCATCCGTATTCCGTCAAAGTAAGGAAATATGTGATGAGAGTAGTGAAGTGCAGCAACTTCTGCCTTGGAAGCCCGTCCATTCTAACACAGATCAGCGGGAAGGCCAAAATCTTCCCGAGAACGTCCATGAATCCCACTACGGGATCTATAATAATTTTCGCCAATAGCTCATATGAGCAATGATGAAGTATGTATGATAAAACAGGCAACCCAGATATCGGTTGATAGGACTTGAATAGAATTTGTGAAGATATCGCCGCTATACCGCCGCCTTATTATAGGGTAATTTATACTAGCTGCGTGCGTCAGTCGCGCATCAGCCGCACGCATCCATTTGCAAGGGATTCTCCATGAAGACCGGTCAACGCGGCATGCACATCCTCAATGGGAAGAACGCGCGTCGCGAGGCCGTAAACGCGTGAGTCTAAGCTGCGACTGCGATGCGACTGCTATGCGACTAGGCCCCATTCTTCATCATATAGACGCACGCGCGTCAGTCGCACGCACCCAGCATAAATTGCCCTTATGCTGTCATTAGGCATTGTGAAGGTGGAAGAAGAAACGTACCATCTGATTAGTGAACGAGTACGTCCGGGAAAATGTGAGGATTAAACACCACGCACCCTCACTTTTGGTCGGAACTGAAGGGGACCATCCGTTCTGGGGCGCTTCTCCATTTTTGAACCGCAATTGCCTTCCTACGATTTAAGATCCTGACTCGGGGAAACAGGTGTCAAAACTTGAAAGAAAAAATCTTTCACGTGAGGGTTACTTGATGCAGAGGCTCTTTAGATCTAGAGTCCTTTTGGCTAGTGAGAAAGTGTTACACATAAACTAAACAATTCCTTAAACATTACACATCATACTTTGGACCGTTTCAGTTTGTTTGTGGTAGTTTGCTTCTTATACAATTTCCTTCGCTCCCCCAAACACCGGCTCACTTCCCCCTCTGATCGACGCGGACTGAGTGAACGCTTTCACTTTTATCTTCATGACCAGTGTTCGATGAGCGCTTCTGTGTTAGTATTTGTTCCAGTTGTATTTATTTAGTTTTTATCCAGCTTTCACTTTTGTGTTTACAATTTTCTCATTAGCAACAACTTTCAAACACAGATCTATCACAACTATCCTGCCCCACGGGCACAAGTTTCCCATAAATTGGGTGGAAACGACACTATTGAAGAAAGCTGGAGGTTTGGGAGGCGTTCTGTTCAGTTCCGCGTTGTTTCTAAATCGTGAGTAACGCGAACCATGGTCTCTGGCATTGTTCTTTGATCGTGACGTTGAAAAAATCTGCATGGTGTTACTTCCGCAGTGTAGAAGTAGAGAATTCTCCGCATTTTGATTACATTTTGACGCGAATAATCAAATCAGCACGGTCAAGGTAGAGCTGTGACTTGTTCCAAGTTTCTTATAATACGTTAATTCTGTCAATACTAAAACATTGTTCAATACATTTCCGTGTTTATAATCATTTGCAGGAGATACTTCAAGGGAGCGCAATTCATGGAGCGTGTATCAGGAAAAGGGCTCGTTGCGGTAGTTACCGGTGCGAATAGTGGAATCGGCCTAGAAACAGTCCGTGGGTTGAACTTGGCTAAAGTAAAGGTGCGTTCTTGTAACATTTCTCAATCTACAACTTTTGGTTCAGTAGCTTGTTGATAACTTTACTGATTTGCGCTTTCATTTGCTTATTTAGTGTGATTACGCATTTTCTAGGTCTACATGTTATGTCGAGACGAAGAACGAGGATCTGAAGCGAAGATCAAGCTGGCCCAGGTGTGTGCTAGTTGTTTATGATTTTTATTTTGGAAACGGTACAGAATATCATCACATTGTTAGAGATATGGATCGAAACTCCGTTGATCCCTCAAGTCGCTGAGGTACACGTCAAGCTGATCATAAGCTTGTGCGCCACCATATCCGAGGGAAATTCCCAGTGATATTGATAAACAGAGTGTAACGATGATTGCATTCCTTTTCCACAAACTCGTTGGAGGGCAGGCAGGGATAAGTGAGGGTCCGAGCTGGGAGCACGGTCTTGCACGATAGCGTCCGAACGAGCTCGGAATGCTCTGTAATTCGTGTGATCAGTCCATATAACGTACATATATAGCGTTCTTCTTTTTATAAGGTTCGTATTCGAGACGTGAGGATGTTTAAGCCTTGCTACGGTCAACAAAAATTGCTATGAAAAAACTCACTTCAAATGGTGGGACAGGTTTTATTCTATCAAAACGTGGATCAGGCTTGTAGGCAGAACATGTCGATGATGTCGATGCCTCTTCAGACGAAAACATTTAAGGGGTATGAATGCCTAAACAATATCGTCATTATTCTCTGTCCTTCAAAACCCCGACACTCAATTCGATTAGAAGCATGTGTACTAGGCTGAAATGGAACTAGGTTGTTTGATTTTGAGGATGAATTCGGATCCGGCAACTAGTGCTCAAATGACTACGACTAATCATAGCTACTTCACAGATGGGATGTGATTCAACACGCCTCATTCTAGTACGATGTGATCTTGCGGATTTCAGCAGTGTTCGGGAATGCGCTAAGGAAATTTTGAAAGGTGAGCGTGGCTCACGTTTGGCTTTGGTATCGTGGATTCAATGATACTGAACCTAAGAACACTCTGTAGCGCAGGCAGTGATTTTTAGAAGTTACGTGACTAATTCCAGCTGAGGATAAACTCGACATTCTTATCAATAACGCTGGAGTTATGTTCTATCCGAAGTATGAGAAAACCGTTGATGGACACGAAGTAACCTGGCAGAGTAATCACCTCGGTAAGGAATTTAATTGGATGTTCCATTCAAAAATTTCAAGATTTCCTCATTTTACATAGTTTATGCGTAGATATTAACCCATTTCTTGAACGTCCGCTTCCTCGTTTCATCTCAAATCGAAAGGCCATCTCATCGATATTGTTCATACAGATAGCCTCATTTCTCAGCCATGTTTCTGATCAGTTGAAAAGGGCTTTTTCTTCAGAATTTTTGCGAATTCGTCTATGTCCCACCGATTGCCATATTCTCAAGATTCTTATCATATGAAAATGTCTAAGGGAATCAAAGCGGAACACTGCATTCAGCAGATGTTTTGAGGTTATAATGGTGAAGCGGGGTCATTCTTGTTCGCGAATTCCTGCGAAAACCTACATTCCCATTGGGGTTCGGGGGAACTACTATTTCTATCAAATTTACATTCTCCTCATTTTGCTGTGGTTCTGCATATATGCGAGGGGTATAGGATATCAAGGAGCTGCATGCGACAATGTCTGAATTCTGCAGTGTAGTCTGTAATTTAAGATGATGCAGAGAGGAAATTGTAAAGAAAGAATATCAAAAATTGCAAGGAAAGAATATTAAAAATTGCAAAGAAAGAATATTAAAAGAGCTATAAGAGCAGTAAACGCGTGAGTTACTCTATTCTATTGGTCGGCAAGGATAAAAGTAGAAGCTTAATATTTTTGCTGCTATGTGAAGAAAGGCGTACAAGCAGCAAACACGCAAAAACGGCCATGGGCGTGCTTGCACCTTTGATTGTTGACCTTTCGCCGCGCCTCCTTCCCATCCTCTGCAAGATGGACTTGCACTAGGGTTTCTTTACGGATTCCTTATTCATTCATGTTTTTCATTGTTTTCTATGGCTGGAATTGATGTTGTCAGGGAAATGGCAGGAACTATGGGAAAGAATGTAGCAAAGGGCGATGCCAGCGTCGCTGCTAAGCAAATATCGTTGTTGAGTAGCATTAGCGAAGAAAAACTAGTGCCACACCAGCAGAGAAGCGAGAAAATCTAGTAGACGGTGTAGTAGACGGTGCGCTGAGGTGGTGGTGTATAGTTCAAAGAATGAGAAAGGACATAATCAGGGCTTGATCTGCTAACAGCTGACGCGTAAGTGTCCCATGAACAACTGCGGCAAGGAAGAGTGACTAGAAAAAGAGTATTGTAGAGAACTTGGATATTTCCATAGCGGGGTAAAATTTCATGAAGAAGATTTGCAAGTAGCGAGAGACACGAGGCCATATAATCCTTCCGCAGTCCTGTTTTGTCATTATTAATTTGTTGGCATTGCTGCACCAGCATCCACTCTTGAATAATTTATTGACGAACCTGGATGCTGGGGCAATATTTGCGTCTATGGGGCTATATTACAGCCATATCTGAGAAGAATGCCGCGTTTGCCCTGTGACACTGGCTAAATCGTCACTAAAAAAACCATGCCCTATTTGTTATTGCATGTGCTAGTTTTCATAGAAATGACTTAAAGGCAGTGTCTCACCTCAGGGACAAAGTTTGTCAGTCGAAAGAATGCGAGCCGCTGAGCACAACGATGTACTTTGTTTTTCCTAGAAACGTCGAAAACCCCATAAGTTACGGGTTTCTTTGGCCGAGAATTTCGAAATTCTCGGCCAGTGGACGAGAGAGTTCATTCCGCAGTAAGAGCTTGCTGAGGGTGCGGCATGGTTTTTCAACACGGAAACGTTTGTTTGTTTGATAATAGCTGCTGCTGAGAAGTTCATTTTAAGGTGCAATCTCAGCTTCTCAGCTCCGCTTTTGCTAGCTACGTAGCAAGAAAACTCGTCCGCTCCTGTATCCAATTTTGCCTCAAAAGTAGGGGTTTTTGAAGGTGTTTTCTGACATCAAGCACATCATTGGAATCAGCGCTCCGAGCTGGACCTGAATCTGTGAATATCTCGGCACCCATCATCAGGTGAGACACTGCCTTTAAGAAAAACGACGCACCTTTACCCGTCGTCGTACTCTGCCTGGGTAAAAAGAAAAAATACCAATTTTTAGACTGAAGTTATACCTTCTTCCTATGAAAGCAGCTCTCGAATAGTTTGAGGACTGTAACCTACAGTTTCATGTCCAGCTTTTCCTTCGGGGTCTGGCTGCATTACTAAGACTTCCTATGTTAAACATTTTGACGTGCACAAATTTACCCTTTACGTGGCAGCAATTAACATGAGTACCCATACAAGACGTCTCAACTAGGCTGCTACCTATGGGTATGAAATTACCCATCCTTCCAGTTTTGCATCCTCGCTCAGACGTCATTTTCCTAATGGGAGGGAAATCTGCCTTGGAAACTGTGTTAAAATGGCGCAATTAGTGTAAAGCCCACATGTCCTGGTCTTTGGAAATCAGTGACGACCAGCTGATGAATGTTGCTGTTGGCTGCATGCGGCCATATCGCATCCTTGGTGATTTTCCCTCGCAAAAATTGGTGAGGAGTTGGAAATTAGTTTCAGGAGAATAAGCTAAGCAACACAATTAGCCTATTGATAGCAAAAAATTGCACCTTGAAGATGAAGAAGCCAAAATGAGTCACTCTGAGTTATTTATTGTTTGTGAAAGTAGTGTTTTAGTGAATGGGTGTTGGCTGACAAGAATTAGAAGAGAATAAACACCAAAGCAATGGAACTTTCATGAATTCACAGGCTGCGGTGACGGGCCGTTATGGATTGATAGAAATAGATTACAAAGACACCAGTCGGCATTCCGCAATATTGGATTCCATCAATAAGGAGGCTGCACGCATTTTGCAGGCAACCCATCGCTTCCTGCAAGGTCAGTGCCGAGTGTGCACAAATCTCATTTTCTATAGCACACAAGTGGTAGAGGGTTGGGGCTGGTGCTAATTATAGTTGGGCATTGTCTGGTTGCTAATTATGGAGCGAGTATTGGGTGGCCTAATTAGAATGCGTTTTTTTTTGAAAAAAAAAATTGGAAAATATGGTCGTTGCATGGAGTAGAGTTTCTGAGCAAGTGCATTAATTTTTTCTGGAGAAGCCTGTAGCTCAATTCGGCTACACCTTAGCCAACATCTATTTCATTTGACCCGTGCTTAACCCTTACAAACTTTTTGGATTGAACTTCAACTTTCACCTTGAAGAAAGAAGTTTTTGGCGTTCATTTGGTTACCAACCAGAGCTTTTATGTCTTCACTACAGAAACTACTTCTGGAGGAGAATTCACTAAAAAATGGAAAAAAATAGTTAAATCATGATCTTTCACAAACTACGACGGCAACTTGGGATAAAAGAAAAAAAAACTTGAGGTACGAACGTCCACACATAAGAAGTGGTGGCTTCCTGCTAGGAAACAGCATAAAGGCAGCGACAGCATGGGTCAGAAAGGAAAGGAAATTTTAATTTTCGTATCGACAGCTTAATTTAAATAAGATAATCTGTTTGATCCTAGAAAAAAAAAGACATTCTCACTCAAATGCTGCATCCGAGGAGTCTTGGTTCTCAAAAACAATGTCTTGGTTGTTCTGAAAGATGTTAGGGTATATCCCAGCTAATAAAATTATGTGGCTTCCGTAGCTTCTGACGTGAAATGATGGGAATCGAGCGAGTTTCCACCTAGTTGTAGTCAGCTTCGAACGAAAACGAATGGGAACTATGCTGAACATGATGAACAAATATGTACCTTCTTTTTTCTGGGAATGTTTCGGGCAGTAATTGCAATTGAAATTATTTACCTTTGCGGTATTTTCTTTCAGTTATGCTCTGCTCAAACTATGCTTCTTCGCAGTTGAAGCAATGATCGGAATAAATCAAACGATAATAGAGAAGAGACCATATACTCCTCAAAATAAAAAAGAAAAATGCCAAAAATACGTATGTTTTGAGAAGGCGGAGCCTTTCAAGCCACCGATAACCATCGATGACGCTGATTTTGGTACTTTATTGTTTACCCCGAAGGCAACTGCAAATGAATGATGTGAGCTCGAACTTTGATCGGTGGGTGGTGACGAGCGCAAGTTTACAAAGGCCGCGACTTTTGCATTGATTGGCTGCGTAGGGGGCAATTTTTGTGGGTGGCTCTTTTTCCTTGCACCAGTGGTTACATATTGCAGCTGTGATTGCTTTCAAAGGAGCTAATTTATTCGTAAGAATGACTATCGATTCCCTTGGGCCGTGTCTGTTACATAGAAAGAAGTTGAGAATCTCGAACAGTACGTGTTTTTGTTGTCGAAATAACACCTTTTGTTACACTTCCCGATGAAAAAAAAAACTTAACGAGGTACGAAGGGCTATCTTAAGCTGTGGAGTGAAGAGTCATCAATTTTTTTTCTGAAAGAAGGTGTCTCTACCTAGTTTTTTTCTATCAAATTCCAGAGGAGACAGACATGACAATGGAGTAATCTCTAAGAGTTGTATCTACTCAGAAAGAAAATTCTTTTGAATACAGTTGATAATGCATGAGTTATGCAGGAATTATTATATTGTAGATGGCATAACCGGCTTCGTTCGGGTGTTTTACTACCCCAGCTTTCTCTCACTGATGAGAACAATAGCGATCGTCGATAAATTCAAATGCCCATAACTTTGGATTAAGTGTCGGCGAAGAAGAGTAAAGTGAGCGCATTGGCGATGCTCACGTTACTTTTCTTCACCGACCCGTAATCCAAACGTCAGTGAAGTTATTTCGATTACATATTTATGGAGGAAAAGTTGCAATCCAAGCACATTCTTACATGTGCCGTTCCAGAGGCGGCAAAGATCAGGGGAAATTACTGAACCGCTATATTCGAACAAAATACTCGTCATATTCGTGTTTACCGTATTGCAAGATTCCAGTAGACACGTCTTCACCTACCTGTGGGCGAAAATAGCGAAAAATCAATAAAAGCGATAAGTCGATATTTCATCCAAAATGGTTGTCATATTTGTGTTCGGCCTATTGAGGTACCCCAGTGGACATGTCCTTATCGACCCCTGGGAAAAATAGCGAAAAGTCAATAAAATCGATATAACCGATAAATCAATCGATAATCCTAGGCGCAAAGCAATCTAAACCTCCGCTGGCCCACGGGAAATGTCTGTCCAAAGTTTAGTCTCGATCGGTTGACTTCGCAATTTTTATAAGGAACATACATGCATACATACACACATGATATCATCTATTCGGTAACAATGGACGAACACAGCTGTTTGATGGAGCGTTTCTGGAATTTCTCAAGAACTAAAGGCGGAAAATAATGGGCGAAGGCCGTACGTAAAGAGCGCGATGGCTGCGTTCGGCCTCCACAGGGATGCACCTGGACGGTGTCATTAAAGATTCTCCACGGTTGAGCAAATGCGTGTATGAACGCTAATAGTGCAGAAATAATGCGCATTCACCGTAAGCGTGAGAAGCCATTGCTTGCTGAGATTCACAGATATGAGTCCTTTTTTCCTGCCTCCCACAGGATGAATATCTGGTCAGGGCCATAGAAATAGCGCAATCCATTTTGTTATCCGTCAAAAGCTTCTCGGACTACAAATGCTGGCTACAAGCTGGCTCATACTCAATATTGTTGAGGTCCTTGCGTCTTTTGGATTACCAGAATTTATGGCCAGTCAAGCAATAGCACCGACAAAACTCCCAAAAATGGCAAACACGAATTCTTGATATGCGCCCCAGGACGAACAAAGTTTGAAAATTTGATCCCAAGAGGAAACTGCCTGAGGGAAAACAGTGCGGAGGCTAATCATAGGTGCCATAGACGGGGGTGGGGACTGCATTGGACGTTTGCACTAAGCGATAAAGTGCAGCAGTGCTGACAATGTGTTTGAGTAGCGCAGCTCTCCCTAAAAAAACAGTTTTCCCATGACCTTCATGTCTCCTGGGAAGATGAGAAATGAGCGGGAGTCGCTTCGAGGACGACATTTTTCCACGGTGCACTTAGCGTGGTGGTTTTATGAGCCCTTTCTCGGCAGAAATGTCGTGCAGACTATATTCGGCTTGGATGAAAATCTTGTTGGGTTTCGATTTTTGTAGTTTGCTCATTTACTAACAAAACTAGCTTTGAACGAAATGAAAGAGCGTAGAGGGAACCGTCAAGGATTTCTTGAGAAAGGAATATACAAAGAACCTTAACCAAGGCGGGTGAATACAGGAGAAATCTTCTCGATGAACCTAAAGCTGTTTTCTCTTTTCGAACTGTTTCTTGAAGGCGCAGTTGGATAATTCTACAGGGGTGTCATAAAGATTGCGACCTAGACCACTCTCAGATTAGCTATTGCAATGAAATTTTCAGGCAAATAAATTTAGATCCCTCTAGGATCGAGCACTTTTCATCTCGTCAATTTATTTAATTTTTGCATTTTTGTAAGGATTTTTATCACATAGGTCTACATACAAGACATAGGGTGTTTCTCATTGTTGGCCTGGTTCCGCGATTTTCCTATTGATTCTAGTAACTGGACCCTGAACCCCCCCTAGGAACTGACAGAATTGGCGAGATGCACCTACGTCACCGTGAAGCAACACAGTTTTGTGAAAGGGTTATCTTATTGAAAAGTCTGAATCCCATGGTTCAGTTTCTGCAGTAATTTTTTTCTCTGGTTTCTGGACGCGATGGAACAAAATATCCTAGTAGTTATCCACTTTGGTTGGGATTATCTGCAGATAATCAGATGACGCGACTTTCCCCCTATCCAAAAAAAACTTTGAGCGAGACGCTTCCACATCAAGGTTCCGTATTCGATCTCACTGGTCTTGGAAGTGTGCCTGTCCAGGCCCATTACTCTGCGCTTGGAACTTCAAATCTTGGCAGTGAATTTGCCACTCACCGGCAGTTAGGGTTCTGTATAAAGTTTTAGCTTTCTGAAAAACGCCCGAGAATCCTCTTCTGATGTTCAGCTGGAATTTTTCTGTCGAGCTCCGAAAAAGTTTTGGGGACGCATTGTTCTGCGAAGCTCAAAATTATCAAGTGATTGTCCAGAAAATCTCCGAAGAAAGTTCAAGACAGCATAGATGCTAGCACACTTTCTGCCTCCAAAATCTGTCTGCAATGCTCAATATTTTTTCTACAGCTACAGTGCTCTGCCTCGTCTCGTCTCGTCTCCGTTCGTTGGTTCGCCCCGTTCCTGACCGATTCTCATTCTATGTAAAACTCTGCTCTCTAAAATTCAACGTGGAATGCTAGGAGACTCTTTGTCCGCACTCTAGTGACCAATTTAGATTTTGTTATATAGGATTCTTTCACAAAAAAGAAGTTCAAGATATGTTCTTCTCCTAATGTGCGTTTTCTGGGTGGTGCACCTACGTTAGCTTCAACAAAACGTCCTAGCTTCTAGAAGAGTCAATGAAATCTCATGAAACCTTCCATTCTATCTTGAAATGCTTCACCCTATATGGTGCTCTCAAAATTACTCAGAAATGTTGAACAGGCAAGCGGAGATTGGAAACTACTTCATACCCCTGTAGAACTAGCGCGGTCATATTTAGTGGAAGTAGTACCCCTAATATTGACGAAGTGGTTCGAAAGGCATTCTGTATTCCTGATATGCAATTTTTATTATTAGTAAACTTGCAGCTCTTTGGAAATTTAGTTTCACCCGGCAAAATAAAGCGTTTTATCCATGAACGCTATCTTCCTTTGCTTGTATTACCACCATCTTCTGTACTTACTCAGTTGACTCTACTTTGGGAGTACGTCTATATCACCATGCGTTGTTGATCCACGCATCCATGCAGTAGTAGGCCCCTGTAAAAAATCTTCAAAATGATTTCCAAAGGATCTTTTGTACTAGTGTTTAGTGGAACACGAGCAGTGCGTAAAAACCTTTTGTTGTTGCTAAATAATCTTCATATTATATTTACAGGTCACTTCCTTCTCACCGAGCTACTGCTGCCAGCTCTTGAAAAAGCTCCAAAGGCACGAATCGTGATAGTTTCGTCAAAAATGCATATGAAAAGCAAGGCGCTGGATCTCGCCACTATTGATGATAAGAAGAAGTTTGGAATATTCGATCCGTACAATCGCAGCAAATTGGCCAACGTAAGTTTCATTGAAAGTTGCTCTACATTTTGTAATGGGCTGACAACAACAAGTTGGGGGCAACAACAATCTCTTAAACACATTTGATATATTGATTTTGATATATTTATTACATAGATTATCCATGTGAACAGGAACAACACAAAATTGAAACACAGCCATCATTGCAAATACAAAGAAACTGACCTGCCTGCATCTGAGAAGAATAAAGCGAATTCATGGGATCGGAGGTTTTTCACCAACATACCTCTGAATGAACTCAGCTTAGACGGAATGAATTGTTTTTTTGTTGAGTTTTTGAAATTCACGCCCTGCACGATTTACCAAGAAATAATGTTCAGTAATAATTTTAGTCCCTTTTTCGCGGCTGAGAATGAATATTCATATCTGAGACGGAAAACAGTAGTTTTTTTTTCAACTAAAGAGATCTTCAGTTCTTTGCGGTTCTTCAAGTAAAGTTTCAGGTGATGCATGCTCGCGAGCTCAGCAGACGTCTGCACAGGCAAGGCCTCCACCACGTGTGCGTAAATTCTCTCCATCCTGGAGTTGTAAACAGTAATCTCAGCCGTCATACCCTTCTTTCGAAGACACCGATTCGTCAACTGAGTGCCCCATTTAGGTGCGTTAAGGATGTCGACATTTGATTTTTGTCATCGAAAGCTCGGTACTGTTTTTCCAGATGGTTCTTCCTAAAAACTGATCGTGATGGAGCGCAAACATCCCTTTACCTCGCTCTCAGCAAGAAAATCGATGGCGTCAGTGGAAAGTACTTTGCGTAAGTTTTCATGATTTTCATAGCATTTTCTGTAGATTAGGGTAAGGAGAGCCATTTCAGGGATTGTAAGCTGGCCATCGAGAACCCGCTAGCTTTGAACGATCAAGCCTGTGAGGATTTGTACAACTATAGTATGGAGCAATGCGGAATTGCCGAAGAGTAGCCATTTCCCGGTGTTTTCACAATTGTATGGGCATCTAAATATTTATTTTTTCGTATTGAGATAACCTTCTGCACAATTGCTACATTTTATTTTTGTTAAATACGTTTGCTCTGAAGCGCTTGACAGAAGCATGACTACAATGTGAGGTTCTGGTGGGAGCGTAATCTTCCTCACTTTTCAGTTTGCAGGAGAAAAATTTCAAACTATTTGTCACTTTAACCGAATTAGCTCGCTTTCATGCCCATTTTGAAGGTACAGCTATTTATTCGCAGTTATATCCTTCTTGTAATCCTTGACCGGTTATTATGTGCCTCCCTCAATGTGTGATTTAGTAGATTGAGCTTTATTGAAGTTTCCGGTAAAATAAACTTTACTGGAAGAAAATGTGTCTCATATATTTTATGATTCTGATATTGGTTCGGAGGCCAGAATAAGCCTCAGACTGCTGTAGTCCAAGAGTAAGTCGATCTAAACTTACCCCTTAACTCCACTAGTTGGGGCAGCATAATCCAGGCGGAGTCGGATGATTGACTTCGATTTTTTTCTTTGGATTTCTTACTTTCCTCATAGTTCCTCCAAAGGTCCCAGTTAATGAAATACGATTTATACAGGAAAACGACAGAAGACAAAGTGACATGATGTGATTGATTTGTTTCATAGAAGCCAGCAGCAATATGAATGACAACAATAAGCAGCACAACCAAGAAAAAAAAAACAAACAAATACGAGGCGAATCAGCACCTCACATTATTGATATGGATCTCTGACAATAGCGCAAATACATATAATTTTCGAACACCTTCTGAACCCGTGACGCACAGCTGTGTCGAAGGCAGCGCTCACGACTGATGCGCTGGGTGGGGACAACTGGCACACGTGCTTTGCTGCCCGTTCAATGGCCCTTAGGGTGAATAATCTGACCTACAATACCAGCGATCGGTGTCGGAGTGCTGCCTTCAACTACTCCACTTGGGGATTTTCATACTCAATGGCATATGGTGACTGAGCAGCCTATGACATTGGTGAACAACCGTATCCCAGTGCTTACAGATTATCAACCGTGTTGAACCTCTTAATCTCGGGCGTGGTTCTCGGCACTGAGTGGCTTGCCACCTCTGATAATGAGGTGTAATCGGAGCGGTGCTGAAAAAATAGTGGCGAGTATTCTCAGAAAACTTTCAACAATATGGTGTCATGACGTTTTCTTCAAAAATCTTCGGATATTGACCAGGAAAATAAGTGTAGGACGAGCGGAACTCACCCCTAAATGTCGTGGCCGAACCCGACGTTGTCGTTTCATTTCGTCGTGGAAACCTTCCTTGATTTGTTCGCACACAAATAGAACAATTTTTGTCCACGCCATTTGAGTAATCTGTGATGGAATAGGAACTAGATGGAAGAAGTTAGACCACATTCCATTCTCTCATTTTCCTTCTTAGTATTAAGAAAACTTTAAAAATTGTCCAGCGAAACAAGGAAAAATTGGTAAAAATTAGGTTCCAGTAGCAGTGGCCTAGCAATATATTGTACGAATCCATCCATTCAGACAAACGCTTCGAAGTTGTTTGAGGAATTTTGTCTTTTAAAGGGCAGTTTTTCGAGGCTACATATGGAAGATCTGACATTGGGGAGAGGGAGGGGGGGCCCCCCCCCCCGAGCGAGAAGACGGAGGGATGATTGATACGACGTTTTTGAGACTTTTATAAAAGACGAGTAAGACGTACAATTTGTTAATGAGAAAAACTAAGTGAAATATTGTTGGAAAGAATTAACTGGAACTTTTGAAACTGAATTTTTTCCGAATTCCACTAGAGTACACCGTTACTATATAGTATGTTTATTGCAGATACACTCCAATTAGTGGGCAGAAAAGTTGGTTTCAATACAAAGAATTTATTAGAATATTCGGAGACGTATCGACAACTTAATATTGAACGAGGGTCGCAAAAAAATACGCCATCTCTATTTTTTAATGGATGCTGCGCAATTGAAGTTCAGGGTGAAAGTGACCTCAAGCCAAACGAAGTGGGAGCAATTTTTTAAGGATTTAACGTTCGTAGTATTTTCTCACGGACACATGTATGTACGCGAAGATGTGACCCTGTGTAACTATGTTACACAGGGTCACATCTCCGCGTGTCCAGTGAACTAATTGAAGAGGTTTTCCTTTTCAAAATGTCAACTAGTCGTTTCGGTTAGTGGAAAGCGGCAGCGATTGAAAATTTGTTACATTTAACCAGTGATCGTTCGATCTTCCTCAGAAAATTTTTCAATGACGACATCAACCTCGTCCGTATGACTTTCATGACCCCTATTAAAAACAACAGGCAAAAACCCGCCACATGTTCTTTCAAAATGTTCATCTCCACCCGAGCTGAAGTCCATAACAACTACACCCTGTCACCCACTGTGAAACTACCTTCTATTATTATAATTACGCCAAATCAAAAACGCGCTAACTGCATATTCGAAGTTTCCTCATTTTCAAATTTCAACTGAGTATCGACAGTGCATTTGGAATCGACGCGCCAATTCACCCCCACAGTTAATTACCTGATAAGTTAATCTTCTATGAATAGTAGGATTGCTATGGGGAAGAAGGAGCGAACGGCTGGAGAGAATGAGGAAAGTACTCTTTTTTCTGACCTTTATTTTTTACAGGGTGTAAGCGCTTTTTCTTCATAGAGGTCTCTCCCTGCAACTTTTTGCGAATCCTCTAGCATCTCGCCTAAGTGCCTGTCCTCAGAGGAAACACCCACGAGATCTCACGATGGCTCAGGTGCAGGCGAAACCGCTTACCTCTGTTCTGTCCTTCTTCTCACCCCACTCCAGCGTCCTTTCGATCATCGCCGAAGCGAACTGGTCGAGAAGTGTGGCACGGAACGGACATCCGACTGCAATTATATAATTTACCCAGAACACGGCTGGAAACACTGCAGGATTATTTTTAGGGGTCTGAAGCGTTCTATGGTGTTTGAAGAAGGGTCTCTTGAAGAGGGAGCTTACATTGATCTCTAGTTGGGAACACATGCTTCTCTCCGGCCTCTCGTATCGGAGCGACAGTGGCGTCAGGACTGTCTAGATTCGCGATCAAGTCGTCCATAATGTTGGTGAAGGCTTGCGCGTGTTTCTGGAACAGTACACTTTTCCTAGCTACATCTTAAAAGACATGTAATCCTCGAGCCTCTGGATAAATTTGGATAATTTCCTTATTATCCTTTAAGCTCTATTATTCTCTGAAAAGTGCTATTCTGGTGATTTCCTGCTCTCATGAAGAACTAATTTCTTTCAAGCATTACTTAGTACCTGGACTCGAGGATATATTGATTCCCACTTGAACCCCCTCTCCTTATCCCCCTCCCCCCTCCCCAGCAAAAAAAAAACTCAGATATCTTACCTTCAATCGCTCATGCCCAGCATTCTTCGCCCCGTACATCATAATTGTGCGGATTTCCGAATTTTTGAAGAACGAGTTCCTGAAAGGACCAACGTGATAGCAAGGAAAATAAGGTGTTCCAGTTTTTAGTGAACATGCAGCGCATAAAGCACTGCTAAATGACCGAAATTATAGAAAATTATAGTGTTTTTAGTGCTCTTGCTGCCATATATAACATTGTTATGAATACGAGCAATATTTGGCATGATCCAAGCCCGCATCCTGGATTATGGAGGAATGCGAATGCAAATGACTGCAGCATAAAAACAAAAAAAATTGGAACACTCTTTAATTAATTTGACATTGATGAATACATTATTTGGAGGAGATGAAGATAGTAATAGAAAATCCATAGGAGCTCCAGAAAAGGAGCGTTGTAGATCACAGATGAGCAACATAAACTAGGCAGCTCATCCGATTTTTGTTGAGACTACACGGGGATACTTGCGAAAACACTCGCCACCGACATATGACAGCAACAGCGTCTGGACGATGTTAAATTGAAAAGCGAGAGAAAATAAACACTTCAACGGCGATAATATTCATGACATAATATCATAAACCCATCATCCTTATCTAAAAAGGTGAAATCAACGAAAAGAAATGAAAAAAGGCTATGAATAGTGCATGGCTTGAAGTGCCGATCTCATAACCAGATGTTCCTCTTAATCTCAATTTTTTTTTCAATCCAGGGTGAATCCAGACGAACTGGCTTTTCCATAAGAGAACTCGAAGGT
Organism: Ancylostoma caninum; assembly: GCA_037903475.1. Classification (NCBI taxonomy): domain Eukaryota; kingdom Metazoa; phylum Nematoda; class Chromadorea; order Rhabditida; family Ancylostomatidae; genus Ancylostoma; species Ancylostoma caninum. Next base: position 134,927 of record JBAJFG010000358.1, on the reverse strand, counting down.
TCTACTATTTAAAAACCACACCTATGTATATACTGGAAAAAATCCGCTGTTCTGAGGAAGTATCTCCGTTTTAGGCAAGACTCAGCGTCTTGAAAGGCTGACCACCAGCATCGCTGGGATTACCCAGGGTAAATGCGTTGATGTCCGTGTAGACATAGGTGCCGTTGCTGGGACTACCCAGGGTAGACGTGTTGATGTCCGCACATTTGTCCTGGGTAATATTAATTTTGCGTGCTGGCCCAGATCCTCATGGGGTCCCTCTCTCGAGAGAGTCAGGTAGGTCGCTAGGAGAATCAGAAGCTGTCATATGCTTCATCGAATCTTTTTTCTGCAACCATAGCCAGGATTCCAGCCTGTCCAATACGGCCACAATCCAAATTTGGCCTCGACGAGGCAAAATTTCGGCCAATCCAACACGTACCTTATTGGCGCCACCATTCGCTCTGCGATAACTAATCCAGGCTATTTCTCACCTGAATATGCTTAACGCTGGCTCGAGAGATCCTTGATTCCGAGCATGAGCCCATGTCTTTCGAATGAACAGTATTTGAGCAGAGGTGAGGCACAGAGACGTGGAAACCAGTGGCAGAGACGAGGGAATGGCTAGAAGAAGCGAATAAAAGCTCACACAGATATTTTCTACACAGTGTTTTTTCCACGCAGACCAGAAAAGTTCTAGAATTGTAGAAGTAAAGCTTCTACATGGTTTCATTATATTGGATTGCTCAGAAAGCCCAGCAACACTTTATATGTACATTTCAAAGTGTCAGCAATATGTTGAGAAGATCTTGTGTTACTAAAGAGTAATCTTGAAACTACTAGTGAATTACTGGAGAGTAATCGAGAGTAATCCTGGGACTAACTACTAGTATGAGTGGCATGGACACCAGTCTCCCAATTATCCTTTTCCCATTTCTATTTCACAAAGAAATTTGTTTTCTGAAGAGATTCCAGTAGAGCTGGACAAGCCTGCACGAGCCGCACCACCTGTTTGGACAGGTTTGAACAGGTCTGGACAAGAAGTGACACGGATTTAAACACTAGAATCAGTGAAATTCGTAGATGCGCAGGCAATCAGAGTACCACGTCGGATGTGGTGGTGCGACGCGTGTGAGTGGGTCCACCCCACTGAAATCTCCTGTAGATCAATATGTTGTTGAACTTTCTAACCAATCCAATATAATGCTACTCTTCAGTAGTTAGTGGAGGTATGGAATTCACAGCACACTGTTTTGTTGTACTATGTTAGTTTCATCCCTACTACTGTTTCACCAAGTAAGTAACTTTTTTGCGAAGACTGGCGTTGCACCGCCACTTTTTCAACTGAATTGAACCATTTATCTAAGTAAAAATCCAGAAATCACACTAAAAAATTGCAAACCATGCGAGCTGCTCGAGGTGGCCTTTTCCTTGGAGAGTTGCGATCGCAGCGGTGAGACGCCGTTTTTGGCACTTTTCGTCGACGCGCTCTTCACCACAGCCGCTGAATGTCGCTCGGGCTCAGTGTGACGGAACGAGCCGCGGTTCGGCTGCGTACCTTTCTCAGGTAAATGCATCGACGACGCGGATTTTAGGTTGAGCGGTGTGTCTTTCTGCATACTGCTACCGCCTATGCCAGTACTGTGTGTTCGACAGATGGAAAGCCTAAAGCATTTGATACGTATTGATCCAAAAACGGGGAATTTGCGATTCCAGGATTGGAAAAGTACTTACTGGCTTCTCGGAGTAGTGGCGTCCGCACAGCTTGACGCTCGGCTTCTTGTCGACGCTTCTTCGGAGGAGTTTTCTTTGGTGTCGTCTGAAATTGTGAGAAATGCGTGGAATTGTGCTGGGACTACAGCAGATGTTTGACGCGTTTGATGTGCTTGCGGCCGTGATACGTGCGTCACGCGTGCGATTGAATTCAATGTCTTCCAGCGTATTCTGCTTCAATATGTCAACAAAAGGAACTTGAGGGCCCTGAGCCATTTCTGCTTATGCTAGTGAATGTATACCTGAAGTAGCTGACAGGTCACCTTTGGGGGCTATCAGCTCCAGGATAACGACTATAAACGCATTCATATCGAGGTGACTGCGGAACTGGGAATTGGAATATCCAGGATGACTCGTACCATGTAACAGAACCCATTCTCTGTCCTAGAGGCCCGCTCCAATTGGGTTTCTGTTAGTTGAAAAAGCGAAAACAAAACGAATTTGGCAACGAACCGCACGCGGACCAGTAGCTGCCAGCCGCGGACGTCGCAGTCTCAAACGAAATTTCCAATTGCCGTATTTGTCGCCGTGTTCGTCCTCACTTAGGCATAGTACTCGCGCACTACGTCGCTTTTAAATGGATTCTGTCGAATAATTTACCAATTGCGACGACGGAGGACGAGTATTTCAAAATTTTGGTGTTTTCCCCGGGGCCTTGTCGAAAACACCGAAATAGAAGCAACACAGAAACATTGTTCTAAGGACATCGTTTCGAAATGCATACGAAATGCACACAGAGATGCATGAAGCATTAGGTGGAAGCTGAAGAGGCAAAGCTGAGCGGAGATGAGGCTGGAGTCGGGCAAAAATGGCTGGTAGACGGAAGAAGATCCCGCTGTCAATAAGCTGGTTCGTCCCCACGACGAAAACAGAAGGGATATTACAAGGATTAGCTGAGCTCTCTGAACGCTATTTCGATCAACAACTTCGTACTAACATGATACTCGGGAGCAACGAGCAGAAAGGCACGGTGAATGTGGAGGTGTGGGAAAACAATCCACTCCTAATTATTTGCTATGAAAAAAAAACAGTACAATGGAATACAAAAAATACAAAAAAAAAGATACGATGCGTTTCATAGTCGTTGGTCCTAACTTTTTTCACTGTCTTCTTATTATCTGTAATTCATTCAGAGTTATTCTTAAAGCTGATCACAACAGAATTGAGGATGAAGAGAGTTCCGTGCACATTATTAAAAATGGTGGCAGGAAATTTGGAGGTGATCTATGTATATTTTTGGATGCCGTATATGAAAAAAAGCCAAAAATTGTAGGAATCGTTTCAGAGAAGTAGAAATGGAAAACTGGCTTGCAGTGGTAAAGAATGGGAGCGAAAACTAAGCGGGAATTACCTAATGTCCCACGTACTCGCCACACTTTCCCATTTTTCCGTACATTACATAAGACACTGGATTATTAGTTCCAGATCACCACTCAGATAAAATTTTCTTGCTTTAAACCAAGCAATTCTAGGCAAAATTTTACTAACCGACCCATAACCCGGGGTAGAAGAGCGTTGTGAAAATCCCTGTATTACTTAGGAAGAATCCAGAACTTGCAAGAAAATTGGCAGAAAATTTTTAAAAAATTGAAAAAAATTGCCTATGTTCTCATATTAATAATGAACATACCAAGAATTCTGACGATCCATTCTTGCTGAATTTTAGAGGTGGAAAAAATGCGAGGAATGGGATAGGGAGATTGAAGCTTCATCTAGATTTCTAGTGGAAGCCACATAATTCATAATTCCACATAATTCAGTTCGCTTAAAATTTGAGCGAAGTTCGGTTCGGTCAGCAGCATTGAGATCGGATGACTCATGAGGAATCTCGAAGAAATCGGCCGAAAAATAGCCAGGTTGGCGGTTAACAGAGGCTGAAGCAGTAGTTCATGGGCGTCACCAGTATGGGTTTCGTTTCTCCGCCTACCTAGGGTGGACGAGTTTTCTGGTCAGGAATATACATATTTTTTGCGATTGGCCTAGAGCAGAAAATATGTAGTGATAGAGAAAGTGGACTTTGTCTCGAGGAAGTCATCGGCTCCGAATGAGCCGGAAGCGTTTAACTTTCCGGGAGCATTCATAAATAGTACCACGGAGTAATTACCCGTTTCCCCCTCCTTAGGTTAGAGATAAGATGTTATTCAGGTGTTACAGTATTTTCAGAGTACTTCGCTTCTCATTAGAATCTTCTTCACAATATTTCTTCATTAGCACCTTGATCAACTTTATGAAGGATTCCCGACGATTCCGAGAACAGCAAAGATGTTTTTGCTTGGAGAAATAGTAAGAAATCTCGGAAACTATTGTCCAAGCTTGTATGAAAAGGTGTGAGATGCGGTCAGCGCTGCGGTGAGTTACGGAAGCTCAGCAAGTTGAACAATTTTTTCCCCGTTCGTCCACAGGGAGTGGGGAGAGGCGAGAATTAGGTTATTTCCGCTCACGTGGATAATGATCCGGAATAAACGACTAGCACAACAATGTCTGCTTGCAGTGAAGTTTGCCTAGGGGATGCCGCTGGAATTTTCAGGCCATGAGCCTAAGCTGGGTAACTTTTTCCCTTTCACTTTTGACAAACGAGAATGTCAAATTCGTGGAGTTTGAAGGTTTTGGTGCTTCTTTAGAGGTAAGAGGTCTAGGAGGATTAAAAGGAGAGAGGGGAAACGACAGAATATAATGCATTGCATAAGATGATATATTCCAATGAAGAAGCTTAAATGAAATTGCTTTTTGAAATAAAACTGTGGAGGAAATTAGTCAACTAATCAAACAGTCAAACAACGAAGTGGCATGAATGTAAGTGGTGATACCAGATACCAAATGTGTGGATGCGCAGACAATCAGAGCACCACATCGCATGCGGTGATGCGACGTGTGCAAGCGGGGCCAATCCACTGAAATCTGTAGGTTCGAAATCTGTTAATACGAATCAAAGCAAGTGAGCTCAAAACTATAGCACTGCAATGCCGAAGTGCGTCAGCCCAACACACTTGTTAACCCTTCGGTCCACCTTTTTCTCCGAGTTCGTTTGTTAGAGGTGGAGAACCAGAACTGAGTGCTAACACCGACGCAAAGGTCCGTTCAATTTGTGTACCTAGAGCGGAGCTACCTATTTGCTGCACTTGTGCTAAGGAGTTGCGAGCATAATGGTAACAAAAAAGAGGAGTTCCAATCGTTCCTAAGCACCAGAGCATGGATGCATTGCCTGGATGGAAGTATATCCGGACCAAGTCAGGTTGCAGTCCAAATTTGGTGCTATAACCATTCTCGTATTGCGTACTTCCAGGCCCAGAAAACGATCGACAAAGGGTAAATGTTGAATATAATACTTGCAGCCCATGCCAAGGCTAATTCGCAGTCGCTGCGTGCGTCCGTCAGCCTGGACGTGCGAGATCTCAAGGAAAGGGAAACAATTGCGAGTACAACATGATGAAAATTTCTCATTGTATCTCATTTGGGATATAAAATGAGGCGATGAGAGCACGGATGAGCAGAATTTCTCTCCTCAAGCCCCAAAAATTTCAAGATATTCAGATTATGCGAGCTTCTAACTCATATTTTTTTTGCGGAAATTCGCAGTAAATGAGCTGTGCCAAAGCACATCTTGTATTTGTCCCCTTCAGCCAAATTTTATTCCCTGAATTTTTGAGTTCTCCCCACTTTAGACTTCAAAATCACCTTTTTCATGCAACATTTCCGGTTTTCCTTGAGAGGGAGTATAGATTTGTTCCAAACCAAGGAATTTATTCGTGAGAAGGGAATTCTGAACATTTGATGGTCATCGAGAATCCCTCGTGAAGTAGAAAAATTATGTTATTCAGAAAGCCAGGAGGGGAATCAACTCGACCACCTAACGAAGAAGCTGTGGCAGGATTCATGGATGTTCTGTAGAAGATTGTGACTTCGCCGCTTTTCCATTTTAGACAATTTGTTTAGACAAACGAGTAAAATTTGAGCTTCTTCACAAGTAGCGATTTCAAGTGCAGGTACAGGTAAGTAATATTTGTCAGGTATCTCTCAAATAACTCGCTCATATGAGCCAGAAGCTCAGCAAATTCGACGATAACGTGCATGATTCTCGCTACTGGAAGACACAGCAGAAGAATATGGGTGGGAAAATGCGCTGGTAAAACGATACTACTGCTGAGACCACAATGAAATTCACAGAATTTTGAATGGCAGTCGGTGCAGGATGTCATAGGAAATGGTCTTGAGGGGAGAGGTGGGATCATTTGATTCTGGGAACTCTAAGCTTAGCTTCTTCAAGAATTATTTCTTTCGGATGCTTAGTGCAAAGTTTGAAGACGAATGATGGATTTTCTCAAAACAGTTGAGGTAGCACACATAGAGGGAATGCGATAATGGGCTTCATAGAGAGTAAGATATAGAGAAATATATTATGATGCATTTTTTTATAACTTGCAGATATGTGTTTACAAGCTTATTGCCCCGTTGCTTGTTTGCGAATAAATAAACAAAAAATATCTAGATGTAGAAGGAAGAAATAATATGCGGAATTTTGCTCGGATTACTCATATTCGCCTTGCAGATAGTGGCAATGCTACAATAGTGGCAGATGTTCCGATAGAGATAAGAGAATATAAAGTTCGCAGAGTGAGCACGAGCCGACGTCCGGAAGCGATCGCCGAAGAAACCAGTGGGCGGGCGGGGATCTACTCCTCAGCGCCGCGCGAAATCACCTCCTCCACCCAGCCAGTGGGTGTACGGTCCGATGACAAGAACGTGGCGCACTCCTCCCGCCTGTTTTTCAGACGTCGACAATGGTGTCGAGGAGCTTATTCAGAGTTATATGAAAAGCCAACGAATTCATGAATGAATTGAGTTGCGACAAAAACAACGCCTTCAGCGCTGTCGGGGAACCAGAGAAGGTGGACGGGTTATACCCCGTTGTTTATGAATCGACTCTGACGTAAACCTCATTAATTTTTCATGGCTAACGAGTGGTTTGGCCGGATTTCTAGTGAAATTCCACGAAAAAGATGTTTATATATCTTGAGTGGCCTAAGGACAAGGGTGAGAGTGCATCGATGGCATCCAGGATGTTATCGTGGTCTGTAAATAATGGAAAATAAATGCGAAATGATGTGAAATAGCACAACAGATTTCCGAGAGGTATGAGCGGTGATGACATGTGACGATGACACAAAAATCTGGGAAAAACCTGGTGGAGACGTCTGGATTGATGGATGGGGTAGTGAGTATTGTCATTTTTTCATTCGACCACTGGTTAGCCGTACGCCTGACGTGAAGTCGAACACTACTGCAACTCGCTCAAAATGCCAGAGCCATTGAAACCAAAGTACCTGGACAAGTCTGTTTACGTGCTGTCATTGTTGCATAAATAAATGAATAAATAGGTTAATAAACGAATAAGAAGCAAGTCTTCTTCTGGCTGTTTGGTGAGCAGTTGATGCTCCACTGCCACTATTTTCGGCACACCCTACTGCCTAGAGACCCGGCACCCGAACGTGGGTGGTAAGGCCTAGCTCTCAGCGGGTAGGCCCATCACCTTCGCTGTTAATGTTTTCTCAAACATGGTACCGGAAGAACGAGAAGTTCTCGAAATTATAACAGAGATACATACTAGTTGAGTTACTGAATTCCTGGATTTTCTTGTCCAATACCAGAGTTATCGGAGAAGTACGGCTTGCGTTAAACGATTGGTTCCGCTGCACGAACAGAAGCAGCAAGGGAAGAACCGTTCACTGTACGGAATTCTTTTTCCACACCACATAGCGCCGCTCATTATGCGAGATCGCTTATAACAGTGAAAAATCACTGGTGATGTAAGAAATCCGCCTAACTCTCCATCCAATCGCGATATATGTTGAGTTTATGTGATCAAGAGTGTTTAGAGAATAAAGAAGCAAGAAAGGTTGTTCAGCATTGCACTGCCATAACGAGACCTCATTACGGAAGTTAGCTTGACGGACAACTGGCAGAGTTCAACTGCCGACGATGGCTATGGCCCTAGCTCTTCAAAATGATGAGATCATAACCATTCCAACTGAGCGTTTTGTGATTGAGAGAAATGTCTTTGTTTGAGTGCTTGAAAGCTCTTGAGGGAGTGGTTAACAGGTGAGTCAGAACAATGAGGAAAAAAGAGACGGTGCAGCTTGGAGTGATGGGGGAGGCAAGCAAGATTTGCTGAGATTTCAGGGTATTTTTGTTCATGACAGTACAAACAGGCTTGAAGAATTCTGAATTCTGGAAACTTGCTCTTAGCATGCTGAACAGTGTTCGCAACGATTTTTTATGAGGGTTGATTAGAATTTGCCTGAAAATACTAGGTCTGAACTAGATTTCAGAAGAGTACTCGCAAAGCTCTTCGAAATCACCCGCTTAATCGGATAAACCCACGAGAAACTACAGAATTTCATTCATATTTACATTCTATTAATATTACCTTCGAAAATTTTCCTTGAAGTTAGAAGAATAATCTTCGCAATTCTTTTTGCATGATGTACAATTGGAAATCCACTCACAGGTTTGTCACTATTTTATGCTCTCAATTATTTTTAGGCTGGGCGGTATCCTTAAATGGAACGATGCGATTAAATTATCTAAGAGCGTTCAAGTGGAAATAGGCTGGTTAATTCTACATAGAAAACATTTTTATTTGTTTCCCCCATCATTAAGGAGTTCAAGCAGAGCATTTACATAATTTCCATCTAGTGAAAAGAAAGAAAACTGAATTGGAGAATGAGGACTGGAAAAAAAAACGGGGAAAACACAGCAAATCTCCAAGAGATCTTTTATCAGAATAAAGCAAGAAGGCCAAACTTAATCAAGTTGGATAAATGGAAATCCGTACTGGGAACAACAGCCGAGTAACCAAATGCACCCTTCGCTTTCATCAAAGATCCTTTATCCAGGTGGTCTAAAAGTTTGATTTTTCGACATTTCTCCTGTAATGTGTAGCTAATGTCATGTGCCTAGGTGAAAAATGGCAGTCTGTTCCTTGTTGGTAGAAAATGAAAGGATCACAATTAGATATTCTGGATGAAACACGACGAAATAGGTCTGATTAGCTTTTTTTTTCTCACAAAAATGACACGTTCTTCCTCAATATTCTCCCTTCCATGGAATTACTTCCTCTTATAAGATCCGCTCCCAGAAAGGTTTCCACCGTAATAACCGCGCCAACATTAATTCTGAAGAGGCTCTCACAGGGTAGCAGACTCGCTACAAAAACCTCATAAGTCCACTGTTACTCCCAGTGTTGTCACGCTATTGCCAAGAGAAAAAGCCCGCAGCAGGACCAATTTTGACTAGTTCCTAGTGAGAAGGTCGATGGGGAAGCCAAGTAATGTGCCCTGTTGAGTGGCAGTAGCGGGATCATGCGGTTGAGACGCCAAACAATGTATAAGTGGAGTATTGTCGAGTGTGGTGATAACGGATTATTGGCAAATTCCCGGCGTCGATCTGCGCTGACGAGTCCACCAGTTCTGCTGTTGACTATAACTACACTTGACGCAGCTGGGGAAAGGTTTTTGAAATTCATGAAGTGCTGACGTCACAGCTGCAGTGTTCATGGGTTATGGAGGGGTTTTGAATATCGTAGTTTATTAATGACGTAGTGAAACGATAGAAATATTCATTTGATTGCCCTCCCAGATGCGCTATAGTGCTGCCGTTAACTATCGAAGAAAAAAAAAGCGAAAGAGTTGGATGCTAGGAGAAGCAAAGAAGAAAAAAAGAAACTAGCAAATACATCGAGTCAAGATTTCCGTGGAAAGTTTGATCTTTAAGAGGATTTCATGCTAACCTACATAATTATAGGCGTACAGTTGAAACTATGTATGCAGTTGGACTACAGAACATTAATATAGGATACGATTCCAAAAAATATTCTGGAAATTTCATTGAGACTTTCCAGGGATAATAATGGTGGCATTGAGTGCTGTGGCTGAACTCCAGAGGTTCAACAGTCCCTGAATACACTATACTAATTCCATTTCCGGAACTTACAGTGTAACGACTAACGATGGCCAGTTCAAAAGAAGACAGGTTTGGTTCTACACTATCGCATGCGCGCGACAGCGAGCGGCACGAGTATGGGCGACAGCGCGGGTGGGCGCGGGAGCGATTAACACCTATCAAAGGGCCATTCTTTCACATTGTTCAAACACTCCTTCTACTTTCTGTCTTTTAAGTATTTCTATTTGTCGGGTCCTGCACAGACATCACAAGTTTAGTTTTTCTCATGAACAGAGGAGGTGCACCTTTGTTTTCGAGAGAGCCTCAATTTTTTCTTCTTCTGCTTCTTCAGCAAAAACATTCTCCGCGAATTGAGATTCACAGGACAAGAGTGAAAGAGAAATGTAGGTTTTCAGGCATACGAGAAATGGAAGTTCATAAGCATGCAAGTTGAAGGTCGAATATTCGAATCCTCTTAAATAAATCATGGTAGTGCAACAAAATTTTCTAGAGCGCAGGCGTAGGAGGAATAACACGTGATCGCATGATTTCGCCGTGAGGATCGATTATAGACTGTGGCTCGCGAGGATGCGCAGCTGACGGGACATTCGGCCGATGTTTCGTCATAGGTTTATAGACGTGGTGGAAGTCGGGTGCATTCGGGATTTCGCGGTGGGACCAGCAGCTAGCGGTCTCGAGCCATCCGGGCGAGACAGTGTTTACAACGATTTGACTATGCATAGCAGCAATGTACGGAGCAGAGTAGCCGCTCTGATGGAGCTTTGACCGTAACTGAACTCAATCTTGGAACGCTGGACGTGGATCACTTCGAAAGGATCAGTGGAAGCCGTAGCGATAGGATTCACTCCGTTTCCTTATGTAGGATGTGCTCTTTGCGCACTTCTCATTATTGAGGTCCCATGGGGATTATGCAGCTTGAGGATCCGTCTGTTTTTAACAGGGGCAGTACAATCAAATACACAGGAAGAACGAACGAAGAACACGTCATTATGAGCTGCTGTGACATTTTCTGGATCCAGTTGTGCAATTGATCAAACTTTCTAAATATTTCCTTTCTTCCATTTTTTCAAGATTTACAAAGAGTGCGGGTGCACTGATGACGGACTGATGTGCCGGGGCCCATAGTTCAGAAAAATACCAGAATGGGTGTCCACTATACTTGCAACCGAATCGAATAATTATTCGGTTATTCGAATAAATTATTCGAATCGAATCATTCGAAAATTCGAATATTCGAAATTTTCGTTTTTCGGATATATTCGAAATTCGAATATTCGAAAAAGTCAACTTTCAAATATATTCGATTATTCGAATATTCGAAGCCCCTACTATTCGAATGCGTCATCCGAATATTCGATATTCAATCATCCGAAATGGATCGGAGACGTTTGTCTTGTGGTGGCTTAGTTTTGTATCGGAAGAAGGCATCCTAGTGTACAGAGTAGTCCTGCGACGATTTCCTTTCGGGCAACTTGCAACACCTTTTAGTAATCCACTACGTTCCCAATGAAGAATTGGAGAGGATTATTGGATGTTGACATAAATCCTTGCACCTTCTTTCGGTCGCAGTTTTCTTTCCCGTACCATTACTATTCTTTCACAAAGTGTCGTACGAGAGCGCTTTTCTTCTTCTGCAATTCTGTCATCATGAGGTCTTCCAAAAATGTTAACTTACCAAGTTTTCACGCTTAGGGAAGAACATGCCAAGTTGAAAAAAAGACATCATTTTCTCTTTTAATTTATTAGGAACAGAAAGCATGCGATGCTGCGCCAACGCGTAGGTTCGCTGGAACTTAAAAGTGAAAGAACACTATGAGCCAAGTTCTCGGAATGCAGCTTTGATGATCTCGGCCGAGTGGCACCAGAGGTTACCAACGGGTAGGATTTTTGAGCTTGTATTGTAGCTTGTATTGTATCCGATTTGATTTTCTGAGTGGACGGCTGAATTACTCCATTTGAATAGTACCTCTGAGAAGTGCGGTGCCCATCTACACCATGCAATTCCTCTCAAGTTATCCCCACTCCTTTACGGAAGAAATTTGGCTGATCGTGATGGCATCTCCGAGACAAATATATGGAGAAAAATATGTCTTTTATTATGAGGCAGCCGATGATGACTGTTTCAAACACAACTCGCATAAGTAGTTTGAGGAGTTTTAGTGGTCTTTTGAACTTTTTTACTGAATGCTAGGAGAAGGTGTGTCGATAAAGCTGTTTTTCATGCACTCAACCTTTCATGCTCAATCTCGTAGTGCCGAACCTCAAGCAAATTGTTTAAGAAGAATCGGTTGTAACATTCTTGTAGAGCAAGACTAGCGCTTTCGAATCGTTGTGTCTCATAGCCAAAGGTGAAAAAAAACAGTGAGCGTCGATGGCAGTGCGTTTTTCGCGGATATGGCATGTCGCGCAGCCGCGTCGCCCGCGCTGGAGTCGCCACTATACTGGCAAATCAGAGTATCGATGGTAGTTTTTCAATCACATCTGATGTTAACTATAAACAAAACTGGACCGCGTGCTTTCCGAGTGCGCGAAAAACGCACCGCCATCTACACTCACTCTGAGTGGTGAAAACTGCAACTGAAAAAAAAGCGCAAAGACTTATAGCAACACCCACTACTTTGCTTTTGCTTTTCTTGATACTCAGTTACTCAATATACTCAATTTTCTTTTCAAAATTTAATTTTTGATTTGTTTTCTGGATTCATTTGCTTGGAATAGTTGAAACCACGTGAAATTTTAGTTCTTGAGTTGATTTGTATGGATTACATGATGGGCTCTTACCGGTTTTTTTTGCGACAATAATTTTGAAGATGGCAGCAAAAGGTGGTACGGGTTGCTAGTCTCGATTTATCTAACATTTCATTCTAGGACCTTCATTCGAATGATTTATTCGAATAATTATTCGAAATTCGAATATTCGAATAACCCGATTTTCGAATATATTCGAAAATTCGAATATTCGAAATTTGAGTTTTTCGAATATATTCGAAACGAGCCAGAGCGCCGCTTCGCGGCGCTCTAACTCGGACCCGTGTGCCACGTTACCTCCGGGCTAGATAAACTCTGAAAAAAAACTACCCCGAGCCAGAGCGCCGCTTCGCGGCGCTCTAACTCGGACCCGTGTGCCACGTTACCTCCGGGCTAGATAAACTCTGAAAAAAACTACCCCGAGCCAGAGCGCCGCTTCGCGGCGCTCTGACTCGGACCCGTGTGCCACGTTACCTCCGGGCTAGATAAACTCTGAAAAAAACTACCCCGAGCCAGAGCGCCGCTTCGCGGCGCTCTAACTCGGACCCGTGTGCCACGTTACCTCCGGGCTAGATAAACTCTGAAAAAAAACTACCCCGAGCCAGAGCGCCGCTTCGCGGCGCTCTAACTCGGACCCGTGTGCCACGTTACCTCCGGGCTAGATAAACTCTGAAAAAAAACTACCCCGAGCCAGAGCGCCGCTTCGCGGCGCTCTAACTCGGACCCGTGTGCCACGTTACCTCCGGGCTAGATAAACTCTGAAAAAAACTACCCCGAGCCAGAGCGCCGCTTCGCGGCGCTCTAACTCGGACCCGTGTGCCACGTTACCTCCGGGCTAGATAAACTCTGAAAAAAAACTACCCCAGCAGAGCGCCGCTTCGCGGCGCTCTGACTCGGACCCGTGTGCCACGTTACCTCCGGGCTAAATAAACTCTGAAAAAAACTACCCCGAGCCAGAGCGCCGCTTCGCGGCGCTCTAACTCGGACCCGTGTGCCACGTTACCTCCGGGCTAGATAAACTCTGAAAAAAAACTACCCCGAGCCAGAGCGCCGCTTCGCGGCGCTCTAACTCGGACCCGTGTGCCACGTTACCTCCGGGCTAGATAAACTCTGAAAAAAAAACTACCCCGAGCCAGAGCGCCGCTTCGCGGCGCTCTAACTCGGACCCGTGTGCCACGTTACCTCCGGGCTAGATAAACTCTGAAAAAAAACTACCCCGAGCCAGAGCGCCGCTTCGCGGCGCTCTAACTCGGACCCGTGTGCCACGTTACCTCCGGGCTAGATAAACTCTGAAAAAAAACTACCCCGAGCCAGAGCGCCGCTTCGCGGCGCTCTAACTCGGACCCGTGTGCCACGTTACCTCCGGGCTAGATAAACTCTGAAAAAAAACTACCCCGAGCCAGAGCGCCGCTTCGCGGCGCTCTAACTCGGACCCGTGTGCCACGTTACCTCCGGGCTAAATAAACTCTAAAAACTAAAAACTCTACCCCGAGCCAGAGCCGCTTCGCGGCGCTCTAACTCGGACCCGTGTGCCACGTTACCTCCGGGCTAAATAAACTCTGAAAAAAAACTACCCCGAGCCAGAGCGCCGCTTCGCGGCGCTCTAACTCGGACCCGTGTGCCACGTTACCTCCGGGCTAGATAAACTCTGAAAAAAAACTACCCCGAGCCAGAGCGCCGCTTCGCGGCGCTCTAACTCGGACCCGTGTGCCACGTTACCTCCGGGCTAGATAAACTCTGAAAAAAAACTACCCCGAGCCAGAGCGCCGCTTCGCGGCGCTCTAACTCGGACCCGTGTGCCACGTTACCTCCGGGCTAATAAACTCTGAAAAAAAACTACCCCGAGCCAGAGCGCCGCTTCGCGGCGCTCTAACTCGGACCCGTGTGCCACGTTACCTCCGGGCTAAATAAACTCTGAAAAAAAAACTACCCCGAGCCAGAGCGCCGCTTCGCGGCGCTCTGACTCGGACCCGTGTGCCACGTTACCTCCGGGCTAGGTAAACTCTGAAAAAAAAAACTACCCCGAGCCAGAGCGCCGCTTCGCGGCGCTCTGACTCGGACCCGTGTGCCACGTTACCTCCGGGCTAGGTAAACTCAAGAAAATCACTGTCATCCACACGAAGCGCAGCTTCGCCGCGCTTCGCGGATGACAGTGATTTTCTGCGAAACTGCATAGCTCCTAAACGGTTTGGAGGTTAACTCTTATTATGTTCAATATAAAGAGCTCCTACATGGTGCGTTTTATGAGTAGAAACACAGATCCTCACTGGTCAAGTCTTTTTCAATTGTGATAGCGCTGGAAGTCCAAATCGTTATGGTTCGGGCACAATCAGGTTGTAACAGGAAAAAAGTGCGTAAACGTTCTATTCCTACTTTGTAAGCACAATATTAAGCTCATAGAGTGCACCATTTGTTCCCCTGACCGTTAATTTCTAATTGCTATTACTACTTAATGCTTTAGAAGGAGTGCAGCGAAAATTTCCGTACAACTCTGCTGTATTTGGACGATTCACGGCTCTGATTGCGAAATCACACTCGCTTCATCAGTGTTTCTCCCATTCTGCTTTAAAGATCCAAGATATTCCGTTTTCGTTGCAAATTAGATGTCCTAATTGAAGATTTCCATGTTGTACACATACATATACATGGGCGTGTCATTGGGCGTGTCAATTTTCGCAATTGAGCCCGTGGCGGAGGGCAAAAGAGGTGGGGCGAGGCGAGTGGATCAATGACAGCGTGACCTGTCATCCCTCGCGCGGCGATGGGGGGGTCTGCGCTTTATATAGAGTAAGATATATTCGAAAAAGTCTATTTTCGAATATATTCGATTATTCGAATATTCGAGATTTTCTCAAAAATGTGCAAGTATAGTGTCCACCGATCGAGAACGGGTGGCCCAATAGTGGAGAAAACGGCAGGATACGGGTCTATCGATGGAGACTGGGTCCGCAGGAGCCCATTAGTGGCGAAATGCCAGGGAACGAGTCCACGGATGGGGATTGGGTCCGCCATGGCCCAATAGTGGGCAAAACGGCAGGGTACGGATCTATCGATGGAGAATGGATCCGCAGGGGGCCCAATATTGGGGAAAACGCTGGGACACGGGTCGCACCAATCTATTGGGTCTGCCCTGGCCCAATGTTGAACATATTCATTCATTGAGTCTTTGGGAAAATTCCTTTATTTGATCTATTCATTCGTTCGGATAGCTGGAATAGGAAATCGGAGTTGTTTATTATTCGAAAAACTCGAATACTCGTGCAGTGTGAGGACTAGTATACTCGGAGTATTCGAATTCCTAATAATCAATGCATGGCAACATTTGAAATTTCCAGCAGTCCGAATACTCGAAATACCATCGAATATTTCCAGGTATCATACGCATCTGGCTAGGGCTAACTGGCCCTAATGAAGTACTTTGAATATGTAGCCATGTTCCATAACATAAAATAATCTCGATGTTATCTGAAGAGAAGGGAATTCATTGTAGTTCAAGGGGGATGAGGAGCCTATGGAATCCTAATGCCATGCAAAATGAGGCTTTCTTCAATGAATTCCACTTCTGAGGAACTTCTAGACGTTAGAATATTGGAAATGTTCTGGAGGAAATAGTCTGGCGGTGGTTCTCCCTCATACCACACCGAAAGCTGATTCAGGTCTCCCCCGGGCAATCGAAGTGCAAATTTAAAGAATGGCTCAGAAAACTAGGTAACGAGAGAAAAATTGAATTTATAGGTATGTGCTTCTTCTGCCCTATTACTGCTGTAGTGGGTACAGGAATTGTAGTAGTTAAAATTTCACCATATTTAAAAAAAAAGACACTGGATGACTAGCTCACAATGCTTCCATAGATCATAGAGAATCTAAGGTAATTCTCAACAAAACCCCAATGCCCCTCTCGACGGCTTAAGCCAGAATTTTCACGAAGAGGTCATTTTCTGAGCAGATGTAGACCCCAGCCTCACCCCCGTCGGAAGGAAGTCGCAAAACGCTACTGCATCGCGAGCCACCCATACTTATATGCACTTTGCTGATATGCTCGGAAGACAACACGTCCGTCCGCTCGCACTTTCGCGCCGCGAACAAACAGATGTCATAAGGTAAGCACCGTTTAATGATATCCAAATAGAATACAAAAAGCGTCGAGCCCACGTACCTCTGGCGGGATCGTCGAAGTGCTGGTCGGACGCCGACGAGAACGACTCGCTCCGCGAAAGCTGCTCGTGGCCGCCGTGGCAGTGCTTACCTATACATACATAAATAATCACAATGGCACCCAAGTGTGGCCTCTCATGTCCTAGCAAAGTGCCCATCCAAATCCACATTCCATCGCCTTGTGCTCCGGCAAAACCTAGAGACGGGCGCTGCCCTTCGCGGATCTTTTTTGGAATTTCGTGCGTGTTTCAAATGTATTAAAGCGTAAAAGGTGAAATTCTGAGAATAATACATCTAAAATGTATAGAAAACTCTGGAAAAGATTAAAATCCTCCCTAAAAGTCTAGACAGAACAGAAGATGTTTCCAGAGGAGGGATGAAGCCGCCCATTTTTAGAAGGAGGGGTAACACTAAATCTTGCAGCTGTTCATGGAGCTTTACCCCACATGGTTCAGTGGCCATAAATAATGTGTGTTCCAGAACTTAGATGTGGGAGATATTTTTTCTGTCCTTTCTTATTATCTTTTTCATTTTTTATAACTATGAGTAACTAACTAGTAACTGTAATTGAAAGGCTCCATTTTTCATGCACAAAAATAGAAGACGTTACCGAATTGGAGGTATTCTACTGCCACAATACGTTGTCCCTCAAACTCCTACACAGCCCCTCTTCCAGAAAAAAGTGAAAAATGCAGCAAAATCAACGAAATTTGCTCGGAAGCCGTCGAGACGTTGCAAGTGCGCGGTCTACACAAAGGTTCGCTGGAACTTATTTGGAAACTAAGGATTTGTAACCAAGAGAAGAGCTACTGTAGGTTTACTGTACACAGATCAGTGCTTGGGCTAGTTCCAGAATTACTGCTGAATTAAAAAAAATTTGGATGGAACCATGAGCCATGTATCAGGAACCAAGCATTTTTTCTTAAGCCATCTATTCGTTATTACTGCAAAATATTGAAATCTGGTACCGACGCAAAATTTGAAAGATTTTCTTGTAGCAGTTAGTCAATGCCTTCCTAGAGACAATCAGAGCTACTGCATTTAATTAGGACCATCGGCTCGAGATAACTTCATCAGTTCAAAACATTCCCTAAACTTCGATCCCCTTAAAAGGCAGGATTTCATGACCGTCATCATCAAAAAGGGCAGGTTGCTGTCCAGAGTGGACGCATGGGAAATCTCTAATAGCATTGTCTCCACTAAATGTTCGCCAAAGGCCTATGTACCAGCTGAGCCGCTGTTCGATTTGTATGTTACACACTGCGCTAAAGGTCTTCTTTAAGCTGAGCCCATAAGTTTTTTACCCGGGTTTTTGCACTAACCCCAGAATGGAGCACGTGCATTGTAAAGGACGCACTTCTCGAGTGTTATTTAATGAACTTTCTGCTAAAAGTGCCAAGACGTACTTTTTCTGGGCGTTTCCAGCGATGGAAGTGCACTGATGGACCGCTGCATAGCCGATGGTTCTGTGATGGTGAGGAACGTTTGGTGAGATTTCGAGCTCACCACTCCTCGGGGGGTGGAGTGTTTCCCGGATTGGTTGCCCATTCCGATCTGAAAAAGCTGTGAGATATAATGTTGGTAATTGCTATTTAACCGATAAATAAGTCGAAATCCAAGAAAAAAAGGAAAAAAGGGGACTGGCATTATCGTGGGGAAGGAAAGAGGATTCTCCCAAAGTAAACCAGTAGAGGTGAGGGAAGCACGGAGACAGAAGTTCATGGGACAAGAATAATTTGTGTTATTTGTTTTACAAAGAAAAAATAGAAAAAATAAGTAGGATGATTAGAAGCGAATCAAAGTTTCAGAATCATTCCATGGTTGAAATCGTTATCAGGAACACTCAAAATTTGAAAAAAAGATGGGAAGGGAAAAAAGAAAGGAAAAATTTTGCGTGCTTCAAGCCGTTAAAAGAACGCATTCTGATGGATTCATTGCTGAGATCTGATATAGTACAATTATCCATTGAGAACTTCTCCACTGCCGAATGGCTCTTGGAGCGGCCGCAGGGCCAAGCCTTTCCCGCAGACTACCTTTGTCCACTTGGAAGGATGAAATATGCATGTTTTCCAACTTTAAATATGCTGGATACGAATTCGTCAGTAAAGGGCTACAAGACAAAGAGCGGTTGATGACTGAATAAATTCCTGTCAGAAATGATGGTACAAATGATGAGGCATCTTTTTCAGCTATGAGAAGATAAAAGTGCTTACCTAAAACGTTGTTACTCAATCACTCACCTCTACTAAAGAACACCCATCTTTATTCAAGAGAATTAAACGAAATTCCCATGATTACCTTACTAAAAAGTAAGATTCCATGCGTGTAATCCAGCCTTCGACAGAACACTTCTAGGAGTTCTATTGTTTTCCGACAAAAAGGACAGAGCTTATCCCGGAAGAGAGAACAACCAATCTAGTCCAGAAATAGCTACCATAGGCAAACTGCACTGATAGACTACGACACCCTCTTGCGGATATCAATCACAAAATTCTCCTGAGGCATAGAAAAAATTAGCTTCCTGAGGTGCAGCAGGACATCAGAATTCCCTCAAAAGTGCAATTTTTCCAGTATTTTTTGCCAGCCAGCAAGAATCTTACAGTATATGTACTTCCAATTAGCATTTCGTTCTATGGTATAACTACTTTTTCAGATTTTATTTAGAAAAATTTTCTAATTGAGCGAAGGATTCAATGTGAAGGCAACACTAGAAACATTCTTGAAATTCACTACAAATTCAGGATATGGAAGGCATGACTCCTCTTCTATGTAGGTCATAACTTTCAGAATATTCTAAACAGGAAGTGGGAGAAAGTGAGGAATGAGCCCGGAGCTCTCGATCGCTCTCCTCTAAGCATGTTAGTAATAAAGGTCAGTGTTCAAACTATGTTTGCTCACCAGGGGAAGTTTTTGGCGGTGTGCCAGCGCTAATGATAGTTTGTTTATTCTTCACTGTTTGTTTATTTCCCACGCTCTCGCGTCTCCTTCTAGAAGAAGCAGTTACATTACAACTATTGCCCAGGTACAGTGTTTTTGCCTAGTTAAAAGCAGCACCCACGGATATTTTCGACCTGGAGATTTCGGTACAGTTCGGGGTGATCGGGTGCGCTTAACACAGTTATAGTGCTGAAAACTGTCGATACCGTCGAAATCCCTATTTTCTAGAACTTTTCAGTTCATCGCTCTCGAGCAGGGTGGGCCGAGTTGCGTGATCTGTTCGCTGTGGGCTGATCCAAAGAAAGTCAATACCGCTGCCTTTTGCTGTCAGCTGTTTTGCGTGCGAAATAGGTTTTTGGCCATGTTTTGCGGCGAGCCCAAAGTTTATGAAAAAAAACAAACTTTAGAGAAGATAGCCTGACCAGTCAAGATGTAGCAGAAACACCAGTGAATTCTAAAACAAACTCTGAGCGAAGAAAAAATTCGAAAACGCAACACTGGCGAAGTTCAACCACACAAGTAAACCAAAACATTTCTTGTGAAATAACAAATGAAAAATTTATCGTACGTGACGAGCTGACTTAAACAGTGATTTAATGAAGCAATAACTATATATGGTAATTTTCGAGAGAAATTTCTTTTAGTGGTACAAGCTCAAGCCGAAAACCTAAAAAAATAACAGCTGGTCTAAAGTCTTATCATTCTTTAGAAATTTATTTCTCATGTTTCATCAATTACCTAGCTCAAAATTAATTCAGTTTCTTAGTTAAATATTTTATTTCTCCTTCCATGCCTTCTTTCCGGAAAGAGAAAATCTTTGACTGTATGCATCAATGTAGGACATGAATCAGTAGTCGATTGAATACATATTTTGACTAAGTAAGGGGTAAACTGAACAAAAGAGCAGCGAGCGACTACGTATAACTTGATCACTTCTAGTGGAGTACCCCATTTGTTATGACATGACACGAGCAGGAGCGATCAAATAAATGAATGAATAAATAAAAGAAGGAAAAATTAAATGAATAAGTAACGAAGACGTTTTATGGAGCAGCTTGCCAGAAGTACAGCACTGTCACAATTTGATTGATACCAAGCTGTCAGTAATCTCCCCCCCCCCCCCTGGAAATTCCAGCCGTTACTTCTGAATTCGAGGAACACAAATGATGTGACAGTGATGACAAATGGAGTCGCTCGTACTTTTTGGGCAAACCCTGAAACGAGTCCGTTTTTAATAAGTGGGGTCAGAAAGAAGGAAGAAGAGCCTCTGTACAGGTTGACAAGCTAGTGGCCCCCGTAGCAAGACGGGTCTGGAATTTGCGCAAAAACAAGGCTGCAAGCCGGGCTTAACCATAGAAATACATAGCCATCACTGATCTGGTAGAATTTATCCTCCAACTTGCCCTAGTTAGCACGAAAAACTGCTCAGCTGAAAAAGCGGCTAACCTCATGAACTCAATTGCTAATACAGGACAACGTAATATTTCCGAAGCTGCACTTCCAAGCTGCAGCCTAATTCAATTTCTATCGGGAGGTTGGATGCTGCTCGAGGCTTTGCTACATTGGTCAGCGATGCTTCTTCTCCTGGGTGGCATTTACTAAAGTTTTGAGAAAATGGAAAAATGGAATTTCCGAAAGCTGCTGCAAACTGAGCCAAGGAAAAAGGGTTTTACCCTGGAAATGTTCCCGCGGTAAATAGTGTAGCTGTATGTGAGTCGCTGAGCACGTATTTCTATACATGGTTACTGCAGTGAGCATATCTTGTAAAAGTCGTCAATAGTATATAAGTGAATAGTAAATCGGACAGTAATGAATCAATCAATAGCAAAAGTGACTTGCCAGTAGCAAGATGTGTTTTATGAGGGTATGAGATGACAAGGTGACTGAATGTGAGACAATTTACTTACATATGTTATTTTGGTTTGTGTGTAAACATTTGTGTCTTTTAAGCAACCAATGAAAATACTATTTGAGCAGAGATAAAGAAACAAAGAGATAATCGAGTAAATGAGCGAGTGAATAAATAAGAATACTTAAATAGAAACTGGTAAAAGCTCTCCTACACTGCTTGATTTATTGGACTGATTTTTTCCCGAAAAAAATTTCTCCAAGTGCTCCTCTCATGAGATGTCTGGGTCATAAATGTGAGCAAACGAGAGAAACCACAGATTGCTAGTCGATTTCAACTACTTTTAGCTGAAATTTGGAGGGGGTCTGAAACAACCCTGCATCACCGTGCACCACATTGCAGCGGGAAGCGAACCACCATCACATGGCTGGTGAGCTGTGGGAAAATTAATAATTTGTTGCTCAGCGGTTTCGTCAGCAGAATGCACTATTGCATTACTCTACCTACGTCAAGAAATTACGTAAAGCAAACGTGCATGGCACGTGAGGGTGTCGATACGGTTTCGAAACCTTCACGTGTACTTCGGGCAATTACTCCTTGGACACGGCGAAGAAAGTGGAAGAGAGATTTGAGCTGGTCACGCACCTGATGCATATACAAAACAATGAAGTGCACTGCTTAAGACGCATGACGCAGTGCAGAAGTGAAAAGCAATGGATTCCCGTGAAAAATTGGACCAACTGGAGGGAAAGATGAGTTCTGGAGGAGAATGTTCGGTTAAGAACTATTCCCAATCGGGCATGGGACACATAAATTTCAAGGGAAGACAATCCGCAGCAATAACGGTGAAGTGGAATGAGATGATGGAGACATCCCATCCCATAACATGGATTTTTTCTAGAAAACCAATCCAGAGAGATGACGACGAAAATAGCAAGCTATGTTTGGTTTCGTGAAAAACCATAATAATCCTATAGAGTGAGTCATTCAATAAGTGGCAAAAATATTTTATTTATGCTATTCTGTTAAAATCTAAGAAACATCTCTATCCAGCTCTCTTTCTTCCTCCGTGGCTGTCTCTCCGCAGCTCCCACTCCCTCTTGGTGCTTCCCCACCTGCTCGCCCACCCCTCTTCCCTCAATCTGTGTTCACCTCCCTCTCACTGGTTTCATCTCCCCCTATGAGCACAGTCTCAGCAAAGGGCCATATTTGCTATATTATTTTCGGCTACTA
This sequence comes from Ancylostoma caninum, assembly GCA_037903475.1. Classification (NCBI taxonomy): domain Eukaryota; kingdom Metazoa; phylum Nematoda; class Chromadorea; order Rhabditida; family Ancylostomatidae; genus Ancylostoma; species Ancylostoma caninum. The sequence goes on along the minus strand of JBAJFG010000358.1, from coordinate 112,294 downwards.
CTACATAGTTTTTCATTATTTTGATTACTTATTTACCAGATGAACTGATGAACCAGCGAGGTGCAACCTACCTTTCAAGGGAAGGTACTTAACTGATGAGAACGAGCAAATCGTGTAGGGATTCCTATAAAATGAATAAAATTAAACACATTTGCATTGCTACTCTATTCTTCCAAATATCACTATTACAACCAAAGGAAAGCAGTCTCTCCAGGAGTTCCATAAGAGGACATTCCTGCGTTCGGGGTAAGCTGCTATGAAAATGACCTAAACTAGCGCTAGTTAGTAGACAAGGGGCAAGGATCTCCTGATGCCAATGTGCTCTGCATGAACGGGTTGGTCGAGTGGTGATTGAGTTGAATCGTATTCGAATGAACATTAGAAAAATCGAGTATAAACATTCATGTTGATGCCAGCACAATGGTAGAAATCCGGGAACAGGATCATTAAAGTAAGCTCATAAGAAGGGAATAAAGCAGAGAAATGGGCCATTTTATCAATTGCATACTCAGCAATTTGCTCAGAGAGGTGTGTAGAAATGCGAAATTGGAGAAGGATACCCGTCTAAGGAGTTCAAACAATACCTATTCGGAAAGAGTGCATGTGGAAATGGTATCAAACGAAAGCAATTAAGTTACATACTCTTATTTATTTAACTCCTTCTATTCATTTGGTTTCACTAACAGGCTAGAGCATGCCTTAAGCAACAAAGGGTTCAACTGTTTACCTTACGTATTCTGTAGAGAGCAGGTATGTAAATCGGATTAGGAGCCGTCAGCAATTGAATTATTTCAGGAGTTCTAACAGATCAAACGTCTCATTACCTGCTACTCAGATGTCAATGAAACTTGGTGAAATGGTGAGAAGAAGGAGAGTATGAAGAAAACAACATAAAGTGACTCGTTGGGTAATATTTATCATCGTAAAAAAACGAAAGACAAATAATTAAATACGTCTTTTCAAGTGAAGACCTGGCCGAAAAGTAGCTAGTAGAACAAAATTCACTTGTGTTTATGGAGCTCTCTAAAGAAACCGATAGAAATGTACTAGAATTTCATGAGCAAGATACCAGATGTTCGTCAGAAAGACATAGATTTGGAAAGAATCACAATTTTTTTAGATGGAATCTAGTCACTTATGCTAAGATTGGAAAAAGGTGCGAGTAACTTTGCGCTATTTCTTTCGAGTGTGAAAATTCTCAGGAATTGTCAAGGACTCAGAAACAATGAACAATTTCCTGGGTGTTTTGAGGGATTTCAATGAGATTTCGAAGACTTTCAAAGAGACTAGAGACATTTTCACTTTTAAAGAAGATGAGAAAATGACCAGACGATTACCAAGCTCTTCCACAAATCTTCCCCTTTTCAGGAATAAAAATATCGAAAATATATTGTTGTGTATAGAACGATACAGAATGGAAATATTGTCATTTTTGCACCAAGGCAACAGTTTTACTCCATTTGACTGACACATCATGCTCAATTTTACCCGTTGTTACCTTCCCCTCCTCCCCATAAGGATGTTCTTACAGCACATACTACAGTACTATTGCTGTACCTCCTCTCAGTTTAAAAAAAGTGAGGAATGTAGTAGGCCTTTTCTCCAGAGCTACAAACACTGCTACAAAACAAGTGTACTGCGTGAACTTCTCAGGTTTGTTGGTGAACTTAGGTGAGAGAGGATTTGTAGGCTAAACATGCTCAATTCTCTTTGTTACTGGAGTACAATGAATGACCTACCGGGAAAAAAGATAAGAAACTGAAATCCTTTTTGTTCTGAATCACCATAATTGGTTCCTGGGGATATTTATACAAAAAAAGAACCAGTAGAACTAGTTAAAGCTAGTTATTTTGCTGAAATTATTCAAAACTACCGAGGTTTACGAGATATTGATGTGCTCAGGAAAGTAAGAAAGAAACTGCACGAGATATTTTGAAAGAACAAATCTTCCAGGCTAAATTTGCCCACACTGGACGTGATGGAATCCGGCTAGCCACACCACCACAAGGATTTACATCCACTGAGGGATAACTCAAAGCCGTTTCCATCTACATCGCTGCTATTTTTGGAAAACAGGGCCGTTACGCGCTTTTCTAAGGCTTGTTGATGAGTTCAAGCGAAGAACATATCATTAGTTCCACGTAATTGGCACGTGTCGTGAAGGTGATGGACGACGTCGGCGCGGGGAAATGGCCCGAATGAGAGGTGCACTCGGGTGGAGCTGAGGTAATCGCATGGCTGTGAGCAGGATTTAAGGATTTCTCAGGGGAATGCTCTCCTTGATTCGAATCTTGGTCCGAATCCGTAGAAAAGTACCCACTAGTCACTCACTCGCTTTGAGTTCTGTAGTCGACTTCTGCGCTGTTGTCTAACCAATTTCTCATGAGCTCACGGAAATTTTGGGAAATTCTCTAGGGAAAACTAAAGACAATGAGAGAGTCTGTAGATCTGATAGTACTGTAGATCTGATCTGGTCATAAGCGAAAATCCTTTTTTGTCCTTGGAAGGAAATAAATTTTGGTTTATTCCGAGCTCCAAACTGCCTCTTTCTTTAACATAGGCCCATCAATTGACAGAATCTGGATAGTTTCGAAAAATGACTGGCAAAAGTCAACAATCAATTAATAGTAATTAGTAGTGAAGCCACTGAATGAAGAGGATGAAAACACTCAAAATAGCGAGAAAATAAAAATTATAAATTTCCGCTCCTCCATTACCACAAACTTAGGACTGTAGTTGCCTCCTTTGCAATTTCGGCTTCCATCTAAATCTTCATGTGATATAATATTTGATCAGAAAATAGGAGGGAAGTAAGTTCAAATGAAATTCGCTATCAAACTCAATTAGCATCAAGACAGTAAGGTCGACTAGTTAAGTTACATTGCAGGAAACTTCTGCTGAAGAAAGCATCCATAGTTTCCCCTTGGGAACTAGCACTTTTGGGGCAGAAATGATTATATTTCACGCTCTGTAATGCCTAGTTACCTTCTCGAAAGATTGAACAACAAAGCAAGTGGCTTTCAGTGGAACTACTAATATTTTCATTACTTCAAACTCAAAAACGCTCACTACTTAGTTGAAGCTACAGCGAGTGCACTGACATCCCAGAAACAACCAGAAAAATGAATGTCAGGCTGAGAAACGAAAATATGTCGTTGTAGATTGCAAATTCAATTTGTGCACAAACACGCCATTGCTCGAAAAACTGCAAGCCGGAGGGGCGGAGAGAGAAATTTCATGCAGTGAAGCTATTCATCTTAGGCCAATCTTTATTTGGCAATGGAGCGTGATGAAAATTGCACACAGGATCGACATATGTGGATCTAGCAAGCATGCAGGAAGAGGAGGAGGAAGAGGAGGAGGAAGAGGAGGAGGAAGAGGAGGAGGAAGAGGAGGAAGAGAGGCAAGGGGCGAGCACGACGAGTTAAAGCTATTGCTATAAATTTTAGCAGATCAGAATTCCTCCATTTCCTGAGTAAATTTCCGGGTGAAAAAAGAAAACGAGCACCCCTAACGTCCTTAATGACTAGAGGTTAATGCCGGTGCTTTGCAGGGAAATAGTTAGTTACGTCTGATTACTGCTATTCCGTTGTGGAAGTAAAGGGCATTCTGGAGAAGCTGGAGCAAGGAAATTGAGATTCCCCCGGAATAGCAACCCACTCGCGCCTGCTGAATCCTCGGCATCGAGTGCGGGCTGCACTTATTTCGCTCCATGTAACAAATTTCAAAGAGATGGATGGGTCTAGCGGGAGTGAATGGCGTTTTTCGATTCGAGAACTGCAATGTATCATTGATGTCGATCTATTGGAAGATAAGCATTATTCTTGAAGTATTACTGTTCTCACTGTTCTCCAGCCTGTTTTATCCCTTTTTGCTCCTTTTTTGGTGCGCCGTTGACTTCAAGAAAAAGAAAATAAATGAAAGGAGATGACTTTTGGGAATTTCGAGGTGAAAAAGGACGTTGGCGCCAGTGATGCTATAGAAGGCTTCCTCAAGCAGTAAGGGGGTTAGGAATCATTGCCGTATGAATCCTGGGGTGAAACCAATTTAAAAATGGATTCTTCCAATCATCCATCATCAAAAATGGAATCGTCCAATCACTGCAGCTAGAGTGGTGAGTTTCGTGAACGTTCCCGGGAAGATACTAGTGAGCTAAGCGCCGTTTGGAAGTGGACGAGTTGTCGTGGCAAAAAAGGGACTACCCTAATAAGCTGGTGGTCTCAGCAATACCAAGTAATGGGTGAGATGACGAAGTTCATCACATTTCGATCTAGAAGCTCGTCCATTCTGGATGAGTGGAGAGCTCTTAACCTTCTCGAAGACGTTCATGAATCATGCCGTAAAGCCCTTCATAGGCAAATAGCGGAGGCATTTTCCTCTCAATTCTCAGAGTTCAAATAGCAAACAGTGGAAAAGCCAATAAATCAAGCAATGAGAAACAGAGATTTAGGCCGAAAAAATAACATTTCCTTAGATGTGACCGTAGATTTGTTCACAAGGAAGAAGAAAGAGCGTTCGGAAGTATTTCTTATGAAAGAGAAGTAATTTTTGAGGTTCAAGTGATTTTCACCTGATCCTGAAAACCTGGTAACCCGGTAATTTTTTTCTAGGTATTACCTAATTCGGCAAAAAAAAAAGAAATGTGAAAATTTCCACAGAGGGCACCATTGAGAGTAGGCGTGGTTTTTGACGCACTGTACCAAACGCACCACAAAATTGAGTCGTACTCCTGTAAGAATCGGTTTTAGAGTAAATTATCGCAAAACGCCAGGAAACGAGGGTGTATTAGTATTCTTCGATTTCTCATCTGGATTATGCAGGGGCGACATGCATATATCCTGACATAAATATAATTGTAAAGATATAAGCACAAAGTATCGCAGGGTTTTTTGACCAACCCGACCACATGACATCACTCAAATATGCAGAATCCGGCGTAAATAGCTAAGCAATCGTCTGGTGGGAGAGTTTACGCCTGGAGCGTTCACAGTTTCCGATCTAAAGAAAAACATGTGGATATCTGCTTCCTGGAGCTATTATCCTGGCTGGAATAGCGTTGGAGGCTACTGAAATGTTGTTGTTGCAGAATTCATAGCCAATGAAGCGAACGGTGGTATTCCAGACATCCATGCGGCAGTAGTCAAATTTCTAAGGGCTATTTATATCTTATGGTATCGGTAATCAATTTAGAACAGGTTACAAGGGCTAGTATAGCCTCAAATTTACCCAGAAGGACAGGTTTCATAAAGCTACTTAAGTAGGAGAGAAATTCGTTCTTTCTTGTTTTCTGACTCTTATTTTCGAATTTTTACCTGAAAGTCCGAGAATTTCAATGGATTTTCGTGATGCGGTATTTCTTTACCTGCAATTCTTACAAGACAGTTCATCAGCTCCAAACTATCATCCTGAAATATCAAACAGACATATTCTTTTCTGGATAAATATCACTTCCTGCTACTACTCCCCAGGAACCCAACCCATCGTCGCTAATGAGAGAGTGAATAATTGAAGGATTCCGTGAATAATAGCCTTTTGTCCAGAAGACAATTGGTCCGCAAGCAAATCCACAGAGCTGCACCACCATCGCCAGCGCGGACCCACCACAGCGCGACACTGACGTCAGCAGCGCAGAAAGAAACTAACTACTGGAGACCGACAAGTGAACTGATTCATGCGGAGATAGAAGGATGACGCAGTTTCCTTGTGTGTGGGGCGGGCCAGCCGGGCGGCGACCGGCCCTCGAATCCCCTAAGGACCCGCGGAGGGAATTCGGCAGATTCAGGATGAGGCTGCATCAAAAAATGTGTCGTGAAAGTGGACGGAATGCCTGTCTCCGAAAAAAGAAGGAAGAACCGCGAACGGTTAATAACTGTGAAATTCTTTTTCTTACAAAAATCCCCCTTAATGCGTTCTTTAATAGTTTTTAATGCCTACATGACTGTTTTTATTTGCATTTCCGCTCGGCAAAAAAATTTAAAAAGACTACCAGATTCATGGGATCTTCCTAGAAAATGATCCTTGAATTTCCTTTTTCAAGCTCGAACAGGAGAAAAAGCCTCGTAGCCTCCTAAAGTGATGTTATTCTTGGCATTGATGGCATCGTTCACAAAAAGCGGGTTGGAATAGATTACCTGCGAAAAAACGCCCGTTTATTCCTAATTTCGTTGATAATTGGGTTCCATACCTGTTTTTTTTCCTCCGAGAGAGCTCATGCTTTCATTGGCTACCAACCGAAAAACTGGTAGGTAAGTAACTTACTAGAAAAACACCCTGCCACCCCATTCCTTCCACATTTCCCATATAGCTCCCGAGAAATCCACGAACTGGGGAAGTTGTAGCTAATAGAGCCTACCCCCCCCCCCCTCCCCCGATTAGATACGCTTTGTGCACTCGACAAAAACTCGTCAACTGAGAGAGTGCACGTAAATCCGGCCGCGCTGCCTATCCCCATACTCGGCTTCTTCTCGATTAAGTCCGACGCAAACACCATGTTATCCTACTTCGCTAACGATTTCCCGGGAAAAACCGTTGTCGGCCATCTATCCTAAGCAATCCATAGCTTATCCATCAAATCTGCGACATTTTAGCGACTGGGAGTCACTGTTGTTTTCGTCGTGGGCTTCGGAGGTCATATAAACAGGGATTCCCTTAAAAGGGATGAATATTGTGGGAATGGGCTACAAAACGGGGAGCTGCTAAAACTGCTGGAGGTAATGGAGGTGAAGCGAGTGAGTACGTCCTCGAGGGAGGCACCTCCGGCTGATGAAGAAGCCCCTAATTGGCTGGCAAATACTAATGAGCTGGACGCCTTCAGCAAGTGACTCAGTCGTCGAATTCTTTCCAGGATGAATTGAGCCCATACACGCGAAAAAGCGGTGTTTTTCTCTCAAAGCACAGCATGGTTCATTTAGCACGTACTTACTGGGAGTCGGTTGGCTCATTTTTTCCACTCTGAAGGAGGGTAAATGGTACTGCACTTGCTATCTTTGAGTAGAATACATACCAGAAAAAAACCTCGACAGAACAAAGAAGGGTCCCTGTCGGAGAGTTCTCTGCTTTGTTTGGCCTTCACATTGCTGGAAAAATAGCAGCTACGCGTTAATTGGTGGAATCATTACGTTAATAATGCATAACTCTGTAACATCGAGCGGAATCCCAGATCGCGAAGGTTTGTTCATGAGTTTCGAAATAGAACGGAGATAGAAATCGACCCGAAAACTATAAAAAAAATCATATGCACCATAAGAGGACCAATAAAACAGCAGGGTTTAGAGGTCGTAAGAGGTAAAGATTTTGCTATTCACCTATTGTGCAAATAAATGATTATTTAAAAATTAGATGTTTGAAGAAGTAATAAAGATTGGTGGTTAAGAATGGCGATTGAACCCTGTTCAGACGTACTTTTGCGAAATTGATCCACCGCGTTTTTCTTTCGAAATCTTACCAGAGTTTATCGAGATACACAACATTGAAGTGGAAAGGATTGTGAGACGGAGCGCTGCGATTGGCTGGTTACATAAACTGACCAATAGTAGAGCTCAGACACATCGTCCTTCACAGATATAGTTTTCCAACTCTCCTTATTGGGGTTCAATTTTCTCTAATGATAGGAAATGCACAAGGATAAAGTTTATTAATTGTAGTTCATCCAATTTATTTCAAAATATTTGTTTGTTTATTTATCTATTTACTCATAGTCAGCTATGCAGGGAATAAAGAAAATCGACCATAACAGATTTTTTTAAAGCTACGATCATGAGTTCGAGGAAGTGAGGAAGCAGAAGCTGAAATCCAAAAAAGAAATCACAACGGTCCTTGTTTCCCGCAAAATTCTATGAAATTAACTTTGTGAGCTGTTTCTTAGAATGGAACGTCAACCACTAGAAAGGTCTCTTACTATCTTTGGCCAGGTTCCAAAAGTTTTTATGCGATCTTAGCTTTCGTTCTAGAAATAAAAATAGAAACAAAACAAGTCGAAATTTTAAAGTAGAAACGTCGTGGAGGGAAGCGCAGGTGGCTAAAAACAGCCTGAGCGTCTTCAAAGATCTTTCGGCTTCTTTGGTTGTTATTCTCAGTGAGCCTGTGAGCGTAATCAATATGAAGCACAAACAGGAAGTAATGAAGCTATCCCTGTGGGGACGTGCGTGTGGGGACGTGATGTGGCAGCAATTCCCTGGAAAGGAGAGATTGTCCGGAAGAATTTGATGGCTAACTAAGAAAAATCGAGGAAATTCGAGAGCAACAGCGACGTCAGCGCTGGGGCCAGTCAGCCACCACACAGATCGACTGGCCGTGTTGAATAATTCACGTTGGGAAGCGTTTCTGGAGCGATGTGAAGCGGGATTTCAAGTCACTTCGTCACTTCCCCCAGTAGTTAACTGGTGGTGGTGGACAGCGGAGCTGACAACGCACTGCCGACGACGTTGACGAAAGGCAAAAACTGGCAACGAAATATCGGTCTCCATAGTCCAAAAAAGAGGCGACATCGAAAATTTGACGAAGCAGATGGAAAATGTGAGAACGTCTGCCAGAAATTCCGGTAATGGCTGAGATATATCTAGATGTTGAAGTCATGGGGCGGTTCTAGTGAGGTGAGACAATACATAGGTCTTTAATGGCTGCTTACAGCCCCTAGAGCGTTCTAGTGCTTGGTACGGAGCTGGGGATGGCTTCGAAAGAGTCCAAGGAGGAAGCAAAAAATAACAATAAATGGACTAGCATTTCCAGGACTAGATTGGGGTCCTTTTACCTAAAAAAATTAATGTAATTAATCCTAACTAATAGCGGTCAGTCTCATTTCGGCAAATGCAGCAGGAAACGTAAAACCAACCCCATGGCCTTACTTATTATGAATTTTAAATGGTCCAATTCCCGCAAACAGTCTACGTCATTGTTGTTACACATTTTCTTCACATCTCTTCACGCAACCATTTGATATGACGCACATGCATGCGTACGTATGTGCTGCAAATGGTAAACAAATAAATAAAACACGCAGCAGCAAATTTAAAACCCTCGTGAACAACAGTAATACATAGCTTTCCACTGGCAAAAATAAGAATGGCAGCGGAAGCAAGAGAACCAACATGGTTTTCGGCTCTTCCGAGGACGTTTAGAATTTCCAGCGTTACAAGTACATTTGAATGCACCTGTATTTGCCAGAAATTTTGAGTAGACTCGTCTAAGTGAAAAATTGCCAAAAAAACTAAAAACGAGAAGTCGGAAGTTTTTTTTTCGGAGCTCTTGAATTTTTCCCGTGTTTATAGATAAATTTGGAAGAATTTCCATAGTGAGGAGCAGGGTAATTGCATCACAGTAATTTTTTTTGCAGCAATGGTGCAGGGGTGTCAGTGCAGAGTATCAGAAGTACAGTGGCAGACATGGAAGGGCGGCGGGAGAAAGATTATGGAAAACAACTGTGGCTGCTTCTTCACTATGGCTAAAAAGGATTACGGATACACACTGAGTGCTAAGCCTTTGTGACTTTGTGACACCCCACAAGGTAGCAATTTTTGGGTCCGGACGCTCCAGTTAGCCAAGGTAGGGTTGAACGCGTAGTTTGACGTCGTGGCGAACTGGATTCGGAATTGGTCAAAATGGCTCAATTCCAGGATATGAGGAATTCCACGCAATCATTTTCGGTTAACAATTTGAAGCAAATTAGTTCGGATTCCAAAAAAAGCTAAGATTTACATAGATGACGTTCAAATGGTAGGGATATGTCATTGCAATTATTTTCACTTCACCAAATGAGTAGTACATGAGCTCGCGAAATGAGCTCCTTACTCAAAACGGCTTTTCATAGACTGAGCACGATTACTGGTTACTTCCTCATAAAACGTTTTGCTACGAGGTAGAAAATCTCACGACGTCATCTAACCTGTTATTTCCCCCGGCTCGCTCGTATTTTTAGTGTGGAATTATGCGCTTGAGCGAGTTTCCGACGTTTACTGCGAAAAAGAGTAAGTGTATCCTCTGGAATGTGCAAAAGCTATGGGTTTCCTTCGCAGTAAATCTACAGAAAAGCAGTGCTGGCTGGCATAGAAATTGCTGCTCTTGTTCTTGAGGATAATGAATCCAGGCTTTGAGCGAGCAACATTATTTCTTTCTGGTTTCATTTTACTACCAGAATCATTTTTATAAAGCACCAGCAAAATTCTGGGGTGGGAGAGAATGGAAAGAGCCGTAAATAGTCATCTAAGGGCAAAACACCGGGAATTAACATCGATTTTTACATCGTAGGGTTTGCCTTTACTTGAATAGCCCGAGCCAAGGCCGCTCTACCAAAGATCAGCAATAAATCCGTGCCTAATTTACTTAAATCCAGTCCAAAGAGTCCACTCTCCCATTAACCTAAGCTTTTTTGTCTATATTCTCACTTTTTCCGAAGCTTTTCAATTAATCTGATGGGATCCCTGACTCAGACCGCCTTTCCTCTCAATAAAGGACACTTTGGACTAATTGATTTCCTGCCGCGGTCCTTTAAATATCCCATGGTCAGATTTAGCAACAATTGAATTAGTGCCATGGAGACCGCTTTTTTTTGCTGACTGTCAACTTCTCACAAGTTCTCGGATAAAAGATCCACAGCCAGAGATCAAAGGAGCAGTGAGTATGTCTAATGAATGACTGTTGACGATGCTACTAGAGATGAGGTAATTATCGTGGAGCGTAATAACACGATTATAGCGCGAAATTTGCCGAGTGAGATGAGTATATTGATTAAGGAGGGTGTGAGGATACGACATCGGAGCTCATAACACGAGCTCTCACTGCTGTGAAGGAATCCCACACGGGTTGTGCTAATCCACGAGAGGATTCTGGATACTCAGGAGAAGGCACCTGCGAAGGGGAGTACATAGACGGGGACATCTCTCAGGGGAAAGGGAAAATATACGGGGTGAGCAGAGAACCAGCGGATAATAACTCATGGGTAACTGGAATTAATCCAGCGTGCTGAGGCCTCGATTGATCCGAGGCCCCGCCCCTCCGTCGCGGACCGGGTGACGTAGACGGAGGAGTGATGACTAGTTAGTTGGCTTGTTGCCGGAGATGAGGTACGCAGATGAGTCGAGTCGAAAGGTCCGCGCGCGTCTGGGCGTCTGCGGACCTTCTGATTCGACTCACGTCTCCGGAGTCAATCGTGGCTTGTTTTGACCAGATTCCAATTAATACTTGGTGCTGAAGGGAATTCTCTCGCCGGCTTTTGATCACTTCTGGGAATTGACGCGAAGGGAAATGAGCCAAGGTTCCAAGATCCAGGAAGAGACGGTGGGAATGCTACTCCTTCTTTTAGGCTTGTTTCGGAGTAGGAAGTTCGGAAAACAACATGAGGAAATTTTTCCGAATTCCTGTAGGCCTCTAAGGCCCACAGGAATTCGGTGAAGTTCACCTATCAATATGAAACGACCACTTTGTCCGTTTGAGGTTACATTCCAGGAAATGTTAGTAAAAACATAAGTACTCATGAATTGGAAAACTTGAAGACAAAAGGAAACAGGAGCCTTTTCCATGGTAACGTAGTGCAAATGCTCAATTTGAAAACACCCTTCTTGCTGTGAATAACCCGTATATATTAGCCTCTAAGTTGGAAAATGTTGTCGTGGAACGCTTACAATACCGTTGTTGATCCGTTCTCGTCGAGAATTGTTTATTTATTCAATTGTTTATTTGTTTTCTTATGTATTAAATGAAGTGTGGAAGGAATGCTACGACATCCTGTAAAACGTATACAGGCAAAGAGGAGAGTGAGACGAAAGGAAAGCACTGTGGAAGAACTTCCGAAAATGAAAAAAAAAACTGGAAAGAAGGGTTAGAATGAATAAAAAATTTTTTTTTACAAAATCATCATGTGACATGAGACATCAACGACATACTTTTACTCTCCCTTTTTTTCAGTGTTAATGAGTGGTTTTAAAAGCATAGATTGGCAACTCGTTCCGTGACAACCTGATTTTTCAAGCTCTTGCTAGTCAGGTCTCGCTTCACCCAGCTTCATCTCTAATGCCGAAGAAGCCGAGAACTGGACACAATTTCGAATTTTTTTGCAAGCGAACGGGACAATCGAGGTGTTTTCTTAGTAGTTTGTACAGAGATATTTAGGTTGTCGCCATGTCAGGACAAAGGACAGGTGAGAAGAAGCCGAGAACTGGACACAATATGCCAGTGCTCTGGAAACGGTAGCGCTCCCATACCTTAAACATCGTGTTTTGATGGATAGAGTGCACTCAACGGTAAAAGCTCTCAGGCTCGGATATGTGACGGAATTCGTCGACGTCGACGCGGTTTCCGGACGCACTACGACACCGGTAGTCAGAACATGTACACCAGGAAATGGGCACGAGGTTGTTGGATTTGTGTGCGTGTGTGTGCATATGGACGTTATGCCCTTACTGGCTCTTTGCACAAAGGGGAAGCACTTCCGGTCACGAGGAGTTACTTGAGCTCACCAGAATGTTGCCGGAGAGAAAATATAATGTAAATATGGGGAAGCTTATGAGTCTAGAAAGTGTAGTGTAGTGAACAATAGAAAGTGTAGGATTCTAGAAGTTTATCCCTTTGAGACTTCAGTACTCATGATGTGGTGCTCGTCTCATTCACATAGCAACCGCCTCTTTTTACCGGTGATGCAGATGGATTGAACCAAATGGGTTATTAATCCTGATGGCAGGAATTAACTGCAGAATAGGTAGGAGGTACATTAGATTCAAAAACCTTGAAAATAAATAAATGGGTGTGCAGCTGTTTATCCGCAAAGGGGTGCCTCCACTTCACACCTGCAAAGGTCATAAGGCCATTCCGGATAAACAGCTACGTAGCGGAGCTGTTTATCCGAAAAATCCGGATGAACTGCTTTACTGTGGAGCTGTTTGTCCGAATATAGTCACGAACCAAAATGTGTAATTTTTAATGTGATTTTCAAGAATTACCGCTTTTGAGTTCTCCATAGTCAACATAAGGAATTCGAAGGAAATTTTTCTTTTGGCACGTTTCATGGTTTTAGCAGCATTCTATGTATTGAAAAGAATCTAATTACATGGTCTACATCTTCAATGGAAACCTGTTTTCAAAAATGAATGAGTGCTTTTTCACGTAGTTTTCTCTGATAGCGCGGCATTTTCTTTAGGTAGGTTTCAACAGATGATGGAGTAACCATGCCCTCATTCACAATTTCGGCGAAGTCATCCAATGCAACTTTTATTTCGGGCTATATTACCTGATCACTGTGTCCTAACTGCAATTATTCGGGTCGATTGACTTCACAAGAGACACATTATCTCATACAATAGTAGGTATTAGATGTGCTGGCCATTCCTTAGCAGATGGAAGCATCCTTTTTTGTTTTTAATGAGAAAAACTGACTTATAATAGCTTATTCCGCCATCGTAGCTGTTTGTCTGGTCATGTAGGAGTTTATCCGAGGATGCAGCTGTTTATCCGGTGATAGAGCGGTTTATCCGGTAGTGTAGCAGTTTATCCGAAATAGGCCACGCCCCCAGCGGATGAACAGCTCGCCCCCCAAAATCAGTGGTTATGGTGTTGTGCGCCATTAGCATATCAGATGTTTAGACTACTCAGAACGCGGTCAGGAATGTGTGCAGTGAGCTCACGAATAGATGTTCGTATTGACTAAGTATAGGATATGTGACGCAGTGTATGGTTGAATAAGCCGGCCACTGAAACAGAGAAAATAGGGGGAAGCAGGCTCAGTAGCTAACATACATATTCCTCTTCATGTTGTGCATAGTGGTTAACACACTATGGCCCGAGCCCATTTTTGCATGGGAAACCAATTATTCTTGAGCTCCCATCGGGTGAAGCAGATTCGTTTTTTTTTCTTTTCTGTATTTAATAATGTACCTATTTCTGGAGAAGGGTCTTTGGAAAAAATGTAGTTTTCAGCAAAAAAGTATAATTTTGTGTACCATGTGTCGGCCACATGGGAACGAAAAGTCGCAGCACATCGTGTGCATCATGTGGTCCGCAATCTGTTAGAAAGTAAAAAAAGAGGGAAAATCTTATGTCTTTGGTAGTAAAGAACTATGAAAATTTAGGGATATCTGCCTGTGTTTGATACGTTTAGTTTCCGTTTCGTGCATCAACTTCATAAGGACCCTAATTTGCAAAGCATGTTTTATGTATCATGCGTAAGGAAAAAAGATATTGAAATGTGAACTGTACCTTTATAAGTGTGGTTACTAGTTATTCCTTCATTTTTTCACACTCATGTCTATTTCATTGCTTGCCTTATTGATAGGTATTGAATTACTTTGAAGACTTCCTTAGAAACTGAAGGTAAAAGGGCCTTCAGCCGATACGCCAAGGAAGTCACACTTCCGGTCTGATTCAAGTCCCGAAACCATTCCGTGTAAAAACCCTGGTAGTATTAGGCTGCAGTGTTCTTCATATTATTCCTCTTGATCACTCACTATTACCTTGAGTCATACCGAGCTTTTGTTGCCATGAGAATGTTGGAATGTTGTGACAGCTCACTGTCTATGTGTAGGATTTCAGCGATTAGCAGTTCCGGTGTAAGCCCAAGGGTTTCCACAGTTGCTACGCTTTATGTGGCATATTCAAAGGCGGCACCCACAGAAAATTCCATGACCGATTGCTCAACTTAATCTTAGGTTTTAGACTACGAGGGACATGTGTGAAGTGTTCAATTTTGTTAAAAATTATGAAAAATAAAGTTTTCAGATCCTTTGATTTGGCTAGATCAGATCAGAGTGGTCGAGTTTCACGGAAGTCGAACAAAGCGGTTGATAATTCTGCCACTATTGTCATCTTTTCTTGACGTAGTTAGATAATTGAATAGTAAGGCAGCTTTCCCGAAACAAGAAAGGTGCAAACAGAAGGAATACAGAATGTTTACTATACAGGCATATCACAGGAGAAAAACAACACCTTATGATGAGATTTAAAGAAACTAAACGTAAATGCACACAATATCTGGGAAAATGGATGTCTGAGTGGAAAACAGGATTGTAAGGAGAATGGAATGGAATAATGAGAGAAAAGGAAGTAAACGCGGAAATTATAGCAATGCAGCCCTGGCTGCAAAAAGAGGACAAAAAACTAAGACAAAAGATTGAGTGATCGTACTGGTCCAAGTAAATATTACCTCTTATAACTCGTGATAGAAAAGTTATGAGAAGTTAGGCAAAAAAGTTTAGAAAAAGTCTTTGCAGTGCTGTCTCGGTGAGCGGTCGACCATCTCCATCCCGCTCCTAATGCACGCCTTCACTGTGGAAAGAAGTCTCCGACCGAATCCGGCATGGGCCACCGTGATTATGCCCACTTAATCAGCGCATCACATACAACTCCGCCGTACTCTGATGTTCATTGGTGATACATTTGGCAAGAGAATGTGTTCGGCAATACATTTTAGGGATAAAATTTTGCTTGGTGATATGATTTATGGGAAAATGAGTGAAGAGCCTGTTTGGCGATACATTTGGCAGAAGGATCTGTGCGGGCGTTTGGCGATACAAAAGGCAAGAGCATCTGTTGGCGATACATTTTACGGGTGTTTTGATAGGGCGTTCATTTCATTTTTAGTTGGAAGCTTAACCATCGGCGGTGTCGATGCGCATGGCTCAGCTAGTAAGGCAGCGGACTCCTAAGATAGCACGATTGCTGACGATATCGAAATTTTTGCGCGGTTGATAATCCTTTTGTTATACGATACAACTGGCAAGGTTCGTGTGGCGATACATTTGACGGGGTTTGCATGACGATACATTTTACGGGACTTCTTGTTTGGCATTACATTTGACGGGTTTCGTTTGCCTAGGTAGCTCGTCTGGAGGTTGCCAAACAAACCTCACCAAATGTATCGTCAATGAACATCAGAGTATGTTTCCTGTTTTTCAATTTTAGCTTCACGAAAGAGTGAAAATGTTGTTTCAGTGTTTTTGTGGAGCACGTAGAGCTTGGTATCGACCCATGTGGAACGAAGATTTACGGAATACGCTGCATAGATCTATCAGTGCAGAAGCTAGAAGGAAGTTCAAACGGAAAAAGCTTGCAAAGATGGCTTGACGACAAAGAGAAGAAAAATCAAGCTCATATTGTTGGAGTTGAAGAAACGTATGCATGGAGATGGTCCGCTGGACCCTTCGCAAACTCAGTACGATATCAGCTGTACCGTTGCGATGTAGAATAAATGAAATAAATTAGGAACAATGAAAAGGAATAAAGAAAACGTTATTGCTGGTGCTCTTATAGTGAAATTGCCCCTGCAATCGATTGGATCTCGATTGAGTCAAGATCTAGGAAGCGGAAATTTCCGTGGGTGCTGCCTTCGAGCTCCCCAAGACAAGCCATCTAGTAACTCAACGGTCAGTGTCAGACGCTGCACTACACATTAATCCTCAGCCAAAATATTAGAAGAACCCTGAAGGCTATCCGTTGTAGCATGAGTGCCAACAACACTGGCCAAATCGTTGGAAAACTTTCTCAGGCTCCTTTTAAGAGATGGAAAAAAGAAAATGCAGGCGAAGTTACCTGAACATAACAAGTGCAATAGGTTGAACGCGATGTGAAGAGCTCATTTGAGTCAAATTAGCTCCATTCAACGGAAAGTGTCGGGATCTTCTTCAAGTTCACTAAAGTTCGGACTAAACTCAACGTCGAAGAAGGCACTTATGATTTATCCTCTAGTCACTTTATAAATTCAAGAGGGAATCATACAGCAGATTTGATAGAGGCAATAGAAACGTCAGTGAATATGGTAGACCGATGTGCACTTATTGTGCAGCAGGCCAGTAGAGTAAGAAGTAAGCAGATATGTAGTTCTGAGTGAAAAGATTTAAGCAGATATGTAGTTCTGAGTGAAAAGATTCAAAGAGAATGGAACTTCTGCATTTGTAAAGAATCCGCTTGAGGCCGAGACATTGTCACTGTGTGAGTGCACCGATTGTATTTCATTGTTACTCCTTGTAGAAGATTTTCTCACGATTTTCATGTGTGGTCTACTGCTGGGATCTGTTACAGGTTAGCCAGCGCCTTTCGTTTCTGCTTAATTCTAAGCGAGCCATATGGGAGTGGAGTTATACATATAAAGTGACGTGAATCCCTCCTTTATGCAATGGCTGTAACAATAGTCATGCGTCTGAATAAACAACTAATTTTTCGTAGAAACTGCTACGTACAAAAGTAGCTAAAGTTCGTTAAAGCGCGGTGCAAATTTCAGCAACTTCAGCTTTCTAACAACGCGCCGCCAACCCAAAAACCTTCATCGAATCCAACGGCAAGCATGTCAGCCGTCAGCAACCATCCAGACCCGAAAAAGGGCGTCCGAATCGGCTGCGGGTACCCGAAAGAAGTAGGCATCGATCTGCTTCCGATGAAAGACGTCGAGTGTTTCCGGCACTGCCGGAGTCGTCACAGCAGGCCCGCAGCAGCTCAGATATTAAGGGCATGAGCATTAAGGGCATGAGCTATTTTGCTGTGGAGGGGAACATACTTTCCAGTTGTGGACAATTGCTCGCTTGCATTGCGTAAGCCTACGTCACCTGCCATTATCCACAAGAACAGAATAAGAAGTCTCGTTCTCCTTCGTGCTTCTAAGACAGCGTAATAAGGAAAGGCCTACAGTATCTGAAGAAACCGCTGCTATGGAGAGGAAAAAATTTCTGTGAGTGGGCTCTGCGTCATATTAGACGGACGGACGCATGCAGGGTGAGAGAGGTTAATATGTTTTAAAAGACTCGACTATTGAAGGTGTACGGATGACGAAAGGGTTCCCCTCAGAAGCGCTCACACCCACGACTCCAGCAGCAGATTATCCCGTGAAGTGTCATGTTGTTGACATCTGCGCGTCGTCTAATTCCATGATAGGATTACTATCCCATGAATATAGGCAATTTGAAGGAAATGTTTGGATTTGCTATGCAAAAACTATGCAGAACACGGATGATCCGACTCAGATTACATCTCATAAATGCAGTAGAGTGTCCGTTATAGCTGGGCCATCAGCCTCAATTAAGCCGCCCATGACGGGGCTAAACGACAAATTGTCGACAATCTTTGCTGAATAGAAGGACAGGATATTGACGGATAAGTGGCGTGTGCGCCAAAGTGCAAGCGGATATGCGAATACAAAAGCTTTATTAACCGTCAGCAAAGGCATACGGCAAAGCCTAAGGGCTTCGCTGAATTAGAGAATCTCTAGGGCTCTAGGGATTCCATAAAGCGGGGAAGCCAGTCGGAGAAACCTCTCCTAACGAGGAAATGAGGTGTTTTTGTGTTTAGTACGATGACTAATCTCCAGGACAAACACGTATGGATGATATCCTGTTAAGAGTGCCGCATATTTCCAATCCAAGCCAAAACTTGGGGTCCTAGTACACTGTCGCTGACTTCTAATTACCCGTTTCTTCCTGAGATTGCCTCTAGAGGCTGGAAAACCTGTCAACAAGGTAGTAGATGGTTTTCTGTGCCTGGACGCACCACTGAAATCACACAGGGTAAACTTGCTGACGACCGTATTAAAGATAGGTAAATTTGAAAGCTTGCATACGGCCCCCGTGGCTGCATGGGGTTACTCGACTGCTGTAAATTCACTACTTTACTACTCCTGTTACCAAGTTTGAAGCTCACTCACGTTGGGGGGGGGGGGGGCAAGGGGAGCAAGTAAGTTTGTTGCGTATCAGCACCGTTTTGTAAAAAAACTCGTAGGAGCAAGGAATGGTAAGTAATGCATAGTAAAACAAAAAGTAAAACGCGGTTAGAAGTACTCTGCTTTTGCCCTGAAAACTCATTTAGCAGGGCTACAATCTTCTCCGAAGGTCATGGATTCCACTGTGGATCTGCCATTGGTCTCAACAACGATATTTATTGCTTCAGTTGAGTTTCTGATTTTTTTTTTGCTTTTTGCTTCCTTTGCGTTCGTTTTTTTTTTGCTTGAGTGCATAGTAGGAGAATGAGCGAAAATAAATAGGGGAGAATTTCAAAGAGAGAGGATATGCTGTTTCAGCTTGCTATGTTCTCCGAAGCAATGGGCATGAAGAAAGCAGGTAGAACGCTCACAAGAACGTTTTGAAGAATAGAAATTTCAAGATGTATATATCAGAAAACGACGGAGGACCCTGATGGAAGTATTTTCCTAAGCGTAACTAGAGACTTTTCTCCTCTACCGTCTTCATCTCTCCCCTCAACATCGAGAGTTCTAGAAAATTAAATATATAATTTGCTTCATGTTTTTCAGAGTGAAACCTAAATTGACTTTCTCAATTATTTAAATAGCAAAATGTTGGTGTTTAGGCAGTGATAATTATAAATACAGTATTAACCGATGATTTCCATAATCAGTGGATCACAATGAGGACTTTTTTCGTCCATTCTCCCTGAGTTCTTGGAAATGCTTGATGTTAATTTTGTTGACTTTGTTCATTGACTTATTCTTAGTACAATGGAGACACCATGGAGAATCCTTAACAATTTAAGGAAACTAGACCAAAAACAGGAACAGAAACAGGAATATGTGACTTGTTTTACTTCTATTTAAATTTTCTTTTTTTTTCTTCGTTAAAGCAGACCCAACTTATAAGACAAAATACACCGTCTCCAGGGGCCTGCCCAATGTTAAAGGCAGCACCCACGGAAACTTTCGCTCCTCAGATTTCCACATTTTCTGGTAGTTTAGCGCACTCCGATTGGTTTCTTTATAATAACAACAACGGAAACCCATTGAGTTCAGCGCAGTAACTGGTACATCCTTGTGCCAACGGTCAATTTGGACGAGTTTTCCGTTAGTTGTTTCTTGCTCGAATTGTAACAGAAACAGCTGTTTTGCTGTGGTTCGGGTAAAATGCAGTCGTTTTTCTCTTGTGAGTCCTTCTGAGGATTTTTTTGTACTTTTTCTAATTCTATTAGATGGAATGTTTCTCATTGGCATTTCACAGAAATCAAGGCTGTTTAGCAACAGTTCCAATTGTTTTTTGTTGAAATTTTGATTTTCTCCGAATTTTCTTCTATTAGAAGATTTTCTGAGGTTTTGATTTTTAAATGACGTTCATACTAAGTGGTACATATTTTCCAGTGGTTGTTTTTCCCAATGAGGTACGGAAAGCCTGCAGTTTGGAACAAATAACTGATTGCGCAAGTATCCAACTGGTGAAAAAATGCATTATCGATCTTTTGCTGTCAATCTCCATCCCATAGCTCATGCAACTCGACCACATCTCTTACACCTAATCTTACCGTGGACTTCCAAAAACAGGGTTTTTCGTGTTATCGGAAAGTTCCAACTTTATGCAAGTGTTCAGCACCTTCGATACCTTTGGAATTTGCTGAGTTTTTCTAGTCGAAAATTTCCGTGGGTGCTGCCTTTAAGGATCACAGACCGCGTAACCCTCTGGGAGACGTTCGAGATGATTTCAATCAAGCAGTTAAGAGGAGATGCCTGAGCATGGCTGCAAAAACCTGGGCGCACGTAGGCAGGCACTCTAGGAAATTGTAGACGCCGAATAGGAGGCCGGCCGCGGTGGGTTCGTCTTGCAAGAGCCATCAGAGTTCTGGAAATTGCCATTGGAGCTCACCACAAAGTAGCGTAGCCATTGAAAACAAGCCTACTCGAGAGCTATTTCTCCCTATTTCACTCAATTTTTCCAACAGTCAACACGAATCAAGCTGCCAGGACATAGCCTGTGGATAACCAACACCGCCACGAAGCCGGCGCCAGGTGTCATCTTCCCGGATGAATTATTCACGAACACGAACGAGGCGTGCAATTTGAGTGAGTTGCACTCGCTTGAGCAAATGGACATTTCCCGTGCAGGTACACACTTTCATCAGGGAGGAAACAACGATTACTATTGCCCAAGGCCAGCAAGTGCTGCGATTCTCGGGCCACAAGGGATTGTCACAGATGTGACGATGACGTCACGCACCGACGACGACACATTAACTAGATGAGATAAGTCGTAGCACACGCATTCGCAGCATTATTTGCACCTCCGGGAATTGTTGTGGCGATGCCAGCCAGCCATCCAGCGTTTTGATATCCATGAAAGTAGATGGAGAAAGTTAGTGGAAGCAGAGAAATCGTGTTATCCTCGGGAAAAACTTCAAGGACAAACGGACACCATCCGAGGCAATTTCGTGCCACACACGTATCTCTGGAAATAATTTCCCACAATTAGAGGAATGTGGTTCCACTAAGAATGAGAACTTCTGTGGAGGACCTGACCAATGCCTGTAAAAATTTTGACATTGAGAATTTTCCCTTCAAGGTAGAAATAATTGGAGAAAGAAATTCTGAATACGTGACCATATGGTGGTTTGTGCCGTCAAGAGAAAATGGAAGCCGGAAGCCAACATTCGTGAAATATTGATGCATTCTTTTATTTGCATGTCCCTATTGAGTTGTTTTCTTATTACCAGTGAAACACAATCCGAGCAGAGGCCCAGTTTGAGAAATTGGCTGCAGGATATTTGACAGAGGGTTTGCATGTGGATGCCCAAAGCTGAACAAGCATGGAAGGGGAATATGTCGAAAATTGTAATACTAGGAAAACTGGGCCTTGAGGTATCATTCGAGGGGTGGGCAGAAATGTCCTAGTAGATTCCTTCAAGGGGTAAACGTTAGGCATAGTCAGTGAGAAATTGGTACTGATTTCAAGGAGAGGACCGGTTGATCCTCTTTCCTGCACTAGTATGAACTTAGTTCTAAGCTTCTTCCGGTTCGTCTTCCAGAAAACCGTTACTATGAGGTCACCCTTGGCTCAAAGTTAGGTTAAAGTGGTGGTCCTAAGTCTAGATCAAAAACACCCACATTTATTATGGAAGAATAGGCTCATTAGCTGAGCCCATGTCCCCTTATGTAGCACATCTTTGTATTAATATCAATGTGTTCAAGGATAGGTATTTATAGCCAGTCTTTATCGGCGACTCTGTTGATTAATATTCACTCCACCTGTGGAACATACACGGTCCCACATGTTCTCAGCATCCTCTAAGGCTGTCATATCAGTCGGAAGTGGAAAAAAAATTATGGGGAATGGAGAAGGAGAACAAGCGCTATCCACACAAGACTTAACTGGAAACCATTGAATTTATCCAAAGTTTACTAGACCTTTAAGCAAAACCAGTGACCTTTTCGACGAATCACCTCTGGTCCAACTAGGATTCACCCACAAATCAGAGGAATTTCTCCGAAAACACGTCCTATGTTTCATAAAGAAACAATTCCGTAGAATAAAGAGAGATAGGTCTATTACAAGATCGATATCGGCGATATTTGTGCATTCAGAATAGCTGGTACAAAGAACAAGCAACCGTCCTAGTTCATTGTATAGATAAGATCAGATAAGGCTCGCGGCCCTGATACACTCCTCTTAGTCCCCTGTGGCACTTCTCATGCTTTATCCAGGAATACAAACCAGTCAATTTTGGTGTAAACCTATCCCAAAAAGAGGAAGATCAGGATTAGGTACAAGAGCGATTTGACCGCGGCCAATTCCTACAGACGAACATTCTAAACTGCTTTTTTTCAACAACTTTGCCGTCTTCATTTTCAGGAATCTACTCAGCAGCCGGTATAGAACGACCACAACATAGAGAAGTGGTTGTAGTACTGGATGCGTGCCGTTACTATGTATGTCCGCGGAACTAGGAATGTGCTGAGGTGTGAAAAAAAGTAATGCTGTCATGTAAGAGAAGACGAAGAGAAATTGATGGAACAAATCCTTCTTGATATTTGGTTTCAGGGCCAGGTAAAAAATAGTGTATGACGACCGTGGCCCGGGTGCGTGAGCATTTCATGCCTATAGTTATGGAGTAATGAATCTCCGGATAAAAGTTGAATAAGAGAGCAAAAGTTAGGAGTCCTAAGCATTTATGGATGGATCTCTCTACAGAAACCCCGCAGCGATTAGGCTTCAGCTAGTTCAGACCGTCGAAAAACAAACGCGGACCTGCGTAGACACACGGCGACGACAACGGAGATTGCAAGAGGAGGGAGCTCGACACAGGCTGCGTGTCAACCAATTTCGGCAGTATGTGCTTGTTTTCGCGAACTCGCGTAAATTGGAAAATGAGCTCATGGACGGCGGATTTGAGCCGCGGCGACAGCAGCAGCGATAGACAGGCGAAGCCGGGCACAGCTCACTCAGAACCTCTCCGGACGCGCCAGGATACCTAGCAACCATCCCATGTGATCATCCAGCGTTATCCGCTCGGAACTACACGATGCCCATCTATCACTCTGGAGAGCAAGCGAGGAGCCCAGCAAAGCCTTATATGGCCACTAATAATTTTCTCTGGACAGCTTTTTGTAAACAAAGGGTTTTTTGATGAAAAAGCAGGGTTTTTCGGGATGAGTTGCAATCCTGCAACAACATCCGTGTAGTAGTATGGCAGGCATTGAGTTGCAACGACATCTGTAGTGTTGCTGCAGCAAACAGGTAAAGTTGCAGCAGCGACAAATATGGAGTTGCAGCAACGGCGGTCATTGAGCTGCACGACTCATTTGCAGTTATAGCTACACATGCAACAATTACAGGGCCGAGCCCCTTTTCTGAAAAAAAAGGGTGTCCGCCCCAAATGGAGCTCTCCTTCCTGGACATGGAATTTTCATGAGAAATGATATGCCCTGCGACACATGATATTCCCTTGAGTAATGCTGAGGTGTGAAAATAATCAAGAAAACTATTCCTCAAAAGGGCGTAAGAGCTGGTCGTGTACGATGTTACTTTAAGGATTGAGGACATAAGGGCTGTAATCCCCCTAATGTCCTCACAACATTTTTCGAACATTTAGGATAGGGGGATTATTTCGCAAGGCTGGCTCGAGACGAGGTGCGCCGGGTTCGCGCCGAACCGCATGCTAATATACGCGAGAGCGGTGCGTCGCGAAGGTGTTGCGAACCTGTCACTTTGTTGGGAGGTTGTCAATTTATCGCGAAGTCATGAACGTCGCGACAACTTGACAACGAAGTGGAGGGTGGAATAGTGCCAGGAATCGCGATACGCAGAGTGTCTCGAAGTTCATACCCTCGTGAGCGACTGAGCTCGTAACGCTTCGTAAAGTATTTTTTGCGTGAATTTGATGTTAACTGACGCATGTGTTGCTAGGGCTTGTATGGCAAAAACTCGATGCTGTAGCGGCTTTCGGTCAACGGGAATCGAACCCGTCGCGTGAAGGTACATACACGTGGGAGCAGCATTCACTACCACTATGCATACCATCACGCACACATGTTAGCCCACGTAAAAGAGTTGCAGGAGCACATATAATCTCTAAGGAATGGATAATGCTCAGACTTCGGCAAAGACTTGACTCAAGGCAAGCGGGGCTTCGTAAGCGATGAGGTGAGCAGAAGGGACTTCGTACCTGGGACTTGGACCTTGGTTGAATAATCATCCACTTCTTTGGAAATAAGAGCAAGGGAGGGAGATTGAACCTAAGAATTTTTCTTTCATTAATTCTATTAATTCTTACTGAAATAAGAGTAGAATTAATATTTGTTTTAGAAATTAACTTGAGAAAGAAACCAGTAGTACCCACAGCATCGTTGATACTGAACGGATCCTGTTCAAATTTCACAGTAAGTAAGATTACGGATACTACTCCTCCTCTTACTTTCAAAGGAAATTGGATTCAATTGATTTTGGCACGAGTTTGTGGGGTTATCATGCGAAAGTTCTGCCAAAAGCACTGCTTCCAGCGCTTACAGAGGGACAGGTTTTGCAAGGATATTTCTGGAAACAGGCACATGACTGCAAATGGCAATGTGCTATCTAACGCTGGAAGATAATTTGATTCAATTAATTTTGGCAGGAGTTACACCTGAAAAAGTACCTTGCAGTATTCACAGCACAACTGGTACTGAACGGATCCTGCTCGAACTTTGCAGGAAGATTACGAGTACGACTCTAGCACCAATTGCCAGAGGAAATTGGAATTGTTTGATTTTGAAACGAGTTTGACCGGTTATCATGCAAAAATTCTGCCTACAGCACTGCTCTCAGCACTCATAAAAGGACAGGTTCTGCACGGATCCGGCTGGAAATGGGCACATAGCTGCGACTGACAATGCTCTACCCAAATCCAAACAAGAATTGGATTCAATCTATATTGTTAGGAGTTGTAGGTAAAAAAGTACCCCACAGTACCCACAGCACCGTTTTTACTGCATGGATCCAGTTCAAACGTTGTGGTGAGATTACTAGTACGACTCTGCTGGCAACTGCCAGAGGGAATTGGAATTATTTGATTTTGAAAGGAGATATCGCTCAGGAATTCTCTGAACCCTAAATTTACCCTGATATTTAGAGTTCAGCACCGGTCCAGAGAATTTCCGTCAAACAACTTCCTCTAAAATCAAAAATTTCCAACTGTACTGGAGCGGTTAGCTAGAGGAGAGGCTGTTCGTTCCAGTGAGTAATGAAATTGCCTCGTTTATTCAGTTATAGCGGAAAGATAGCTAAAAAAACGGTCTTCAACACCACTTGGACACAATTTCTTCAAATAACTTCTTCCAAAATCAATTATTTCCAATTTTGTTCGCACTGTTGTATTCAGGAAATATTGCTCTATCAAACTAATGGCAGAAGCCTCCAAAATCTCCATTCGTTCTCAAATTTTAGCTGGAAATTCAAAAATTATATGACAGTGCCAACGTGTTAACGCCAGTGTACTTGTTAACACTAGTTAACTCGTTGGAGATATTGATGTGCCTTGAAAACGCGAAATCAATGTTCTTTGCAAAAACTTGTTCTAACTTATTTACAATGGGGGCTTCGTAGATTCCTGGCTAGGTCAAAGGGGAATTCGTAATTTTTTTCTGCTCGAGCTAAGCTTGTGCCGAACTCTGATAATGCTGCATTACATGAGGCAAAACTCGCTGAATGTTCCTTAACCCAAGTCTTGACCAATTTTGCTCACCACCACCACCACCATCGTTTCCGATAATTAAGAAATTAGGAAGAGAAATGTCGTTCATAAGTGATCCTGTGACTTCACGATCTCCTAATCGGTGCGATAGGCCGATCTTCCCAACTGCGAGGTGAACATAATATCAGCCACTCTCCATGATCTATTTGGTCATTATAGTGTGCTGGGTTCAACATGCACTATAGCGCAAAGAATGTGCGCGCCGTTACAGCGCACGCACATTAGGGTTCGAACGGAGGGGTTTTGCAGGCAGATGTGTCTGCTCGTGACACTCCCACGCCATGCTCGTGAGATGTTCGTGCCTTGTTCCGAACTGTTACGAGCCTGGCTCGTACATGTCGTGACGAACTTGGGGGGATTACTACCAGCCAAGCGACGCAAACAAAAGCACATCTAAGTTACTCTTCTTTTCTTTGAAATGGCTGCTCATCACGATTTGTATGTTTAGAAAGCCACTGCTTTGACATTTAATCGAGTCGATATTGTGTAAGTTCGCAGTAGAAACAAATTGAACAACATTTCTTTATATAGGTGTCCCATGACCGCGAGAGACTCAGGTAGATTTTGCCTTATATTTATTTTTTTTCCGCAACAAGGGTAAAGAAAATGAGGGTAAGGAAGAAGGCTGAGGCGGCGCCCTTCCAATAAATGAGGTACAAAGGCTTTTGTTTGAGTTTATTAGACCCTCCACTGTACATTATTCCTTCAGATGAGTGATACCTACCATATACGTACCTATCTCAACTCTGCCAGCGTTACGGTTCATAAAGTGTGAAATGGCTAGTCAGCTCTCGTTTTTGAAATTCTGGTGAAAACAAGCCTTTTTGTTGGCAAAAAGAATAGCCTTACCGCCTTGGATTTCCTCACAACACAACTCATTTCTCCCTTTCAAGTGAGAAAATCGCGCAACAAATCGTAAGTTTTTCTCTCAATCGGTATTCGTTAATCGGTAAAATACACATCATGCTTCGACGTTTTAGCAAAATGGATTCATGTATCATTGCAAACCTCTTCATTCGAGTCATTTATTGAAAGCGGTCAATGGGATCAGTTAAAAGTGCAGAAAACCCTCAGTGAAGAGCAGAATGACTAAGAGGAAATTATAAGTGGTAGCATCTCTGCAAAATGATCGCTGGACTATGTTCGCGGGCCTGCATCACTTTTGCCGCCCCCATCCTGGCTTATATCCACAGGAACTTGTCAAACATACCACAGAACGATCTAGGAGAGCTGCGGTGACCCGAACAAACAATCCAGGTATGAATCACTTATCAGTCTTGAAATGATCTGGAGAAAACTGGCTGATTCTGAAAGCTACGGCCCAGGGATTTACCTTGGCTCATTAATTACTAAGAAGCGGTATCCCATCGATCCTGTGATGACATATAGTCGCTAGAAATGGCTCTAGTTTCGTGGCATTTCTCAGAAACTTACGTGGTTCTCACAGATAGCTCTAAAACATCATTTCCTGTGTTCGTTGTAGTACTCGTTAGGCCGCGCTTAACTATTATTAGTGAACATAAAATTAGGGGAGTACACGCAAATCAACTACACCTTTTCGCTGAATTGTTCGGACTCAGTTCATAGCCAATATCTCGAGAAACGTTCGTCGCCGAGAGTTCAACGCAGCCACATGATGTGCTGAGATCAAGAAATTAGAGTAACCCCATTCTTGTTGAGTTCGTTGTGATTGTTTATCGTAATTTTTGCACGAATTTGTGAAGTATCGTTCATCTCCGCAGGATATTCCTAAACATGGAAGATGTCGCAAGTCGTACTCTTTCCAGCTACAAAGGACTTTCTTTCCTTCGTAAGAGAGAAACTGCATCTTGATTTAGTACACTGTGCATGAGGTACATAAAGTGAGACTAAATTAATCGCAGTAATTGTTAGTCTTTCTTTGTGTATATATTTATCCTATGTTGGCATTCATCATTGAAATCACCGCTGGCAATCGCGCTTATCCCCAGACTTTACCCTCTTTTAGGCGCTCATGAAAAGGTTCACCCAGCCCAAGAGTCAGGCAAAGCCCGAGCTAGTCTATACAGGTAAAGTTTACTATCGAAGATCACCCTACTTAATAATGTGACTCAACGACACTTGAGCGCTCCATGTGAACATCACTGGAGCGATTATCAGACACTTACCACCCGCGCGCGTCGCGTTGATGTTTCTTAAATGCTGTTGCTACAGTAAGATTGTCACAATTCTTGGTTTCTTTACGCAATTTCGACTTCGATGTTTTTGTTTGAATTTGGCCGTTTGCTTCACGTTTGCAGTGGCAGCCTCTACACAAGTGCTGGTTTAGTTACAGGGCACGTCATTCGAGATCACTACTCCCGCGGCCTGGAGCGTGGCACCTCCTACATACGTGACGCTGCTGGATGGTGTGGATTTCGAGGGCTCCGAACACCAAAGCTACAGTTTGATTGAAAGTTTAGCACTGAACGAGGAACACATGACATGTAGATGAAAATGAAAACTGAACTGAGTTGAGATGCGACAGTGCAAAGGCAAAGGAAGCGTTAATAACGAGCCGCCGCAATTGGGTTTCTTCGTTCGTAAAAGACAGAAAATGGTGCTGCCTTGCCAGCGCCGTGTGGGCGCTGCTGCGCTCTAGGTTGCGGGGGTAGTGATCGTGATTGACGCTGCCTGCATTTTACTCCGACCTCCTCCATTTTCAGTGACAATCTTCAGTCGTGTTCGAAAATCTACATCCGAAACAGTGCCGACATCTTGAGACGATTTCCTTCCATTCCTAATGCCTCTCGGCCTATCCAAATCGTCAAATTTTCCATACACTCTGTGTCTTAGCAGTGACAGAAAGAAAACAATTTCTTATTCGACCAACCACTCAAAGGGCTTAAAAAAGCTAGCATAGAGATTTTCAGCCTCACTGGAGGTGTTGAAAGAAGAATAAATACAAATCAATTTAGGAGACAGTTTTAAGAATGATCGTAACTGGAACCAAAGCCAGAAAGTGATACATAGTTGTCTGTGATTAGCCACATGTCTTACCCAGGCTGGTAATAGGAAAGTTTCTATTGAAAAGCAACAAGAGTGTGACTGATGTTGTATAAAACGACTAGTCAGTTAGCTATACCCTATTGAATATAAAAACAGTGCTGAGGACTCAGAAAGATTTGTGTTGAAATGTTAGAATTTGCTTTTCATGTTAAGGGGGTTTACGTTTACTTTCATGTCAGGGGGGTTCACGTTCATTTACTACAGCGCGTCCATACATGAAATGGAACTTCTGGAAATGGGGAGGGGGGGGGAGTAAGCTCGTCTCCTGGGATTGCTTTTATCACTTGCATAGGTGCAAATGAAGCACGAGTTAGAAAGGCGATTTGAAGATAGTGGAAATTTTTTCTAAAAAATTGGAAAGGCGGAATCTCACATAGTTTCAGTACAACCTCATCTCGTGTTCTACTATCACTATAACTGGAAGTAGGCTTGGGTAGTACTCACTTCTTGAAACTCAACAATGTATGTATATTGACCGCCGGATGCAATTAAACTGCAGCAACTTAGGTTTTCCATGGAACACCACCTAAACGAAACTGGCGAAAAAGCCAGGTATCTATATTTGATGCAGCAGCTAATGTTAGAAGAAGTGCAGGGAACCAAACCTTA
The DNA here is from genome assembly GCA_037903475.1 of Ancylostoma caninum. Taxonomy (NCBI): domain Eukaryota; kingdom Metazoa; phylum Nematoda; class Chromadorea; order Rhabditida; family Ancylostomatidae; genus Ancylostoma; species Ancylostoma caninum. The sequence continues at coordinate 82,756 of JBAJFG010000358.1, read as the reverse complement.
GTATTAAGGCTGGCTTAGCCTTCGTATACATAATAAATGCCAGAGGCAGAATTTATCGCCTAGCACTCATGCAAGTGCACGCCATTTTATTAACGCTTCGTGAAAGGTTGCTCATGGTTTCCACTAAAGAAAGACATTTACTGGTTTAGGGTTCCCGGTTTTGCGTAAGGTTTTCTTCCAGGGCAGAGTACTGCACAAAGAGTGGAACAAGAAACAGTCCAGGACGTGGATTGTTCATTGACATTATCTAGAGTAAAAGTGTTGACGGCAGCGCTAATGATGGCTTGAGTCGAGATGTGTTAGCACAGCTTGTTACCCCCAGGTAAGCCCAATGATGATGACTTCTTCGAACGTTGGGCACCGAAGTCAGAGCAGGCAGTCTTGGAACCGGAAGCATCACCGGAAACATGAATAATCTCTTACCCATGGGGCAGCAGCTGGGTATCGACAACGCCAACCATTCGTGAACCTACTAATGGAAGCCAGATAAAGGGCAAATCCGGGTGTAGCTAACAAATCTAAAAGGGGTAATCTCAATGATGCATCAGGGACTTGCTTACTATTATAGTATTTTGTTCGACCATCAGTATTCCGACAACAAGTTGTTGGTAGGGTTTCTGTTATACCACACCGTGTCGCGGCGCTGCCGTCGCCGACAGATTCAAAAACGGCGGTCTCGTGTGGAAAAATATGTATACAGCGGTGGCGTTACAATGGATAGTTATTCTCTGAAAGAAACGTCGCTGATATTCGCCACGCTTTGCCTATACTTTCTTCTTCCAACAATAACGCGATGGATCGAATCCGCGTCGCGTCGTAGTTGCGGATTAGGTTTTCCTTTCCTTTCCTTTTTTCCTCGCGAACTTAAATACTGGCCTAAATTGGTAGCACTCTAGTCTTATAGTTTTTGTTGAATGGTCATTGTTCTAATTCTTCTATGCATAGCAGTTCACTGTCAAGATGTCAGAGATAGATTATAATGTTATCTTGCCGTATAGCATATACGATGTTTACGTATGTTTCGTGAGCGATTTTGGAGTATAAGTAGCAGAATCAATTGTTTATTTTCAGATGGACCCTAGAAAGGAGAGGTATGTGGAAAACGTCCATGCTCGTGTATTGAATGAATGGATAAAAGTAGTAAATATTCCAATTACAATGAAAAAGGATTTTAACTTAATGTTGGAAGACATCATACAGCTGTTAGGGTAAGTTAGTTAATAGTGATGGTATAAAATGAGTTGATAGCGTACTTATTAAGGTATGATCGAAAAAAGGAGGAAGATCCCATACCATTAGGATGGCCTAGACCGGCTGAAATAGGACTCGATACAATGGCGTTGTCGGAAGTAATAAATGTATTGAATAAGTGAAAATTACGAAAGTACAAGGGAGAAGTAATATGTAATATCGTAATAGTATAGGGTGTTAAATGATAGGGACCTGTTTATTAACAATATGTTGATATAAGGTTATATTAAAGGTGAAAGTAAGTAGCCGTTTCTGGCGCTGGTACATTATTGTTGGAAAAGGACGTTTAATGGAATACAATAAGAGTAAAGGAACTAATATAGTGATCGTGCAAGAGCAAACAATGAGGGTCACCGAATTAGGGCGCCTTTGGTAAGTAAGCTAATAGGCCATGTTGCATGTAGAGTATTAAAATGTGAAGAGAACGAAATTTTTTTATCATTTTAGTTTATATCTGAGGACAAAAATAGAGGCTAGGTACACTGAATGTAAGAAGAAACCTCCGGAAATGTATGTGCGACGTGACAAGATAGAGATAAAAGGATTGGGAACGGTGGGTGAATAGAAAAAGAAATAACTATTATATAAATAACAAAATAATTATTAAGTTTGACCGAGTCATTCTTGCGATACGCTTAGGATGGGAGCTAGGTGACTGGAATGGTACACCAATTGATGACATGTTGGACCCGCGTTTGAAAGTGGAGCGAGAGGTATAGTGTGTGTAATAGTTAGAAGTATCAAGAGTATATGTTATAGAAACGAAGTTTGGCAATTGGACCACTGATGCTGCCGGGCTTAGAAAGTGAACAGGCAGGCCAAACTATAGAAAAAGAAAACAATCCGACTACATCAAAGGCAGTAACGTATAGTGAAGTTGTAAGTAAATGATGAATATAATTAAAACAACGATAGTATGAATGAAATAGTTGTTCAGATCCGGGAACAAAAGCGCACTGCATCGGAGACCCAGAATCATATTTTGCTAAAGCGAAATGCCATGAAGGAATGACGGAGCTGCTCATAATCTAACTTTATATGAGATGCTTACAAGATGTTTTAAGTAAACGTTTAAATGTTTGAAATAAAGTTGTATTAGTATTTATTATGTTGTTATAGGAATGGCTGTCCTGTTGGACAGTAAGGACCAGATTGGTCTGTATGGCCAAGTTGGCCTAACAAGTATGTGTAAGCACATACTTGCTAACGGAATAGAAAGTGGAAGAGACCTATGGATAAGTGATCATATTCTGAGTCATGGCAAGTCAGAATCTGGTGGAAATGTGAAATGAAGACTACCTGCAAAATCTTCAGGTTTTGAACCCATGGAGGCAAGAAGAAAGATCACCTTCATGCACGGTCGGTAGCTTGGCGTCGCATGCTGTCATGGATTTGCAGCGGGGGCATCGTCGATCGCTGCGCAACTCCACGTACTAGTTGTCGATGCGCCGCGTGCCCGTTCCCTCCGGAATGAAACGGTTCATGAAGGAGATTTTCTGCACTTTTGAGCTGGGTACGTACACCATTGTGATCAGTGCCGCCCTATGCATCTTCTGATGCCCAATACTCCAAACTGATCCTGTGCTTGGACACTGCCTCTAAAAGCAGCGTCCCACCTCAAAATCGTTCTTGAGATTTCAAAGTGAAAAGAATCTCCAAGAGCTGATGATCACAAAGGTAAACGCGATTCCATGCAAGACTGCTGAAGAGCCCCATTTCCGAGCCTCAACTTTTAAGGAGCCTTTGAGCGGGGCCGGGGGCGGAGCTAAAAAAACTTTCCGAATAATTCAATCCAGGGAGCGCACCTCCTGAGGAAATTCGTATTCCTTGTGAGTGTTCCTCATCAACTCCTTAACGGAATAAAAATGCGCTCCATTTGCGGCGAGCAAGGGAGTAGGTTGGGCGGAAACCCTGCAATCCCGCATTATCCCCGGAGCCAAGGCGGAATTGCAAGGTCTCCGCCCAACCTACACCCTTGCTCGCAGCAAATGGAGCGCTTTCCTATCCCGTAAGGGGTTGATAAGGAACCTCACGAGGAATACTAATTTCCTCAGGAGGTGCGCTTCCTGGAGTGAATCATTTATAGAGTTTCTTAGCCCCGCCCCCGGCTCCGCCCAAAGGCTCCTTAAAATTGGGGCTCGGAAATGGGGTTTTTCAGCAGTTTACAATGGAATCACGTATGCCGTTGTGATCCCTAGCTCCTGGAGATTCTTTCACCGTTGAAATCTCGAAAACGATTCTGAGGTGGGACGCTGCCTTTGAAGCCAGGGGCCCACCTGATTCCGCCTGTTGGAAGTATATACATATCCTAGAACTTCTTGCCATGTTGATCTCAGTTATGTTCATTAAAAGCGACGAAAGCTCCATTTTTAAAGGCTTCAAACTAGCTATATTTTTGGAGCCCGGAGGCGGATCGCTCCAAAAAACAGATCGTTGTGCTGGCTGCCTGCCACGGCAGCAGCGTTTGCCAACGAGTCCCGGCGTGTACAATCGATAAGATCAACGGCTTCACACGACAACTCGGGTTGGAAAACTGTTACGGACCCCGTTCCGGAAAACGGGTCTAAACACCGTTCCAGTTTTGAGACAAATTACCTGTACCGCTGGATTCAGAGTGTCGAGGAGATGCAGAATCTGCCATTACCTCAACCACGATTATGAGGTGGTTCCCTGCCTTTAACCTCTCCACGAACTACTTCTGCGCCAGGACCTAGAATCTTTGTGGTAGGGTTTGCCTTTCCGTACCTCGCACACTTCTGGAAGACACAAAATGTCCCTGCCTACGTTTTCTCTCGGCACGTGTGAGATAGAGACCCCTAGTTGAGAGGAAGCGTAAGTAAGGCGCTCTTCCAACTGCTAGTTTTCGAAGGGATGAACGTGGTCTGAAGGCAGGTCCAGTACGTACGATTGTGCCGAGAGAGTGAGCAATGTGCCACCGCACATCAGTACACTTCGGAATGAACTGAGTTTAGCGCAACAGCGAAGACTGCTGCTAAACACCTGAGCCGTTGGGTAGGTCACATGCCGTGTTGTGGAATCAAATCCGCCTCCTTCCTCCCCCTCTTTTCTCCCTTCGGAAATCCATGTTTTTGCGTTGATTTTCACGAAACTGCTGCAATGATACGCGGTTATTGCAGCACACATACATGTTCCACGCACCGCCCACTGTGGCATTGTAGAAGTGCCGGGTGTAGGTTTCAGTAGAGGACTCGGTTCTGGGACTGAGTGAGCAAACCAAGACGAGAGCCGACGAGGAGAAGACCCAGACGATAATACGATGGAGGTGATTGACATGATTGACGGTGGCGGACTTGGAAAAGAACCATTTTCCAAGCGACGCTTGAAGAGGGTTAGCAGGTGAGATTATGCAGCCTCAAAATCATGCTTTCGTCGCTTTTTTGGAACCCCCTCGAGCAACCAGTAGAATAAGGAGTAAGATCCAGATGAAGCTGGAGTCGATATATACAGCAAACACATTTCAGGAGTGCCAATTTGAAGGGCTACTATAATGATGCTTGAGGTATTTCTTCAATCGTCCTTACAAGTACCCTTTTTTAATCTATCCATGTGTCTCAGAAGTTATCTATAGTCTTCAACAAATGGACTACGTATGCAGTTCAGCTGCAAAATAGTTCAAGACAATGAGTGAAAGCCTAGCTATCCAATGGAAGCAGGTAAATTTTCTTTTTGCTTGGCAGGGTGTCAAATTCACATTGTGTATAGGCTGTGGTTCTAGAAGTTTCCCCATCCTGCACGAGCTCTGCGATACAAATCTGGAAAAAGCGTGGTGTGAAAGATTTCAAGAAGGTTTCATGTTTTTGAACTTTTACTTGAAGTTTGTAGTTGTTGCTGGCGTTCCCATGTATGTGGGATTTTATGAACGTTTGAATACAACAAGCTACTGTTTTATTGTAAGACTACAATACGATTAGAAAGACAATTTTAACATGTGCAGTTAGTTACAATCACGGTGTAAAACGATTAGGTAGAGATTCTCCATCACACAATTCCGACTTGCCGATGGGTGCGGCCTTGTTGCTCTTGTTCTCCTTGCTACTCATTTCAGACCCCCACACAGTATTGGATGCAGTGAAGTACTGCACACGCTATCACCATCTTTACGGCGAACGCTGGTGATGGCCTTAGTTTGACGCGAAGAATTAGGAATCCATTCCAGCGAGATATTGTCACTTCCAAACGACAGCGTTTGTGACAATGCTCTCGATCGTATCCCTTTTTTAAGCAGTCCTCTCTAACGCTGGATGGTCGAAGCGGAGTCAAGATTCCATGGTCGTTTTCATGTCCAGGATCAACAAGAAGACAGTAACCCTCGATAGAGTCCGCGTTCACAAACATTATTAAAGACATCGAATTCAGCCGCACTGTGAAATCATGGGCTGGGCTGAGACATCCGGAGTTAGTGTACAATATCCTTTAGATGGCTCACATATCATGCTTACATTCAGACACGTAAACCTCGCTCGATTCATGCATCGGAAGCTATTTTCCACTGAAACTAGGTTGGGGATGAGGTGCCATCAATGGGTACGACCAGATGTGCAAAAATGAAGTTTTTTCGTGTCCAAATAGTGCAGAGATGATGTCACTGCGGAACTTCCTGAGCCCACTGAACCTTGCGGTTCAGCCTCGCCACCACAACGATCTTGCAACATGATCTTGAGAAATCTGTCAACAATGTTGGTATGGTTGATAGCATCAAGAAGATGATCCACTATGTTAGAAATCATAACATTTTTGTGGACATTCCAACGTGTCCCAAGCAACGTTCTTATTGGGAATTCGTGCAGAGGTATCTCAGATTCATCATCACCTGCTATGTATTCTTCAATTTTACTAGCAATATACTTGCTATGCCAGCTCAAGATGCTAATTGCACACATTGTACTTACCAAGACATAATCGATTCTGTCGATTTTTTCATATTTACCTTTGGTTTCAAAAACGTTGAACTCGGAAATTTCTCAATGCTTCTTTCATGGATATGGTAGCTGCTTTGCAGAGAGTTGACAATGCTTATAATTTTAGTGTCTTCTTAAAAATCACACTGAAATTTCCTCAAAAAGTAGGACATGCAGACTATTGATAGCGCAGATTATTGTACTTTGCCTGGTTTACATAAAAATATCGATTACATCGACTTATCGAAAGATTAATCAAATTGGTTCTGTCATGCTTATGACTCACCATATTCATTTTATCGATACTCTCCGCGCTTCAGTTTTTACGAATTGAGAGTTCATTTGGGGACAATCGATAAAATCGTCCTTTTATTCGATAAAATAGTTTTTTTTTTCGGAAAATGAACAATCGATTCCCGAAAGTGCATATTCTCGGAATGATGTGTCAACGCTCTTAGGAAGTGCTGCTTCGAGCTCGTTTCATCGGCATGAAATGGGAGCTATTTCCAATGTGCTGTGCGTGGCGCACTGGTATATAGGCGCGTTTATACGCGCGTTGTCAGTGGATCTATGTATTCTTATGATGTTGTGGGTTTTTGCATTGTATTATATGACACCTATAGTTAAAGATTAACATTGTTTAGTGAGACAATCGTACACAATGTGGGGCAGCGCTTGTGATGACAGATTGTAGGCCAGCGGTGGAGTGATCAGTCTCCATAAAAGCGAGAGTTTTGAACTTGATATTTCATGTGATAGGTGACGGTTATCTGCTAATTTCTTCCCAACAAGAAATGTTAAACAGGCTCGGATGCCACTTAAGATTGTGTTTTAATTCAAATTTTTGCCCAAATTACCACCACCCCAGAGGAGTCCAATTTATTGCCGTATCGAAAGTCTGATCCACAACTCTACTGACACTTTCTATAGCCAGGCGTTGAATAGTGTATGAGCTACCAAATTTCATGTGTAAGGTTTCACTGAAGGAACAATACTGCTCATGGGATCGCGAAAACCGACGGTCGCTCCGCGGAGTCACCGTCGCGCACCGTCGCTTCGCCATAACTTGCTTAGAACTGCCCCAATCGAAGCATTTTCGTCACCAATCGATTTGTATCGTCGAGATCTTTCGAATGACCTACCGAATGTGGGGGTATGCCTTCTGCTTACTGGTTTTCGCCAAGTAATCAATATATCGATCGATGCCATGTAATGGATCGAATCTGTAGTAGCAGAAATACGCGCGATGAGTCGGAATTGAAGCTCGATTTCGATGATTTTCTTTAAACAAGGGCAAAAACTCCCAAAATCACGCACGAAGGCGCAGAACTGGGCAAACTCTACATGATTTCAAAGACATCCGATTTTCGACGAGGTTGCTGATGGAGCGCACCGTTTCATCGCAACTAGGTAACCTGAATGGGGAATGATTGCAGGTTGGAAATAACTCGTTATGCACTAGAAGTCCTGTAAGTGGCATTGCCGCTGGCCTGCTAATCTCGATGTTACTCTCGCTCAAAGTGCGAACTTTTGCTGTCCCCTGTGAAAACCTCGATTTTGAGGAAGCTACAGCTCCTCAATGGGATGAGCTACCGACCTATCTAACGAAAGGTGATCAAGAACAATGAGTGCTCTTCCAGAAATTGTAGTTGCGATGGTCCCTCGCTTGTCACCTAGGACCGCGTTAATTTTGCTAGAAATTAAGGCGCATTCCTGTATCTGTCTCTAACAGCCCTGGAAGAGCGGTTGGACAATGGGAGTCTATGCACTCTTGAAGAACTCGTAAGTGAGCACATTCTGTCTGAAAAGGACAAGTTTTCCAGAGATTCGATTTTACAGCACTTTACAGTATTAACTCATGCAAAGCCTCCCTGTGGAAGCGAGGGCCCCACAACGACGCGTTTGTGGTGGGTCCCAGGTTCAATGCCCACCCGCTGAATTCGTTTTGCAAAATGCTAGAAAAGATGAGAAAACCCCGTATGAGGGGTTTCTAAAGGCAGTTGCGGTTTTTTCATTGGTTTTCGCATGGCGCAGTAAGTCAATGTTTAAATGACCTGAATGTAATGATTTTCGCATGGCGCAGTGGCTAAGCGTACCGTGAAAGAACATTTTGCAAAACCTTGCCAAACTCGGGCATCGAACCCTCCACCTGTTGCTCGCCAGACAAGACGCTTAGCCACTGCGCCATGCGAAAACCAATGAAAAAACCGCAACTGCCTTTAGAAACCCCTCATACGGGGTTTTTCCATCTTTTCTAGCATTTTGCAAAACGAATTCAGCGGGTGGGCATTGAACCTGGGACCACCACAAACGCGTCGTTGTGGGACCCTCGCTTCCAAAGGGAAGCTTTGCATGAGTTAATACATAGTGCTGGAAAATCGAATCTCTGGAAAACTTGTCCTTTTCACACAGAATGTGCTCACTTACGAGTTCTTCAAGAGTGCATAGGCTCCCATTGTCCAACCGCTCTTCCAGGGCTGTTAGAGACAGATACAGGAATGCGCCTTAATTTCTAGCAAAATTAACGCGGTCCTAGGTGACAAGCGAGGACGGCTGGAACCATCGCAACTACAATTTCTGGAAGAGCACTCATTGTTCTTGATCACCTTTCCTTAGATAGATCGGTAGCTCATCCCATTGAGGAGCTGTAGCTTCCTCAACATCGAGGTTTTCACAGGGGGCAGCAAAAGTTCGCACTTTGAGCGAGAGTAACATCGAGATTAGCAGGCCAGCGGCAATGCCACTTGCAGGACTTCTAGTGCATAAAGAGTTATTTCCAACCTGCAATCATTCCCCATTCAGGTTATCTAGTTGCGATGAAACGATGCGCTCCATCAGCAACCTCGTCGAAAGTCGGATGTCTTTGAAATCATGTAGAGTTTGCCCAGTTCTGCGCCTTCGTGCGTGATTTTGGAAGTTTTTGCCCTTGTTTAGAAAAAATCATCGAAATCGAGCTTCAGTTCCGACTCATCGCGCGTATTTCTGCTACTACAGATTCGATCCATTACATGGCACTTCAGACTATTCTGCGGGAGGAATAACAAGATTAATAACATTGGCTTGGAATTTTCTGGTACTCAGAAAAAACTGGCAAACATTTGCAGATCTTCGGAAGTACTTTTGATTGAGACACCTCATATGGAGAGTGGAATCATGACTGACTCGATCGAAAGTTTTGGGAAAATAGAGATATATGAAATCACAAGGTGTGCTCTTATTCGGGTGACTACTCCAGTGATCCAGACATTCTATCAGATTTGTTTCTACAGATTTTTGTCGAACAAAGAGATGTTGTGAGATTTGAAAAAAATCTGTAGGGTGAACGTAGATGTGATGATGATTTGTGATGTTTGTTGACTACAAACTCCCGACTTATTTGCATAGGTAGCTGTCCATCATGTTGGATATTTCGTGCAGAGTTTTTGTTTGAATAGACGGCCACCGCAAATTTACAAACTCTTCAACCTAACAGTGATACAAAGATCACTATGTACGTGTGCTAAGTTAGTCACGTATACTCACGCTTGAAAATGACGAGAATGTGCCGAAGAATTTTTTGAGACAAACTAAAAATCAGAATGGACTTTTTTCGCAGACACTTTTCGGTTTCATACAGGGGAGCTTCATATGAATTTATTTCTCAGAGCTGATGAACCCCCTTTTCACGACATATGCCGACGCTCGTCCCTCGTAGTGTCGAATGACACGACGACGACTGTAGGAGGAGATGGATTTCATCTAGGCAGGAAACAGTCGTTAGCCGTGGGATCGAGACTATTTGGCGAGGTGTAAAGCACGCAGATGTGGCGACGAAATGCGAGCCGCTTTTTCCTCACCAAATCCACCGGTTTAAACCGTTCGCCGAGTCTCGTTCTGATTGTGGCATCGTCGCTTTTGATATGTGAGCCTAAATAACTGATTACTACTCCGGAATACGTCTTATTTTCATACTGTATAAGGCATAAGATTGCAATGAAATTACTGAGGAGGTACAATTTTGGTGAAATGAGGCACGATTTTCCAAGTTTTAAGATTAAAATATTAAGAGACCCAAACCCAAGGGACTGCCATTCACTGTTTTTTTTTGTTCCCCTACATGTGTACATTACTTATAGACTTACATTCTGTGGGAGTTTTTTTTTTTCAAATTTTAGTCCTTTCACTCAATACTCGCTTTTCATGCACCCTACCCCGAAGACATACATATGTATCTTCTGTTCGTCGAATGTCTTCAAGGAAAGAACAATGAAGAATCAATCATTTTGAAGTGCATCACTCAAAGCTGTGAGGCCTTAGTTGAATGGGAGAATTGAGCCGCGCAACTACGAGATTAATCCATGATGTCCTTTATGTGCATTCTTGAGCCGCTCGACCACCGCTCCACATTGCATCTGACGATTTTCCATTTCAGATGACCTGAAATTTATACGAGAGAAGTTTTTTGCTCAAGCTTTCTAGAACGGAATTCGAGGTACGCTAAACATATCCAGATATTCAATTGCGGACTAATTAGTACTGGAATTATGTATCTCTCCTTTTATTTTTCTTCTAGAAAAGATTTTTTTCTCTAAGTTCCCATTACTCAACAACATGGAGCGCAGGAAAACTAAGAAGCGCATTTTGCATTAGATTGAACTCCCAGATTGTGCAAGTTCTACGGTTAAGACATGCGTGCTCCTGCAAAATACGGTCTTTTTAAGTCAATTGTTCTATGACAGCAATGGTTAAATCTATGCAAAATCCCTGCATATCTATGCAAAACACATTCGGCTCCAAAGATCCAGTGCAAATTTAATGCAGAACCCATGAAAAACCCACGATTTCCTCAATCCCATGCAGGGGTTCTGCACGGATATGTTTGGGGTTTGCATAGGTGTACAAAGGTTCCGCATGAATTTGACTATTGCTGGCATGCAACCATTCATTTAAAAATCGCGTTTTACAGGAGTACCTATGCCTTAATTGTGAGATTTGCATCTTTTAATATCATCCAAAACCTAGGTCTTTTATGTGGGAACACAGCTACTTTTTGTTTGAATCAAGGGTCAGGGTGATCCGCAGTGATTCACATTCGTCCGTGTACCCACTAGGTATTCCAATTTTGGAAAAACACAAGAAAATTCGAGAGCATTTTTATTTGGTAACAATATGTGAGATGTTGCTCAGACCAGCAGATATTGATTTATTCATTCAATTTCACGCTATTCAATCATTTGTTTATTACACTCAGCGATCCACCACGGAGAACATAGGAACCGCAAACTATAACATAGGAATAGGAAAAGAGGAACATAAGAAAGACTTCTAAATAAGAATTAAAAGGTATCAGGCTTACCTTGAATTAAATTAATTATTAGAAATTCAAAATTTACTGAAGATTCTTCAGTTTCAGGTTGGGTACACGTAGCTGTCCGGGGGCTTCTTGTGATATATAGTCGATTCCCATGTGTGGGTGGTGGTCAAGACGTACGCCGCGACGCGACCGCGCCGCATGCGTATGCTTCCCGAGTTCAGGTTGTTTCTTCAAATTCGACGCACTAAATGACATTGGTGGCCCCCTCCTTGCAGTTTGTGGGTTTCGATAACATTCATCTGTCCCACTCAAACTCACGAGAAAAGTTGAGCACATCCACGCAGAACTGCTCATACCCTCGAAGGTTGCAGCCGCAACGAGCACACGGATCGACCAATCACAGACCAGCAGCGTACCTCTGGTCATGCAGCCTCCATGTGTTCCGTATGCGCTTGGAGAATTTGCCGAGATCCTGGTCTCGTGTCCTGGATTAGTTAGCAGAAAGTTTGAAAGGGAATGAAGTCTTTGAATCACTGAAATTATACCATAGGAGCAGTAACTGTTCTCACCGAATAAAGGTATAGACTCTCGAAGGGGATCGTGCTAGAACTAGTGCTTTCCCAGATATTATTTACTAGACGTCATACCCGGCTTCACACCGGTGTTTTACTACGACGGCGGCCATTTCATATCTCATGAGGAAATTTGCTACCACCGATAAATCCATTCAAGGTGCTCGTCACTTTAGTGATCACCACGTTGACGGACCCGAATGCCCTTTTTCAACCCAACCTATTGGCAAAAAAATGGAAAAAAAATTATTTGGATACTAACTTCATGGAAGATGAATGTCATATTTGTGTTCAGCTTCTCTGAAAACGCCAGCAAATGTGCTCTTACCCGTCGGAGCGAATAATTCGAAAACTCGACTGAAAATTCGATAAAACCAATACTTCAATGTTTCGATGCATGGTGGTTGCTATATTTGTGTGCAGCCCATTCAAAAACCCCAGTGGATATGTCATCACCTCGACAACGTTCTTCAGAACGCTTGTAATAATCGTGCTCAGCATATTCAAAAACCCCAGTGCGCATACCCTCATCCGTTGCTGAGCAGAAGTTGTGAAAAATCAATAAAATCAAAAAAAATGGAAACCTCCATCCAAGATGGTTAATATTAGGGTGGTAAGAAAGTCTTGAGCCATTTTGGACATTTTTTGCGCTTTATTTTATCACTCAGCCCACAGCTAGTCACTGCTGTGTCCCACCTAATGGGCCGGTCAGCGTTCCCCTTCTCCCAGAGCTGGGAAGGCTGGAAGCCAAAGAACTCGCTAACCTCCGTTCCAACATGGTCAACTTTGGTGAATTTTTTCTTAGCCAGGAATGTCTCGAGGGGACGAAACAAGTGACAGTCAGAAGTGGCAACGTCAGGAGAATACGGTAAGAGGGGAAGCGTGTCCCAAGCCAGCTCCTCTTATTTTTCAGGGGTCCCCTAAGCAAAATGGGGCCTAGCGTCACCATGGCGTAGGTGTACGAAAAAAAAACTCGTCCTGGCCGTTTTTCTCAAACAGCATCCGCGACCTTCCGGAACTGATTGGCGTATGTGTTACTGATGACCTTGTATGTTTGCGGGAGCAGCTTACAATACGACATTCCTGGCGAATTCGAGAGGTAGCAAAGGAAACACTTGTTTGGGTGGGGGTGCGATTTGGTGGATCTTCTGCTCGACGGAGCCACATGGCAAGATGTATGTTAGAATCGTAGAGGACACAACTCTCATCTCCAGTAATTAGTTATTCCAGAAACTCCTTTCGGTGTGGTCAATGAAGGAAAAACTGATCTTGGGTAGGAGGACCTCTTTTGGAATTGACGTCGTAATTAAAGTTAGGAAAGCCAATTCGGCTACATATGCCTATTCTGGAGAAGCACCGAGTTTGGTCTACGATTACCACATGGTAGGTCATGGGTACCGATCAATAATCAAAAGTTCTGGAACTTTCAGAAAAATCGGCTCAAGACTTTCTTACCACCCTAATTTATTCGTGCTTAGCACATAGAAGAACCCTAGTAGGCATGTCCCAGGCCCCAGCACAGGTCTCCCCGGAGGCAAGCTGGGCTTCGTAAAAGGGCCGAAAAGCAAAGGGGGCTTCGTACTGGAAAAATTGCGTTTGTTACTTCTAGGGGAAGCATCACGTTCATCAGGCGAGGTAGGGGCATTAAATAAGTTAAGTGACCTCATCATTGAGCGTAGAGAGGCTGCTCGTGCTTCGAGAGGAGCAACAGGGGCGACCGATGCCGAAAAACGGCTTGCAACGAGGCTGTTTGCTCTTTGAGCGGCCAGGCGACTGTCCGGTCCAAGTATTCCGATTGGAGCATGTATTCTACATACATCGTAGGATTTGAGAATCCCTGTGCAGTCTAAACGCAACCAAATGACATGATATCTTCACTAACAAAAGAACTAAGGGAACACTACAGCTGTTTGAACGGACGATCAAAACTTATGTACCGCACGAAAGATATACGCGAAAAACCCTTTTCCGGAAATTTCGTGGAGCTGCTGCGAAGTCCAGACTTTAAGATTGGGCTCGAAAATTGGAGTATGGGGAGATCTAAGGGGGCAGTACAACTGTATGCTCAGTGTTGCCAGAACCGATGTACGGCGCAAAAGATATATGTGAGGGAGACCTCAGGTCGCCCTCAAGGTCGCCCAGGGCGACCTAAATCACAAACTGAGCATACACTTTTTTATTTCACATAATTTTTGGGCTTTTGCAGCATACACTTTTTCTTCAAGGTCCGCTTCATCATTTAAGCACCTGATGGATTTGATCCATGAAGTATGGTATTCATAGGAGTTCTCGGAGTGTTGCTAACTTGAGGTATTTTGGCGTTCAAAATACATAATGAGCATACACTTTTTTAATTCACATAATTTTCGAGCTTTCGCAGTGAACACTTGTAGAACTCCTTCAGTTCTTTTGTCACTGAAGATATCAAATCATTCCGTTTCGTTTACACTGCGCAGCAATCCTTGGAATCCTACGGAGTCCAAGCCTGTAGAATATGTGCTCCAATCGAACGACGCCGCGGACTAGTTTCAACGCGTTCTCCCTTGTAACAAGAATCACCTGTTCATCCTCACACGTTCCAGTGGCCGTTCCATTTCCTTCCATTATTGTTGATAGGGTAATTTACACCAGCTGCGTGCGTCAGACGCACGCATCAACTTGCGAAGGATCGTCCATGAGGACCGTTCGGCCTGTGCATCTTCAATGAAAAGAATGTACGGCCGCCTCGAGGCCGTAAGGCGGTATTTATGGTTGATGCGCGTCAAATTTGACGCGGCGATGCACAATGCAAAACGAAGAGGAGAAGAGAATGCGCGGCAGGATGCGAATGTTCCTGGCTTTGCCGCGAACAAACTGCGTTCTAATCTTCGCCGCATCGACACATCGCGAAAACTTCGTGAAATTTCAGGCCGACGCGTCAGATTTGACGCTCATCAACCATAATAGCGTCTAAACGCGTGCCCCTGAGCCGCGTCAGCGATGCGACTGGCCCTATCCTTCATCATATAGACGCACGCGCGTCAAACGCACGCATCTAGTATAAATTGCCTTTTGGTCTGCCCACCTTTTTAATCCGTTCCTTTTCGGATTAAAAGTTTTTCCTTCAGATCTATGCCTTTTTCAATTTTTTTGCTTCAGAATCAGAATGTTGTGCCTTTACGTTCCTCGGATTGTAGTTTGCACTATGAACTCGTGCCCCACCATGAGCTGTTCCCCGGAACTCCTATTTTTAGAGTGGGTTCACGTTTTCCTTTCGTTTGCATGTTCAAAGGGGGCTTCGTAAAATTTTGGTTTTTCAAAGGGGGCTTCGTTTTGATTTTGTCCCGGGGAAGACCTCGTGCCGGGGCCTGGCATGTCCTCGCCGACCCTTGAACGAAAATAGTCAAAAATCGACACAATCGATAAATCGATCGATAGTCTCGGGTGGAAAATAGCCTGTAACCTCCGCCGGCCCCTGAAGAACCTTCATACAAAGTTTGGTCGCGATCGCTTCATCCTCCGCGATTTCTATTCGTAACATACACACATACAAACACACAATCTTTCACTTTTATATACACAGATTTTTCTATGGGTTCCCGTCAACAATGCCTAGAGAGTGTTTTCATCTTACACTGTGAAACCCTAATAAGGACTTCCACCCCCGGGATCGATATACATATGTATACAAGTGGGGAGCTATAACTCGATACTGAACCCAAATTTCTGTTCCGGTGAGGTTCTCGATGTTACACCTTCTCTAGGTGTCGAAATAAGACGACTATTTATTTCTTGCTTATTCTGTTTCGAATGTACTTAAAATTGTTGGAACAAAGCTACATGTCCAAAATGATCAAAACTCCTGACAAGAAAAAAAAAGAAAACGAAATTTTTGTGAGTGCTGCCTCCAAGTTATTGTGACTTGTTATAGAAATGTGTTAAGTTGACAACACACTAACGCTGTCATCTTTCTAGATTCAAGATGATTTCTAACTGCCATCTTTTGAACATTACTTGTGTTATACCGCACCTGAATCTAGAAGAATGATAGTGTTATATTGTCAACTTAACACATTTCCATAACAAGGCAACGGAATGTGTGTGTACAATCCTGATAGTGAAATGTGAGAAACAGATTGCAGTATAACACATACTAAGCAAAAAAGTCAACAAATACTGGGTGATGCTGATTTCTTGTCCACCTCACCCTATGATTCCAACCCTCGTCCACTCGAGTGAGGCACTGAACGGGGCTCTTCAGCGACGCTACTTGATTAGCGGCGTCTTCTTTGTAGGCGAGTTAAATAACACGCGCTATGATTGAGAGGCTTCGGGAGACAGGTGCGAGATGTTCCCCACTACGCTCCCATTAGTGTTGCGTCATCGCTGTGGGAGCAAAATGTCGGATGCTCAGCGAGGTGAGTTTGAAAAGTTCCCGCGCCGGAGATGGCTTTGTTTGGCTTTGATTTGAATTTTTCTGAGGATTAATATCAGGGACAACAAGTCAAAAAATTTATGTGAGTAAAGAAATTTGAAAAAGAACAGGAGAT
Organism: Ancylostoma caninum; assembly: GCA_037903475.1. Taxonomy (NCBI): domain Eukaryota; kingdom Metazoa; phylum Nematoda; class Chromadorea; order Rhabditida; family Ancylostomatidae; genus Ancylostoma; species Ancylostoma caninum. The sequence continues at coordinate 66,192 of JBAJFG010000358.1, read as the reverse complement.
GTTTGTAAATCCAGTAGCGCTGTAAGGCTTTGCAGGCTTTAAACATTTTTAACTTCACCTTGACTAGAAAATAGCAAGGAGTCAGAATTCTCCCAAGCAAGACACTTTCAGAAGTGGTATCCGAAAAGCAAAAAAAAAATGAAATTCTCTAAAATCCCAGTTTCCACCGCTGGTTCAGATTATTCCTTGCAGTCACTATTAAAAGTGCACCCACCACACCACACATCATACAGCCGTCGACAGTTTTACGACGGTGTTTCCTCTTCAGTGGCAAGTGCACTACAGAATCCATGAAAATATTTACCATATGGGCTTCTGACAATGTGTCAGTTTTTCGTGGACGTTGACACTTTGTCAGATGTCAGATTGAGGTCGGGTACCAGGCCGAGTTAAGCTGTTCACCTTATCTTCTCCTTCGAGGCAAACAGCTTTTTCTGAACTATTCGTCGAATGTGTTTGCATTCCGAAGCGATAATTTCAAGGCGACCTCGCTCCCCATATCAGTGTCCTGAAATGGCACGGATTGAAAAGTCGCTAATTTTCTGTTTCCGGCACCGACTTTGTAGACTAGTTAAAGCCAGAGGCTTAACGACTCGCTCTTATAGTAGCTTTCAAATGATATGTTTATTCCTGCTCCCTCTCTCCAAGTTGACCCTGACAATGAAATTATTAATGTTATGAAAAGATTTTGTATGAACAAGACTGTGAAAAAACTCAAAAAGGGATTTTGCTTATCTTCCCGTTTCGTTAGCTTCACCAGGGTAAATAGGTACAAGAAATAGAAAAAATGTCCCCCGCCAAACACTCAATGTTCTGAGACCGATGATTCATAGCTTAGAACGTTAAAGGAAAGCTCTTACCAACACTGAAGTGTAGGAATTACTTTAAGACTCTCAGAGCTGTTTAACCAAACAACATGCCAAAATAAACCCAGGTTCAGGGTTTATCCGGATCCTTCAAGCCACTGGGTTCCTGTACCACCTGACAAATTTTGTGATCGGCCATAGCAATTCAGCTGCAGCGCAGCTCCCAGCTCAATGGTTTTCCACATTTCCTGATTTTTCAGTAGACGAGGTATACAGCAACTGAACGTTCTTTCCGTTTTTGCGGGGATATGTAGCACTCTTCCCCACAATTCAGCAAATTTTGCCTCGTCTTCACGGCTACGTTTAGATGGAATGGCTCAATAGAACATCTAGGCAACCCATTGCCCTCAAGGCTTTTCTAATCCTTAAATTAGCTCAATCTTGCATGTTCTTGTACATATAGTGGTTACTGAACAATTGTAGGTGCAGTCACAAAGCTCGCTTCAAAAATGTAAGGCCACCCCTGCTTCGAAACCAACTTTCCTAGGCTGCTTCCTGAGCTGCTGCTCTTCTCACCGGCAGATTTCCCTTGCCAAATAACTGCGTGCTAACATCTTTAAGCAAAAGCGCTCAGTCTTTAGAACAAAATTGTTAGCGTTTTGGGAATGTGTAAAATTACTCAATAAAATCCCATGGCTGGTTTTGGAAAACATTTTATTTGTGGGAATATAGTGTAACAGGTGCAGCTGTAGAAAGTAATGTGATGGTAGGAACTACGAAACCAGTGAACCACCGGAATGTGGTGAAAATCAGGAATAATGGATGGTTTTACGTACCTAAAAGGCAATAGGGAACTTCTAAAACAACGTTTTCTGAGGTACAACTTTTTAAATTGGACTAGTCTGTAATTGGTAACTAATCGTTTGTTGGCGTATCTCTTGAATCGGCATGAAAGTTTGTCACAAATTCAGCGAATAACAATAGCCTGCGATGAAAGAGATCCTGACTCATTATCAGGAATGAAATGAAGAACAGCAGCCAAGGTATCACATTTCAGGGTGAAAATTCATTTAGGGTGACGTTGCAGCTCAATAAATCCGGGAAAAACGAGTGTGGTGGTGCACATTGGGCAAGTCTTTGCTGTAATATTTTACAAAGAAAGAATTTTTTCATTATTGTGTCAATTGTTGCACGAATAACCAATCCAGGAAAGTTGATAGATAGAAAACGTGGGGCTGGGAATGTCACGTTTGCGCAATGAGTCACAGTGTCACCAGGATGGCCATTAAATCTCCATTTCGTTGCACGTTTAAGTACCACTATCCTCATTTTTATTTCCGTTCGGGTTACTTTCCTGTTTCTATAGCTTTCTTGCCCTTTGACGCGCCTTAGAGCTCCTAGGAATTCAGCCAGTGGTACCTAACCTATTTATGTTTTTCCCTAGGCACCTGCGCGTTAGCTCCAACCCTGTTCACCACAATTTTGGGCTAAATGTCAGCTTGCGCTTCAGCATTGACGCGTACAGCGTGATAATTGCCGGACATCTCGCACTTACGACCAATTACGGCGGATCTCAGTCCCTATTGAGACGCACTGTCACGCTGTAAGGAAGTCTGCCTGTGAGTATGAGGTCCAGTGAGTTTAATGTCTCGCGGACGGCAGTGGTTCTCACTGCATCGCAGCAAGTCATTCCATAACATGGACGCGATATATGTAAATGTCATCTTCAAACGGCGCCGCCGATGTACACTGGAATCGCGCCAGGTTTTTGCCGCGCGCGCGACAAACGACATTTCCTGAAATTACGGTAACCGCTAATTATATACGAACGACGCAGAACTTGTCCGCAGACATCAGCGACGAACGCGCGCGTGCGTGCGTGACCTTCACTCGGCGAGTGTCCTGCCATTACTGGAAGGCGTTTTGTTCAATTACGGCAGAACTGTTTGTTTTATTGCGGTTTTTTTTCTTTTTTTTAGACTATGTAAAAGCAATTTTCCTGGAAAAATCGCTTATTGATTGCATGTACCAGCGGAAATTGCAGCAAAGTTTGATTTAGCTTAGATTTTTCTTTTTATGAAATCAAAAATAAAGTTATGTTTAGGTCTATTAGGTCAGAAAGGGTCGATGGAGTGACCTTGTCTGCAATTACGACCTCATTATGATGTCGACCGGGTAATCTAACTTTTACACTTTTTTGACATGCATTTATTGAGAAAGGTTGAGACATGACCTTACAAAGCTCTCTGGAGGGGTGAAAACACATAAAACTTGGCAATTATATTTGTGAAGCATAACATATTATAATTGAAATATGTTAAATAGAGAAAAAATCGGATTGATTTCTTGGTCCCAAGAATAATGTACGTGATCCATTTTCAAGGATAGATGGGAATGACCACCTCATCGTCTGTAGATCATGAATACGATCGCAACACAACTAGAGCCAGTTGTGCAGCTTCACCCAGCACGAAGAAGTCGACGATAGGTAGAACGGGATATACATAGCCTTAATTTTTGTCGCTGAGGCCAAACGAGGTGTTGAATATCTGTTCAAATTCGAATGTTCAATTTCGAATAAGGTGAAAGTGCGAATTCTCGAGAAAAATAGGGCGTAAGTTTCCCTGGGCTTTCTAATCCTCGGGTTTTTGAACTTTTAAATTGATTTATGACTTATTAGCCAAATTTATGAAATCAGTGGATTTTTACCATACAGTGAAAGCTACAGTACATTCCCACGAAAAATGAAAAACCAAGGATGTCCTCAAAGACTATCTCTCGTTCCTCTAGTTTTTTTTTCCTCTGATCTCGCTGCATTTTCTTTCCTCCTCAATTTTCTCAACATTTTGGCTATCTCTAGGTTTCTAGGCGCCCTCTCTTGAGGCTGAAATATACTTTTATCCAGTCAATTCCTCGGCTATGTATCGCTCCACCATTCTGTCACTGTCAGAGCAACTGTTTGACAATATCCATCAAATAAGTAGCACACTGACAGCCCCCACGCGTTCGTCCCCAGCAGTCCGCGCAGATTATGCGAACAGATGCTGCGGAGATGACAGAGGACCAGTTTTATAGTGTGTCTTAAACTTCTTTCGAAAGAGTTCCATTAGCGCCTCAGAGATTGAAACGCGACTCTCTGTTACAGGGGCTATTCTGTGAATGTGATTGCGAGCAGTCTGCTACTGAAAAACTCCATAGAGGAGAGTAAAGGGACAGTAATGTGGAAATGGGCATTGGAAGTTATGCACTGGGTAGATAATGCACCTAGACTCATCGCTATGTTCTCTACTTCTGACGCTGACTATAATAGGTTTTTAGTAAAGAATCAGTGAATGTGTGATGTATTTAGGAAAATTCATGTCAACTTCAAAAACATACCCTAAATAAGCTTGATTCCGGCATAGCCATGACGAGTAAATTAAGCCTTCGACGTTTATTTCGCAAAAAGCTCTCAAGCAACTAATATCTTGGAGCGAACCAAATAATATTTAATGATCATTCAAATATTCGACCACACACAGTAATTTGAGAGCACATAGCTTACACCAGACCTGGAGAGAACGAGATTAAGTAAAGATTCGGTATGGTGTGAGCGGCCTTACCGTATATGTATATTCAAAAGACTGTTCGAATATCATTCGATTCGGTCAACACCACCACCTACCACCCACCACCTATCAAGCCTATTATTTTCTAGAGCTTTGGCTAGTTTCAACTGTTCATTAAAAAGGCCTCGACTAATTCATGCTTAGTGTAGGTTTTAGAACGAGGATCTCGGTAGGGGACCCTTTCACAGCCATACGAGGAGGGCGATCCGTTTATCAGTCGTGGTTTGGAATTGCATCCATTATTATCCCAGCGCACACTGAAATACCTACACTTTGGAAATAATCTTCCTTTGTTTGATGCACCTTCGAGAAATCTACTATAATCAAGCGTGAATAAATAACATGACATAACATAGCACAACATCACATGACATAACACAACATAACATAATATAACATAACATAACATAACATGTCACAATAAACACAGATCTTTTCGCAAATTACATGTTGATGGTCAACTTTGTCCGCTATCCTGAGCGGGAATCTAGCCTAAAGATATAAAACAAATTTAAGAGGGCGAAAGCATAACCTTCTCAAATTGGCTCTTGTCCAAGATGACAAAGAGCTGAACCCCTTCAACTCCATGTCGAACAAAGCGATGGTTAGTTTTATGACGTTGATACATTTACATTTTGATGGATTGTGCAAAGAAGTTGCTCCAAATTTCAGGTTCTCGAAGGACCACGTTGGATGATTTTGGCGCGTGAAGTCCTAAATAATGCCTTACCCACCTGAAAGCATTCAATGATTAGGGGAAATGGAATGAATCGCCTATTAAAGTCTAACAAGCTGCGGCCTGTATCCTGCATTCTACTCATTCATTTGCTTTGCATCCAATACATCCTTTATTGGTGACCAAAATTGTAAGGGAATTAGTTAATTTCAGACTGGAATCGGGGTTAAAAGATAGTGCGAACGGTCTCCCCCATGAATGGCTCGCAGCCATCGAAGCGGAATTGATGTAATTAGTCGTTTCGATGTTTAGTGAAGGGCAGCGATTCCGTGTAAAGTCGGCTCGGAACTGCCCTTCTAGGGAACAGTTTACTACAATAGGGTACGACTGGCGCATACAGCATTGAAGCCTCGTTCAGATTTAACTACTGTTCAGAACTCATCTACTTGATGATCCACTTCTCATATAACCAGGGCTGGATACATGGAAGCTTAACCAGGTTAGTGAACCAATCTTCACATCCTGCATCGCCTCACAGTACGCTCGGAACTGTCTTCCTGGGGAACAGTTCGACACGAAGATCAGTCTCTCTAATCACCATTTTCTTAGTGGTTAACGTTGGTTCACATTTCATTAATCCCAGCCTAGCATTCATTGACCTTGTGTTTATTTACTGTTGGTGTTTAACCACTGAATTAAAACGACAGAAAATCACCTGAATGTGTCCTATGTCTCAAATCAACTTGGACGTAATCAAATAAATTTCATGTACAAGGACGGTGCTGCATTTTTGCAGAAACACTTGCACTTTTCTGGTAAATTCACCGCATTCCCAAGTCGTTTCAAACTGAATTTGCCAGGGAAACTTGTAAATTTTGCTCAGATATGCACTGTTTCGTTCGATTTCTTCGCCAAATTTATCTATTTGCCTTTCTAAAGAACTACTTCATTATTTGTTGCTCTCACAGGAAGATATTTCGGAAATTTTCAAAGAAACCTAATGAACGAGTAGTTAAGAAGCTGCTATCGAATCAGCTTTCTGCCGCGATCTTGCCTATTGTATGACTCAAGCGTCGAAACATTACGGTATTGATAATCATTGACCGCACTGCAAAAAATTGAAAAGAAAATTCCCAGAGAAATGAAACCAGAACTCCATTCATTGCTCCCAACACAAGAATAATGTTTCGACATAGATTCTTCCCATTGCTGGTACTGAGACCCTTCTCCTTCATAACTTCCTTGGTTCGCTGGCCCAGACTTCTGTGCCACCGAATTAAACACGTGAAGGAGGAGAAGGATCTCAGAAAAGAAAACTTCTCTCTGCAGTGTTAGGCATTTTTCGTTTGAAAAACTAACCCTGATTCATAAGGTGTGATTTATGCTCGTGGACGTGGATTGTTTATCCACGGGGGGGGGGGGGCTACGAAGATCAATTTTGAAAAGTGTTTCTAAATCAGTGTGGGGAGATGCTGAAGCTGCCGGATGTACCTCATTTGAATCTCATGGATTTCTCCGACTTCTGTAGAACTCCAGTGTTCGTTTCTTCCCTTCCTTCTTGTTCTAGAAGATACTCTCGGCTTTATTCACATAACACAGTTTTACCTGATTTTCGAGTTTAGTTCTCTTCATACTGCGATTTCCAGTGCATACAACTAAAGCAGGGGAGGTTGTCTACAATATTCCTCAGAAACTATGACTAGTCGTACTCTATCGATCTATTCGAGGTCACCGTTAAACACTCAACGGAAAGCCTGGGAGAATTTGGGGTGCGCTTGAAGGCTTCCGAAGAAAAACAAAAAAAACCAAAGTTGGCCATTCTGCATTCTGCAGTTTTTCCGTTCTATGTTACTTTTTTAGCTCCACGTAAAATTGATAGAAATTACGTTGGATGGGTCGGTGGACATGACTGACAACCTCACAGAAGACCTTCCTAATACTTCTTCACTTACATTCTGGGCGCCTCTCTCCGTAATGGGTGTGCTTGTTCGAAGGCTACCGTAGTCATTGTCAGGCAGTTTCCATAGATGTTCGGGCATCGGTCGTCATTCCAAAGAACTTCCATCGCTTTCCAGCCGCGGTCGTGTGCGCGGTTTCCGTTTATTTCTTGCTGCCAGCACAGAGTTGCAGTGTGCCTGCCGGGCGACCATCGGGGCAGCGTGCGTGTGTGACGTGTGCTTTGTCACAAATGATTTAACACTAAAACTGCTGTCAACGGCGATAATCGAGCTGACGACATGACTGACAAGTTTTGTGCACGAAGCAGTTGTGCGTGTGTGTCTATGTCTATGTGTTGTATCCGGACGAAGCAATTTCGATCGAATCAGATCTTGATGAGTCGCATCGCATTAGTCGTAGTCGCTGGCCAGCCAACTCGCAACCCCTGCACCGCCCTGACACACGCCAGCCACCGTCGCCCGACGCTCCCTGATTCCCTGGATCGGTCCGGGAGTCGTCCTAGATGGGCGTCAAGCACATGCGGCACCTTTTTACCATGTCCGTAAAGGGCTTCAATGGTTAGCGACCTTATAGGGTCGGCCATTTACCGTCCAAGATATCATTTCATTTCCAGTAGATTTATTTATACGATTTCTTCACTTTTTCTTTAAAAAAAAACGTTGCCTGAGAGTCAAACAGCCCACCACTTCATAGTGGTTTTCTCTTCATTGTAATGACCGCGATTACCAATACATTCCCTTCCAATGCTCCTGAACAATGACTCTACCCAACCAGACGATTCTAGGGTGCGTTTGCCCCACAGAACTTGTCCCAGTTTGCCTAGTACCAAAGGTTGCAATGTGTCATTCCGTGACATTGCAAGTTCTCTACTGCCGTATCGTTTCAATACAAACCTCTTATTTTTTCTGAGGTATAAGAGGATTATTAAAAGTCAACAACTCGGCGTTTATTCCCCCACATTGAGCAGATGTCAACGAAATTGCAAGATTCCTAGAATTGCGTTTAGCACAATCCGTGTTCTACCAATATTTTCAAGAGAACTGCCTTGTACGATCAGCATAAATATTCATATGTCCTAGACTTTGAATATGCCTCCAATCGCAGCGATTCAATTACGGCGCGCTAAGTCTCAACGACCTCACATCCAGCTATGATTTTAGCATGCTGCTTCATTAGCACCAACCTTGCTGGTGCTAAATTCAAGCGCAATCCCTTCTGCTTGATGGTAAGTTGTCGTTCTCCACGCTGGTGCTGCTTTGCATCCATGTCATTAGCAGAATCGCAGCGATTACCTCATAGCGGTGGCGATAACAGAAGCATGTACAGTAATTTCTACGTATGGCGCTGATCGCAGACTTGTGAGAGGACGTGGTTGGGAAAAAAGTGATGCCACTGGTAGAAGATAGGGCTCTGCTGGTTGGCATTAATTTACACCTGCTGTCCAGGAACATCTTTGAACTCAAGTAATGAAAAATGTTTAAAAAACAGTATTGAAATGGTGTCGTGAAAACACATCCGCGCTTCATATCCATTCAGAAGCCTATAAAATAATAGCATTATTCTGTGACTCATCCCTGGAAAGACGTTCCTCTTAGTGGTCCATAAACCATTGTTGATAATCACTTGAAAACAAAAAAAAAAACGCTGATTTTGTTTAAATTTTTGGAACTGAACAGATAATCTCCTGAAATAGCAAAACACACTTGTTACCGGTTTCCTGGAGATATTTCTCTTAAGCTTTATCGTTGCTCTTCTAAGGTTCGAGGTCTAAGGTCATGCTCTGAATTTTGAACAAAGGCATTCCTGTACAAGCGCTAACAATGCGAACACGTTGAGATGTAATCTAATTGATCTGCACCGCAACCATATTGATGTTTTTGAAATATTAGCTATTTAACTGGGGAAAATACTTGGAGAAATGGCATAGAAAAAGAGAGCGTACGAAAGGGACTAGGAATTGTGGAGAGAGGAGGAGAAAAAAAGCTGGACAGGCAAAAATATGCACGAATACTCAGCTATCGCCGCGTTTGAAATTGACTGTAACTGGTAAGCAGCTGGTTTAGGGAGCTCTTTAGCCGTTTATACTCGCGCGTTAGTTCGGATTTTTCTAGCCTGGATTCAGTGTACCTAATCAAAAAGCGATCCTTACAATTATCAAGTAACACTGCCTGATTCTTGTACTAGCAGAGAGATATTTTTGTATTTCGTTTTTCTTAGATTATCCTGTTAAGGAAATGGTGTAAAACAAATGGAAACGCCCCGCTAGGATGTGAAGAAAAAGCCTAAAACATTTTCGGGATCGAGGTTTTCTACATACCGCTATTAGGTTTGTACAGGTTCCACTTATTAGGTTGGCACCCTGCTGGAGGTGTTGACCAAAATGAGGGCGGCTTTCCTTTTGAAGAGCATTATTTGTTCAGCTAGCGGGAAAATTATTGGTGTTATCCACGGTTAACATCCCATAATTGATTCATTCCATTTTTTTCTGGTCCTTTCTAGCAAATAAGGATCTCTACCTTGTGAGGATTACAGTCCTTCCGCTGGTGTTGTCAATAATGTCACGTAATTCGACGCCGGCTCGTCGTTTTCGTCAGCTAATCCGCTAGAGTGTTTACCGCGGTATGACGCATGCGTTTGTCCGTATGCGCAGGTCGGACATGATGACCACCTGCCGTCGAGAGTACAGCTGTCTTTTTATGTCCGCCATCACTTGATGACAACATCTCCCGACACACGCAGCCACGCTGTTCTGATGCCCACGTCCGCTGGTGTCATCCTTCTTCTCGGCTTTCATTTCAAATGAAATGGCATACGTCTCCGTCGTCTGCCGGCCCGCGGAAAGTGATAGTTTATCGTACACACACTCTGTGATGCATTGCAGTTTGTCACCTGATTGATGCCGTAGCTCTAGACTGGGGATGTAAGCTGGACGCCTGGCTGCCTGGCTGACTTCACGCAGGCTATTTGGTCGGTTGATGTATCAAGACCGAGCGGAGCATAGTGATTAATACGAGCCAGACAGGCCATCTCCACTCGAATTTGCCACTGGCATATTCTCCTGGAATTCCAGAGGCTTTATTGCTATCACCAGTTCCCTGAGTGGGGTGCGCTGGAGCGGTAGAGGGAGGATAGGGCTGAGCATTCCTTGAAATCAGGGCCACTCTTTCCCACTAGAGGAGGAGGGGAGGCAGTAGGGTACTTCAGGAGCTCTGACTACCTAGACCTTTCTGGAGACCCCAGAGTACCTATCTTTCCATCCCACTTCGGGCTCTCCTCTTGGTGCAGTTCTGAGCTCTGCAAGCATATTTCTTCGTTCCTTTAGATTCTGCTCTGATATTCCTGGAATCCATCCATGATCTCATCTACTGTACTTGCCTATATGGGAAAAGTGGAACTTACTGAGTCAATTCATCATTTCGAGATCGATTCGGAGATTCGAATACTCAAAAAAAAAAGCCTAACAGCCCTATCTTTCTTTCCCCCAATTCACTCTCACTTTTTCAAGCATTTAAATTTCCAGCGTACTAGGAACTGACTACTCGATTTCGAACTCATCAAATACGCTTCAGTATGCGTGCTACCTAATACTATGGAATTTAAGCAGTCCTTTTCATAAAAACAGAAATTCTTGTGAAATTTTACTGTGAACCAACATCTCCCAATCCCCAACCTTCGAATTTGTCCCCTTTATTCATCCGCATCACAAAAACATATCAATCACCTCAAGTTCATCTCAGCTCCACAACCAAAACATTAAATTAACCATAGTGTCACGATATTACTTTAGCCGAGAAAAATTCTATGACGAGAGCAGAAAATCACGAATTCCATTAGTCTAACGACTCCCATTCTCCGTTATGACACGTTCTATGAGATCTTATTAGAATCTCGACCTAGGCACGACCGCTCCGCTGCCTTAGTTGCAGTGAGGCCCTATGTTTGATAGTTTTGAGGGGCATATCGCTTTACTTTTGTGGGAAAGCTTTGTTTAGAAGATGTATTTTAGCTTTTCGAGCATGTATTTCCAGAGTGAAACTATAGCAAATATTTTTGGAACTCTGGGGCACAATTTTCACGAGTAATTTTCACTTGTCCACGAAAGATGAGGATAATTACCTGTGCATGCTCTGCATGGGACCTTAGTTCCTTATGGGTTCAGTTGCGATCCACATTTCTACTAGATGATTCACGCTAGACTGCTTCCGCTACACCTTGATGTACGTTGCTCACGCCAATTTTACTGCATAGTATAATTAAAAAATGACGAGCACTCGATGTTTGTCGATAAGTCTGCAGCTTATGCACTAAACTGCAACCATCTGGGCCCTACCTTGTTATATGTTTGGTATGCTCTCTTATTTTCCTCTTTTTCTCTAGTTATGTAGGAAGATTCCTCCCTTGCTCCTGTTTTTGGTGGAAAAGTATAGATTCTTGTGGTTCTCGTCATCCCACACAAGTTCCGGCTAACGTCCAAATGCATGACTTGTATCGCAAAGCTGCTGAACATTCGCGTAGACTGTGGTCTCTGAAAACAGTGGAAACAAACTTTATATGATTCCATGAAAATTTTGCGTATATTCCTCGGATTCCGCCTAAGTTCCAAACAAATTCTGCTTTCTCTGCAATAATGCTTACACATTCTTCCGGAATTTGGTGAAGATAACCGATGTTCAAAAGACCAGGGTAGGACCCCTGCAGGATATACTTAATTCTCCACAGAAGAGAGAGCTTATGAATATACCCTTCATAAGAAGGTTCATCGTTAAAAAGGCAACTTACTCTTCTGGAGAAAAGGCAGAATTCTGGTTTCTGTTCCGTGTTCTTTATTGCCAGTCCTATCCATGCTAGTAGTTCGATTTGGTCATGGTCAAATTTCAGTTTTTTTTGAAGCAACCTTAAATATTGTTAGACAAATAAATGTTAAATGAAGACAATGCCATTCATGACCTTGATCACCTCGCGGTGATTGTTTTGGACCCCTTCCAACCAAGAAAGTATGGCTTTTATATTCCTGTGTTTTTTTCCACTGTCCTTGTAACAGAAATTGTAACAGAAAAAATTGCAGAGAAACCCTGATCTGACGCCAGCGTAGCAGCCGTCCGCGATTCGTCGTGTTCCGCGCGCGCAGGCTACCGTCGCCGTGCGGCCGGCCGCGCGGGCGTGCGCGACAGCGGGGGGCGAGAATCTCTGATGCTCAATCAGGTGGAAACCTGCCAGTGCACGTTTGTCGTCTCGACTTCTGTTATCTGATTCAACAATTATCATGGCGCTGTGCGGGTCTATCGGGTGCATCCAATTACTGTCACATTCCAATTCTTCCAGGGGTGCGGCTGTGATTGTACGCGGGGCGCCTGATTCCGCCATAGATGTCTGATTGGAGGGGGGGGGAGGGGGAGGGGAGAGGGGAGGGGAGCATTTATTGTGCCATTCATGAGGACCTCCTCAGCTACTGCTGGTTTTCTCTTTCAGGTTATTTTTAGTTGAAAACTTTTTTTTCCACATGACAACTTTCTGTTTGCGACCGCGCGCGCTCTTTTCCTGGATATTATAGATTAATTAAGAAGACCATCAAGTTGTCTTCAAAATCGTCCAAAATCCACTCCGGATTTTTTGTGATTTTTTTTTTTTGCAAATTGTTTGCTATATCTACGCGGTACTTTGCATTAAATATAATAGTATGCTTGCTCAGGTCGAGAAAAAACAAAAATCGATTTGAGCAGCAAAATTCGAGTTTACCGACTACCCGTGCCTTTACCCTTCGTGGTTTTCTTTCAGAACCTGCTAGTTTCATGGGAATCTGAGGTGAGCCTTGAGGGAAATCTATTACTCGCTGCTTAAGTAAGTCTTTCATAAGGTACTAGCGCTTCCAAATTCTACAAAACTGGTGTCTCGTCAGAGATAACTGGTATTCCATGACTACAGGTGATGGCAAACTGATTGCTTTCTTTGGAGAAATTTTTCCTTGCGAACTGCACATGTTATCAAATAGGTTGAGATTTTCGGAAAGTATATTGGGAAAATACATAAGAATGGAATGTTCACTTCATTATTATCTTAGATTTTCGCGTAAATATGTAGATTACCTTTCCGTTTGATTGAGTAAGAAACTGCGCTAAAATTGACCGTTTCTTGGTCGCTTCTTCATCAAAAGAAGTAAAAAAAGGAAGATCACAGATGGCAAATTGATGATTTTCACCTTTCTTCTTTCCTGGCTATATCAGAATTTCACAATAACCAGCTGCAATTATTATAAACAAATTATTTCAAGCAAGAGCCATTTTTTATTGCTTATTCATTTAAATTGACATTTATTCGATTGTAGCTGGTTCCATTGACTAGGAGGCGAGAAACTACCACCACTTCATAAGAGAGCACTTATTTATTTATTTATTTGCTTATTCATTAAATGCGGTGTTCCAAACACTGATTGAAAAGGAAAAACACTGTACAAGACTTTATGAAAACAAAAAAAAGCGTTTAAAAGATTCTTAATCTAGAGGAGCAACACTAAGTCATCATAGATGTTACCGCATTTAAATTCTATGAGAGCACAACGAGATCACGATTCACAAGGGGTTGTATATGTAAAGCACCAGAGCTGGGCAGCAAGAACCACACTGTTGTTAAGACCTGCTTTGTTATTAGTTCCTCTCTATGAGATTTCTGGGTTTCCCTAGAAAAAAGGGATGGTACAGATTTCTTCTCGCTGTCTCCATGCCTGTGTGAGACAAACTTACTTGTGATGTTGTTTTCTACTAGATTTTAGGCACTAGGACTCGGAGCATCAGATCGAACGTCAACGTTGGACGTGCTGGTCGTCCGTCAGATGCGCTACGGAGTCGTCGCGTCTGTCTTGTGTGTGTCGGTGCGCGGACGTGGAATTGCGTGTGACACGGGAGTGATTGGCAACGACACGCACAGACGGATGAACGCAGCTAGCGAACCTGACACTCTGCCGCCTCGTATAAGACATGACGCCGCACTGGATGAATACGCACCCGTGACTCGCGCTGCCTCCTCGTCGCCACCGCCACCGCCGCTTCTGTACGTTCGCCAGCGGTCGACGGGGCAACACAAAAATTGCCGTGATTCAGGGATTTTTTTTCGCACAAAAAAGTTCAAGATTCTCTCTTCGGGATTGGCTTCGCGCGACTTCTTGATTTGTTCGACAATTCAACTCCTTGAAATTGTTACACCTCACCTGACAGATCTCCAAATCGCTGCCAATGATCACCATCCCTGAAAAAGGACGATGTAGCAGCTGGTCCCTTTTTCTGGAATCAGCTGTGCGCGATCTCTGATGCCATGCTGTCTGGTGAGAATTTTCCGAGCCTGGTTGAAATTACTTCAGCACTTGAATGAAATCAATTAATTAAAAACTTGTGATGGTTGAAATGTCTTCTTTTCTCTAAACCTCGGCATAGTTCTTGATGTGTGGATATTTTGTGCCGACGAGGCTTGGTAGATAGAGCAATTTTATTAGCTAATCTTTCGGTGCTACAAATTTGTGCTTTTTTTGTCCCATAGTTACTTCGCTTTCCGTTCAAATTTCCGGTTGTGCTCGCTACATGGCAACCCCAACTCCTTAGGGACCTTGAAATTTGACGAAAAACAGTAGTAACATCACGAGTAAATGAACAGAGAAAGAATGCTTAATGGCATCCATACAGCTTCCTGAAAGTCCAGATCTTCCAAATTGCTTTCAACACATATCCTTTTTCCTCGTGCTTGTTGAAAATCCATCAAGCTCGTTTCACGGAACTCAATGCGTTCCTTGATGTGCATTGTATCTTGATGTGCAGTGAGCTGACGTAGCAATCTTTATGTCTAACACATCGGTGGGAACAAGTCCAATGCCAAAGTCCAAGGCTTCTCTGTTCCTATTTCCTGGATGGGAGTGGTGAGGCTAGAACGAATGTACTCAACGCAATTTTCCCAAATTTTTTTTCTTCCGCTTGGCTAACAAAGGCTCTAGGAATTTTGACGTTGCTTTCCTATTTTCCCTTCTTTTCGAATGTATCTCATTCTGAAACTTATTGAAATGAGAAGGTGCACAAAGATATCGCTTCTGGATTGCTTCATATTCAAGTTTCTATTAGCGTCACAGGCCTCTTCCAACCGTTTTTACAGCTGCTAAGAGCGTGTATAAACACAAACGAAGCAGGCAAACTATGTAAGAATCGCTAATCATCCTTCTGAATTGAATACTATGACCAAATGTGGGATCAAATCTTTGGAGAATAACACCAGGGCTGACATTAATGAAACTACAAGCAGTCAAACCAACGATGGTTAACGTTGTTGGTAATTGTACAGTCTTATGATGCTAGGAGACGCAGGAGGCAAAATTTGGTCTTCTACACCAGTTTCGTTTAGTTAGGCTTTTATCAAGCTTAGCCGAGGGAAAAAATAGCTCAAATCCGGAAAAGGTGCGTAATTAGATCAGTTTGTAGGTAGTTATTACCTTTTTGGCTACATCATCAGTTCTGAATCACTGGACAACGTTCTCATTTTTTACGCTTCCACATGACTATTAGTTCATATGTTTACCTTCTTTTTCTACCACGTTTATTCGATCTTTCAACAATTCCCCGGAATCAAATCATATCGTACTTCTTGTGGCTTAACTGTTATTTTGTATTCCTATCTTGATGCTTTCTGAAGGAGATTGAAACAGTAGTGGACATTCTGATGTTTTGAACGAAATCACTTTATTATAATTTGTGATAAAATTCACCGGCAAAACATGAAAATTACTCTAGAAAAAGCCTTCTCATCTTATTAAATCTCATTAAAGGCATCAATGAGGTCTCATAAAACCTCTGTAATAGCTCGCAATCAACCATTACAGTTACATTTACTTCTACAAATACCGTAGGAATGGCTCTCGTCGCGAAATCGCTTTCGTTATGAGGGAAATTCCATCTTTCAAACGACTTAGAGAGAAAATTCTATTAAATTCATTGTGGTCTGACCGATTTAGACGAAATCAGTTTCTTTTTGTTGCTGTAACAAACCATAACAGTATCGAAATTAAGCTGGTTTCCCGAAGAAAATCTCTTGTCTGATTTCAATCCTCATTGAAGACGCCAATGAGGTCTTATAAAACCGCGATAGTAGCTAATAGGGACCCACGGCAACTACATTTACATTTATCAACCTATCAATATTTTAGGACAACCCTGCATGGAATCTCAATAACTTCCTCTCAAACTCTTTCCTGCTTTAGCGATGCCCTCTAAGTGCGCACGAAGAACCCTTAGTGTAGCCCTTCCTTCCAAGTTTTTTTTTTCGCTGAAGTTGAGCACTGGCATCGAGTAGAGATTTTGCGAGATCCGTAGCGGTTTATCAGGCGTCTTTGTGTGGAGCACTGAGTGACACATCATTTGCAAGCGAATCGGCTGTCATTTACACGTATGTATCGTAGCTCCTTAGTCAATCATCTGTCATGAACCCGGCGTCTGCCTTTCACTCGAGTTGGTCAGATAGAGCAGCGAGCAGCGAGCAGCGCGAGCTGCGAGCGGCGCCGCAAAGAGGGCGGGGCAGTCGCGCCCGCGCCCCCCCCCCCCCGCCAACACTTCCCGGAAACATGTTGACACTGCGTCCGGGACGCAGATGTCCTCATTTGATCCCGCAATCTGCAACAATCCCGCCCGCAGCGTTGCAGAGGATTCCGGGCGAGAAATCGCCGCGTGCTGTCGCCAGCGCTGCTCGATTGGCAGCTTCCCGTCGGCACGTCATCACCGTATTCACCATTCGTTCCGCCGACTGTCAGTCTGGCCGCAGCGGCTTAGTGGCGTATTCTGTCACGAGCCGGTGACGTCGCCTACACTCCGTGTCATTCATCTGTCCCTTCTCCGTGCAATGTTACAATGATAAGCGGTAGTGTGGAGTATATTGCTGGCCGCTACTGGCTTCCTTCTTCTGCTGTTCACGTACATGCAATTTCCTGGCTTGTCTGGTTTCATAGTTTCTCTGGTGCATTGTGCAAACAATTGTTTCCGCCATGTCCAGCACCCCGGATATCCCTCTCAGACCATTTTGAATCGTACTGAAAATAATAAGAAGGAAAATTTCCATTGCCTGCGGCTGTGCGTGAACTGCTCAACTGAAGGTGTCACGAACAGCTCGTGTCACTGCTAGTGACGTGAAGTATGTGCTATTATTGCTAGGAAACTTTGTACCTCAAATCTAAAACGTCCATATACTTGTGCATAAGTCTATCCTCTGTTCCTGTGACTGCGCAAGAGCAGCAAAATCTTCGGTGTTTATCGTCTCCCTTACCACTTCTGATAAGTATAAATTTCTTGATACGAGATACGTAGAGAGAAATAAACTATATGGGATGTAAACAGTAATGTTCAAAAAATCCATGGATAATCCCATGGTGATGGTTTCTCGTAGTAACTGAACAAAATCAGCAAATTCCTCGAAGTTTAACGTCCCCTGTCCACTTTTGACAACGGTAGATTTCCGGGAATAGTGATAGATTAACAAAAGGTTGTGAAGGCTATTTTGTAATCCCTACCCATTTTTTCTACATTAGATTATCCTAAACTTAAGATTCTAAAGTAGAGATCATGTGGATTCGTTGTTGGTAGCATGTCCATCTCAAAACTTTTCACTCCTCTCATTCGCCCACCAACTGCTTGCTTACCTTATTTAGTGTTATATGTATGATTTTGTTTGTCCGGTGTATGGTTGTTTTTGGATGTAAATTTCCAGAAAGCACAGCAACGGAAAAGTGGCAAGGCTTTTGTCGCATGAATGCCATTTTCTTTTTTCCGCAGTGCTGTTGCCACTTTGGACCGTTCCTGCTTTTATTTTATGGTTTGAAGGAGATCTGATTGTCTTGAACATTTTGGAGAATTCTGTTGAATTTCTGGCTATTCCTTGTTATATCCTCGCTCTCTGAGTAGCATTTGATCTCATGTTTCTACACCGAGAATTCCCAGATAAATTGCTCATATTTTCGCGCATACTTTCTAGTAGAACGAGGTTGAAATTCCCGTGGATCGTGCATTTTCTGGGCAGTTAGAGAGACGAAATAAATCTTACATATTTTCTCCCAATTTATTTTGAGTTTGACTTTCTATGTTTTTTTTTTCAAGTACATTCCTCTTCCATTTCCCACACTTTCTTCCGAAGAATGCCTAAAGTTCAGTTCACTACTACATTTTTCGATAGTGTTCTGGTCGATTACGGATTATAGTTCTCACATTTTTACGATTTCGAGGAATAGCCCTATGACCTTGGAGAACACTTGCTATAACAGTTTTGATGTGCGAAAGGTCGTAGTTTCTAATTCCAGCCACCACTGCTCAGCAGCATGTTTACCATTATACTCCTGTCAGCGCTGATTTTAACATAGTTGATAATTGTACGCAAATTATGACAGCTGGCACTCAGCAGTCATAATTAGCCCTAATGAGCATCCCAGGGCGTCTGGGATCACTTCACGGTGATTGCGCCCCTCTGGCGATCACTTCACACCTCATCAGATGTGCTTGGCAGTGTAACTTTCACATCAGTGCTGTATCAAGCGCTAATTACCTGGCGCAGGTGCTAGTGGTATGTTCTCAGATCGTTGTCTAAGCAGCACGCGTCATTTTTTCCTCGTCCAGCGGACGTATTTCCCTGTTCTTCGTGTCATTTCCGTATTTTGGCTCATCTTAGTGGGAATTTACCTCCAGACCTCTTCAGATGGACTTCTCACTTCTGCCAGAAGAAGTGCTTGTCAACGTGCTGAAGATGTCCTCCCCAACCACAGTGGTGGTGGCGAAGAGGCTGAACAGGAAGCTGAACCGTATCGTGGAACGGAACCATTTGGGAAAACCGCGTGTGGATGACTTCAGGTACATCTAGGCTCCCGAATTTTAATATTTTCTGTAAATTTGCGGATTTTCAGCGTAGAAATGCGCACCTTTCTTGGACGCTCACGCCCCGTTGGCAAGCTACAGCTGAAGAACACCGGGAAAATGCATCGAAGAGTGGTCGTGACGATGAAGCGGAATCAGAAAAGCAGGCAGGTTGTGGAGGAAGGCCTAGAGGGGCCTAGCTGCAGTAATGGTACTAGTCTTGTCATGGAAGAGATGAAGAAGGTGAAGTTATTTTTGGTTTGTCTACTCTAGGCTAGTGGAACTGTCGTTTCCAGCGTCTTACCATAAGGTGTACCTCAAAAGGACATGTTTAGGTACAGCTTTATGAACGACTGTCATTTGATGGAGTTACTGCCGACACAGAGTTCTTCAACATGCTGACGGCCAAGTGGAACGACTTGAGGTGGGTAGCTATTGCTAGAAGTATCTAAATGGTTTCTGGACAGAGTTTTATTTACTTGCTTGGGTTGTTTTGCCCAAAACATTACCCAAAGGCCGGTTCTCGGAAGAATTACCTCGTCCACATCCTTCGAAATCCACCGAAACATGATACGGCATTTACACTGCTGTCGTTGTTTTATACTTAGGTGAACATGATCCTGATTGACAAGGGCAGCTGCGGCTAACTAAACAAGGCCGTGGCCTTTAAGTAACTTATGGAGCTTGGGATAACTTGTTGGTGTTACCTCAAGACAATTTATTTACCCATTGAAGGTAAATTGTACACATGCTCTTTCCGGGGAGAAAGCCTTTTTTCATATGATTCCGCTCAGATTTCGATGTCTTGCTCCAAACCAAGGCCGACATTTAGATCAAAAACATATCCCAAGCCTAAGGTAGCACCTCCTGAGCCGACATCAATCTCTTCCTGACAAATTGTTCTTTGCCTGTCGCCGGAAAGTCCTGAACAACTCTTTGTTTTGCCAGTTTCTTGGCGCGGCCTCTCATGTTTCCGCTTTTTTCAGCGCTGTTCAAAGCTTGTCGTTCACCCTGTGTCATCTGAAATTCTCCAAAGAACAGATGCTATCGCTACTGACACGAACCGCCTGTCGCTCGCTCACGCTCGACTTCTGTCACTTCGAGCAAGACATCATCAGTGACAAGGTAGGTCACAAACGTCTCAACGTCGGTGAACCGCGCACAAAGCGACAAGGAGCTGCATGTGTTCTGGATTGGTGTTGTGGTTAAGGAAACCCTGTGAGGAGGAAATGGGGTTGTAGAGGAGCAATTTCAGACCTAGATCAGTCCTCTTCAATGGTATAAGTGTTCGCAAAAAATGCGATAGTGGCAAGAGGTTCTGGTTTGTTTGGCTTGCCTTACCCACCCGTTGATTTACTTTTTACCGGAATGACACTTTCTGTTTCCGTTGACATGAGTAACACATAGTTCAATTTAAATTGTTGCAAATTGAATTAAACCACTTGAACTGTTGTTACTATTGATCAATCATTGTCTAAATTGAAATTCTCAAGCTCTGAGTTCTTGTCACTTAGTGAGGGTATGCTACCGCGATCGTCCAGACCTTTTAATCCACCTTTTTCCTCCAACAGCTCGGTGGTCTATCTTGGGATCTGCAAAGTTTCGGCCTTGTTATGTAAAAATGAAGGAAAACTCGGTACACAGCATGTTTTCCGCCCGGCTAAGAGAGTATTCCGTAATTATCACAAAATTGGCTGGTGACAGGTGGAAACACAGAGATTAAACCTTCACCCTTTGTTTGTTTGGGTTGAACCCTTCCTTCACTCGCACTAAGCCTTTTCTATTTGCGTTATAGCATTGGGAGAAACTGCTCTAATTCTCATCCCAAATAGGGTCAATTTTGGAAAATCATTAAAAAAAGTAGTAAAAGCAATTCATAGGTGCACGACTGTTATGCTAAGCATGTCTCCCTTCAAACTCAACACAACTGAAGTATGGGGTGATTTGCCTTCAGAATCTTTCAGAATAGCCAAGGTAATTGAACACCGATGGTTTTTTGCCTAAATCCCGGGGAAAGTCTGAGGAATGCAGAAGAAAAATTACTGGGAATAGAGCAGGAAATTACGCGTGGACCACCAAATTCAAGGAGGAGTTTAGCTGAAATTCAAACGAGCTCAAAAAGTTTGAATTTTGAAGTTGTTTTAATTGTACTTACTTAGTTTCATGGGTTTCCATTATCGCATGACGTTAGATGAATTGAACCTTTTATTGGCCACTTCTCCTGTCTGCTCACCTTTACTGTTATTATCGTTTCCTCAAATGTTTTGGGCTGTTAAATTTGAGAGTTTAGTAAAGGCAAAGGAGCGGGGGGAGGCAATATTCCATAGACGATCCGGGCTGGGATGCATGAACCCATAACCAGGCGAAACCATGCTAGCAAGCAAACCTTCGCTCCCTGTGTCTCCTACCATTACACAGTCTCTATGATGACCAATCATGCTAACCAACCTTGGATAGCTTGGGTGTCGTTTCTTGAATACCAGCCCCAATCATCTTGAGGAATGACAAGAATCTGTGACCAACATCCTGCCTTCCTTTCAAAGAAAAACTATGCTGGAAGCTGTATAGATGTACATTAAGCTCCCTAGTTTCCTTTTAATGGAAGGGTTTCCACCAGTTCAATCGCATGGCAAAAATTGTACAATCCACGGAAAGGTATGCAAGTTTGCACAGACAAAATCCTGGGCATATTATGTGGGAGGAACGCGCAGTGATCGTGGATTGATGGTTCTGATGGCTGTCAGTGGCTTGTCAGTACGAAAACACATCATATGTGTCGGCGGCCGCAGGACAGACTGTCACCACGTGTGTGGCATGCGCGACAGCCCGACAGAAAATCGTCCTCCCCCCGGCTGGATGTTCGCGACTCTCAGGATTCAACGCTGAACATACTTTCTACTGGGAAAAAAAGACTGGACCAAGGTGTTTCCCCAATTTTTTCTAGAAGTTTCTCTTCCAGGTGATCAACTCCATGCCTTGTATGCAGTGCCTGCGCATTCAACCCCGCTCTACCGTCTACCTTCACCAATTGACGGACGCTACGCTGAAGAGATGGAGCGTTTCTCCGCCCACAACTATAGCACTCTACAATTGTGCCAGCAATTTCACCCTACAGGGGATCGTAGAGATCATAAAGGTATGGTTCAGCCCCAACATTCAATAATATTCAACCTGTAAGGCAGAGTGGTTCTGATCAAGTTATCATAAAAGCTGTACAACTTCTGGTTCTGCAGTTACGGCATTATGGTATGTGCTATCTGAAGAAACGCGCAATGGTTTTATGAGGTTTGACGTTGTTTGTGTCGTAATTGACGGGTTGCCTATTTCGTCAGCCAAAAGTGCAGCGCAAATATGTCGGCTTAGGATCACAAAACATTTTGAATAAGCGGATCTTATTCTTGGAAAAAATTTACTGAAAAAAATTCAGATATGAGCAAGTTGTAGCTTAGGGGTCTCGTCAGTGAGCAATTCCTCGAAACAGCTTTTTTTTTCTTATCAAATATCATCGGTAAGTATGGTTGGCATAGAGGCTAAAACTCTTCAACTCAAGCTGAACCAAATAGCAAAATAATTTTATTAATTAATTAATGGGTGAACCTCTCAGTCTTGTCAAACTTTTCGATGCAATGAACCATGGGCTGCTCCATCAGACCGAAGGAAGGGAGCAGAATTTGAAGGGAAAACTGCAAGCATCAGGTTCTTTATCGTAACCACCAATCACAGAATGGTATGACACCGGTTCCTAAGCATCACGTTATTGGCTGTTCACCGCGCACTATTTTACTACTATGTAGATCCCCAGGTTGAGGCAGACTGCTTTGACCCTCACTAATGGAAGGGCGTCAGACGTTTCCAGCATCTGTAGCCCACAGAACATTGCTTACACTTCTGATGGTTACTCGTACAGCAGTTTCGACTCCCATACGTAGAACTCTAGGGAACTTGGAGCATCTCATACTATTTTCATCCTATGAGGGAAAGGGCATTACGTGATTTCTGAATCCTTCAAGTAAACCTCACCAGCATTCCAAAATTTTCCCCAAAGTCCAAGTATTAGAATATCTATGTAGAGCTTATTCGAGGCTCTCGCATTTTTTTAAATCAGACATGGGGGTGAGGTGGGAGGGGGTTCTGCAGAACATTTAACAGAAGTTGGCCAGTAATATAATTGTAGATGTTATACCTTTTGGCTTTTGAACTCCTAACCAATGATACATTATACTTCGCGCGTAGAGCAGTGGTAAGAGGCCCGCTCTTTGCTCGCACGCACAGCCAATGGTTCGAACCCGCCCGAGGCCAACTAAGCCTTCCATCCCTCGGGGTCGGTAAATTGGTAATGAAGCACTGACGTGAAACATCGGATGCTCCCGCCCTTCCCACGCATACGCATTCAATGCCTCTATGATGCTGAGACGAAGTCTAATGTGTGGCGCATCCCACAATGAGGGTTGGTTAACGCCGACCAGTTCATCCTTCATCCTTTACCCACTCCGTACGAAATCTTAACGAAAAATAATGCTGAAGCTGTCTCAAAAGCACACATACATCATAATCCAAAATGTTTGCTGCTTAAACTCTTTTTTCTTAACAGTAGTTCTTGAAAGGGGCGGAACCACAGTATAAGCTCATCTGCACACGCAGGAATCGAACCACTACTGTATCTAAAGCTCCGCGACCTTCCAGAGCCTCGCAGAAGACACACTTGTGGACTGGGATTTCGGTCGCATCCTGCCACGTGACGGTGCCGACGGACATCTGCTTTCAATGATGTCGATCTCCGGGATGACGATCTTCGTCAGCGACGACTTCGGCTCGCGACGAGTGCAAATCGCGCGCGGTCCGTCGCGAATCGCGTTCAATCTGATCAAGGAGGAGGCCTTCACCTCATGAGCCGCGAGCGCCCAACCGCTCCCGACAAGTCGTCCCTCATTCTTATGGTCGATGCTATTGTAGTGATTTATTTATTCGCAAATACGGGTATTCACATCGTTTGTTGTTGGTGTTTTTATTGTGTTCCATTGAAATACATAGTTGTTGTGTGAGATGTAGAGCTTTGCGTGACCATGCTTTGCACTTGTTAGCAGTTTGTCGAACACTGTTTACTCGTCTGAGGATATTCTGCATTAGTTGTTTCTTATTTGGTTCGTTCTTACTATAGTATTAACACTAGAGCAGTGAATTGAACAGAGTTCCAAAATAACATCAGTACGATTTCTGGTATACTCGTCGATGAGCTCGTGGTTTTATGAATAATCTTGCCACCGAGCAGATTTGCTTTTGATCCAAAACCGTTGTTTCGAATATTTTTCCTGATTCTAGGGCGAGTTTCGGAAACTCGCAGATAATTTAGTCTCACTGAAAGGGGGACCAGGCAGTTTTATACCCAAAAAAGATGTTGCAGAACACATCGAAGAATGATGTGGGATATCTTACACACAGGCGGTATGCAGCCAAACACGATCCATTATTTAGATTCCAGAGCGATGTTTTCAGATCTTCCAAGGATCCAAAAAATGTCCCAGCGCTGTTGTAGGTGTTTGGTTAGGCAGATGTAGAGAAATAAGAGTTGCCAGGCAGATGTAGAGAAGGCAGATGTAGAGAAATAAGGTCTGAGCGGACTTAGACATTTGAGGTTCCTTCTCGAAAACACTGGTTATCCTGATATTATAACCGACATCTCCAGTGTGTACTGGCGGGGGGGGGGGGGTGGGAGGGGGATCATAAGTTCTTGTATCAGTGTGGTAAGAAAGTCCTGGGCCGATTTTTTCCGAAAGTTCTAGAACTTTCGATTATTGGTTTATTGTCGGTGCTCAGGATCTAGTATGAGGTGGTTGCAGATCTCCCTCGAACCTTCTCCGCAATAGGTGTACGTTGCAGGGTTGCCTTCCCTAACAGTAATCACGATGTCGATCGCACAAGAACACCTTCAAGCCATCGTCAATTCCTCCCACCACACTGAAAGCAGTTTCTGGAAGACTTGATTACTGAAGATGAGAGTTGGGTACTCTGCGATTTTAACGCGCATCGTGCCATGTGTGTGCCCAAGAAATATCTCCTTTGCTCCTTCCGGGATTCGTGAGGAACGCCGAATATTACAAGCTGCTCCCGCAAGGACATAACGTCAGCGGTAGCATTTACAACTATCAGTTCCAAAAACTTTCGGAAGCTATTCGAGAAGAACGACCGAGGCGACTTGTACATCTACTCCACGACGCTGGTCCCCATGTAGCTAAAGAGACCCAAGAAAAATTGTGGGAGCTAGACTGGCTATAGTTCCTCACCCACCCTATTCTCCTGACATTGCCCCTCTCAATGCCACTTATCTCACCCGCTTAAGGCATTTCTAGCTAAGAAAACATTTGCCTAGGTTGAAAATGTTGATAGGGCGGTCATCGGTTTCTTTGACTACCAGTTTTCCCAGTTCTAGGAGAAGGATATCGCTGACCTGCTCATTACTTAGGGCACTGTAATGATTAACGATGGTGAATACACTGTTGAGTAATTTTCACCGTATGCTGAATAAAAAAATGAAGCAAAAAAAAAAAACGTCAAACGACTCAAGAGTTTCTTGCCACCTTAGTACAATGTTTGCTCTTTTATTTCTCCACTAGAAACTAGAGTTTTACATTCGAAAATATTTTTCGAATATTCGAATATTCGAATTTTCGAATTTTTGGGGACCCCCGAATTTTCGAATATTCGAATTTCCGAATTTTTGCGAACCATCGAATTTTCGAATATTCGAACTTTCGAATTTTCTGAACCCACCGAATTTTCGAATATTCGAACTTTCGAATTTCTAGGGATCTCCGAATTTTCGAATATTCGAATTTTCAAATTTTTGCGAACCACCGAATTTTTGAATATTCGAATGTTCGAATATTTATTCGAATAACATTCCTTCTGGTAAAAACATTTTGTACCCATGCATGTAGGCGAACAAGGCGATATGTTTGCCAATCAAAATGGGCATGAAACTTCTCGGGTAGTAAGTTTCATTTGCCGTTTTGGAATTTCTCACAACCTTCTCATGAGTGCTGTAGTTTAACAAAACGTGCCATGGTAGTAAATGTAGGGGTATTGACGCGGTAAAAATAATGTTGGGTACAGTAGTTCATTTACCTTGATCATGAATGAGTTTCCAGCTACCAACAAAAAAGCGTCGGCCAGATAAAAAAAACACTGTGTGTTATCCCGTTCCTCATTATTACTTCTGTTTATCGGGTCCAACTGCATGCTTGTATGTTGAATGTTGAAACTAACAGAACTTCTATGACAAGAAGTCGTCGGAGTATGTTTGGGCAGAAAGGATAATAATAGATCTCAAGATTTTGTGTGAACTTTGAATTCCATAACTAACGGTGATGTACTTAGAAAGAGTTTGAACGAAGCAGTAGTCGGAAATCAGCTGAATATAAGGAGGAATCCTGTGTAAAATTTTATATTATAGTTTGCAGTTCACTTACATACGTAGTTCTGGAGGAAAGGCTTGAATAATCAGAAGTATAGTTGAAACTGCTGGTTTCTCAAGTGTCTAGGAAAGTACATACGTAGGTTTCACCGGAGAGATCATCGTCGCCAATGTCGTATACCTCGTAGGATTGCAGTTTCAAAGCTTTCAAATGCTGTTGGCGGCTTTCGAATGAGTGCAAAGATATGAGCAGATTTTTGGGAAAATTGGGATTGAAATGAGAAATTGGACTGCAGTTTCAATCGGAATGGTTCTTCAGCGAGAAAATGGAACTGAAATAACAGTTCCAAAGCAAAACAATTCCAAATATTCGAATTTTCGGCCTAAAATTTTCGAATGTTCGAATTTTCGAATAACCCCGGACCCTCGAATTTTCGAATATTCGAGCTTTCGAATATTGCGAAGCCATCGAATTTTCGAATATTCGAATTTTCGAATTTTTTGGGACCCCCGAATTTTCGAATATTCGAACTTTCGAGTTTTTCGGAACCTCCGAATTTTCGAATATTCGAACATTCGAATAAATTTTCGAATTTTATTCGATTCGGTCAAAACTCTACTAGGAACCCATGCTTTGTTCCGCTCTTTTACCATTGAAGTAGAATAAGGTTCAACTTATTTTCATACTAGAACTAGGTTGTGCAGGAGGCTTTTGCTCTGAAGCAGTTGCCTTCCAAACACAGTTTTGGAAAAAGTGGGTTGCTGCGACAATTTTTCCTACAAAATTCACCATGTCTTCTAGAAGAAATTGGCCTCCAAGATGATTGTTAAAGCGCAAATATGCTCTTTTCGATAGTATCTAGGGTTAATCATGAAAGCGGATTATAGGAAGTGCAGGAAAGAGAAGACCGGCTACTCTGTCTACTGGACTACACTGCCGCACCCAGTGAATGAAGTTGATCTGGGATCTAGATTATAAACGCTACGAATTCGTTGTGCATTCCCCTCAATAAGCACAGACTTGGGTCAAACATCTTTCCATCGAAAGGTCGGGCTAAGTTTTCGTATCCATGCCTTGGAGCGACCTCGTTCCGTGCTCTTATAAACATCGATCTTGAGTGGATTTTGCACGTTCATCTCGTAGTCGTCGTCAGAAGTGCGAGACCGTCTTTTTTATTCCCTTTAAAACCGTCGTTGTCGAAAAATAAACCTTTGGTAGCTTTTTTTGCTCTGGTATTGTGGGTTGAATCGGTGCGTTTGGCCGCACTGAAAGTTTTCGACAAAAATTTTTTTCGCTATTTTGCAAGTCTTCAGGGCGTGTTTGTGATCTTGAAACAGAACACTCACAGATCTATCAAATGAGCCCTAGCTTGGCAGAAAACATCTCATTACCGCAAAGAAAAAAGCCGGCAAACCTAACTTGTACCCCTCCCCTCTCGTAGATGAACATATCGAGGGTGGAGAACGAAGGCTTTTAAGGGCTTGAGAGTTGAAACGAAATTATTATAGGAATCTAAGGGCAAACATCACTCTCCACAACTCCACCGTGAATTCGAAAGTTGGCATAACAAAATGTCGATGCTGTGGGTTCGAAAGGTTGAGTTACCATTGATCGCGAAAGAATTCTTGCGGTGAGCGTAGAACGATGCAGAATATCCACAATTGGATGAAACATCGGTGATCGGGAATGCGAATACCAACCAAACAGTGCCGCCTGTTCTTCAAAATGAAATCAATTATGAAATTTTTGGCCATTACCAAAAATCCTTTCAAAAGAAATTAACAGAAATTCTTTATGAAGCAGTTATAAGGATTATCCCTAACGAAATTCGGCAAGGTAAGATTCAACAAACACTGGAGGACCAAAGAGTGCGGCTTATGTTCCTAGGCAAGTTGGATATCCACTTTTTGCTTAAAAACGACTCATGCTATCCAAGGAATCGTTAATCTCACAGAACAGAGAACAGAGAGTGACATTTTTATTAGTCATCACACAAGGTCACATCACATAGGTTGGTGCATAAATTAATGCGGCTTTTTCGGGACGTTAAAAATTAATGCTTCTCGAAAGGGTTTTTCACATAAATACATAAAACTCTCCTTTCATTTAGTAACAGTGCTATCGAAAATACTAACCACATTCACCATCTCATGCTCCACCATCTCGGAAAAGCTTCGAATGCAACAGAGGCATTCCGCGATCTCAACGAAATTTTGGCTGAAGAAGAATGAGCAAAGCCAATCGAGAAATGTTTGAGCAATTCAAGTAGGAAGGTACAATTCAACAGCTGAAGAAGGAAGACCTCTGCGATCAAATTTTGACGAGCAGGAACACTTGCCAGCCGCGGAAGGGAAGGAGGTTCGACTAACGATATTTCTCAGGAATGGAGCCTGCTCGTTTAGCTACAGAAGATCGGTGGATATTAAAATTGTTCCGGTTTGAGAGTTCGTGCTCACCCATTTAGCTAATCTCCATGCTTTTCTGAGCCTTTTGAGAAGAAGTACCATGGTCGAATGGTCCACAATGAGACTGTTATCATAAAAGTTAAATATGTACGTCCTAATAGATCCCAAAGTGCAGTGAGAACATAGGAGTGATGCTAGAGATGCAATCCTAATAGAGATGTTCAAGAAGTTTTTCTTTCGTGACTGAGAACTAGACTGGTTGTGTGACTTCCTTAGCGCCTCCGAGTCTATGAGCGGAGGTTATGTCATAATAGCAAAAAGGCTCATTATAGCATTAATAACATAGTATTCCAATCCGTTGCTGATATATGTACGTACAAGACAACTGTGAATGAAGCTTATAAGAAATTGTAAAATCTTTTGAAGTCGCTGTGTACGAAGAATAGTGAAGTATATCAGGTTGGTGCATAATTATTGCGACATTTTTCGCGACTTCTTTTCTCAAGTCATCGGTAGTTCCCAAGGAAGTTGCCAAACAGTGAGATGGACAACAATGATAGTAGATTGAGGAGAGGCAATTAATCATGATAATGGTATTGCAGTAAATGAACGGGGTATGGAAACAATCCTCTTCCAGCGAGTAATGCCTTATATACTGTCGCCCCCTATGTTGAAGAGTT
Source organism: Ancylostoma caninum (assembly GCA_037903475.1). Classification (NCBI taxonomy): domain Eukaryota; kingdom Metazoa; phylum Nematoda; class Chromadorea; order Rhabditida; family Ancylostomatidae; genus Ancylostoma; species Ancylostoma caninum. The sequence goes on along the minus strand of JBAJFG010000358.1, from coordinate 36,788 downwards.
CGGTCAACATTCTCGTTGTCATTTTAGTTCTCTACCAGGCTCCCCAAAATGTCTTATGCTCGGAATTAGACGGCCAATCTCTTCTTTCTTCGTCTGCGAAGCTCGTGTATTACGAATACATATAAACAATCTTTCAACTCAACCTTGCTGATTGGTCCATCTTTGAAAGGCTCGCGGAATGACTGTGCTGCATCCCAACTTTTCCCGAAGTGATAGAGCATGTTATGGCGAATTGACGAATGTGGATGCAGTTTGATAGCAGCTTCAATAAGTGGAAAGAGAGGATTGTTTTCATTAAAAAACGTTTGAAAAGCTTCAGTTCTTATCGAGAAAAGAAGTCTCGAAAAATGTCGCAATAATTATGCACCAACCTGATAATACTTCACTATTCTTCGTACACAACGACTTCAAAAGATTTTGCAATATTTTATAAGCTTCGTTCACAGTTGTTATCAAAAATTAGATTTTTGCCTATTTGAAAACCAAGGTCTTGTACGTACATATATCAGTAACGGATTGGAATACTCTGTTATTGATGCTATAACGAGCCTTTTCGTTATTATGACATAAATGTGAAACTCCAATTTTTTTTCTACGGAAAGCAGTCGTTTCCAAGCGTTCGACCAAAACGAGAGCCCATTAACTGCATGTTGTAAACGTTTAAATCATATCGCATTCGATGAAAACTAAAGCGTCGATTTTGATATCGTCGACGTAGACTCTACAGCGGGCATGGTCGGCGCCGGCGCACCGACCATGCCATTTGGGACACCAGATTTGCAAAATCGGGATACGACGGGTCCACTGCGGCCATCTTCTCGAAACATATCACATTAACTGTTCGGAATGCCCTCCCTTGGCTTCTTCAAATGCCAACAAAGGTTCTAGAATCCAGGCAATGCCAGCGATCTGTTCCTCCATAATTTCGCCCCAGCCCTGGTTCAGCCAACGTTTTAACAGCCACATGAGTCGCATCGAGAAAGGGATGTTTTGGACACAGTATGAGACATATAGAAAGTTCATGAGGTTGAAATAGGAAGAGTGTGAAGGCCAGACATCCTTTGTCCACGAGTCGAGAGACAGCTCTCTGCACAAAGCCAGTAGCTAGAAATCATGGGAGGTGGCATATTTGTAGGAAAGACACATAATGGATAGTGCTAATAAACGTGCTCTGGGTAGGTTACGCTGAAATTAATTGTATCGGGGTCAAGGATGTGCGGAAGTAAAATTTTAAATCCATAAAACGTAAAACGGAAGGCCAAAAATGGGCGGAAAACGGAAAGCGGAAAATTTTGCCCAAGTATAGGTTTGTGACCAAAAGTCCTGCTCAAATTGGATTTCCTAAGTATCTTCTTGATGAGCATAAGTGGTGACTAATTCAAGTAATTAGGTAACTTCAAGTCTACTGATGATACTTGCTTCAAACGCCTAGTATATAGGGAGATCGAGGAGCATTCATCTTTCAACTAGTTACGAGAGATTATCAGAATTATATAATCCATGAGCATATTTCTCACTAAACTTACTTACTAAGACGAGAAACTGTAGAGTGTAAAAAGTGCGACTTCTTTGCTTTACTTTAGAGCAGACCTATTCTGCAAAAATTCAGACAAAAAGGTAACTACGGTAGTTAATACTTTTGCAATCTGGGGAGGATCACGTTATTCACAAAGGATCCCGTTTAGCGATGGAGGAAGGAGGAGAAGATTAGTGTGTAGGGAATGTGAAACACAAGCAGCCTAAATATCACGCAAAACATCAGGCACCAACGGCGTTAGTGTGCAGATGGAGATCATCGTCTGATTAAGACAGTGAAAATCACGATGTGTCTTATACTTTTGACGTTGAAAGAAAGCCTACACCATGCTTTGCTTTGCAGGAATGCTTGATGCTCTTACCATGGCACATCACAGTTTCATGGAAATTTTGTATAAGTTCACACCACATTTCTGTGGAACCTTGTTTTTTCTTTTTTTTTTGAGAATTTTGAGGAGAGCAGGGCACTTGTATGGCATGTTTGCAACAATGATGAGGATCAGCGAAACTGCGACGGTAAATGGCAGCTGGACGTCAATTTTGGCGAAATTATTTAGGCTGCTTGTGTTTCACATTCACATTGTTGTGAACTCAAACACGTGAACCCTCTTCAGGATAGGGAGGACAAATACCTCGTCTCGCTCCATAGTTTTCCGGGATTTTCCGTTTCCCGGCTAAAAACCAGTAAAACGTAAAACGTGAAACGGAAGGCCAAAAATGGGCGGAAAACGGAAAACGGAAAATTCCGCACACCCCTGATCGGGAGAAGGAACTATTTCCATAACGAATGTTGTTTGGGGACCGAACGTGGGACGGACTGGAAGGGCCCTGTTGCAAGTGTCTACTCTTTTCAATCTCCGTGGTCGAGGTAGTATCGAGGGAGGTGGTCGTGGAATGCACAATTACTGGGTACTGGTGTACGACCAGTATTGTGATGATCAGAATAATGTTCGAAGGAAAATGTTATGCTGAGAATGGCTTCGAATTACCTACGATGAGATCTGCACACTTGTACAACGTCCAGTATATACTTTTACTACCTCGAAAAAGAGGAGCATGAAACGTTGCGTCAACCCCAGTAGGAAATTCTCTGAATTTTAAGTTGCTCAAATATCGCAAGTCGAAAGAAAGGACTTAGCTGTGTACAAGTGAAGGAAAGAGGGTTACGATCTTACGTGGGGCAAATACGTACATAATTTCTCTGTGAAATCATGTCGTCGAGTTACATAGGCGAGGAAAACTTATCACCTCGAACATGAGCTTAGGCGCCCTGGCAGTTGGAGCCGCATTTTATTTCAGGGCGAATTCCTCGAGCATGTTTGGGGAAGGTGTTTAAGTGCTCTCGGTTGGTATTGAGCTCTACTTAATTTGGTCGCTATTCCACTGCCATTCGATCCAAATAGCAACCGAGCAACACTCAAGTGGCACCTCAACCCCACTTCTTTTAAAAAATTGGACCTGGAATGGAACTTCCGTGGTATCGAGAATCGTCCACAGCCCGCGACACCTTCATTCCGACAACCGCAGTCATTCCGCCTTTTTGCAGTTCTCCTGAATCTAACACTATGGATAGAACGATCTTAGACGGAAGAAGCGTTTTGCTAGCCCCCAGTTTGGCCTGTTGGGAAAAATGGTCGAGTTATCCGGAACAAAATGGCCGGAATAGCGAATGAAACTAATTTTCATCATGATCGAAGAGAGTGAATGTAAAGAAAATCACCTATTTTACGCTACAATTCATTCTTTGGAAACGCTCTGAATGGTCGCGATGTGATCATTTCATATCCGAAAGGGATACGGTTAGTACTAGCCCAACATCACATGGTTAAAAGATCGCATCGTTACTATGGTTACTAACAATAAGGAGGAGGCTATGCTCCATTTGAACTAATGTGTATTGAAGGATGCATGTATTTCTCCAGAGTTTTACTCATATCTTTTGATTCTTTCTTTTACATAATTTATTCGTCCTTGGAAATGATTTTGTTAAATATCAGAATAGCAATTCTTGGTTGAGCCCCTGTGTAGATAGACAAGGAACTTAAGCCTCCATGAGGAAAAAATGGCGAGTGAGCTATGTACTTAATTATTATAGCTCAGTGATATGAGCTAAATAACTTGCTAGTGCCATCTCATTCTGAAATTTGCATGTGCTTCAAAGGGAGGTGAAACACTTCTCTAGTACAGTAGCGGAAATATTCCATGAAAACTTCCTGTTTGTGCAAGGATCGTTTGTAGAGTGATCAGAAATTTAAGCTTCGAGAGACCGCCAGTATATCAAATCGTGTATTTTGGACCGAATACAAACCAAATGACACAATCACTTCAAATGACAATCAATGACTTCCAATGTCACAACCAGTTCAGAACCAGATCCAAAAAAAGTTCGAAGATCCAAAAAAGAGAAAGCTTTGAATCCTTTGTTATTATCCCTCAAGGTTCGTACTTCGCCCTCTTTTTCGAGAAGCCAAAATTTCCACATACTCCAAGTTGAATTCTCGAAATTGAATATGTCTTATGCATAACTCGGTCTTATGTGTGTAATATCGGCACTACATGTTCAGCTAGTTCAACCCCTAAACTTCGAAAGATTTTTTTCTGCCAAACTTCCCTAGGAGATCGTTTCAGGTGCTGTGCACGAACATGGCATCCATGTTGTACCGTAACACCACTTTTGCAGAGTTATATTAGGTGTGCTATAGATACAATGTCCCACAGAATCCTCTCAAATTCTGCGTAAAAGGAGTGTTTTAGGAGCTAATCACGACTATCAACATTATTTTGCAGGACACCTTTTTCTTCCCGAAATCGGCATCTCCTCTGAATTTGCTATCGTACACCTCTATATTTAGTATACCACGAGACTGGTATTACGGTGCAAAACGGATACGACGTTCGTGATCAGGGCTCAAAACTACCCCTCCACCGCAAAATTTGAGAGGAGTCTGTGAGGGATCGCATCCACAGAATACCCACCAAAACCCTATAAATATGGGGTTAGCGTACAAAGTCGATACGAAATTCGTGTTCAGCTCCCGAAGCAACCCCCGTGGACGAGGTTTGGGCGAAAATTTCTTTCGTATCAGAACTAGCCGAATAGTGCCTGTACATATCTCAAATAGCCTGAATGCTGGAATAATGTGAAATGTTGTAGTAACTAAGTATCCGAGCTCCTCAATAACTTGACTGGAAAATCCAAAATCCAATCATAAGTTTATGTGTATAGTATTTGCTGCTGATTTTACCTAACCTACAATACCCGCACTAAATTTGTTAAAAATGAACGTTCAGAACGCGGATTTGCGTTCTTTTCGTTCCAGGACGATAACTCATCGTAACAAAGCGAGTCACAAAGCCAACCAGGGGTCACAAGCAGCAGTAGAGTGGGCTAACATATTTCATGAAACCAGCTCTAAATTTCGATTTTGAACATTGAAATTCCAGAGTCATTTATAGTGCTCGGATCATGCCGCGCATCAAGTCGCACGCTATGCGCGGCAAGGGCGCGGCAGAATTAAAAACTTGCGAATTTCGTTGTTGAAGATCAGAATTTAGGGCTGATTTCGTAAAATATTGTAGCCCCCTCCGTTGCCGCTTTTGACCCCTGGTTTGGTCTGTGAATCGCTTTGTTACGATGAGCTATAACCCTAGAACGAAAATAACGCAAATCCGCGTTCTAGATGTTCATTTTTAACAAACTTAGTGCGGGTACTGTAACTGCGCCAATGTTACTCGAACTTTCTGCATTTAGCTTACTTCTCCTTCATTCATATTTGGAACAAACGGTCGCGTTTCACCGTTTCTCAACAATATCGTTTAGAAAATAACGGGCAATGTCCTGCACGCCGGCTGTCAATGAAGCCTGCATGAATCCATGATTTCCTTCGAAATACCACTTCTAAGAAAACTGACGACCGCATTTTTTTCTGCTGTGGAGTAAAACGATCATTACGAGTAGAATCACTGAAAATGGGCCCCACTTCAACCTCGACCCAATCTAAACCCCTTCACCCTGTAAGCAGTGGTCACCAGAAATGAAGGTACTATTGTACTTGAGCGGCCCCACTATCGAGCCCAAACTCAAAATTATGGATTCCTCTGAAAACTTGCATACAGGGATAATCCGATGTGCTGATCACGAATATCATATTCATTTCGCATGATAGTATCAATTTTACTGATTTTACCGATTTTTTCCCAAGTATGGACCTCCTCACGGATCGCTCTGAAAATTTGCCAGCTGGGGTTTCTGAAGGGGCTGGTTACAAATATAATGAAGATTTCGCAAGAAAAGGTCGACTTTATGGGGAAAACTCCAGTGGAGTCGGCGTTTACATCGCCCTACAGATAAAAACCTGGAGAAAACCAACGAAATCCAGGCTATGATGCAAAACGGTAAGGGGGTTACAGGGATATTAAGGTTAATCAAACAACCCAACGATGATAAGTGTGATTGATTATCCTATCGTAGACTGCGCAACGGTAGGGGGGGGCAGGACGTTGAAGTTGGTTTGCCAACCTATTTTCGCTTCGTAATGCGTTCACGAATCCTAGCGCTAAACAAGCTGAACCTCTATTCAGCACAACCTGAATTCGTCAGGCCAAAATTTAAACAGATTTGCTTTCGCGGCGCATTCCCTGATTCAGGGAGACAGCTGCAGCGCGGTTGCGGTGCGGCCGTGCTGTCACTCGCCGTGGTCGCCGGAATTCGTCGAATTGGTTGCTTTCCGTCTGACTTTGCTGGATTCTGCTGACATTTCTGTGCTTACAATGTAGTTTAAAGTGGTGCAGGAGGTCTTGCTTCTTTTCACGTGAATCGCATTGCTTTAGCGTGGTGTATTCGCTGTTATCTAGATGTAGTTCGTTGATTTTCGGTTTCTCGTTCGCGTTCAGAGTTGACTAGTGTTGGTTATGTGCACCTTGCAGTATTTCGAATGGCGGATCCAGTAGCGGATTTTCTGGCCAGAGAGCAAGACTTATTCGCTGAAATCGATGGTGCTCCAGTTGGAGCAGCAGCAGCGCCCGCGGCGGCTCCACCTGCTGGTATGATAATTCATAGTTCTCGTGGATTTACTCAGACACGGCTGGTTAGGCTACATCTGTTGCCCACGGCATGCTTCACAGCGATACCGTCACTGGCAAACACAAAGTGATACAACTTCTCACGTTTTATCGCACAATTTGCATTAAATGACTGATAAGGATGGGAATAGTTGTACACAAACGGCTTAGCGGTTGCGACGACACAATCGCCATGAAGTATGCCGTAGGCCTTGATTAGAATTTTTTTTGAAGCTGTGAAGTGCATGAAATAACTAATATTTGCTGAGACCGTGGCTAGTACCGGATGTGCATAGAATTTGTGCCGCTGTCGGTTTGCAGACGAATATTGCTCAGAAAATTGAGGTTTACGTGATTCATCATTTGCGTAGTCATATCGGATGAGCGGAGCCGATTTCCGCACCACTTATCTCTCGTCCATATTGTTGTCTCCACCAAGCAGACCACTGATTGACTTATGTTCTAAAGATTATTACATATAGGGAAATTTATACTAAATGCGTGGGTTTGAAACGCGTGCTATATGATGGAGGATGCAGCCAGTCGCATCGCTGACGCAGCATCCACTCGTTTGCGGCCTCACTGTGGCCGCGCGATCCTTCCACTTAGGATTTCCATGCCGCGTTCGCCACTCTTCATGGAAAATTTTCCGCAAATGGATACGTGCGTCTGGATAGTATGAATTGCCCTTATAACGGTAGGTCATGATACGCAGACCATAACGAACGTTATGAAGTGATGAAATGTGTCGCAAGAATTGGCACGGCTTTTCCTACACGACTATACATCCGATGTCAACCTCAGCTTAGCTTACATGATGTACGCACAGTATTTGTACGTAGTGTATTTTGCAAGAACTTGTTAATCCTTGCTAGAACCAGTTCTTATTCTTATTTTCTGCGTGGAATGTGCTTGGTTACATTGAGTTTCTTAATTACAGTTGTACCGGAACCGGCTGAGGTTGCTGCTCTCGACGACTTTGCCGCTGTGGTAGTGGGTCCTCCTTCAGTCGGAGGTGGAGATTCTGGAGTTGATTTAGCTGGAATGGATTATCAGGCAACGCCACCCGGTGAGAATTCTCTGCACACTTTTAAGGATGTGATTTTTCACTTTCAATCCATTTCTCTTGTATCGTGTTCTCCACCTTGTTTTGCTTCCAAATCGGGCATGTTAATTCAATTTCATAAGGAGTTTTCAGTTCCACTTGTCAATGGGAACGGTGTAACCAGTAACCATTCTGCTGCAAGCTCAAAAGGGCCTTCACCTGTTCCTGCAGTGCCACGCATCGAAGCTGAAAATATTCGTAGATGGCGAGAACAGCAGAAGATTCTTCTGGAGAAGAAGGGTAAGCTAACTCTGCATTTTTCTCTCTTCGTTCCTTTGTTCCTTTTTTTTCTTTTGGAGGTGAACACCGTGCCTGCTTCTCTAGTCATTATATGACATCTCATCGTGGGTTACTAGCTATTAACATTGAGAATCTACAAAAGAACATGTTGCACCCATGTTTTTTTTTTTGCTTTGGTGATGCAAGGGGCATTAGTGTGTCTTCATTGATCACTGTGTTGATTTGAGGGTGCTGGTCTCTCGAAATTAAGAAACAACCAGTTTCGTCGAATTACCGTTTACAATCTTAAACTAGTATAATTCATGTGCTCGGTGACACCAATTTTAAGTAATCTCTTCCGGCGAATTCACCTAATGTTCTCATAATTGTTTTTGAGGTTACATAGAAAAATTTAGAAATATTTCTGCCATCCCTTCCTTGTTAGTACTTGTATAGCTGTTCTTTCAATTGTATTATAGCCTGACAACGGCACCAACCTATTTTCAGATGAAGCAGAAGAAAAGAAGAAGAATGAGCTTCGTAACAATGCTAAAAAGGAGCTGGAAGATTGGTACAAGCAAAGGGATGCTGCTTTGAAGCTTACCAAGGAAGCGAATAGGTATGCTTCAATTTCCATGCTGTCCTTAATGAATGATCTACTTTGAAACATGGCTACCATTCTGTTTCTGCCTTTGCGATCTCACAGAAGAAACGCATGTCTCTTTAGAGGCACCATCCGTCGAAGTCTTTCATTCGGGATTAAGGTGATAATGATGAGATAAAAGTAATGATGGCGCCGCGTACCATTAATGTGAGAGGAACACAGGATTGTGACTCACCTTCGAAAATACTCCAGTCCCCATCATGCATCGGGCAACCTAATGTGCGTCAGAGAACATGAACTACGCGCCCAGCTTACACATGCTCGCTGTTTTGTAGCCAAGCAGTGGTAACGGGACTCGCGAATGTTCAAGACGTGCACTTGCAAACGCACGGAAAACAACACATTGATTTCGTCAATTCCTTGCGTTTTTTTCTGTTCACTGTCAGGTATTAGATCTACGTCTTTCAAGATTCGGAAGACCTACAAAAGATCTTATAAGAAGGATTCGGAGTGCAGCTTTTTGAACAACCTTTAATGAGCAACAGCTTGCGTGACAAACAGCAACAGAATATAGGGGTACACTGAGACAGCCCCAGACTTTCTTTGCTGTCTGCCTTTCTGTTTTTGATCTTTTATTTATTTTTTATTTATTAATCTAAAATCTGAAGCAATATCACGAAGGTAATCCTGTACAAAGAGCAGTTTTTTTTTAAAGAAATGGCAGAACCAACAACGTCAGAGGAGGTAGGTGTTTAATGTATATAAGGAAAAGAAAAGCAAATGTAGGAAAAGGCTACTCACAGCTCTTTAGCTTATGGGATTCCGATAAAATTTCATAGCAAGTATTTTTGACATGTACAAAAGTACACGAACGATAGGTAGAATTGACGGTTTCACTGGACCTCACCATGATTCGATAGCGTTTTACGGGTCTGGAAGGATTCGTTTGCTGATATCACTAGGGTGCTAAGAAAGTCTTGGGCCGTTTGAGATGTTTTCTACTTTATTTGATTACTCGGCGTACAATGGGATTCACTCAACAATATAATCACTATAGTTAGTCACTGTAGTGTCCCACCTAACGTGCAGGTCAGCTGTCTTCTTCTCCTAGAACTGAAAACGCTGGGAGTCAAAGAAGTCGCTGACAGCGCCTTTTCAACATCTTCAACTTTTTTGAATTTTGTCTTCGCTAGAATGCCTTTAAGGAGCGAAATAAGCGGTATTCGGAAGGGACAATGTCAGAAGACTAGCATGGGTGAGGAACTGTGTCCCAGTTCAGTTCCTTCAATTTTCACGGGTCTCTTTGGCCTAATGCCGTCGTGGGGGGCCTAGTGCCGTCGTGTTGTAGGTGTACAGAATCTCGTCTCGGCCGTTTTTCTCAAATAGCGTCTTCGACTTCCCAGAGCTGATTGGCGTAAATGTTATGCAGGTGGCTGTGTGTGCTTGCATGAGCAGCTCGTAATACAACATTCCTCGCGAGTCCCAGAAGTAGCAAAGGAGACACTTGCTTGGGTGCGTATGCGATTTGGCGGGTCTTCTCCTCGCGGGGGCCACATAACACGATGCGTGTCAGAATCGTGGAGGACCCAGCTCTCATCTCCAGTACTCAGGTCTTCCAGAAACTGCTTTCGATGCGGGCGGAGAAGGAAAAACTGATTATGGCTCGAAGGTGCTCTTGTGGAATTGACATCGTGATTAAAGTGAGGGAAGGCAAGCAGGCTACATATACCTAATGTGGAGAAGTTCCCAGAGTGGTCTACAACTATCACATAATAGATCATGGGTATTGATCAATAATAGAAAGTTCTGGAACTTTCAAAAAAGATCGGCTCAAGCCTTAGCATCCTAATATGTTTAAAAAGCGCAAAATTAAATTTTTTTTTGGCTGCACATGTACGATTCCTTTATTCTCATTTTTGACTCCGAAACTCCGTCAAAAACTACATTTTGTTTCTGCTAACTCGCGGGGGGAAGGCTTTATTCTTGCAGTAACAGTTGAAACAACATACGGTAATCACCACAGTTTGCACACAACGGTAAGCAGTACTGGCTAAATATGTACAATTGGATATGAAATGAATGGTATGAGCTGTTGCTGTGAGCCCTCCACTCAACTCTTATAATAGAATTACAGCGATAAATAGGACAGAGAAAGACCTGCCGTGAGTAGAATGAGAACGCATACATACTGGGACCATTATTGAACACATAGAGGGGAATTCAAAATGCATGAAACCAAGTAGCATCGAGATTCGTTTTTACATTAAGCACTACATGTGAATAGGACGGAATAGGTTCTTCCTGAAGTAAATAGGCACCTTGCTGGAACGCAATTTGAGGACCCTCAAGAACAATGTATACAGTGAAGACCTGAAGCGAGCTGCAGAAGGACGGGTGTGCTCTAGATGTACGAAGTGGTGAGACTAAGGAAATGTTGCTGGAATTGAGCCTGTAGAGCTATTGATAAAACAAAGAAGACATTCAGACTCCAGAAAAGACACATATTTTGGGCACGTGAAGACCAGTAGTGGTTTAGTGAATAGATTTGCCCGAATCCCCTTCCACGTTGTTTCGATTCCTTCATTCATTCATCGAATTGTCACCGGCCGTAATGTGATGTATCGTTGCCGATCCTGACTTCATCTTTCCACTCTTTCCAAATACTCAACACAGAGCCACATCTTTTGTTCTTTTTTTTTTTTTTTTTGGTTGTTTCCTACTCCAGCCGTCTCGTATGTTCATAGGAGGGCAAGAAGCAATAGCGGTATTGAGCGCGCTTCAGTGATAACTCTTTCAGAATCCTTCTATAGAGCTCAGCTTTGCATCTCCTTTATCCATGAGCCTCTCCTGTGAATCAGTCAGCATTTTCGGAGCTTCAAATAGCCGATTTAAGACGGTTCATATCAGAGATTCAACGTTGCGATAGCCAAAAGGTAGACGGAAACAAGCCGGAGCAACTAGTTATGCGTTAAAAAGGCACCTCTTTTTTCACGTTTGAGTGTTCACAGGTGAATATGGTCCGAACTAGGAGATCGCCTCCCAAGGTGGTATGTCCTTTCGAAATAAGAGTCAATAAGAGTGCCTTCTAATCTTTCTGCTATCTGAACCAGATCTCCTACATCTTTCGTTTTGCAGGTGCGATCGAGAGATGAGCGCTATCCACCCAAATTGAAAACGTCAACATTCCTGGGTGGGTGGGTGGGCACTCAGCAAGCAAGAATAAGCCGGAATGGCCGATTTCATAACTCGCGCGTCTACAGAGACGCGTGACGTAATTTCACAATATGCTCGTTAGCATACACAAAATACCGATTTTGACTCCGAAACTCCGTCAAAAACTACATTTTGTTTCTGCTAACTCGCGGAATATTAAAGCAAGAGGGTTAAGGGGCTGCTTGCAGCGTCAACTTCTGCCGAAATGGCGTAGATTGGTATTTCTGAGCAGACCACCTCCGGGAATCGCCAAAGTACCTCAATTTCTGACATTTCAGCTTACATCGCTTTTGCTGGGCATGAAATTTATATGCGGTGGCTATCCCGATATTCCTCCATTAAGATGTTCCTTGACTGAAAAAAGAACATTCGGTGTCAAATAGGAAATAAGTACCCACGCATAACTAAGCTTAGACCTGGACAGAGATTTTCCGAAAGCGAAGGAGCCTTCGATATTTCGTTGGAAAACGGATGTGCATCACTTTTCCTTTTCTTCTTCCCCCCGCTTCCGATATGTGACCTCTAATGGTCCTCAGGTCGTGTTCATTTCTTCAAAATCGCGACAGAAATGAAGCACCTATGTCATTCGACATGCTATCATTCATTCCTTGTCATCATATGCATGAGGCTTTGAGGTCGTAAGAAGGTTCATGCAAACGACCCAAAACATAGGTCGAAAACCAATTTGCTCATGTTCTAAACAAACTGCTTGGTACATTACAGAATGAAATTCTGCAATCCTGAAGACTCAAACGGCTTAAGCTATTAGCTCTAGCAGAATCCCGGAATCTCCAGATTCATTTATTTGAAGAATCACATCTATTCCATGTGCTCAGTGTAGGTGCTTGAGCTAATACAGGTGGGCTCATTGCTTCTATTCGGATTTTGGAACGCTCCACTATGCAAGATTCTGAGAACTGATATTAGCTTCTTGAACGACAATGCTTCTCCAAATCGCTATCATGCAAAAGATTCCAGTCCTGGCGCTTCTTTGTCCAAATGCTTACTTCAGTAGCATGAAGGATCCCGAACAATTTCGTATTATACTCTATGAACCGATGAGGAGGTTGGAGGATACTTTCGGTTGACATTCGGTTGCCAAGGTTGCCCAGCTTGGGCGTGTGAAACATTAATAGTAGATATCTGTGTGCTGCATGCAGCTCCGTTCTATCTATGATTAAAATGATGCAGCTCGTTTTATGATGATTAAATGGGATCATCAGTCAGCTCCTGATTTACCCGCCTTGTCCAAAGGCCATCTGAATGAGGCATGTCCTTCGACTCATTTTCTGCGAAACCGTTGGGATCATTGCACAACTGTTTGTCGTTTTATGATGAGGATCGATTTAATTTACCGACGCTAAGATGCTTCGCTGTTTGATCTTGTGTTCAACCGGATTCTATGAGATCCGAGTGTGGAAGTTGTATGAGCATAATCTTTATTCTTAGTAATGTCCACTGACATTGCCTATGTAATGCGACCTGGCTATGACTAGGCTACCAAGAACACTTAAGATGTTGTAATGTCCAGCGGCATTGCTTCGAAATCAGCGAAGTGACCTAACCAGGTCAGACTCTGGATAGATGGATAGACTGTTGCGAACACTTTCATAGCAATCCTCAGCGAAATTGCCTCGAAATAAACGATGTGACCTAACCAGGTCAGGCTTTGGCTAGGTCGCCTAGTCTGCTAAGAACATTCCTGTGTTACGGTGTCCAGCGACACTGCTTGATCAGCAAGGTGCCCTGATCAGGTTTTAGCTAGGCTACCAAGGCCTTTAAGAACATCCCTGTGTTATAATGTCCAGCGACACTGCCTTGATCAGCCAGGTGACCTAACCAGGTCAGTCTTTAACTAGGCTACCTAGTCCTCTAAGAACATTCCTGTGTTTTAATGTCGAGCGACACTGCCTTGATCAGCCAGGTGACCTAACCAGGTCAGTCTTTAACTAGGCTACCTAGTCCTCTAAGAACATTCCTGTGTTTTAGTGTCCAGCGACACTGCCTTGATCAACAACGTGACCTAACTGAATCACGCTTTAGCTAAGTTACCCGGGCCTTTGAGAACATTTTTGTGTTGCAATGTCCAGTGACGTTGCCTCGAAATCTGCTACTAGGTGACTCAACCAAGTCAAGCTTTTGGTAGCTGACAGGATCATACCTCTTTTTTTTTGTGAGACACCCTGTCTTCGAAAGATCTTATCTAACCAACAAGAATTAACTTATACTATTTAGTAACAAACCATATAATTCATTGCTGAAGAATATGAAACCCATGTTTCGCAACGACCTAAGTTTCGTGAAATGAGCGGAGGTGGTGACAAGCCAAATGTCATGAAGCCATGACGAGGTGACAAATGCATGTCATGAAGCCATGACGAGGCGACAAATGCATGTCATGAAGCCATGACGAGGCGACAATGTCCGATGATTGATAAAACTTGGACTATCGCGGAATTTTACTCGAGGTTCAGATCTGACCAGAGCAATATAGCTCCTAGTTCCTTAAACTCCGTTACCCAATAGAGGGGTAATGCAGACATAGTAGAATCCTCACATTTTGAAATCGAAATTGTAGCTCACTGGAGCAGAGAATGCACTAGGTGTTGCAGATGCGTAGGGCATCACCGAACCCTCTAATCGCATCGAATGGGTATCCCTGAACACTGAAATGGCCCAAAGCTGCGACATTTTGCAGTTTGCAGCCTAATTTTCTTCCTTCTTTCCTTTCTTCAGAAAGGAGAGAAAATCAACCAGTGTGCCTTAGTTTTTCTGTCGCTAAACAGAGGATACAAATAGTAAAAGTTGACGTTTACAATAACAAGAAGCTCATCTAGCTCTGAACGATCGCGGATTCATCCGATTTCTTCTGCGTCCATCTTCTTCGGTACGAACGTAATAAATAAGACGCAACAAATAGAATCAAATCAAGCGTTGCGAATAGATCGAATAAGTCCATATAATTCCGAAGCAGATTCAAAATGACTTCCCAATCTCGTTGATGAAACACACTTCGACTAGGAATGGGTACGAGAAGGCCCTGGCTCCTTTCGAAAAATTCCACAGAAACGCTGGAATCCTCATTTCTTCCGCCAGAATGTGATAGCTTGGGAGCAGAAAAGCCTCCCACTCAGCAAGCAAGAATAAGCCGGAATGGCCGATTTCATAACTCGCGCGTCTACAGAGACGCGTGACGTAATTTCACAATATGCTCGTTAGCATACACAAAATACCGATTACGTTGTTGGCCATCCCTTGGCACTTCATTACTCCAAAAGTCGTTCCGCTTAACGTTTCCTTTGATTATACTTATAATTTGATTATTTTTGGTTTTGAACACATTCTCGTTAATCTCCATGTCACATTTAATGTGTTTAAGTGGTAGCAGGAACGAACCAAAGAAGAAATATTGTGACAGGAGTGTTCAGTCTATCTTCAATGAATATAAGACCTTTTTGAATCATAGCAGCTGGTTCAGCCCGTATGTATGTTCCGTATCGAAAGTATGGTGCAACAACTAAGGGAGAAGGGGGGGGGGGGTGGTGTCTCTTTCCGTAAAGTTTATAGTTATGACGTTTCCTTCTGACAAAATCAAGAAACAGCCAGTTTTGTCCAATCACCGTTTACAACCTTAAACTAGTATAATCCGTATATTCGGTGATACCACTTTTACAGAACCTTTTCGGTCGAGTTTCCCCTAATGTCCTAGAAATTATTTTCGTGATTTACACGGAACAATTTGGAGTTCTTCAAATCTTCCAAGGTAGCAGGGTAACAATGGAAGAGGGTGCTGTGGTGGAAAACATGTACCTCTTCTTGTTTAACTAATCTATCATCTTGGACGAGGTTCGAGCTAAAATTCGAAAAGTGCGGTGCCTTGCACAGGCTAGTGCTCAGATACGAGATCTTAATTTGATTATTCTTAATTTGTATTGTTTGAGGAAGTTTTAGAGTAGAACTCTGAAGTCACTGTTGAATGAATTGCAACGTAGTTCTCGTCAAAAAGGCACGTTCATGCGAAGGTTCCATTGTTATTTGATACCAATATCGTAACAGAAATTTGTGGGTGTCAAAAGTGTTCGTCTACTCTTCATATTGTTTTCATATTTACTGTTGTAGGAAAGCAGAAGAAGAGCACCTTGCCGCCTTCGGTCGTGAACAAGGAGAAGGAGCTCAGTGGGACGAAATCGCACGACTCTGTGAGGCAAAGGCCCAACAAAAGGGAGGAAAAGACGTTAGTCGCCTGAAGAGTCTGTTGCTTCACCTCAAAGACCATCAACCAAAGTAAGAATTCGTGTTATATGAACGACAATATTATTATTTTATTAGAGGTCTTGCAGGTAAAATACCTTAGCTGAACATGAGATTCTATATTCTGTGCGCGGTGTGTCTACGTTACCAAGTTCTTGCTTTTTACTCTTATTTCACTTCAAATTTATCGCGCTTGTTTTACATAGCGGTGTTTCCCAGACTCCTAACTCATAAGTACTCCTTTATTAAGTGAAGAGTAGTTTAATTAAGTTGTGATGTGATTATGTGATTGTTGAAAACCGTAGTGCATCTGTTTGTTGGGTCTTTCGCATGGATTGTTCCATGTAAGATCTTCTTTGGTTTGCGGTTTTCTATGCTACCCTACCATCAACCATCTTGTCCTATTTCGCTTGGAATCCCGCATAATCTCATTATTTAACTGTGTGCACGCACCTACATGATGACTGTTAAAGTGGTATTTGAAGGTTAAGGAACATGGGGATGGTTTCATGTTAAAACTATTTATATATTTATCTTCAGTTCTTGTTCACATTTTCTCCGTTTTATAGCCTTTGCGATATGCGATCCAAATGCTATATGTTACTGTACATCTTCAAGTTTTGTGATATGTAGAGAATAAATATACTACTTTTAGTTGTTTTGCTGTTTGTTTGTGTGTTTAACGCGTCTACCGTAACAGTTGCTTGCCTTTTTTTGAAGTGACTTCCCGAAAATTATTTGTACTTTGGTAGATGCTGCGGCTATAACTACATCATAGAGTGCATAACCCACACCAAACGCAGCTGTTCCCCTTTCCATGGAGAACGGAAGTAATGGTAAGTGGTTCTTTGCAAATAAGAAGCAGAAGCCTTTACGTCCAATGTGTTGATCTTTCTTAGCGCCAGCTCCTGAGGAGCTCCTGGAGTTAGTTGAGAAACAGGACATGATGATGGATTGTTTACTGCAGAAGTTGGAGATGTGCCAGGATCAAATAAAGTTGTTTCGTGAGGCGGACGTGAAGAGGGTGGGTTTTGTCCCGAGTAGGGGAATCACCAACTGGTCTCATCTTCTGGTTGAAGTTGTCTTGAAGCGAGTTTTACTTTGCTCACTCATACAACCTCTTCATTGAGTATATACAGAAAATATTGCACACTGCTCCAGAAAGAAGAGAGCTGTATTTTTGCTTTCTTTCAATCTTTTTTTTTTGTCAGTTGGTTCAGCATTTCTGGACACTGGTGCGCTTGTGTAGGGGAATCTGTCTGGTTCGTAATCCCTTTGTCCGGTCGTGTTTCTAACTTTCTCAGTGTTCGTGTTTCCTTCTTTACCTTGCATGCTGTGTGATACCTTTTTTTGCACACGGTCGTATTAGCGTTCTTCCGCTCGGAGTTGTTTAAATATTTTTCCTTGTGTATCTGTACGGTACTCTTTGTATTAGCTCCTAGTATTTACTCAGTAGGATGAAGCATCTCCGTAGTGGAAACGGAAGACGCATACAGTTAGCAAAAGTGTAGGCGGGAACTTACATTACGAGCACGCCTATTTTATGCCACATTCTAGCTAAATTCCATTCTGTGCTATTGTGGTTTTTGTGTCCTTTTAGCATCGAAATCGATATTGTTTGGCTATCAGAATTTATAAGAGTCATCCTAGAGTCCTTTTTCGTGCAAATCCGGAGCATGCATTTCTGATGGTTCCCCCCTTTTTTTTGAATGCTATGCTAGAAAAATGCCAAAAAATGTCATTCTGCAAAATGTCATTCCCCTCAAATCTAGGCGTTGTTCCGCTAACATTGAACTTTTGCTATTCCAGCTTCTGGGAGCTACGAAGTGCTGGTGAAGAATGATGAATTCACCCTGTATTAGTTGGTTTAGACATACATTTTGTTTCCAGCAAGAGGCAGAAAATGAAGCGAATGCGCTAGTAATGTCTGCTCAGCAAAAGGTCAGTAGTGCACTTGCGGCGGTGGAGCAACTTCAGGTATGTCAGTGAACAGCTGTTCCATTTCATGTCATCGTATTTCAGTTTTTATTCGCTGTCGTTCTTTAGGATGAAAAAGCGCGACTAGAGCGTGAACTGGATGATATGCGGGCAAAAACTGAAGAGAAACCGGTTGGCTCTATTATTCAGCTTCGTAATAGGATAAAGGAGGTACTTGGATTTGCATTGCTGTATTGGTGATGGAGATTTTGGTATTTTCTATATCTAATTCAGCTTGAATTTGAATTGCTGCGAGAACAGCGATCATCTGGTGGTCTTCAAAGGGATCTAGATTTTCAAAAATCCAGAGCTGATCAGGTTTTTTTTTGGACTTATTCTTCATTTTCGAATTCTCTTAAGCTTGTTAAATTTTTTCCCTCTTTATTGGGGCTTTGGTTGCGCCCCGAGATGTCACAGCCTAGTTTATGATTTTTCCTCATATAACTGTTTTCCTAATTTTAGATGCAGAATGAAATTGATGAATCTAACAACTCCAAGAAATCCATGATTGCATCGTTATCAACTAAAATGGAGGATACTGTGAAAGAAATGGCGGAGCTTCGTGTCAAATATCAGTGTTAGTGAACACTTCATTGTTTACACTGCGCGTTATCTGGTGATGTGTCTTTGTTTATATTTCATCAATTACTAGTGTGCAAAAACATCAATCAACCAATGATCTCCTTTTGCTTCAGCGCTGCTAGATGACCGAGAACGTATTGAATCTGAGCTTGGCAGCGAGCTGCAGGTCGTCAATCAGAGGTGTGGGCATTTGCAAGCGCATTGCGATCGGCTATCAGATGAAGTGGCCAAGTTACGGAAGGAATGCAAAGTAGCCGAGTGTCGTTTAGCGACCCTCGTGGAAGAGAATGCTGTGCTCAGGGGAAAAGTGAGTTTCCTATGATTCAGACGACATATCATGTACACCACGATCATCACACGCCGCTCCGTCGAATTATCCGCTAAATTCAATTGGGTTGGTGAAAAAGTCCTGCAACACTTTTTATTTTCAAAAGGCGAAAGCAGCTTGACTGTTGGGATCTTGTGTCGGTGTAAGGTAGTATGCTTCCACGTGACGGACATAAGGGAAGCTGACGAGGGAAGCTGTTTCAGTATTTCAGTAACAATGCCTTCGGGCCGGTCAAGTCTCACTTCGCTCCTTTGCCTGTTATGGTTCCCTGCAAGGACATCTTGCAAGAATTGCCGGCATCAATATATGTGCTGCGTTTGAAGAGAACGTTGTTCACCATTTGACGGTCCCCTGATGGTATCAGGACTTCAAGTCCGGCGAAATGATTGAAAACCAGCCACGGTCTGGACGTGCGTCGACCGTTAATAACGACGATTTGCAGGACGACCTGAAGGCGACGCATGGTGCCGACACCTGCAAGTTGACGAAGACACTCTAATGCGACTATGCGAATGTCATCAACCATCCTCACTTTTTCGTTTTAGCAAAGTTATGAGTACCTCGCGTGCTGTGTGACAGGTCATGCTGGTTGACCATCGAGAAGTCGCAGTTCTTCGGCCACATGGGAAGGGCTTTCTAAAGGATATTTCAAGTGGGGGCGAAAGCTTGGTCCTGTACGCGAACAATGCGCAACAGCGCCAATGGATTCCGTGTCCGAAATCACTTCCAAAACAGTGAAAGGCAGACCCGCCCGAGAAGATTTTTCTCTCCTGTACTTGCAGCCACAAGGAATGCTTTATAACGAGTTCCTAAATAGTTGCCCCACTGTTAGCAACGATCTCTGCTCTACCCAACCCCAGAAGTTGGCAGGTGCCATCCGTGAAAAACACCCAAACCGAGCAAATGTTCACCTTCTCCAAAAATAATGCACACAAGCACTTTTCAAACGCGAGTCGTGAGAAGACTCAGAATCTCGATTGGGACTTTCTGTCACACCTATCGTATGCGCCAAACCTTGTCCTATCGGACTGTCACCTTTTCCTGGCCAAGAACAACCATCTACGGAAAATGAGAGCATTCAACATGAATTCTAAAGTGTGGTGTAAAAGTTTTTTTTTTTTGATCAACAGCCTCCGAAGTTTTGGCAGGAAGGAATAGAGAAGCTGCCCAAAAGATGAGTGAAGGTACCACACAGTAATGGTAAATTTAGCATTAATTGAAATTTTATTTGAATGAAGAAATTCATTTCCAAAGAATTCGTTGTGATTGTTGCAGAACTTTTCCACCAACCCAATACTTATATAGCAAAATCTATTTGTCTTCATTGTGAGTCATTTTTAATTCATAAGGGGTCGGATGGTCTTTCTGAAATCAAGTCTGGCAGATTCACCTGTGTTGGCTGCTGCTTCTTCGCGATAACTGAAATTTCGTTTGAAAGCACGTATGAGTAATCCTCCTCTAGTCCGTACACCAGCGGAACCCAAAAGGTAAAAACCACATCCTTTTCTGTTTGTTGAACTTAGTGTCAGATTGCTGACCTTTTTGGTTCGGTATATTTTTTCGAGAAATTCACTTACTGCATCCACATTTGTTTCTTGAAATATTATAGAGGCTCCAAAAATCGTTCGACGGCTGTAAGATTCAATCTTCCAAAATAGAACTGCTACTCCTGCTAAATGTTTCTACTTTTTGTCGATGGGAAGTTCAATGATTCAAAGGATCCCGGATGTTTTGAGAATGTGAGGTTTTTCTGCGACAAAAATTCCGTGCGAACCCGATAAAGCTGGTCGCAGCCATGTCGCTGCCCGCTCGCATGATTGTCGCAGCCCTTGCGCACGGAAAATCTTGTGCGAGCGGGCCACGACAACCATGCGAGCGGGCCGCGAAATGTGCCTGCGACCCGGTCTACTGGGGACCGCTTGCGCGGCACTTTCGTCTGAGTTGATTATTGACGCAGTACTGGAAGAGCTCTGTCGTCCAGCAATAAAATCTTCGGTGAAGGTACTGCATTGTTGATGTCCGGGTATTCCAACTTAAAAAGAATAATTAATAAATAAAATAATAATAAAATAATAAACAATTAAAATAATAATAAACAATTAAACAATAAACAACAATCTAACATTCCGTGGTTGTATCACAAATCTTCTCTATAGGAACATCAAGACACTTCACCGATTTCCGTGAAAAATATTTGCTTTGGTTTTGCCTTACGGGGTTCAGGGTTCTGGATGTGCGCTGATCCCTAAAGTTGTACACATTTGACATCGTAGAGACATTTTGTACGGTAACGACAAGCATAAGACATAGGAGAACTCTCGGGATCTCCTGTGACTTCGTATAGTGGGATTATGTGAAATGCTTCATAGAAACACCGAACCAGTTTTGTACAGCAGTGGTGTTTTCATGAAGATAAAGTAGGATTATCGTAGTGAATTAAAACTGAGTTCCACGTTTTGGATGCATGGTCAGCCTGAGCTCCAGTTTTTGCGTCTTGTATTTTCTGGGCCTTTCAGCTCTGAATTCGTTCACCTATAGGAATCGGTGTTTTACTTCCATGTGGAAGCTCTTCGATCTGCAGCAGTTAAATGTAAAACAATAGTTTATTTGCAGGTTATGCGTTGTCCTTCAGAGGAATTTGATGGTGAACGTGAGTTGATTTATATCATTTTCGACAATGGTTCTCCTTATTTTCTTTTCACTCGAAAATGGCTTCATTCAGAGATGAGAAAGTTATTAAAAGACCAAAGTCACCTTATCGCTGCATTGAAAGAAGAAGGAAAGTTGCTCATGCACCAGTTGGTATCCGAAAGGAAGGAGAACCGGTACACATTAAGTATTGTCGAACTAGCACTATTCATCGTAGAGTAGCTTCGGATAGTTGCTCGACCGCCGTATCATTGCATTTTCTCTATGTTCAGGATCAAAGTGAAAGCACTGAAGAAGGAGAACCGTGAACTTAATGACCGTCTTCAAAAACTGCTCACCATTTAAGTAACTTGTACAGATTGTTGTATATACATATTGTGTATGTACAAGTTTGGTTTTTATTTGCTTAGCAATCGCTAGACGTTTATTGTTTCTGATTTTCGAATTCTAGTCAATTATTGATCTCACGCTTATGCATATCCCTGAATATTGTCTGATCTCATCTAGACTATGATAAACTGAATAATGATTTGCGTTGTCGCTCCCATGCTCTGTCCAAGTCATCGAAATAATTTCGCTCTCTCTGCTGGAACATGATGTTCGTCCCAAGCACATTCATTACTCGGTGAGGAGCTGAAAACAAACTTCGTTACTCTCACACTAATCTGCTCCACTTTCAATGACAACTTGTGGAATATTCTCGGAATCTTCAATTTATAAAGGTTCTGCATTTGAAAAAGTTCCATATTGACTGTAAATCCCCTACTGGAAGGTTTTCGATGCGACATCTATGTGAATAATCGAGAAGGTAAATCCCTGCGTAATTGATTCTCTAAGGAGGCGCAATATATGGGTCATGGAGATCGACGGTTCTACTGCAACATTGTTTTTTTTTCTTTTAATATAACTCAAGTTATTGTTCACAAGTCCCTATGGACGAGTCCTCATGCCTCATTGTTCAATCGTAATAACATGTGCTTCGACCACAGCTTAGTTTTTGCGTGTCTGGTCAATTGTTCTGCGTTTCCGTTTTTCTCCTAGCCATAAGTTTGACGTAATTTTCTGTATTTCATATATGGCATCGTTCTCTAATTAAAGGAAAAAAGCGGTGAGATATAGTCTGTCCGAAACGACGAGTCCGCCCACGCACGTGGGGATCGAGAGGAGGCGCGGCTGGGACGGATGCTGTTGGCTGCCACGTCGTCCACGTCACAGCCAAATCATTGGTCAATACCATGAAGATAATGATGAAACGTGATACGCAGATCAGGGATGATGACATGGAGCGCTGGCAAACGTGACAGCTTCTCGATCCCCGTGGGCGGACTCGTCGTTTCGGACAGACAATAAGTGGATTATTAACACATTGCGGACCGAGCCCGTTTTTGCGTGGCGGGTGCACGTGGCCAATCGATACTTTTTGGCCCGCGACGTGATGCACCATGTGCATCACATTGTCCACAATGTGTTAAACAGCATTTGTACTGCGCGCTACTACTCAAGGGAATAGCAGGCTTCCTTTACCCCTGGAGAATACCGAGATGAGAGTTGTTGACTAGAAGGTTCTTTGGATTGAAAAGCTCGGAAAGTTTCATGTGCATAGCTACTTTACCAAATTTACCGCCTCAAGGAAACTATTTGCCACCATCGGCTATCTTTTAGGAGATGATTTTCTAATGAGCGTTTGGTAGATCTGTCGAACTTTGATGCGTTACATTACTCTGATTTGAAACACGTTAACAGATTTCTTGTTTGGCAAGATATTTCACTGTAGGATCTCAGCCACTTATAGTTCTCTTTTTATTGTGCTGGTGTGTCATTCATTTCTAGATATTTTCTGAAATGCGAACACATTGCTGGGTGATCTCACGCGCGCGAAGAAACGAGAGCTTTGCTTTAAATTAATAGATAGATCAACACCTTTGCTAATGGAAGTACTATGTTGTAGATCTTCCTTAATCATCGCTAGAGGAAGTTGACATTTCTTTGTTTTCTGAAGTAAAACCTTTTTTTTTAAATAAGAATTGATCTTTTAGATATAGTTTTGAAACAAAAAAATCAACATGAGATTTTTCCCGAAAATGTGTAGTAAATCGAGAAGAAGAACTGATTGGCAAATGGAGAACAAGTTGGCCGTGAAGACCGGAAGAGGATGTTTTATGCACCAGTCGTGCAAGCGGCACCGCCAACTCAACGTGCACTGAGCATGAGCAGCTTAAGACCTAATTTTCGTGAACGAGTATGAGTATAGTAATGAAGTAGTAGTAATGAATATTTCGAGAATTTTGTTTGCTAGAAATTTTCTTCTATCGTCGCTGCTAATTTTTCCTAACAGCGACTAATTTTCGACTAAAAAGGCGTATTTGAGACCGAAGAACCCACCAAATGCATCCAAATTCGAATATATGTTTTTGAGTCAATCAAAAGCTCAAAAATTCAAACAAGAGAAAGCGATACAACGCTATATAAAACATAAGAAGGCCTGTGAGGGTCTCTTACTCCTCATTAATGTATCGATTCCCAATTTTAATTCAATCGATGAAGTTGTTTGGTTTATGTTTCGTCCTATGCGTGCCGCACATTACCTGATTGGAATCATACTCAGGACCGAAAAATGCATTACATACCTATCAATTTATTCGAATTTCGAAAACTCGACTTCGAATATGTCTATAGTTCAAATGTTTGAGAAAAGTGGAGCAATACATTCGTTTAGGAATGATGAGAAGGCACGTAGGTCATCCTCTTTTTTTAAATTTGAATTTTTCGGATCTAGGATAAATAAGTAAATGAACTGACTTATTCTATTCGGAATTAAGTATATTTAGAACTATTGTTTTCCTATGCATATGTTTATTCTGGCTTCGAGGTCCTCACCTAAAATCTTCTTTCGTTTGCAGAAAATCTTCTCACTAGGATATTGCTTGAGTATGAGCGTAGCTTCAACCAATTCCAGACCAGATGCCAGCTGAAAATCGGTTGAGGTTTCTTACATCTCTCGTGTTCCTCATAATATCATAGCGTCATACCATGACGATAAGCGCATAAACTGGGAGGTAGTACGGCTCAGGAGCACAGCGTTCAGGTTCGAAAACGTAGTCGAGCTGTAGATATCCAGAAACAGTGTCGACTATCGAGATCATAGTATCGAAAACGATCATAGGCAAGAAGACCCTGAAAAGTCAGGGAAGGCGTTCTTTCAGCTTCAAGAAGTAAGAACACAGACTTAGCATTTGATGAAACATGGATATTTTTATTGGTACAGAGAAAAACACCAGAAAACTCTCTAGCTCTACCTAATGGTCCGGATGTTTTCTGCAAGCTGGTATCGCATGGATAACGGGATCCCACTTCCTGTGTATTTTTTCGTCAGATTTCGATTGATGTGAAGAAGGACAAGAAGCCCCTAAACGATGCTTTTTGGCTTAAAAACGAGGAAATTAGCTGGACAGCTGGTTTGAAACGGCTTACCACGATATGCATAACATAGTAGCCTAGAAATATGAACGCTTGTGCTAAACCTTCGAATGCTGAAAAAGAGTATCTTTATATGTTCGGAAAATAAAACCGGGAAAGGGAATGTTTTTCAAATAAATTGTTTTCATCCTTCCTTTAGCCCTCCTATGGTGAAGTACGAGTGAAAATCTATGAGAACATTTGTTGCAAATAAGGTAGATATTAGTACAACACTTTTTTTGTGCAACCTTTCAATTTCCTGGTTTCTTGATTTTTTAATACTTCAAAATGAGCGAATGTTCATTGAGAAATTGGTTGATGGGGAAAGTGGCTGCATAATCCTTAATCTTTGCTGAAATACTCTAGAATAGAAA
Source organism: Ancylostoma caninum (assembly GCA_037903475.1). Classification (NCBI taxonomy): domain Eukaryota; kingdom Metazoa; phylum Nematoda; class Chromadorea; order Rhabditida; family Ancylostomatidae; genus Ancylostoma; species Ancylostoma caninum. The sequence continues at coordinate 11,433 of JBAJFG010000358.1, read as the reverse complement.
AGCAGTTGGTGGAAACCTACTTTCTTTCACAAATATTTCCAGGAAGGCAAATCCGACGCAGAATACTTGGGACGGTATAAGGAAGTACCAGTTTCTGTTCTTTTCATAAGACTGGAAGCAGATGGTTGCTGTCAGTCTCTCCAAAAGGCAACTCGTTTGTAATGCCTTAATCATAGCATAGGTGTAGTGGAAAGTCGTATCGAATACTTTGGCGATAGTGAGCTCCATTAAATCTAGTGAATAGAAAATTTTAAGTGAAACAACGAAGATATCGCAAATCGCGTAGAAAGCCATGGTTTCGGCGAAGAGCAGGCTGAAACACATTTTAAACACATTTGCTTCATTTATTATGGATGGGTAGAAATGATTATGGCTCTCCAAGTTGAACGTTTTGCGAAAAATGCTTATGATTCCGTCATAATTACGATAGCGTCGAAACTACACCTTGGACCGAATAAGAACCTAGTAACTCAATCAGGATAATTGCTAATTCAGAACCCAATCCAAGAAATTCGAATGTGTTTCTCTGAGGTTCACTTTCTTTTCCGAAAATCCGAAAATTCGACTTATTCGAAATCGAATTCCCGAATTTGAATGTACATATCTTATGCGTTCCGGTCTTAGGTATAGATGAAGTATCTACTCTATGGAGGCCCGTGCCCCAGCCCCTAGCATTGATCTCACAATATTAAGACACTGTGCACAAAGAACTTTTTTTTCGTAATTTTTCCTCTCTAACTTGATTGACTTCTATTTGGCTTAATTTGCTGACTTTTGTTACGTTTGTATGGCATGCAACATTATTAAGTATAAGTGCATAGGCTCTGTAATGTGGTCTGTGTGCAATTTCACTACACCGTACAAAAACTAAAAATCTCTTGATCGCACACCTTGTCTCATTAAGGGTTGGGCGAAAAATGCGGTAACAAAGAGAAAAACAAGGCCTGTATGCCGGGTACCACCGAAAGCTACCAATCCTGTTGATTAAAGGCAGCACTCACGCTGAAAAAAGTTCTCTTGCATTTGTGCTTATTTTAAAGGTGCCATCAATTGGAGCGTAACTGCAAAAGGAATCGCTTTGAATCGTGCAGTTACTCGAGTAATAAAACTCGTACGCATGTACAAATGCGCCCGCCATGCTCAACCCCGCCCCATTCTCTTTGATCGTGTGCGGCTGTGTTTCTCAGCTGATACAGGATCGATCAGTATTTTCGGATAGCGGTGATCTTTTCCGCACCTCAGCGGCCGCAGCCATTTCAGGCGATGGATCTCGTACAAATGGACATGGATTGGCAAAATACAACATAGTATTTCTCGCAAACACAGCCTTTTTTGATAGTCTTTCCTCCATTATGGGCACTAGAGCAGCCTCCAGAGTAGAATTTCAGGAAAAAATCAAGGACTTTTTTTTATCGTGAGTGCTGTCTTTAATGTCTGGGTAAATGGGCGGCTATTTGTTAGGACCAATAAATCTTGAAATTCATTCTTCCCCCAGTATCTGAGGTGAACATGACTTGTGCGCCATTTCGGAGTCCAGCTGAAACTTTGTAAACAGCTTTCCAACTGAGCTTGAGGAGGAAACCACTACATGCTGCTACAAAGATAAAACATCATGACTTATAATAACGGGCTTACTTTGTGTGTCACGTGTGTGTGTGTGTGTAGAACGAAATTCGAGGGTGTGGCTTAGAGTGATGCCGACCACTCCACCGTTACATGAAGGGTGCACCGGCGCCCAAAGTAGGGGAGACGGGTCCACTGCTGTAATAAGGGTGCACCGGCGCCAAAAGTGGGGAAGACGGGTCCACTGCTTTGATAAGGGTGCACCGGCGCCAAAAGTAGGGGAGACGGGTCCACTGCTGTAATAAGGGTGCACCGGCGCCAAAAGTAGGGGAGACGGGTCCACTGCTGTGATAAGGGTGCGCCGGCGCCCAAAGTGGGGGAGACGGGTCCACTACTGTGATAAGGGTGCGCCGGCGCCCAAAGTGGGGGGAGACGGGTCCACTGCTGTGATAAGGGTGCGCCGGCGCCCAAAGTGGGGGAGACGGGTCCACTGCTGTGATAAGGGTGCACCGGCGCCCAAAGTGGGGGAGACGGGTCCACTGCTGTGATAAGGGTGCGCCGGCGCCCAAAGTGGGGGAGACGGGTCCACTGCTGTGATAAGGGTGCACCGGCGCCCAAAGTGGGGGAGACGGGTCCACTGCTGTGATAAGGGTGCCCAAAGTGGGGGAGACGGGTCCACTGCTGTGCACCGGCGCCAAAAGTGGGGGAGACGGGTCCACTGCTGTGATAAGGGTGCACCGGCGCCAAAAGTGGGGGAGACGGGTCCACTGCTGTGATAAGGGTGCGCCGGCGCCCAAAGGGGGGGGGGAACGGGTCTACTGCTGTGATAAGGGTGCACCGGCGCCCAAAGTGGGGGAGACGGGTCCACTGCTGTGATAAGGGTGCACCGGCGCCAAAAGTGGGGGAGACGGGTCCACTGCTGTGATAAGGGTGCACCGGGGCCCAAAGTGGGGGAGACGGGTCCACTGCTGTGATAAGGGTGCGCCGGCGCCCAAAGTGGAGGAGACGGGTCCACTGCTGTGATAAGGGTGCACCGGCGCCAAAAGTGGGGGAGACGGGTCCACTGCTGTGATAAGGGTGCGCCGGCGCCCAAAGGGGGGAACGGGTCCACTGCTGTGATAAGGGTGCACCGGCGCCCAAAGTGGGGGGAGACGGGTCCACTGCTGTGATAAGGGTGCACCGGCGCCCAAAGTGGGGGAGACGGGTCCACTGCTGTGATAAGGGTGCACCGGGCCCAAAGTGGGGGGAGACGGGTCCACTGCTGTGATAAGGGTGCGCCGGCGCCCAAAGTGGAGGAGACGGGCCCACTGCTGTGATAAGGGTGCGCCGGCGCCCAAAGTAGGAGACCCACTACTGTGAAAGATGCGCCGGCGCCAAAGTGGGGGGAGACGGGTCCACTGCTGTGATAAGGGTGCGCCGGCGCCCAAAGGGGGGAGACGGGTCCACTGCTGTGATAAGGGTGCACCGGCGCCCAAAGTGGGGGAGACGGGTCCACTGCTGTGATAAGGGTGCACCGGCGCCAAAAGTGGGGGAGACGGGTCCACTGCTGTGATAAGGGTGCACCGGCGCTCAAAGTGGGGGGAGACGGGTCCACTGCTGTGATAAGGGTGCGCCGGCGCCCAAAGGGGGGAACGGGTCTACTGCTGTGATAAGGGTGCACCGGCGCCCAAAGTGGGGGAGACGGGTCCACTGCTGTGATAAGGGTGCGCCGGCGCCCAAAGTGGAGGAGACGGGTCCACTACTGTGATAAGGGTGCGCCGGCGCCCAAAGTGGAGGAGACGGGCCCACTACTGTGATAAGGGTGCGCCGGCGCCCAAAGTGGGGGGAGACGGGTCCACTGCTGTGATAAGGGTGCACCGGGGCCCAAAGTGGGGGAGACGGGTCCACTACTGTGATAAGGGTGCGCCGGCGCCCAAAGGGGGGGGGGGAACAGGTCTACTGCTGTGATAAGGGTGCGCCGGCGCCCAAAGGGAGGGAACGGGTCTACTGCTGTGATAAGAGTGCACCGGCGCCCAAAGTGGGGGAGACGGGCCCACTGCTGTGATAAGGGTGCGCCTGCGCTCAAAAATGGAGGAGCTCCTGAAAATATAGCTACCGATGCAGGAGGGGCGCGCCGGTGTCCACTACTCAGGGAAATGTCATGAGTTAGGTCCATATTTGTTAAATCGATTCAATGGCGTCTAACATCAATCACAAAAAAACTAGATGTGAGACCACTGCGCGGATTATTATGCAATCCGTGTGAATCCTTCCTCCTTACGTCCTCCCCGCGTTCTTCTCTTCTCATTTGTTTATGAACACACCGCACCCTCCACTTTTATATGTTCTAACTGACTCTTATCACTTGACCAGTTATAACAAACAAAGAATGACAGACCATTTTCTGCGGTCAATCCAGGTTGAACCGGTTATATATAGTTACAAAAAACATTTTCAGTTGAGCAAATGATAAAATTGCTTCGAGAAGGTTAATCCTCTTTGATAATTGCATCTTTACATGAGAAAAAGCAATGGAAAGGGTGTGCTACACATTATAGCGAAAATGTGGAATAGCTGTGACTTTATTTGAATGAAGAAGGGATGAAGCCATGCGAGCGAAGCGAGCATTAGGAAAAGTCTAGAAGTCCGGCGTCAGCCGGACGGCCAGACTGGTATACCATAACGAAATTGTTGTTACCATAATTTTGCCTCACCAAAAATTTCAATCATATGCTGTTAGGTTGGCGAGAGTGTAATGTCCGAAATTTTCCCTTTTTTTGATTTTATTGTAATATTATTCAACAACATACTCAACCAGCAATATAATCAATATAATACATTGTTAACTATGACAATGCTCCAGCTATCGGGCAGGATACAGATCCCTTCCAGAAGTACGGGTTCTGGGAGTCGAAGAAGTCAGCAATCACCGTTTTGACAGCATTAAATCTAGTAAAAGTCATCAGCCAGTTCGTGAAGCTGATTGGCGTATGTTGTGGCGGTGACCGTCCTGCCTTGTGGGAGCAGCTCGCCATACAGCATTCTCCCAGAAGCAGCAAGGAGACCTTCATAAGGTGGAGACCGGGTCTGGGATGTGTTGGCAGCTCTTCTCCCCACTGGAGCCATATCCACGGCGGACGTTGGAGTTGTAGAGGATTCAACCCTCATCTTCTGTAACCATATCTTCCAGGAACTCTTTGCGGAGCGAGCGGAAGATGAGAGACTAATTAAAGCGGCAGTCTCGATACTTATGTTATAAGCCCTTGATATGATAGCATCGAGAATTCTAACATTCGTCGACATGCAACGACGTGGCCAAACTCCTGTATTGATTGGTTACTCAAACAGAAAAAGCGATTAAAAATTTTCAACGTTACTTTCTCGCCAACCTTATATATGTAGCTATGAAGCGAACTCCTGCAAGCAAAAATGAAGTAGGATTGGATTCTTCTTCTTCTCCTTAGCGTTTGTTCCGCTCTGTTGCAGAATCCGCTATACGGGTTCTACTACACCAAAAAGCCCGATCTTGAGCGTCTTCTTTCGTGTGGAGTTCTCTCTTAATTATATCTTTCCATCGCTTTTTCGAATGGAATGAGGTAGGATGGAAGATTCCAAAAATTTCCTTGTGCCCTTTTTTAAAGCCTACTATTGAGGGAGAATTAAGCGCGCTTCACTCTTAGATATCGCCCTTATTGAATTACGGAAGAACGAATGCGAATAAATTAGATGGCTACATTAGTGGAAGAGTGCGCGAACTATATGAATAAATGAACTTATTTTATTCATCGAATATGAATTCACTTTAATGCCCACATTCAATTAGTGCAAAGTGAGGAAAATACTCACGTGAAGAAAGGATGGAACGCGGTTCTCAGCTGAAACTGGACGTACAACGCTGTACAGAACATTACAACCACCAGCGTGTAAACCACAGCCGTGTAGGTCTGAATGACGGTCGCCCAGGTTAACGAGCAGTCTGTGCCTTCCGATATCATAATTTTTTTCAAAGCAGAGATATTTGTTGGAAGTTGGCGGTGATTGATGGAGATGGGGCCTGAACATTGCTCTTTAATTATGGGTAACATCATGCATATAGCATAATTTGCAGTCTGTGTCTGAGGAGATCAGTGAGCTACAATGGAAAACAACTATCACCCAAGAATGGATTGACAATGTCACCTTTGCGAAGGAGAATGAAATATCAAATGAATGGTTAGCAAAGAAATGAGAGATGCTCTTTTAATCCACATGAAATACATATTTTTTGTCTTCAGCGTGGAGAGAAATTCGTGCAAGATTCGCTTGATGAGTTTTCGGCAATTAGCGCCTTCTTCACTTCTTAACGAAACCTTGCATTATCTACAAGTATGCTGACCGAATAATGTGCAAGGTAGACTAGATGTTCGAATATTCGATTCTGAATAAGTCGAAATTTGGAATGTTGAGGGAATGGGGAGAGGTACAGCTTTGCAGGATAGGAAAAAAGGGTTGTAGGGTTTTTGTATCCCGGGATTTTCAATTCTTCGTATGTGCTCCTGGACTACACGATGGATTAAATAAATTTATTCGATTTTTCTTGAGCAACCAACCATCTGTCCAGCTAGTTTGATCTTATTTTTACGATTATCATGTAAGTTTTAATATGTATATGTGATTGTGATTGGTGACTCTTGATGGTCTGATTCCTTCCATTTCGATGTTTTCTCACTGCCACTTGCAAGGGAGGCATCTTAGGGGGGTCCAGCCATTCCTAACAACATCTACACCACCACATGTGCATAGTTTCAAATGATGATCCCGGATCTGTCAACCGCATCTGCTGTGGAATCTTCTTCGGAGAATTATGGCAGCTTCTTCTGCTAGATGTTAGAAAACATTGCTATTGGACTCTCTCACTTGGAAAGAGAGTCGGAAAGATTCTAGATTGAAAGAGAACGCTGAAGTTGTAAAATAATTGAAAAAGGGCGCGAGAAAGGCAGGCAATGTGCGTCCGTATTCTTACTTTTCGTCGCGTTCAAGAAAATTTGTCACTGGTGTAAAGGGCATAATTGGCGTGTTGTGGCACAAAGGTAATTGAGTTGTTCCAAAGCTGGATGCTCTAGGGTTCATGTCCTGCTGTAGGCTAACGATATTTTACCATTTTCTCATTCATTGCTATATTTGTTCGAAAAAGTGTACCAGAAGTGCAACACCCCCTTTTCATTTTGTTGTTCAAAAAATTCTAAAAGTACGTTGTACAAATCTTCCGGCACCGAATTTTCACAACGTTTTCAACAGCAACCATTTCTATGTTCTCCTGTTGGATGAATGGATGATGTTCTCAGGTCGTCTCCTTCTAAAGTGGCAACGTGAAGACCCAGATCGATTTCGTTCTCGTACGACATCGCGATCAAAAGCTAGTTACTGATGCGAAGGTTGTACCCTACGAATCCGCGGCCACGCAACATCGTCCTCTTATCTGCACCATGAACATCATGCCGCCAAGGAGGGTGCATGACGAACGGTGCGGACCAACGAATCAAGTGGTGGCGGTTAAAAGATAAGGAAGCCATAGTAACTTTCACCATAAAGTTGCCGCCGGTCACGACCGTCAACGAGAATTGGAAGAGTGCAACCCGGGCCACTGTAGAAGTGGCACGTTCAGAGCTTGGCACGACTAAACCAGGTCGCCAGAAAATTGACAGACAAGCGTGGCTGTGGACGGATGAAGTGAAAGAGAAATGTCTCTATCACGTATCCCTCGGTGACAAGACGGATGACAACTGGCAGAAGTAGCTAGAAGCGAAGAAAGCAGCAAAGAAGGCTGAGCACTACTACGACAATGTTAGCAAGGTGGTAGATGCGAAAGATGGCGGAGAACGCCTAAGCTACCGTCTAGCAGGGTCTCGCCAGAGGCAGGCCGAAGACGTCGAAAAGTTCTACGATGGACACGGTCATCTCTTAACAAACCGCAGGAAGGCAACGAGGAGATGGTGTGCCGACTTTGAGAAGATCTCAACAGAAGAATTTAGCTATTCATTCATTCCACAATTACCACCAACTTACGATCCTATCCAGCCGATCACCGTGGACGGAACCATGGCTGCGCTAAAGCGGATGAAACCAGGAAAAGCGAAGGGTCCTGATGATATAGCGGCGGAACTATGGAAGTCAAGACACTGGAGCTTAGCTGAATGGCTGACGGCGTTCTTCAACCAAGTCATCGCAAAGAAGAAGACTCCTATGGACTGGCAGAAGAGCACTACAACCCCTATCTGGAAAAGGAAAGGGAACCCTGCGGATTGAGCAAACTATCAGTCAATACGTCTACTGTCTCACAGTATTAAGATATTGTAACGCATCATCGACCACCGAATACGCGACATCATCCGAGTTACCACGAATCATTGTGGTTTCGCAGCCAACTGCAGAACTACGGATGCAATCCATGCGGCTCGACTGATGAGAAGCATCGCGAAAAGCAGAATCCACTATGGTTAACACATTCGAAGAGGGGCTTCGAATATCCGAATACCGAATATTCGACTCTTCAGAAACCATTCGAACGAATGAATATTATTCGAACGTCCAATGTGAGAAGTATTCGAATTCGAATATTCGAATATCAAGGGTTTCGAATATTCGAATATTCGAATACTTGAGAAGCATTTGCTAAAGAATTCAATTAAGAAAAAAAAATTGGACTAACGGACTAACCTGACTGTCAAAGCTGTGGGTAGGAGAATCAATAAAAAAAAGGGGATCGGACCAGATATGTGGAAGAAACCCTGGAATAAAACATTTCGTTCAAGGGTTACATCCAATAATAAATGAAAATGAGCAGAGGAAGTCGAGTGAGAGAACGTACTGTTGTCGTAGCCTCGACGTGCTTATAGCCAGCCGAGGAGTGGTCTATCTGCCCAGAAATGGACTGAAAAGAAGAAGATTTAGTAGAAAATTATGTATACTTTTGAGATGTGACCAGCATAAACCGCGCTATAAGGTAAAATCACGCAAAACGTGGTTGGAGTTATGGTCTCTCTCATAAGTGTGGACATTTGCCGAGATATCAAAGGGGAAAAGAGAACGGAGAAATGGGTACGGGACGCACGGAAATAGTTGCGAAGAGAAGGTACAATGAGCAAATACTATAAAAGTAGCACGAGGAAAATTTAGACCAACCATACACACTACGATGTTCTGAAAGCATATTGTTCTCCTGGTGCCTTACTGCAGATCTGCAGATATTTCGTAATCGTTATGATGATGCGTATAATCTGCTTTATTTTACGCGAAAGTTGTGTTGCTAACGCTGTCCGGTAACATCCCTAGTACCGCCAAAGGATACACGCTAGTTTTTTTGCTTTGAATTGCGATCGAATATCGAATATGGGCTTCGAATATTCGAATATATTCGAATAGTGCGACCTGTCGAATATTCGAATTCGAATATGTTCGAATATTGGGGGATTCTCGAATATTCGCCTATTTGAATATTCGAATATTCGAATTTTTCGAATATTTATTCGAATACGAATATTCGGTTAGAACTATAAAAGCCACTGCATCTAGCGTTCCTCGATCTGGAGAAAGATCTTCGATTGCGTGCAACGCGAACTCATCTGGTACGCATTGCGGTGGCACGGCGTTCCTGAGGGGCTCATCGAGTGGGTCAGGATTCTCTACGCGGACCCGTGGAGTCGAGTGCAGACGGCCGCAGGCACGCCGGCAGAATTTCCCATCTCGGTAGGTGTACATCATGGATCAGCCCTCTCAATGCTTCTCTTCATCGTTCATCGAGGCTGTTAGGAGAGACATTCAGAGACCGACGCCGTGGAGTCTGCTATACGCAGATAACGTCATGCTCACGTCTGAACAAAAGGACGATAATGAACGACAGACACAGGCCTGGAGCAAACGTATAGCGCTGTTCGGTCTTTGGCTCAACATCAAGAAGACTGAATATTTGACGACCGAAATGAATGAGCCCGCCACCATTCAGGTTGATGGCAGTGACTTTCCAAGAACCGACTACTTCAAATATCTCAGCTCAACGCTCTCAGCCAATGGCTACCTAGCCCGTGAAATCGTCTGTCGGGTCAACGCTGACTAGTTGAAGTTGCGCTCGATGACGGAAGTGCTGTGCGACAGGAAGATCCCGGATCGCTTCAAGTCGAAAGTGTATCGAGTTGTCGTTAGACCCGTCACACTATATGGTGCGGAATATTGGCCGGCCACCAAGGAAGTGGAACACCGCCTGGGTATGATGGAGATGAAGATGTTACGATGGGTGGGTGGAATCTCGCGTGTGGACAGCATACATAATGAGAAGATCCGAGAGCGGTTCAGCACGCCACGATTGCTAACAAGCTCCGCAACCCGCCTCAGATGGTACGGCCACGTACTGCGCGCCAACAAAGAGACCGTCTGCAAAGTAAGCCTTGATCTTGAGGTACCAGGAAAAAGACCAAAGAGACAGCTGAAGCAACGGTGGCTGGATACACTGCATGCTGATCTGAGCATATGGGCGCTAACAAAGCGCTGGCGCACGATAGAGCTAAATGGCGTCAGAAGATCAGGAAAGCCGACACCGCCAACGAACGGGACAAACGCTCAAGAAGAAGAAGAAAGAAATACCCCAAAAAGCCTGGTCCTTTGCTCCGCAGTAATTTTGAAGGACTCCTGTGGAAGTTTGAAATACTATCCTAATCTTATGTACCGCGCAAAGAATAAAGTCGGAAAAGGCCTCAGGTCTTCCTCAAGTCTTCCCGGTGAACGAAGCCACTTAGCGAGCGTTAACCTTTCTAGTTTAAGTAGATTTGGGCTGGTCTTTCCAACACTTCCTTTGCATGTATCCAACTTTTCTACACAGAGAGCTGGATGATTTTCCCGAGATTCTCCAAGAAATCGATTCTGCCATGTTCACTAAGACAATATAAGAAGCAGGTAGACGTGTAATGAGTGACTTTGCTTATTGACTTATCATATATGTAATGCACTAACTTTACTGAGTTATTTACTTCCGGCTTAAAGGCAGTTACTTATTGACATGAATTTAATGTCTTCTATGCATTGTACTTATATTCTTTGGAGTGTTATAACTACGTACAAATAAATAAATGAATAAGCAAATAAATAAATACTAAGTCTCATCATTCACGCAATTTCTGACACGATCCATGGAGTGTGCGCTTCACTGGAGTTCATCGAAAATTGTTTAAGATCAGTAGGCTGGCTTTTACGCACATATCTTTGGTGCATAAGTTTGTGCTGATCTTTCAAACGCTCCAAGAACCCCCTTAGTCCTTGTTTCACTGAGAGTTTCAAATAAATCGGCTTCGTTTATTCTGCGCAGGAATCCTTCGAATCTTTCAGATATTCAAATCCTGTTTAATATCTGCTCCAATCCAATGACGTCGTGAACTAATTGAAAGCGCTGAATTTAAGGCGGCAGGCTAACTTACACATGACTTAAACGGAGTAAACGGAACATTCTGCTACTGAGCTTTTCTCTTCTTCAAGGAATAGTCATTTCAGCATTTCATGAACATAACTTGTTTCTTTTCACGTGATTCATCTTTCTTAATTAACTTCACAAATTTCTTTTCTGCACACCACCTTCCGCTTCAAGCATCTCCTGGGAGATGTTCAACATGGATCCTGTCCAAAGTCCATGAATCAGAATCCATGTTGACGCTTCCCAGGTTTTTATATACGAGTTTCGCTTCCCGTTGTATAAAAATGACAAATTTTCATAGGAATGACGTGCCCACTAATCTTAGGTCCACATATGTCTGTTAAGTCAAAATGAATTTCTGGTAATATCATGACTTATAATAACGGGCTTACTTTGTGTGTCACGTGTGTGTGTGTGTGTGTGTAGAACGAAATTCGAGGGCGTGGCTTAGAGTG